>JBBGZY010001204.1:600000-1200000 GCA_037952925.1 Lithobates clamitans | reverse complement strand
TTCAAGCCCCACTACGGCACCCTTTGGGCTCCTTCTGCTAATCTCGTGTTTATCTCGTGTTAGTAGAAGTTTGGTTAGAGACGATTCGCGCTTTTCACACTTCAGCTTATTTCGTTCGTTTTCTGCGGTTCAGTTTGTGCTTGTGAGGTTTGTATCTGCTTTTCAGTGCGTGTTGGTCAGTTCGTAACCTGCCTTGCAGGCCGTTCTGGTCCGCTCGTTCCTGATTTTCAGGTCGTTCTTCATAGGCCTTGCTGTTCTTCAGTGCGTTTGTTATAAGATTGTTTGTTTGAGCAGCCGACCGTTTTGAAGCCATGTCGCGTGGACGTTCTCGTTCTCGAGTTCGTGCTGCGTGGGGACTTGGTGTTGGGGTTAATACTTTGACCCGAGTCCAGTCCATGAACAGGGTGAGGAGGAGTTCATGGATGAAGAATTGGTTGCACCAGCATGACCAGTTCTCTCATATGCCTTTGCTCCGTGAGCTCCGTGAGAATAATCCTGAGGATTTCAGGAATTTTCTCAGGATGATGGACCCCGTCTTTGAGCGTCTGCTGGCTATGCTGACCCCCTATATCAGCAGGCAGGATACCTGCATGAGGCAAGCCATCAGTGCGGAGCAGAGGCTAGTTGCCACGTTACGTTACTTGGCGACAGGGAGAAGTCTTCAGGACTTGAAGTTCTCAACAGCCATCTCCCCCCAGGCTCTGGGGATCATAATCCCAGAGACCTGTTCTGCTATTATTCAGGTCCTGCAGAAGGAATATATGAAGGTAAGTTTTCTCCTTTAACATTACATGATATGTATTAAATGTTTTTTGATGTATTGTATAACTGTCCTCCTTACCTAATTGCCATGCTTTCAATATGCTGTGAATGTCCCCTTTATCTTCATGCATGCCTGTTTTAATCATTTATTGCCCTACATGCATATTTTCTTTCATTAACCTCCCCACCATGCAATCCTGGGTCCATTTATATCTCTAGCCTATAGTCCCTTGAACAATGTATATTGTCTGCTCCATTGTCTTGTTTGACCCTCCCCCACCCCTCAAATGTTTCAACCAGTCAGGTGTGTTTGTTAACCTAATTAGAACCCCTCCCCCACCCCTCAAATGTTTCAACCAGTCAGGTGTGTATGTTAACCTAATTAGAACCCCTCCCCCACTACTCAAATGTTTCAACCAGTCAGGTGTGTATGTTAACCTAATTAGAACCCCTCCCCCACCCCTCAAATGTTTCAACCAGTCAGGTGTGTATGTTAACCTAATTAGAACCCCTCCCCCACCCCTCAAATGTTTCAACCAGTCAGGTGTGTATGTTAACCTAATTAGAACCCCTCCCCCACCCCTCAAATGTTTCAACCAGTCAGGTGTGTATGTTAACCTAATTAGAACCCCTCCCCCACCCCTCAAATGTTTCAACCAGTCAGGTGTGTATGTTAACCTAATTAGAACCCCTCCCCCACCCCTCAAATGTTTCAACCAGTCAGGTGTGTTTGTTAACCTAATTAGAACCCCTCCCCCACCCCTCAAATGTTTCAACCAGTCAGGTGTGTTTCGGGCCCTAATTAGAACCCCTCCCCCCACATTCAAATGTATCAATGGGCCATCAGAGGGGGTGATTAATCTTATAAGTGTGCCTTATGTTTTTTAACATTTCAATTACAAACACACATATTAATAATGTTTGACTGCTGTTGTTTACTAATGTTTTGGTGTAATCTGATATACAATTTATGTTTTAAAGTCCTTATATTATTTTTTTTGCACTCCACAGTTTCCTTCAAGTACACAGGAATGGCAGACTGTGGCCTCCCAGTTCGCTGACCGTTGGGACTTTCCCAACTGTGTAGGGGCGATTGACGGGAAGCATGTCCAGATTGTGCCACCACCGCAATCGGGGTCTTATTTCTATAACTACAAGGGGTTCCATAGTGTAGTTTTGATGGCGGTGGTCTCGGCACATTTGGACTTTATGTTTGTGAATGTGGGGAAGAACGGCCGGATGTCTGATGGAGGAGTCTTTGCACAGACCGAGCTGTGCCATCGTCTCCAGACCGGTGACCTGGAATTGCCACCTGATGACAAGAATGTGGATGGACTCCCCTCAGTTTTTATTGCTGATGAAGCATTTGCTCTCGGTGAGAACTTGATGAGGCCGTTCCCCCAAAGGACACTCACCCCTGAGAGGAGGGTATTTAATTATCGGCTGGCCAGAGCAAGAAGGGTTGTGGAGAATGCCTTTGGGATTCTGGCCAGCCGGTTCCGTTTATTCCTTTCTTCAATTCATTTGGCGGACTATAAACTAAACTACGTCACCCTTGCTTGCTGCATCTTGCATAACTTTTTAAGGAGACATTCAGCAACATATATATCCTCTGTTGGGCCTGAGGCCAGACTGGAACAGGATAGCACTTTGACAGGCCTAGAAATTGGCCGTATTGGCTTGGCCCCCCGAACCGCACGTCAAGTGCGTGACCGTTATGTCAATTATTTTAATGGTCGGGGGGCCATTGCTATTCAGCAACAGCTGTAATTTTCTTACAAAAATTAAAAATAAAAACTTTTTCTCAAAATATCTTGTTTTTATTCTTGTTTACATTTAGTTATGTCTGTCTCCTAGTGCACTTGTAGTAGTGTCAAGTGCATTTCGCTTTAGTTAATCAGGCCCACAAAAACAAACTACAAAATTTGACTTCAAGAATCAGCCACACACATTGTATTCCGTAAAAAAATGTACTTTGTGCACATTGAAAGGTGCATTTTTTATATATATTTTTTATTTATTTATTTATTTTTTAAATTATTTTACGTTGTGTAAAATTTTTTTTTTATATAAATTATTCAAGGCATATTTTCACAAATATATAGACCTTTCTATAAAAAGATTTACATACACAACAGTGTTTTTATAAACCAACAAAAAAAATAAAGAACTTACAAAGTTCAACATTTAGAGAACGGTGCATGTGATGTCACCCTTGAAAATTGTTCATTTTGAATATGCTCAAAATTGAGCTTTACAAAAGGGTCAAGTCAACATGTGCTATCTCCTATCATGGGTGAGCAATGTACGTGTTTTGTGTGTGCAATCCCTTTTTTGGTTCCTCTGACCACCAAAGAATTTTCAGGATGAAGGGGTTGCAAACACAAAACAAGTACATTGCTAACCCATGATGAAAGATAGCACATGATGACACACCCAAGGGACATGGACATGATTGATGTTTTTAGGCCAAACGTGATTATATTCGGCCCAAAACATCAATCATGTTCTTCATTTCCTGTTGCATGGAGTCCAGGCGAAGTTGCATGCTGTGAATTTGGTCACGCATTTTATCGATGTGGCCATTCCACAGCATTATCTGGCCAATCAGTCTTTGCGCACTGTCTGTGGTGAAGGGCTCTGCCGCTTGGCCTTCCACAACCAGAAACTCACCTAAAATGAGTGAATAAAAACAAGGTTTACAATATGCACGCCAAAATACAGTAACTCAAACTGGGGTGTCAGTCACTCACTTGGTGGGCTTGAAACCTCGCACACTTCCTCCACCTCTCCTTCCTCAAGGTCGTCGGGTGGGCGTGGTCTTGGGCTGGGGCTTGGGGTATCTTCTGCCTCAGGCTGGTGACTTGGGGGGTCCTGAGATCCTTGGACTGTTGTCTGAGTCTTTTCTCCCCTATGAGAATTGAACAAAAGGTATAGTTAAAACACACTGATATTTTAGCTTTTAATAAATAAACTTAAACGTTGGTTATGAGTTGTGGCCAATTTTTCATCATAATAAATTTTGAAGACAGGATGAACATTCCCTCTGAACAACAATTATAAACAATGCTCATTTTCTGGCAAGTTTCACAGATGCAGACACCTCAATGCTCTCCTATGTGTATTATCCCTCTAAAATTTATTTATGGTCACATAGTACACTATAGTGCTCGTGAGTCCAGATGTGGAAACAGCTGCTGTGTCCTGTCCTTACATTACACTGAATCATTTTTGAAGAAGCATTATATTTTTAAACACATCTACACCACATCAACTAATTGTGGGAATTTGACAAATTAGCAAAACATAAATGTATGTCCAACCCTGTCCCATCGTATTTGGCGAAAAAATAACGTCATTTTCTAAAGTATCATATATATTTTACAAAGAACGGTCTTTACGAACGATGCTGAATAAAGTCCAAAAATAAGGATCAGCATGCAAGTTAAGTATCTCAATAGTAAAACACAACAAGTACTTACTTTTTTTTAAGCAGCTTCTTTATTCGCCAATATTGTTCTGGCTCCCGACTTTTGATGTCAGACCACCGCTTCCGCAATTGTTCTTTCGAACGTTTTGTACCAAATTTCTCTTCAAGAGCGGTGACAACTGAGGACTTTTTTTTGTCCTTCCTCATATTCGGTCATGTGTACGGTCCTATTTTTCCATCGTGGTCCTCCCTTCTCAATATGGACACCATCTCCACCATCTCTTCAAAAGCCATGTTGGTGGCCTTATATCTCCTCCGGGATGTGGATGTTTGGGGCTCCGGGCTTTCCTCCGCGATACTTCCACTGATTCTCTCCGCCATCTTTTGCTATCTACTCCCACTGCGCAACGAAGAGTGAAGGGGCAGGGCCAAATCGTACTTACGAACGTCAGGGGCGGGCGACGCAGGCGGAGCATGACACATGCGCAGTGTATTTAAAGCTATTACGATGGCCTACGTATGTCCATGCGGAAGTAGCGAGCGTCACAAACGAAGGTAAGATTAAAGTGTGTGTGTGTGTGTGTGTGTCCCCTAGATTATAACCAAAACTAATCCTGTGATTTTGGACTGACATTTAAGTTTGGATCTTGTGTCTTGTCTTGCAGAAAATATGAATCCCTTTAAAGAGGAAGAATTTTTGTGCCAATTTATTGAGCTCTATGAGGACAAGAAAAACCTGTGGGAGGTCAAACACCCCCTATATTATAATAGGGATGTTAGGAAGGCAACACTGGGCACACTTTTAGAGTTTGTGAAGACTCGACTCCCCCAGGCAGACCTCAAGTTTGTGGACAAGAAGATTGGTATCTTGCGAAACATGTATAAGCGGGAACACAAAAAAATCCAGGAGTCGCTCAGATCCAGGGCAGCAGCTGACCAAGTATATGTACCCAAGTTGTGGTACTACAACAAAATGCGATTCCTGGATGACCAGACCGAAGCCAGGCAATCACTTTCTACCCTTCCCCCCACCCTTCCCTCCAGCCTTCCTTCCACTCTTCCCTCCAGCCTTCCATCCACCTCCACCCCAGCTGAGGAGTCCCAGGATGAACTGGGCCTTTTCAGCATTGATGAAGTTGATGCGCCCAGCTTCAGCCAGGTATCCTTTTTTTTTAAATTTGGGATTGTGTAAATGCTATTAATGATGTTAACGTGTTAATTTTGAAAGTGCTTCATAAAAAATGACTTCTGCACAAAGATTAATATGTAGACATATCACTAGACAGTAGTGGCCAAAAATATACCTAACTTCAGATCTTGTTGATCATCTGAAATAATGGTGGTGTCAAATAGATAGCCTTTACTATTTTGTGTAATTATATTTGAAAGTCATGAGCTGAAAATTGTGTGTGATTGCATAACACAAAATTACAACTATGTCCCTTTTTTTTTACACAGGATGACCTCAGCCAGGAGGAGGTCTTGCCCAGTGGGAGAGAGGAGGAGGCTGTGGCTGGGCCAAGTCGAAGCCGCACAGAGTGTCAGGTGCCTCCCCTCCGCATTCTCCACAAAATGCCCAGGAGAATGACACCAACTGAGCAGGAATCCCTAGCCCTCATACGGAAAGCAAGCCTCATCCTGAGCAAACCACCCAATGCAGAGGAGGTGTATGGCACCTATATAGCCAGCAGATTGCTGGAGTTGGAAAAGGGCCAACGCCTCCTCTGTGAGGGTCTAATTTTTAAGGCATTTGAGAATGGCTTGAGAGGGGAGCTTACTGCTACCACATATCTGGCAGATGAAGCCACTCCTCCTCCTCCTCCTCCTGCCCCAAGTACACCACCAGAGGCACAACCTCCAAGGAAGGCTGCAGAGAAGCGTGGAGGGAAGGCTGCAGAGAAGCGTGGAGGGAAGGCTCCACGGAAGAGTCGAAAGTGATTACCTGGCTTCTGTCTGGTCTGACTGTGCTCCCTGTGCTCCCTATAGTCGCAAGATACCAATTTTCTTGTCCTCAAACTTGATGTGTGTCCTGGGGGACGAAAGGCTTCCCAGATTCTAAAAGTGTCTCCAGTGTTGCCTTCCTAATTTTTTTTATTAAAAAATAAATACATTTTTGGTTACCTTACATTCTTGCCTATGTGTTTTGATTAAAAAACGCCATTTTGTTTGGGAGTAGGCAGGTACAGGTCAAAAAGACTATGGGGTTGATTTGAGAAAAGAAAATAGTTTATGCACTTTGCAGAGGGCAGTTGCCCTCTGCAAGTGCAATTGCTCCAGAGCATCAGAAATTATTTAAAAGCTTGACTTTGCAAAGAGTACCCAATCCTGTGCAAGGAAAATTCTAAAAAAAGCATTTTTGCTTGCACATGATTGGATGATGGAAGTCAGCAGAGCTGCTTCACATTTAATAAAGCTCGGGAGCAACTGCTCTTGCAGAGGGCAACTGCACTTTACAAAGTGCACAGTCTTTTTCCCTTTAGTAAATCAACCCCTATGTGTGTTTTTGATAAAAGGCTAAATCATTTAGAATATCAAGTGAAAAGTACTAGTGAAAAGTTCACTTGAGAAATTGCACAGCAAGTGCACTTGTTGGAAGTGCAGTCACTGTAAATCTGAGGGGAAGAGCTGAAATTAGGGGAAGCTCTGCTGATTTATTCAGAAAATCATGTTAAATAAAAATGATTTGCATTTTTTTGGGCTTCCTTGCATGTGCCCCTCGGATCCACAGCGAAGGCACTTCAAAATGCTCTTTCTGTGGAATTCAATGTAGAATTTGCACTTGTAGTGAAAAATGATTTTGCCTTTGTTAAATACACCCCCCTATGTCTAATGAACAAGGGACACCAACCTCATTAAGGTTCATCAAAACAACACAAAATATGAATGTTAATTGTGGTAACTTGAAAATACACACAAAAAATGTGGTTATCATTTAACACACATTGTAAAATAGATAAGTGTTGAAATAAAAAAAAAAAAAATTAGTCCAAAATCGATTTTAAATTTTATGGAGATCTGGCTTTTACAAAATATTATATTAGTCATGGTAGGAGGATAAATCATGAAGAAAGTAGTTTGTGAGAACTCTGTGTGAATATAAAGCAGAAAAACAACTTCATTCCTCTCGCATTATCAATCCTAAAAAAAGGCTGTATTAAAAGACCACAGAAGAGGAATGTGCTAGCTTCAATACGAAGGCTAGTTTTACCAGACCGAACGCTTCCGTCTTGTAATTGCTTCAGAGCATGCGTCAGTTTGAGTTCGTCGGACTAGCACACAGACGATCGGTTTGTCCGCTAGAAAGAAGAGTCCGTCGGATAAATTTTAAACAAGTTTCAAATCTAAGTCCGTCCAACTTTTGAGCAAACAAAGTCCGCTGGAGCCCACACACGATCGAATTGTCCGACGAAATCCAGTCCGCCGGGCAAAGTCCGCCGTAAAGTCCGCTCGTGTGTACGCGGCATAACATTTGAGTTCACACACATTTTTTACCCCTTCTTTTGCTTTCGTTTCTTGCTCTTTCATGCCCTGCTGAACACCCTGTACTCTTCATATTCATATTTAAGTATACTTGTGCCAATTTCTTTTAGATATGGCTATTGCCAGTATCCTAGATACATATATATTTTTGTTATTTATTTTATTATAGTAAATACACCCTGCAATCATCCGGGGTGACAGCCGGGTTTATTCCTCTCTTCTTTTCAACTGCCTTGCCTGCCCTTTGCCTGATCCTGGACGTCCATTTGGTGGTCTCCTCCCCCTCAGCTCCCGGGAGAGATGTATTGCCGCTGCCCCCCGCTGGGGGCCACCCCCTCGGGGTTCCACGCCTGACAAGTGGGTATTGGATTAATTACTTTGGCTTCATGTTGTCGTCCTACCATAGCCTATACTCCAATATACTCTTTACCTGTTATTTACAGATATCAGATATACACATCAACCCCTGATGATGCGAGGAGAGCTCGCAAAACGCGTCGGGTTAGAGATGTAGCATGTATATCTGTACCCTTTTATATTTTGATGTTATGTCATGATGGCTATGTTTTTAGGACCATTATCATGCTGGTGTTCTCATGTATGTGTCACCGATGTTCATAACTTGTATTGGATGTTATTTATTACAATAAATTTTGTCATTTCTATACTCTTGCTACTTTCCTGTGATCACCATGGACACTTCATTTAAAGTCCCATGGGCGAATTTTTGTATTTCTGCGCAATATAGGGATGGAGGTGTCTCATGTCAGGGAGCAGCTCTCAGACTTTTTTGTTTCTGTTCAATCCAGGTGGTGGACACCTAAATGCCCTGAGTCTGTTGCTGCTCCTAGATCCAGTTCAAACAAATACATATACTGTTTTGACTACTCATCCACATCTAGATATGGCTTCCCGCAGGTGACCCCCCCCTTTCCCACTTGCGGACCTGTCTCCGTGTGTGTGGCCCCCCCTATCTGGGGGTGATGGCTCGTTTCCCCCGGGAGCTGCGATGCACAAATGGGGTTGCCGTTACTTTCCCCTGCTGTCTCCGCCTCCCAATCCAGAGGGGGCGGAGCCACCAGTGCATCGGCGTCATGCCTTGTGCTATAGTGGGAGACTTCCGCATACGGCGGTGTCACCACCTCTTGAGCACAGTAACAGCTGATGTTGGGCGGGGACCTCTGCTGCGTCCTGCCGCTCTCTGGCGGACGTGGTGGGCGGTCCCCCTCACCGATGTCTGTATGACGTTGGGGGTGGAGATTACGGCGGACGTCCGGGCATTTAAGGCGGGGGTTTGGCATGGTCAGTCTTCTTTCTTTCTATCTGGCGTCCTTCACACTCTGACGAGAGAGCACACTGGTAAGCACCACTTTCATACACAGATCGTTATGTCACTTCACTAGCGTACCCCTCATTCATATAGGTACACCCTGGAGCCATACTTGTCATTGATTTTTACTTCCCTTTATCTGTTCATCTTTTTTGGCCGTCTGCATGTTTTTTCTCCTTCTCTTCACTGCCTTTTTCCTTGTTTCCTTTTCTTTTCCTTTGCTGTCTTTTCCTCTTTCGTTTTCCTTTCCTTCCTCTCTCTTTGCTCTCCCCCTCTTTCCTTTTTCTTTTCCTCTTCACCACTCCCTCACTTCTCTTCCCACATGCACTTTCTTTTTCACATCACATTTGCCCATGCTCTGCAGGACACTCCTGCATTCCTTGTACCTCAGGTTACTATATTACATTCTCACTACAGTGCGACATTTACAACTCCAGTCATACAATATATATATATCCATGTATTTTACTATGGTACTCATGTCATTTAGGACACATGGGCATGTATATCTGTACCCTTTTATATTTTGATGTTATGTCATGATGGCTATGTTTTTAGGACCATTATCATGCTGCTGTTCTCATGTATGTGTCACCGATGTTCATAACTTGTATTGGATGTTATTTATTACAATAAATTTTGTCATTCCTATACTCTTGTTACTTTCCTGTGATCACCATGGACACGTCATTTAAAGTCCCACGGGCCAATTTTTGTATTTCTGCGCAATATAGGGATGGAGGTGTCTCATGTCAGGGAGCAGCTCTCAGACTTTTTTGTTTCTTTTAAACTACGTAGAGGGTTCTTTACTGTAAGAGCGGCAAGGATGTGGAATTCCCTTCCACAGGCGGTGGTCTCAGCGGGGAGCATTGATAGCTTCAGGAAACTATTAGATAATCACCTGAATGACCGCAATATACAGGGATATGTAATGTAATACTGACACATAATCACACATATAGGTTGGACTTGATGGACTTGTGTCTTTTTTCAACCTCACCTACTATGTAACTATGTAACTATGTAACTATGTAACTTCACACCAATTATACTTAACCAGGAACCTATTTTTACTGGAATTGGTACAAAATAGTAAATACAGTATTTGCACTGTCACAAACGTAATGCAACAGCCCAATAGGTATTCACAACAATCTATACACATAAGGTTGTCTTAACTGACCCCTGGAAGTGCGTCTCCAAGTGGGACTAATGCTCAGAGCACAAACGCCTTAACTCTGGGCCCTTTCAACTTCCAGCACGCTCTGTTAACCACAAGAAAACAATGTTATTCAATAAAGCACATAATTCCTAGGGAGCTCCCCCTACTTTTATAATGCAGTCCCTCTTATCATTAATAAGATGCAAGGCCTTGCAATGAGAGATGCAGTCCTTTCGGTCTTCTGTCTTCTGGTAGCTATTTGTGTGGTACCAATTGTAATCCGACAGTTAAACAAACAAAGGTCAAAGGAAACAAATGCTAGAACTATTCTTGTAGTGCAGTACACCTGCAACTACCTCCGGTGCAGTTTAGCTTTTAGTAACACAGTGTCAGTAGTACAGTGAAGGATAGGCTTGAGGCCTGTTTAACCGGTTTAATACAGGGCAATTTCACCCCCTTCCTTCCCAGGCCAATTTTTAGTTTTTAGCGCTGTCGCATTTTAAACATCAATTGCGCGGTCGTGCAACGTTGTACCCAAAAAAAATTGACGTCCTTTTTTCACCACAAATAGAGCTTTCTTTTGGTGGTATTTGATCGCCTCTGCGGTTTTTATTTTTTGCGCTATAAATAAAAGAAGAGCGACAATTTTGAAAAAAACACAATATGTTTTACTTTTTGCTATAATAAATATCCCAATTTTTTTTTTAAAAAACTAATTTTTTCCTCAGTTTCGGCCGATGCGTATTCTTCTACATATTTTTGGTAAAAAAAAATCGCAATAAGCGTATATTGATTGGTTTGCGCAAAAGTTATAGCGTCTACAAAATACGGGATAGATTTATGGCATTTAAAAAAAAAAATATTTATTTTTTTTTAGCAGCGATCGCGATTTTTTTCGTGACTGCGACATTATGGCGGACACATCGGACACTTTTGACACATTTTTGGGACCATTCACATTTATACAGCGATCAATGCTATAAAATTGCATTGATTACTGTGTAAATGTGACAGGCAGTGAAGGGGTTAACCACTAGGGGGCGGGGAGGGGTTAAGTATGTTTCCTAGGGAATGATTCTAACTGAAGGGGGAGGGGACGCTCAAGGGGAGGAGACCGATCAGTGTTCCTCCGTTCTGGGAACACAGATCGCTCTCCTCAGAGCTGACAGGCTGTGGATCTGTGTGTTTACACACACAGATCCACATGCCGGCCCGGTTAACGGGCAATCGCGGGTGCCCGGCGGACATCGCGGCCGCCGGGCACACGCACCGGGACCCGAGCAATGCGGCGCGCGCGCCCCCTAGACGGCCGGGAATCCCAGGACGTCATATGACGTCCACCCAGGATGGGAGATCCCATCTGTGGACGTCATATGTCTATAGCTGGGTAATGAAGTGGTTAAACTCAGTCCTTTTGCTTAAGATCTTCTCTGTGGGACTACAGGTCCCAGCAACACTGTGTTAATTGTCTAAGTGTGAAAAGTTGCGGTACAAACTTCTGGGCATCAGCCCTCTCACCAATCTAGGTCCAGACAGATGGATGCCTCCGCTCCACAGTATCTCAGTTTGTTCGCTGTGGCCATGCCATCACGCTGTTCCGTCTCACAGATGACCTGGAGTCCTCGGTTACCTCCTTCAAGGGTCTCTGGAACTATCACACTGCTGCTCTAGCATGCTGTGATGTAAGGCAGTATCCAAGGCTGCTGTTCCACTCCGCACAGGGTAGACTGCGACTCTGTGGGACACACACACCCACAGAGCCCTGCTGGCAGGCCATGCGGCCCAGCAACAAGAGAAAAAAAATGACCATGCGGGCCCTTTTATAACCTACCCAGCATGCAGTTCAGTGCTGAGTGTCCATGGGAGGTCACTTGGCATTGTGGGTAGGTCAATTCTTTGTAAAATGTAAACAAACAGTCACTTCCTGTAACATCCCTCCATGTCCTTGAAACAGAATGTAAAATAAAGTCCATTTCACATTTTGGCCACTAGATGGTGCCAAATACCAAAGAATAGTGTAAATAGGGGGGTGGTAGTTGCGCTGTGATAAAAGGGAAATAAGGGAAAAGGAAAAAAGGAAAAAAGGGGGGACTATGCTATAGTGCATACATAGTGAATATCAGATGACCTGAATGCATGAGTCAGATATATGAAGGGAAAGGCTCACGGATGTAAATATATAAATGAAAAAATATATAAATAAGAGCACAAGAAAATTCACACTAAATAGTGCATACCAGGAGTGCTAACATCAAAACTTATATATACCAGCAGACAGTGCACATGGGTATGTGAATCAATATAGGAAGTGCAAAAACCCAGAAAATCTCAAATAAGAATCCCTTTAAATGTGTATATATATGCTGATATTGTGGTCAGCTGATGGCATGAAGAACGACTAAGTAGTTTATCAAAAAAAAATCTTAAGTAAATAAAAATATATATACAAGAATATATTAAAAAGTCCCAGTGGTGAGTGCTAGTAGTACGCCAGCACTTGATGACTTGCAGACATAATCCAAAAGGTAACAAAATGTGACAACAGTCCCACCACCAAATATGTCACTTCTAAATGCAGACTCAAATGTCAGTGGTGGAAAGAAGGGGAGTGTTCTTCAGTGGGGGCACCTCCGTGTTCACAGGCCACTTACCTTACAGATGTAAGGTATACAGCATATGTAGTGGAAAACCAGCAAATAATCCAGTGATACAATGGATGGCGTTGGTTGAGGATGCACCAGACGTCACGGAATTATACTATATGCTGTTCGTTTTGTCTCTCCATATGCTGTATACCTTACAGCTGTAAGGTAAGTGGCCTGTGAACATGGAGGTGCCCCCACTGTGTAAAGCCATAGCTTGTACTCCATGAACTTCAAGGGAAGGAAAATCCTCAGAAACAACACCCATGTCCGCAATGCATTCCTCCATAATATCCCCAAGTAAAGGAGGATCTGTTTCTGATTTCTGAACAGGATCAAACACAAAAGAGGATCTGTAACATTTCTGGCCTCTGGAAATCAAAGGTTCTAGAAGTGCCAAGACTTTTCCCAAAGAATTTAGACATAGTGGCACAGAAATCTGCTTTTGTCAGACAGGCCACATGGTCTGTGCCGGAGAGAGTCACATGAGGAGAACAGTGTCAGAATAAGACGTTGCTCTGGGATAAGAGAACAGCCATCGCCTAGACTCCAAAAAAAGGATTTTATGCCCGTGAAGAGTCTGCCAGGACGGGATTGCGGTGACTCCGCCAGGATTCCTGTTTGGGTTATTTTCAATTGACCTTCCGGTGAGCAGGAACCCCTACAGGTTCACATAATTTTATTCTTGGTCACGCAGAGATATTAAGCCTTCAGCTGAGTGTGCCTACACTAGTTTGCCATCTGGATAAACCCTATGCGGACCTGATTTGCTGTATGAGTGCGACTGATCTTGCCAATTGGAATCGCTCTTTAAAGGCCCGGGCTGGGTTTAAGCCACCTGTCTGATTTGGCTTACGTTCTGGTAAGCATTTCACCACACAGTTGTATTTCAAGCGAATCATCTTCTTTCAACCTTATCACATATAGGAGTCTACGATTATTGATTATTTATCTTGAACTATAATTGGACTTTATTCATTAGTGTTTAACACTTTCTTAACGCGGTTTTTCTGTTTTATATTTGTTTTGGTGAGCCCCCTGGATACCCCGCCCCTGTAGGAACCTCTCCCAAACTACTTCAGTCTCACCATATCCTCACTGGACGTATGGGATGCCCTACATAAGAAATTCTCATGGGGATATGACTCCCCTTTGATGCCACTCCTCAATCACAACTACTTTTTACCAGGCTTATTGGACCCAGGATTTAAAACATGGGCTTCAGAAGAGCCTCTCTTATTGCATCATGTCCTCTGCTATAACGCACTTAAGCCACTATCTGAGATCCTAAGCCCTAAACCCATCACGTTTTTAGGTAAGTGGAGATTCCACCAACTACAACGCTTCCTAAGATCTTTTTCAAAGGATAAAGTCCTGCAACTGGCTCACAAATGCTCTCTTGCTTCAAAAATGGCAGAAGTCAATATAAATTACTCACTAGGTGGCACTACACCCCAGCCAAACTGCATCAAATGTTCCTCACCAGCTCCCCATTGTGCTGGAGGAACTGTGGGAACAAAACTACTCACGCACATGTTTGGTGGTCTTGCCCATTCATTCGTTCCTTCTGGACCAACCTTCTCAAGTCAATACTACAGATCTCAGACGTCAACCTGCCCAACGACTCTTGGACTACCCTTTTTCATGCTACTAAAGATCCCATAGGTTCTTACAAGCACTCACTCATCCCTCACCTACTGAACACGACCAAGGCCCTAATCCCCACTCTATGGGGTCAACCAACAATCCCGTCCATAAAAAGTTGGCTACAAAAGGTTGCTGAAGTTCATCTCATGGAAGACATTACTCACAACATCAAAGGAACATCTCAGAGACACTCGTTAACTTGGGCACCATGGATAAAATTCAAGTCCACCTCATCCTATGTGGACATAATAACGCAAACCCCCTAAGACTGCCACTTAAACACTGTCTATTGAATTCTTCCTCTAATAGACATATCTCTCACTGAATATGGTTTATTTTCCTCTCATTTGAAAGTTACAATCTTAACTATTCTTAAATGCGAAGACATGCATACCAACAACCCCCCCCTATCCTACCCTATACCCCCTTTTATATTTTTACCTCCCCATATGCTTTTCTTCTCTACACCCAATCCTTACTTACCCCCTTTTTTGCTCTCCTTCTCTCATGATCCTTATTAATTACAGTAATTTCCATATGTGATTTGATTTGGATGCATACTTATATGGTAATCTCTGCTAAATCAACTGCTATATTTGTTAGTATCCATTCCTTCGTACTTTCAGAAGCAATTGTTTGTTCCCGGACATATGTTGTGATTATGTGTACATTGGAACCTGTGCCAATTGCATCTAATGCCCCGTACACACGGTCGGATTTTCCGACGGAAAATGTGTGATAGGACCTTGTTTTCGGAAATTCCGACCGTGTGTGGGCTCCATCACACATTTTCCATCGGATTTTCCGACACACAAAGTTTGAGAGCAGGCTATAAAATTTTCCGACAACAAAATCCGTTGTCGGAAATTCCGATCTTGTGTACACAAATCCGACGGACAAAGTGCCACGCATGCTCAGAATAAATAAAGAGATGAAAGCTATTGGCCACTGCCCCGTTTATAGTCCCGACGTACGTGTTTTACGTCACCGCGTTCAGAATGATCGGATTTTCCGACAACTTTGTGTGACCGTGTGTATGCAAGACAAGTTTGAGCCAACATCCGTCGGAAAAAATCCTAGGATTTTGTTGTTGGAATGTCCGAACAAAGTCCGACCGTGTGTATGGGGCATAAGGCTGTATAATAATTGCTGTACCTCTCTTTCTCTCTATTTTATTTCAATAAACATTTATTAAACAAAAAAAACAACATTTGCATTAGCCCGACATACAGACATGCAGCATGTGTAGTTCTGATATTCCCAATTACACAGGATCAAGTCTTATACTGAATCAATTATATATAGCAGCATGACTCCCCTCTTTCCCTTAGCTGGTTTATGCAGCTAAGGGAAATGCATGCATGTGTATGTATGTGCGGGGCCCCGAGTTTGGCGCCGGTTTGTGACAGCGTTGTCATTTTTTTCTTTTTTTTTCCGAAAGTTTATTTTATTATAAAATAAGAAGCATTGACAAGTATCTTGAACTACAGGTATACATTGGGGATTTACAAGGCCAAAGACTACCACAGTATAAAACAGTGTACACTACAAAGTCTTAACATGAGTGGAAATGGGTTAAGGGTTATGACCCAACCTGTTAGTCTAGGCATGTTGACATATAACAAGGAACAGAAACAGTCGAACGTGAGGTATCCATGTAGCATACTTTCAAGTGAGTGGGAGGGTGGTCACAAATAAGGTTGAGTGGCCGGGTCCGGATGGCTACTCTCTCCTATATTATAAGACCTTTGGAGACCTGTTAACCCCCCACTTCCTTTCTGCCTACAATGCTGCTGGGGAAGGGACCATCCCACCAAAAGACACCTTTCCGGTCTCATATAACTGTGATCCCGAAGGAGGGTAAGGACCCCCTACTATGCCAAAATTATTGACCGATTTCGTTACTAAACGTGGATCTAAAGATATTCACCAACATACTTTCCCTGCACCTAATTGGACGTATCCCCCAACTGGTCCACTCAGATCAGGTGGGGTTTGTCCCAACGAGAGAAGCTCGGGACAATACGACCAAGGCGCTCAACCTGATATACGTTGCACAGAAGCATAAAATCCCCCTACTGCTTCTCTCCACTGATGCCGAAAAGGCATCTGACAGGTTTTTTAGTTTTCTTTTTTTTAATTTGAAAGGGTGGATTGGACCTTTTTGACTGAGACCCTACGCTTCCTCGGCCTGGAGCGGCGGATGATGCACTGGATTCAGGCCATGTACTCCTGCCCCTCGGCCAGAGTGAAGGTAAATGGACACCTATCACAGTCATTTGAGATAACCAATGGCACACGTCAGGGGTGCCCCCTGTCCCCCCTGATTTTTATTTTGACTCTTGAGCCGTTCCTGCGAACCGTACGAAACAGTCCAGACATCCCTGGTCTCCAGTTGGATAATACTCTCTCTCCAAAGATTGCAGCATTTGCGGACGACCTTCTCTTCTTCTTGTCCAACCCTCTGATCTCCATCCTGATCCCTGATCTCCATCCCAAACTTGCTTTAGGAGCTGAAGACTTATGAAGCGTTGTCTTTTTTCCGAGTCAACTATCAAAAGTCAGAGGCTCTGAACATATCTATGACTGCTTCCACATCTTCAACACTGTTGCGTGCAGACTTTCCCTTCAAGTGGGCTGCAGAGTATATTAAATACATGGGGATTCACCTTCCTAGGTGGATAGAAGAGACCTTTTCGTTGAACTCCCCCCCCTCTTCTGACGGCACTTAAAAAAGATTTACATTCCTGGCAGAAAGGTATGTTCTCGTGGTTCGGACGTTGCAACATAGTGAAGATGAACGTGATGCTGCGCCTGCTGTACCACTTCCAAGCGCTCCTGATCCGGATCCCAAGCTCCTTTCTGAGGACGGTGAACCGAACGTTGGTCACCTTCCTGTGGTCACAAAAACCCCCTCGACTGGCACAATCTACCCTTAGACTGCTCAGTGCTCAGAAGCTCAGGGGAGGCACGGCTTTGCCTGACGCTAATATCTACCATATGGCATGTCACCTGACGCTAGTTCTAGACTGGTGTCGCCATGGTGAACTCAAACAGTGGGTTAAGATTGAGCAGATCTTGTCGGGAATGCCACTTGAATCCTTACCATGGTGTCAGTTAGCGGTACCCCAGCAAGTACTAGAGCACCCACGATAGGGGAGACCAGGAGGGTCAGCCAAAAAGTCTTCCGAGACTCTTTGTTGGCGCCCCTACCGTCGCCACTTACACCTGTAGTAGGAAATCCAGCTTTTACACCCGGACTCCGAGACCCTAGATTCCAAGACCTGAAAAGAAGGGAACGATCACAGGCTCGACACTTTGTAGTCAATGGCCAATGGATGACTAGACAACAAATCATGGCGGACGCAGATTTGGCAGAATTGTCATTTTGGCAAAAAATACAGCTGGCACACTTCCTTGGATCCCTACCCCCTCCAGAGTCATTCGAGAGACAACTCACCTCTTTCGAATTGCTTTGCATAGATCAGTCTCCACTTTCCCATGCGGTTTCTTTATTCTATCAACTGCTGATCTTACCACCAGTGGGCCACAAGCTCTCTTATATCGCCAGTTGGGAAAGAGAACTGGGGATAGAATTATCCGTGAAACAGGTAGATAGACTCTTTCTGTTCTCATATAGGACTTCGATCTGTGCTAGACATCAGGAGGCGGACTTTAAAGTACTGACCAGCAGGGCCGGGTTAACATAGGGGCTAGTGGAGCTGCAGCTCCAGGCCCCTCCCGCAATATAGGCCCATGGCAGTGGCTTATCAATATCTGTGTGCCTTCCTAAAGGAAGAGGAGCCCTCTGTGCACTGCACATATGGAGGAGACAAGAGTTAGTCATTGCAGCCAAGTCCTGTCTCTACCAATGCCTGACTCCTATCACAGGATCTGTTACACTCACACAGATCCTCAGTGTCTGGGAGCTGTCTGGGGGAGGGGCGCTGATGTTGTCCTAACCAGCAGGAGCCCGGGAGGAAGGACATCTTCCATGCTGTTGAGATAAGGTTAGGAAATTTGTTAGGGAGATGTTGTGTAATTTTTGTGCCAGGGGTCAGACTGCTGCTTCCCCCATGTAATGTGCTCTCTTATGCCCAGTGCCACCATGTCATGTGCTGTGCATTGCAGTGCCCCCATGTAATGTGCAGTGCCCACTATGTCGTGCTGTGCCTTGCAGTGCCCACCATGTCATGTGCAGTGCCCACCATGTCGTGCTGTGCCTTGCAGTGCCCACCATGTCATGTGCTGTGCCCACCATGTCATGTCATGTGCATTGCAGTGCCTCTATGTAATGTGCTGTGCCCACTATGTCATGTGCTGTGCATTGCAGTGCCCCTCATGTAATGTGCTGTGCCCAGTATGTCATTTGCTGTGCATTGCAGTGCTCTCTATGTAATGTGTAGTGCCCACCATGTCATGTCATGTGCATTGCAGTGCCCCCATGTAATGTGCTGTGCCCACCATGTCATGTCATGTGCATTGCAGTGCCCCCATGTAATGTGTAGTGCCCACCATGTCATGTCATGTGCATTGCAGTGCCCTCATGTAATGTGCAGTGCCCACCATGTCATGTCATGTGCATTGCAGTGCCCCCATGTAATGTGCTGTGCCCACTATGTCATGTGCTGTGCATTGCAGTGCCCCTCATGTAATGTGCTGTGCCTAGTATGTCATTTGCTGTGCATTGCAGTGCTCACAATGTAATGTACAGTGCCCATTAGGGATGAGCCGAACACCCCCCGGTTCGGTTCGCACCAGAACCTGCTAACGGACCGAAAGTTCGCACGAACGTTAGAACCCCATTGACGTCTATGGGACTCGAACGTTCGAAATCAAAAGTGCTCATTTTAAAGGCTAATTTGCATGGTATTGTCCTAAAAAGGGTTTGGGGACCCGGGTCCTACCCCAGGGGACATGTATCAATGCAAAAAAAACTTTTAAAAACGGCCGTTTTTTCGGGAGCAGTGATTTTAATGATGCTTAAAGTAAAAAAAAAAGTGAAATATTCCTTTAAATATCTTACCTGAGGGGTGTCTATAGTATGCCTGTAAAGTGACGCGTGTTTCCGTGTTTAGAACAGTCCCTGCACCAAATGTCATTTTTAAAGGAAAAAATCTCATTTAAAACTGCTTGCGGGTTTAATGTAATGTCGGGTCCTGGCAATATGGATGAAAATCAGTGAGACAAACGGCATGGGTACCCCCCAGTCCATTACCAGGCCCTTTGGGTCTTGTATGGATATTAAGGGGAACCCCGCACCCAAATTAAAATAAGGAAAGGTGTGGGGCCACCAGGCCCTATATACTCTGAACAGCAGTATACAGGCTGTAGGTTTGTTGTTAAGTAGAATCTCTTTGTAATTTTGAACGGGTACATTTTTAACGTGTTTAGCTCCAGCCAAAAAATCTTTTTTAAGCTTTTTGGAAAACATAGGGAAGGGTTATCACCCCTGTGACATTTGTTTTGCTGTCTTTCCTCCTCTTCAGAAGATTTCACCTCACTTTTTGTCCCAATGGATTGGAAAGCATCAGTGGAAAGGAGAAATGTTTTTCCCATATTAACTCTTATGCCGCATACACACGGTCGGACTTTCTAGAAAGCTAGGTCCAAAGTACTTGCCGCCAGACTTCCGGCGGACTACCGCCGGACTTTCTGAACGGCCGGACTTGCCTACACATGGCCGGACTTTCCGGAATCCGGTCTTCCCGACGGACTTCCAGAATGAACGGACTTTCCCACACACGGACAAGTCCGTTCATTTTGAACGTGACTTGGGTACGACGGGACTAGAAAAGGAATTCAATCTCGCCGCTTTTTTTGGCGAGATTGAAACCTTGCGAGCCCCGTCGCAGGCCCTTACGTCTGGTATGGAACTTTAAGGGGAACCCCCTACGCCGAAAAACCGGCATGGGGGTCCCCCCAAAATCCATACCAGACCCCAATCCAAGCACGCAGCCCGGCCGGTCAGGAAAGGGGGTGGGGACGAGCGAGCGCCCCCCCCCCTCCTGAACCGTACCAGGCCGCATGCCCTCAACATGGGGGGGTGCTTTGGGGGAGGGGGCGCCTTGCGGTGCCCCCCCACCACAAAGCACCTTGTCCCCATGTTGATGAGGACAAGGGCCTCTTCCCGACAACCCTGGCCGTTGGTTGTCGGGGTCTGCGGGCGGGGGGCTTATCGGAATCCGGGAGCCCCCTATAATAAGAGGGCCCCCAGATCCCGGCCCCCCCACCCTATGTGAATGAGTATGGGGTACATGGTACCCCTACCCATTCACCTAGGTAAAAAGTGTCAATAATAAAACACAACACAGGTTTTTAAAATAATTTATTAAACAGCTCCGGGGGGGGGTCTTCTTCCGTCTTCGGGGGTCCCTCTGGTTCATCTTCTCCCGGCATCCGGTTGGTTCTTCTCCGCTCTCCGGCCTCTTCTCCCGGTGTCCCAGGTCTTCGGCCGGCCCCTCCGCTGTCTTCAGGTAGCTCTATTGCCAGCGGAGGTCCGGACGTCTGGGCTTCTTGGCTTCTTGGCTTCTTGGCTTCTTGTGTTCTCTTCTCTTCTCTTCCCCCAGATGTTGACACGACGCTCTCTCCGGCTGGACTGGTCTCTGAGGGCTGCGTTGTGACTTATATAGGCGGAGACCCCGCCCCCATATGATGTCACAGTCCCTGGGCATGCTGGGACTGTGACGTTTTAGGGGGCGTGGTCGACCACGCCCCCTAAAACGTCACAGTCCCAGCATGCCCAGGGACTGTGACATCATATGGGGGCGGGGTCTCCGCCTATATAAGTCACAACGCAGCCCTCAGAGACCAGTCCAGCCGGAGAGAGCGTCGTGTCAACATCTGGGGGAAGAGAAGAGAAGAGAACACAAGAAGCCAAGAAGCCAAGAAGCCAAGAAGCCCAGACGTCCGGACCTCCGCTGGCAATAGAGCTACCTGAAGACAGCGGAGGGGCCGGCCGAAGACCTGGGACACCGGGAGAAGAGGCCGGAGAGCGGAGAAGAACCAACCGGACGCCGGGAGAAGATGAACCAGAGGGACCCCCGAAGACGGAAGAAGACCCCCCCCGGAGCTGTTTAATAAATTATTTTAAAAACCTGTGTTGTGTTTTATTATTGACACTTTTTACCTAGGTGAATGGGTAGGGGTACCATGTACCCCATACTCATTCACATAGGGTGGGGGGGCCGGGATCTGGGGGCCCTCTTATTATAGGGGGCTCCCGGATTCCGATAAGCCCCCCGCCCGCAGACCCCGACAACCAACGGCCAGGGTTGTCGGGAAGAGGCCCTTGTCCTCATCAACATGGGGACAAGGTGCTTTGTGGTGGGGGGCACCGCAAGGCGCCCCCTCCCCCAAAGCACCCCCCCATGTTGAGGGCATGCGGCCTGGTACGGTTCAGGAGGGGGGGCGCTCGCTCATCCCCACCCCCTTTCCTGACCGGCCGGGCTGCGTGCTCGGATCGGGGTCTGGTATGGATTTTGGGGGGACCCCCACGCCGGTTTTTCGGCGTAGGGGGTTCTCCTTAAAGTTCCATACCAGACCTAAGGGCCTGGGATGCCCCCCTGCGCTCGCCGCAATGGGAAAATTAGTTTTTCCTATTGCAGCGAGCGCGAGATGCAGTAACCTGCTCCTCCGTCGTATCTGGTCCTTCGGACTAGCATACAGACGAACGGGCTTTCTGTCAGGAACTGAGTCCGGCGGAAGTACGACGTAAAGATTTGAAGCAGGCTTCAAATCTAAAGTACGTCGGATTTCCGCCCGAAACGGTCCGTCGGAAGTCCGATGGAGACCACACACGGTCGGATTGTCCGCCGGACTTGGTCCGGCGGCGTCCGTCGGACTTTTGCAGGTGAAAAGTCCGACCGTGTGTACGCGGCATTACAGGAGAGAATTTCCCTTCCTAGGGGTAGATTTATTCTCACTTCCTGTTGTCTCCTTCCGTTTGCAAGTAGGAGTCGTTTGTAAGTTAGTTGTTTGAAAGTAGGGTCCTGCCCTATATACTCAGCAGAAATTTGGGCCTTAGGTGTTGCTGTGGCCACAACACTGTAAGCCCTCACAGGGCTCTGCTGTGAAATATTAGATCAAGAATTGTAATTACATGCCCCTGTTGAACAGGAGCTGAAAAATTAGGCCTTAGGCACTGGTGCTGGTGCCACAACACTGCAACCCCTCACAGACACTCTAGTTGGAATGCAGGAACGAGCCCTGCTGCAAAGTATTGCATCAAAAATTGTAATTACATGCCCCTGTTAAACAAGGGCTGAAAAATTGGGCCTTAGGCACTGGTGCTGGTGCCACAACACTGCAACCCCTCACAGACACTCTAGTTGGAATGCAGGAACGAGCCCTGCTGCAAAGTATTACATCAAAAATCGTAATTACACGCCCCTGTTAAACAGGGGCTGAAAAATTGTGCCTTAGGCACTGGTGCTGGTGCCACAACACTGCAACCCCTCACAGACACTCTAGTTGGAATGCAGGAACGAGCCCTGCTGCAAAGTATTACATCAAAAATCGTAATTACACGCCCCTGTTAAACAGGGGCTGAAAAATTGTGCCTTAGGCACTGGTGGTGGCACCCAGAACCAAAAATGTTCTTACAAGCTATCAGCGTGATGATTGAGGAGGAAGAGGATAATTACTCAGGGATAGTCACTCAGCATCAGCATAGGCAGTCTTTGAAGGGATCTGAGATTTCAAAAAAAATTATTCGGTTACATCAGCATCAGGTGCTTGGTAGCTGGTGGTGATCCAAGACTGATTCATTTTTATGAAGGTCAGTCGATCGACCGAGTCAGTGGACAGACGCACCCTGTGATCGGTTACCACGCCTCCAGCAGCACTGAATGTGGGTTCCGAAAGAACGCTGGATGCAGGACAGGCCAGTAGCTCAATTGCATACTGTGCAAGCTCTGGCCAGTGATCCATCCTCAAGACCCAGTAACCCAGAGGATTTTCGGTGGGAAAGGTGTCCAAGTCTGATCTTGCCCCTAGGTATTCCTGCACCATGTAAAACAGATGCTGGCAATGGTTGCTGGAACCGATCATACCTTGGGGCTGCGGACCAAAAAATTGTCTGAACGCATTGGTCAGACGGCCACCTTCTCCACCGCTCCTTCTTTGACTGACCGAAGCCTCAGCAACACGTTGTCCAGAAACAGGAGTTTGTAACCTCCCAGTCTCTGGGAACACGTTGCACAGACCTTTCTGCAAGGCCTCCCGAAGATGTTTCATCCTCTGCTCCCTCTGCGATGGCAAGATAAGGTCCGCAACCTTACCCTTGTAACGTGGATCAAGGAGGGTTGCCAGCCAGTATTGGTCCTTCTCCTTGATACCACGAATACGAGGATCCTTACGCAGGCTTTGCAGGATCAGGGAGGCCATGCAGCGTAGGTTTGCTGAGGCATTCGGTCCGGAGTCCTCTGGGTCACTAAGGACGACATGGTCCGCAGCCACCTCCTCCCAGCCACGTACAAGTCCATGTGTTTCTTGGGACTGATCCCTTAAAGACTGCTGCTGATGCTGAGTGCCAGGCTCCACCTCCATACTGACACAATCTTCCTCCTCCTCCTCCTCCTCCTCTTCCTCCTCGTCCTCTTCCTGTGTGATCGGCGGGCACGCAGGAACACTGTCTGGATAAAGGGGGCCTTGAGAGCTAAGGAAGTCCTCCTCTTCCTGCCTCTGTTCTGCCTCAAGTGCCCTGTCCATTATTCCACGCAGCGTGTGCTCCAACAGGTGGACAAGGGGGACAGTGTCACTGATGCATGCACTGTCACTGCTCACCATCCTCGTGGCCTCCTCGAATGGTGACAGGACAGTGCATGCATCCCTGATCATGGCCCACTGGCGTGGGGAAAAAAACCAAGCTCCCCTGACCCTGTCCTGGTGCCATAGTCGCACAGGTACTCATTGATCGCCCTCTGCTGCATGTGGAGCCGCTGCAGCATGGCCAACGTTGAGTTCCACCTGGTGGGCATGTCACAGATTAGGCGGTTCTTGGGCAGGTTAAACTCCTTTTGGAGGTCCGTCAGCCGAGCACTGGCATTATATGACCGGCGGAAATGCACACAGACTTACCTGGCCTGCCTCAGGACATCCTGTAAGCCCGGGTACCTGCCCAAGAACCGCTGCACCACCAAGTTAAGGACGTGAGCCAAACAGGGCACATGGGTCATTTGTCCCTGTCGGAGGGCAGAGAGGAGGTTGGTGCCATTGTCGCAAACCACCATTCCTGCCTTAAGTTGGCGTGGCGTCAACCACCTCTGAACCTGCCCCTGCAGAGCTGACAGAACCTCTGCCCCAGTGTGGCTCCTGTCCCCCAAGCACACCAGCTCAAGCACCGCATGGCATCTTTTGGCCTGCGTACTTGCGTAGCCCCTTGAACGCCTACGGAGCACCGCTGGTTTTGAGGAAGAGGCCATGGAGGAAGAAGAAGAGGAGGGGGTGGAGGAGAGAGGTGTGTCACAATCATTAGCATTTTGGAGGCGTGGTGGCGGAACAACCTCCAACACTACTGCACCTTGTCCTGCATCCTTCCCAGCTGCCAGCAGAGTCACCCAATGCGCCGTGAAACTTAGGTAACGTACCTGTCCATGCCTGCTGGACCATGAGTCAGCGGTAATATGCACCTTACCGCTGACCGCCCTGTCCAGCGAGGCATGGACATTGCCTTCCACATGCTGGTAGAGAGCCGGAATCGCCTTCCGTGAGAAAAAGTGGCGTTTGGGTACCTGCCACTGAGGAACCGCACATTCCACAAACTCACGGAAGGGGGCAGAGTCTACCAACTGAAAAGGCAGCAGTTGAAGTGTTAGCAATTTTGCCAAGCTAGCATTCAACCATTAGGCATGTGGATGGCTGGGAGCAAACTTCTTTCGGCAGTGCAGCAGCTGGGGCAGGGAAATTTGCCTGGTACAATCTGACGTCGGTGTACCAAAATCAGATTGCCCACAAGTACGTGGCTGTGACACACCTAATTCTACACCTTCATTCCTCTCAGTGCAGGTCTCAGAGAGGACTGAAGGTCTAGTGGGGTTGGAAATCTCAGCTGATGAGGAGCAAGCAGAGGTCCTCTTTGTTCTTTGGTGTGGGTCTTTTAGATACGCTTGCCAACAAACTGCATGGCAGGTCAACATATGTCTGGTCAAGCATGTGGTACCCAAGCGGGAGATGTTTTGGCCACGCGAGATACGCTTGAGACATATGTTGCAAATAGCAGCGGTGCGATCTGATGCACTCGTCTCAAAAAAGGCCCACACCAAAGAACTTTTTGAATAACGCGCAGAGACTGCAGCGCCCTGCACATGTGGAGCTTTGGGGTGTGATGCAGTCAATGTGCTGCCCTTAGGCTGGCTCCTGGAGGGCATCCTGCCTCATTGGTGATGTGCCGCCTCCTCCTCCTCCTCCTCCTCCTTTCTCCTATCAGGCACCCATGTTGAGTCAGTGACCTCATCATCCCCTCCCTCCTCATCACTGGAGCAAACCTGGCAGTATGCTGCAGCAGGGGGAGCATGACTGCCAGATTGCTGTCCTTCTTGGGCACCCCCTCTGTCTGTGCTCGTGTTACTGCCTTCATCGAGCTCAGTATCATCATCAGAGCCTTCCAAACGCTGGGCATCCTCCTGGAGCATGTACCCAACACTGTGGTCAAACAGTTCGAGGGACTCCTCAGGAGGACATGGTGGGGCTAGGGAAGGAGTCACTGATGACATTGAGCCGAGGGAAGAGGCCGCTGCTTTGCCAGACAAAGTACCCTGGGCATGGGTGAGAGAGGATGAGGAGGATGAGGACGGCTTGGTCATCCACTCGACCAAGTCTTCCGCATGTTGCGGCTCAACATGGCCAGCTGCCGAAAAAAAGGCCAAGCGTGTCCCATGGCCACGTGCTGATGAGGATGCACCGTCTCCACGACCAGCACTAGACACAGAGCCTGCTTGCCCTCTCTTATTGGCTTGTGACTGTCTGCCTCTCCTTCTTGGCCTTCCAGACATACTAATGGCCTGTAGCTGCACTAAGCTGGGATATATATATATATATATATATATATATATATATATATATATATATATGTACTGATACTGCAGCTAGCAAAATCAACTGCCTGCCTGTAGTATGAGAACACCACCAACCTTCTACAGGTAGCTTTAGCTGAACACTGTGAGGTGGACGCACCCCACTAACTTGTAGGTTTAGCAGAACACTGTGAGCAGGACGCACTGCACTAACTGTAAATAGTCTAGCTGCCTGACTGTGGTACTAATAGGATCAAAAGAACACCAGCAATTTTTTTCAGGTAGCTGTATTTACTGTAACAAGACAAGCCTGCCTGTCAGTAAGAAGATAACAGAAACGGATCTAGCTGAACACTGTGAGCAGGACGCACCCCACTAGCTTGTAGGTTTAGCTGAACACTGTGAGGTGGATGCACCCCACTAACTTGTAGGTTTAGCTGAACACTGTGAGCAGGACGCACCCCACTAACTTGTAGGTTTAGCAGAACACTGTGAGCAGGACGCACTGCACTAACTGTAAATAGTCTAGCTGCCTGACTGTGGTACTAATAGGATCAAAAGAACACCAGCAATTTTCTTTAAAATACTGTAACAAGACAAGCCTGCCTGTCAGTAAGAAGATAACAGGAACGGATCTAGCTGAACACTGTAAGCAGGACGCACCCCACTAGCTTGTAGGTTTAGCTGAACACTGTGAGGTGGACGCACCCCACTAACTTGTAGGTTTAGCTGAACACTGTGAGCAGGACGCACCCCACTAACTTGTAGGTTTAGCAGAACACTGTGAGCAGGACGCACTGCACTAACTGTAAATAGTCTAGCTGCCTGACTGTGGTACTAATAGGATCAAAAGAACACCAGCAATTTTCTTCAGGTAGCTGTATTTACTGTAACAAGACAAGCCTGCCTGTCAGTAAGAAGATAACAGAAACGGATCTAGCTGAACACTGTGAGCAGGACGCACTCCACTAGCTTGTAGGTTTAGCTGAACACTGTGAGGTGGACGCACCCCACTAACTTGTAGGTTTAGCTGAACACTGTGAGCAGGACGCACTGCACTAACTGTAAATAGTCTAGCTGCCTGACTGTGGTACTAATAGGATGAAAAGAACACCAGTAATTTTCTTTAAAATACTGTAACAAGACAAGCCTGCCTGTCAGTAAGAAGATAACAGGAACGGATCTAGCTGAACACTGTGAGCAGGACGCACTGCACTAAATGTAAATAGTCTAGCTGCCTGACTGTGGTACTAATAGGATCAAAAGAACACCAGTAATTTTCTTCAAAATACTGTAACAAGACAAGCCTGCCTGTCAGTAGGAATATAACAGGAACGGATCTAGCTGAACACTGTGAGCAGGACGCACTGCACTAAATGTAAATAGTCTAGAAGATAACAGGAACGGATCTCGCTAAACTGAATACAGTGTATATATATATATATATGCAACACCTGGGATGCATATATATACACAATACACTTTAAGTGCAGCTAACTGACTGACTGTCCTGCCTAATCTAGCTAACTCAAATGAAATGACACTGTCTCTCTCTCTCTCTAAGCACACCGGAACACGTGCAGGCGGCCTTATATAGTGTGGGGTGTGTACTAAATCCCCTGAGCCATAATTGGCCAAAGCCTCCTTGGCTTTGGCCAATTATGGCTCTCTGTTAAGGCGGCGCTGTGATTGGCCAAGCATGCGGGTCATAGTGCATGCTTGGCCAATCATCAGCAAGCAATGCACTGCGATGCCGCAGTGAATTATGGGCCGTGACGCGCCACACGAATTTGGCGCGAACGGCCCATATCGTTCGCAATTCGGCGAACAATCGAACAGCCGATGTTCGAGTCGAACATGGGTTCGACTCGAACACGAAGCTCATCCCTAGTGCCCATTAAGTTATGTGCTGTGCATTGCATTGCTCTTTATGTGATGTGCAGTGCCCACTATGTCAAGCTGTGCCTTGCAGTGCCCACCATGTAATGTGCAGTTCCCACCATGTCGTGCTGTGCCCTGCAGTGCCCACCATGTCATGTGGTCTGCCTACCATGTAATGTGCAGTGCCCACCATGTCATGTGCTGTATCCACCATGTCATGTCATGCGCATTGCAGTGCCCCCATGTAATGTGCTGTGCCCACTATGTCATGTGCTGTGCATTGCAGTGCCCCTCATGCAATGTGCTGTGCCCAGTATTTCATTTGCTGTGCATTGCAGTGCTCTCTATGTAATGTGTAGTGCCCACCATGTCATGTGCTGTACATTGCAGGTGCCAACCATGTAAAGTGCTGTGCCCATCATGCCATGTGCTGTGCATTGCATTGCTCTTCATGTGATGTGCAGTGCCCACTATGTCATGCTGTGCCTTGCAGTGCCCACCATGTAATGTGCACTGCCCACCAAGTTGTGCTGTGCCTTGCAGTGCCCACCATGTCATGTGCTGTGCCCACCACGTAATGTGCAGTGCCCAGCATGTCATGTGATGTGCCATGCAGTGCCCGCCATGTCATGTACTGTGCCATGCAGTGCCCACCATGTGATGTGCAGTGCCCACCATGTCATGTGATGTGCCATCCAGTGCCCTCTATGTCATGTGCAATGCCCACCATGTCATGTGCTGTGCTGTTCAGTGCCCGCCATGTAATGTGCAGTGCCCACCATGTCGTGTGCTGTGCCTTGCACTGCCCACTATGTAATTCGCAGTGTCCACCATGTCCTCTGCTGTGCCATGCAGTGATCCCACCATGTAATGTGCAGTGCCCACCATGTAATGTGTTGTGCCATGCAGTGCCCACCATGTCATGTGCAGTTCCCACCATATCATGTGCTGTGCTGTGCCCACCCTGCCATGTGTTGTGCCCAGCATGTAGTGTGTTGTGCCCACTGTATAATGTACTGTTCAGCAGTGCCCACCATGTCATATGGTGTGCCCACCATGTAATGTGCAGTGCCCACCATGTCATGTGCTGTATCCACCATGTCATGTCATGCACATTGCAGTGCCCCCATGTAATGTGCTGTGCCCACTATGTCATATGCTGTGCATTGTAGTGCCCCTCATGCAATGTGCTGTGCCCAGTATCTCATTTGCTGTGCATTGCAGTGCTCTCTATGTAATGTGTAGTGCCCAACATGTCATGTGCTGTACATTGCAGGTGCCAACCATGTAATGTGCTGTGCCCATCATGCCATGTGCTGTGCATTGCATTGCTCTTCATGTGATGTGCAGTGCCCACTATGTCATGCTGTGCCTTGCAGTGCCCACCATGTAATGTGCACTGCCCACCAAGTTGTGCTGTGCCTTGCAGTGCCCACCATGTCATGTGCTGTGCCCACCACGTAATGTGCAGTGCCCAGCATGTCATGTGATGTGCCATGCAGTGCCCGCCATGTCATGTACTGTGCCATGCAGTGCCCACCATGTAATGTGCAGTGCCCACCATGTCATGTGATGTGCCATCCAGTGCCCTCCATGTCATGTGCAATGCCCACCATGTCATGTGCTGTGCTGTTCAGTGCCCGCCATGTAATGTGCAGTGCCCACCATGTCGTGTGCTGTGCCTTGCACTGCCCACTATGTAATTTGCAGTGTCCACCATGTCATCTGCTGTGCCATGCAGTGATCCCACCATGTAATGTGCAGTGCCCACCATGTAATGTGCTGTGCCATGCAGTGCCCACCATGTCATGTGCAGTTCCCACCATATCATGTGCTGTGCTGTGCCCACCCTGCCATGTGTTGTGCCCAGCATGTAGTGTGTTGTGCCCACTGTATAATGTGCTGTTCAGCAGTGCCCACCATGTCATATGGTGTGCCCACCATGTAATGTGCAGTGCCCACCATGTCATGTGCTGTATCCACCATGTCATGTCATGCACATTGCAGTGCCCCCATGTAATGTGCTGTGCCCACTATGTCATATGCTGTGCATTGTAGTGCCCCTCATGCAATGTGCTGTGCCCAGTATCTCATTTGCTGTGCATTGCAGTGCTCTCTATGTAATGTGTAGTGCCCACCATGTCATGTGCTGTACATTGCAGTGCCCACCATGTAATGTGCTGTGCCATCATGCCATGTGCTGTGCATTGCATTGCTCTTCATGTGATGTGCAGTGCCCACTATGACATGCTGTGCCTTGCAGTGCCCACCATGTAATGTGCAGTGCCCACCAAGTTGTGCTGTGCCTTGCAGTGCCCACCATGTCATGTGCTGTGCCCACTATGTAATTTGCAGTGTCCACCATGTCATCTGCTGTGCCATGCAGTGATCCCACCATGTAATGTGCAGTGCCCACCATGTATAGTGCTGTGCCATGCAGTGCCCACCATGTCATGTGCAGTTCCCACCATATCATGTGCTGTGCTGTGCCCACCCTGCCATGTGTTGTGCCCAGCATGTAGTGTGTTGTGCCCACTGTATAATGTGCTGTTCAGCAGTGCCCACCATGTCATGTGCAGTTCCTAACATGTAATGTGGAGTTGCATTGCCCACCATGAAATGTACTATGCCATGCAGTGCCCACTATGTAATGTGTTGTGTCCACCATGTCATGTGCTGTGCCATTCAGTGCCCACCATGTAATGCGCTGTGCCCATCAGGTCATGTGCTGTGCCATGCTGTACCCACCATGTAATGTGTTGTAACCACCATGTAATGTACTGTGCCATGCAGTGCTCCCCATGTCATGTGCAGTGCCCATCATGTCATGTGCTGTGTTGTGCCCACCATGTCATGTGCTGCGCCATGCAGTGCCTACCATGTAATGTGCCGTACCCACCATGTAATGTGCTGTACATTGTCCACCACAGCATGTGCCATGCAGTACCCACAATGGAATGTGCTGAGCAAAGCTCACCATGTCATGTGCGGTGTCCACCATTTAATGTGCTTTGCTTGCAATGTAATGTGCTGTGCTGTGTCAAGCAGTGCCCACCATGTCATGTGGTGTCATGCTGTTCCCACCTTGTCATGTGCTGTGCAGTGCCCACCATGCCATGTGCAATACCCACCATATAATATGCTGTGCCCACCTTATAATGTGCTGTGCAGTGCCCAATTGTAATGTGCAGTGCCACCATGTAATGTGTTCAGCTGTGCCCGCCATATCATGTGCTGTGCCCACCATATAAGGTCCTGTGCCCACTGTGTGCATATTCTGTGTTGTGCCCACAATGCAATGTACTGTGTTGTGCAGTACCAACCATGTACCGTGCCCGCCTGGTAATGTGCTGTATTGGGCACTGCCAACCGTGTAATGTGCTGTACCCGCCATGTAATGTACTGTGCTTTGCCCACCATTAAATGTGCTGTATCCATGTATCCACCATGTAATGTGTTGTGCTATTTCCCCCCCGTATAATGTACTATGCTATGCCCCCCACAGACTCACCCCCTCACTCTCACCCCCCCTCTCTCTCTCTTTCACCCCCTCACCACCTCTCTCTCTCATCCCCTCTCTATCACCCTGTTCTCTCTCTCACCCCCTTCATCCCCCATTATCTCTCTCTCGCCCCCTTCACCCCCCTGTTTCCTACCACCCTCTCTCTCTTTCACCCTCTCTCTATTCCCCTTTTTCTCACCCCCTCTCTCTCTCGTCCCCTCTCTCTCACCCCCCATCTCTCTCATTCACCCCCTTTCTCTCTCTTTCCCCCTCCCTCTCATCCCCTCTCTTTCACCCCCTATCTCGCTATCACCCCCCTCTCTCTCTCTCAACCACTCTCTTACACCCCTCTCTCTCTTTAATTTAACAGAAAATTGTTTGCGTTTTCACTTTATTTATTTTCATAAAAAGGCCCACCAAAATCCTTAGCATCAGGCCCATGATGCTCTTAATCTGGCCCTGCTGACCAGGCGGTATCATACTCTGGCAAAGATTCATAGAATGTTTCCCCAGTGCTCAAACCTATGCTGGAGATGTGGAGAGGAGGTTGGCTCTATGCTTCAAATCTTCTGGTCCTGCCGGCTTTTGGAGCCTTACTGGAACGAAGTGCACCGTATAGTTCAAAAATTCACAGATAGACCCATACTGAAATATCCAGCTCTCTTCCTCTTGCACCACCACGACATACCAAGTAAAGTGTATAGGAAGTCCATTCTGCCCCTGTTGATCACGGCCGCTAAGGGATGTATTCCACTGTTCTGGAAGCAGACACAGCCTCTGTCGATAGCCGTCTGGTTGAAAAAAGTCGCTGACGTTCATGCGATGGAAAATCTGGTGGCCACGGAAAGGGGCCTTAAGGAGAAATTTTCTAGAAGATGGTTTTGGTGGCACGAATTTGTGTACTCTGAGGAATACGCGGGACTGGTTCAGCGGGACTAGTCTTCTAAACGCTCACTGCATAACAGGATAACTGGCAATGCCTCCGGTCTGGGTGCGGGTTCGGGCGGCTGGAAAATTTTTCCCTACTCCCTGTCATCCCCCCCTCCTCCCTCCCCCCTTTCTTCCTGTGTTTTTTTTTTGTTATGTTTCTTTTCTTTTCTTCCTCCTGTTCAAATGGGACTCTGCGGGATTCCTTCGATCCCCCAGAGTCCTTACTACATGGTCTTTTCTGTAAAAATTTGACATGCTGGATACGGAGACTCCTCTGATCGAGCAGATCACCGTCTGCGATAGAAGTATTAGATGAGATTACCATGATAACGTTTTCTGAGAACCGGAATGTTCCTTGTTCTTTATGCTTCTAGATACTGATGTCATTATATGGTCTCTGTATTTACCGTATGTTTTGTTTGCAAAAATAAAGTAAAAAAAAAAGAACTAAGGTTGAGTGAGCTATTTCTTGGTCCTGTCTGGGAAATTTGGCTGTATGCTATGAGCACACCATATCTCCCTTGCTGATAAGCACACATTCCGTCTAATGATATAATGCAGCCTTAAATAACCCGTGTCTCCCCTGTTCCCCAGTAAACATACACCATTTCTTACGTTCTCAGCTCCATCAGCATGACTGCCCTTCCAAGCAGTGCCCTTGCTTTTATTTACACATAAACAGGAAGTCCCAAACTGGAGGGTTTGCCTCCAACAGCCAATCGCCTCCTACATAGTTTGGAGGCCAATAAACGATGACTACAATTCCGCTGATAGGAATCCTTATACTACCGTTCCTTGTGGATGGGAGGCTATCTGCAGGTGCACGCTGCAAATTTCGACTGATCAGACACAGCAGAGACAAGAGCTTTCATCTGCCCATATCCGATAATGTCCCTGCAGAGTGAACATATCCCCTCAGATGATCATCTGTGCAATGCACAGGGGCCCTTTCACCGGCGGACATACCCCCACTCTGCAAACACCTCTCTCCAATCCCAGGAAGTTTTCCACTATCCAACGGATCTCTACCAGCGTGAGTCTGCCCCAGTCAGCTCTTTAGAGTCCATTGGAAGAAATAGTTAAGACGTGAGTACTTATTGTGGGGGTTAGAGAAAAAAAGTGAAGTATTTTTCACTCGGGTGAAGGGTACACCAAGTGTCATGTAATAGTAGGTCCTGGAAGCATCTTCTGATTTGTTTGAGGACCCTGTAGGATAGATGGGAATTTCCAGATGAGGAATCTAATAGAGGGTGTAGTGGAGCATTAAAGTCCCCTCCAAGGATCAAGATCCCTTCTTGGAAGTTGGCTAGTTGCCCCTAAGTTGTCCCTGAGCCACCCCCATCAAATCATTCTCTGCAGCTATTACCTTTTGTACCACCACCCCCTCCCTTTAGAATGTAAGCTCTATGAGCAGGGCCCTCCTGTACCTATTGTATTGAATTGTACTGTAATTGTGTTGTCCCCCTATACATTGTAAAGCGCTGTGTAAACTGTTGGCACTATATAAATCGTGAATAATAATAATAGTTGCAGTGTGATGGCACGAAAGAAGGGGACCTGTGCTTTGTTTGGATTATATATATTTGCTAGCGTGATAGGCCTTCCTGAAGGGCACCTTTAAGGACAAACCTATCTGCCCTGGTCATCAATAAGTGTGTCCGAAATGTTAATAGGAACATTTTTGGATAGGAGTATTGAGGCTCCTTTGGATTTTGAGATCAGGGAAGTAGAGTGGTAGCTATGGGGGTAGAATCAGTTTGTTGAGTCAGTACTTTCTTGGTGCAAAAATGGGTTTCTTGCAGGAAGATTACATTCGCTTTCATGTTTCTCATATTAGCTAATAGTTGGGAACATTTCTCTGGGTTGTTTAGGCCTTTGGCGTTCAGGTATAGTAGTTTTAAGGAGAGGTTAGAGGTGTTAGTCCTATGTCATGTCATGTTAAGTGCAGATGGGAGGAGTCCAAGTTGTTTGTATTGGCGCAGGGAAGTCAGAGATGTTGGGGGGGGCAAGGAGTAGTGAGGTTTGGTGTGTGGGTAGGGGAGGTAGAGTGGGTCTGAGGTAGGGAGGGGTAGTGAACTGTGGTGAACTAGGATGTATCAGATGCTAAGATGGGAGGGTCATGAGGTTGTACCGGATGTGGGAGTTGACTTGCAACCCCACTCAAGAGCAGGGGGAGTTCCAGTTTGCATCAGCTGTATCTACTAGAGTCTGCTGTTGGAGGGGGTAGTAGTGACGTTCAGCGAGAGGGTGAGCGCTGTGTCCCTATGAGGTCTATAGGGCTGTGTAATGCGTTCATGGTGAGTGCTGTTGGAGATCAGGTGGGGGCTTGATACCCCTCCTGGTCTCCCTGGACACCTAGTAAGAAATATGCCATGGTGAGAGAGTTAACGTTTGATGTAGTGGGGCAGATCCAATTTGGGATGTTTGTCTGGTGAGAGAGGATTTTAAGTCTGTAGAATTATACGCGAGTACATGTGGGGTTCTAACTTATCGGGAGACATGAGCGGGGATAGTGTCAAGGAGGAATTTTGGGGCTTGAGTTTGAATGTAGTATTATCATACAACTTAGAAATTAAAACTGGCGGTTTAAAGTTTACATGACTCAGGGTAGGAAAACAATGTATTAACAAGATCAACAACAGCAACAATAACATTGTCAAAAACAGTATCAGTGAGAACTAAAATTATAACTATACCCGTGTGAGACAAGAGTAGTACTCTACTTTCTGAGGGGGCCCTGCCCAGCCCTTATTTAGAAGGCAAAGCCTTATGAGTGGCCCTATAAGGCCAATTAAGGAGGGGTGATGTGTAATGTTTTTTGGGAGAGCATCCACCTGCTCCAGTAGAGAAGAGGAGCATGCAGATGCTCTTAGGCTTTTAGACAGTCTTACCTGAACGTGTCCCTCTCGGAGCACCGATCCCATTTTCGTGGCTGAGCCACAAGAGGTGTAGTTGCCATGCTTTCTTGTGGTAGGAGAAAAGGTTAAGAACATGACAAATATAGTATGCATAGTAGTAAACATTTGTTATCCTGATTACAAGTGCCAGAAAAAAAAAAAGAGGGAGATGAGAGGAGATAGGGGTTGAGGGAGAGAGAAGAGTAGAAGGCAAGGGTGAAATATTGAACCAGGTGTAGATAAAGAGAGATGGTAGTAAGGAGGGAAGGAGGAGGAAGGCAGGTAGAGGAGAGGTGGCGGTGAGAGCACAATCTATTTTAGGGGAGGGTTTGAGGCCTTCGCTATCATGGTCTCAGAAGTCAATGGAGGAAAGTACTGTAGGGCATAAGATACCCTATGGTCGTGTAGCATAAGTCACCTGAAGGTTCCGATATGGAACTGCAGAGGAAGAAAAAAAAAAAGAGTCCAGAATGGATGATGAGAACGGTGTCCGAAGGGCAGGTGTCTAATGTGTAGCTTGTTATCTCCTTCAGGTATTACTGTTTTTCATTGTTGATGGTATTGGCTTATTTCCTCGAAGTTTGTGTCCTCTGTCTTGAGTTTTTAGGGCAGTCTCTCTTTGTGCATTGAAGATTGGAGAGTGTTAGTTCAGTGAGGGAGGGAGAGGTAATCAGCGGATATGTTAGTGGGGATGATAGTCCTCAGTGTTCCGGATCCCAGAGGAAGTCACGAGAGTGACAAAACCGGTAGGAGGAGCTTGATCGCTGACACAGGAGGCACTAGGAAGTGTTACAAAGCAGGCACAGAACAGGGGGAATGCTGTGAATCTTGGGCTGTAGAACCGGACCGCAGGTGATTCTATCACCCCTCAGCACTATAGCACTTTAAAGGCATTTTTTATTTATTGGAAATGTGAGTTTTATGTATGTGGAGTCCTGTTTGGAATTAAATCTTTTTAAAATGGTATCACACCATTGCATGCCTGTGTCATTTTTTGCATATAATACATATAAGGAGAGTCCAGGAACACACCAGGAGAAAATAGTGGCTCTTGAGCTGGGCTACCACCGGGAGGAGCAGGTGTCTTGTGATCTATACCAATACTCCAGGATTGCTGCAGGCTATTATCAAAATACAGGCTTATTATTTAAGCCCTTAAGGTGAAGGCACACTTGGTGGGGGACGTGTGCACACTGCATGAAGACACTATTTTCACATGTCAAATGTTATTTGGACTATTGCTGAATATTTTTATTTTTTATATATTTCATTATTTCATATATAGGATGTCACGTTATATATATTGATGTTACACATAGCTTTTTATGCATTTATATTTAGGATTTGTCTATTTTATTAGCGCTGCACATTGTGTCATATGTCTTGTGATATATAACACTCCTCTACACCATCCGGGTAACAGATATCTGTGCAGTGTTCAAATGTGTGTAGCGCTGGTAGATTTTTGAGCTACCATCTAATAGGTAAATTTAGTGGGTTGCTCATTAGAGGAAGTTAGATTTGCCTCTGTTCCAGCTTGGCTGAGTTGCGTGTAGTTCCACACTGTGCCGGTGGGTGTCATTGTTACCATTAGCTTGTGTTGGAAAAGCAACGTGTCGAAGCGTATGGGTGCACCTCTGTCCCGGAGACAACTCGGTGGAGGTGGTCCTCCGAGTTGCATTCTGGGAGGGGGTATTTATCAGACAGACGCCATGTTTAGGGGTTCGTTTGCAGCCACCTGCTGGCCCTCCTGGCCAACAGGTATGCGTTAGAGTACCACCTTGTGGTCCTCCGTTCCGGAGGCCCGTGTCACTGTGGCGCGTGGGTGGGCCCAGAAGCCTGTCTGGGGCCTACCACAGCAGCAGAGGAATGGTCCTGAGCTGTCTATCCAGAGTGAAGAAGCTGGACAACCGAGGAGATCCCAGGGGAGGACCTGTCATTGAAGGATCATGCAGAGTGCTGGTCTGGAGAGGGGCCTGGTGACTCGGTTGGAGGACATATCCTGAAGTAGTCTTACTGCATAGTACTGCCGGGTTGGCTTAGAGGTCCAAGTACTGTGTCTGACATTCACCGCAAACCAATACATCCTGTGGCAGAGGATTGTACAGGTTTTATTCCAAGCAAGTCTGTGGCAGAGACTTTTGTTCGTGCTACGTACTGGCTGCTAGGCAAGTGAGAGAGGCCTATCCAGGCGAGCAAAGATCGTGTCCCACAAGGGGATTGCATTCAATTACAGTGTTCAACTCTAAAGGACGCTCTAAAGAATCCTAAAGAAAGGTATTTGAGCTTCCCTGCAGCTTTCCTCCTGCCTCTTTCCTGCTACTTCCTTTGTTACTTGGTTCATTAAAGCATTGAAAACATACTCAAGTGTTGGTGCTTATATCGTCCGGAGGCAAACTCAACGGAACCCTAGACCCAGTGCCGATGAAACAGAGGTATTGAGAGTGAAGGTAACAAGCCCGCCTAAACCAGCAGCTCCACCGAGAGTTATTGCTATGTGGGGGCATCATGCAGGATTTGTTGACCATCAATTCTCGCAACCCAGAGAGGTGTTGCACCGGGAGTTTACGGTGAGAGCTGGACTTTGTCAATTTTTCAGGAAAAGAAGAGGTTAAAAGTTGCAGGACTTTATTTCTGAATGCGTAGGCGGCGGGCGCCAGTGATGGCCCGGGAGCTACGTGATCAGAAGAACAAGTGGGAGGAGCCTACCCTACTTGATACCGCGTGGGACGCGTGTATGTGTTTGGCACCAGAGAAGAAGAGAGGCCTCGTGATCATGTTTAGAAGATCAGAGTGTGGCCATGTCTTTTTCAGCGATGCAGCCAATTATGGGACCAAGAGTGTTCCCTGCAAGCACCGTGTCGAGTACTGTGCTTACAGATACCGGTATTCGCCTGAAGTCGCAGGGGAGGTTTGTTCTTTATACCTCAGGAGATATTGAAGGCTGGGCATGATCTGCCACAGATATAAAGGACTGGCCATACATCTCCATCCATTTGGTTGCTGTCCGCAATGTGGAGAGTATTTGTTTGTGGTGGAGCAACCTACCATGTCGCCCCGTGCTTATCGAATGGATTGGGCAACAGGTATCGCCACAGTAGAAGCTGCTACTGCTACGGAAAGAGAACGGCAGGCCGTGACTTCGCCTCTTGTTACCGAGAATGTTCCGGAGAGAGACACTGCTGTTGCCGTCTCATCAGAGGACATTACTTTGAATTCTGCATCCACCACACCTATCCCTGTTGTACCTGTTCAAAGGAAGGTGGGATATGTGAAGGCTTTCCCCGGCCGAGGCCTACCCCAGAGACTACCCAAACCGGATCCAACAAAATCCACGACAGGAACGGGTAAGCAGCTAATGGGGAATGTATCTGGGACTGTAAATAAATACCTGCCAGCAGAAGAGCTGGGAGATTCGGAAATAGAATCCTTGTCGGATCTTTCCGGTGATGATGACCTGTTTGAGAATATGTCACAAGAGCTGTTATGGGCACAAGGCAAAGACATTGCCTCTGCTATGACTTTCCCTGAATGGACAGCCCTGAGTTCTGGGAAGACGTTACCCTGTGTGGAGCCACGTAGCACTGTAAATGAGACATTGTCAAAAGTTGTTAGTTCACTACAGACACCGGCTGGGTCTATGGTGAGCAAGTCATTGAATTCATGTGTGCCTCCTGGCATGGGGAAAAACAGATCTTTACCCAAACCTGCACGTTTGCAGAGAATGTTGAACAAGCGTGTAGCTACGGAATATGGTTTGGAGTTCCCTTATGTCCCTCAGGACATAATGCAAGTGATTGAAGTTAACTGGGAACTTTGGTACAGTGAAGCTGTTTGGGACTATTTGTCTGTGCCTAAGCCTTTCCGAAACACTGGATGTTCTGTTAAAATGGATGAACGTTTTAGTGGATGTTTTATGCACTGGAACTTTGGTCAGCACATTTATGCTGACAAAGTGGTCATTTGCAGGCCCAGAAAAGATGATGTTGTGTATTTCATTACTACAGTGGATAAACTGGGAAAGACACTGACCTTGCCAGATCCCCGGTTTTATTGGTAATTATGGACAAAAGAACTCTGTAGTTAGTTAGTGTCAGTATAAAGAGATCTTCATGGTCAAGATCTGGATACTCATCTCAGTGTTTCAAATCCAAGGACTTCTTTTTGCTAGCCGGATTTCTTTCATTTGAAGAGGGAAAATTTTATACAGGGATGGACTCCTAAAGATTATTTTGATATAGATTATGGGAAGAGAGTCTCATTTTTAAATGAAGCTTTGCTCCTGAAACTGTATAGGTTATATGTGTGTTTAATATGTTTTTCTTTTCAGGAATCATATGATCTCCTATCAAGCTGTTAGGATTTTCAGCTAGGTAGATAATGAGGCTATGTACAGTCATAGGATGGTTTTGTTTGCGAATGTGAACATATTCTTTAATAGTAAATCTTATAATGTCTTTCTACTGTCTTTCCTTCTTCTTTATCTAATCCAAGTTTTTAAGCTCAAATACTTACTTCCAGGCTTGGGAGTTATTATTATTATTTTTGGACAGACGTTGGGGACAACGTCTATTGTAGTGGGAGGAGTATGTAGCGCTGGTAGATTTTTGATCTACCATCTGATAGGTAAATTTAGTGGGTTGCTCGTTAGAGGAAGTTAGATTTGCCTCTGTTCCAGCTTGGCTCAGTTGCATGTAGTGTAAAGGATATGATTAAGAGCTCCAATCGAGCTCAAAGGTTATCTGCTGCTGTCTCTAATTGGAAAGTGTGGCTATGCATGCATATAAAAGTAAACACTCTGAGACACGCTCAGCACCGTTACTTTTTACACTTCTGATTTATTCAAGGCGGTGCTAATGTTTATACACAAAAATACGTCATTGTTATGTTAGTCTAATAGGTACATTTCATTGGTTAAGATAGAAAAGAAGATGGAGAATAGGGATGAGCTTCGAGTTCGAGTCGAACTCATGTTCGACTCGAATATTGGCTGTTCGCAAGTTCGCTGAACAGCGAACAATTTGGGGTGTTCGCGGCAAATTTGAATGCCGCGGAACACCCTTTAAAAGTCTATGGGAGAAATCAAAAGTGCTCATTTTAAAGGCTTATATGCAAGTTATCGTCATAAAAAGTGTTTGGGGACCTGGGTCCTGCCCCAGGGGACATGGATCAATGCAAAAAAAGTTTTAAAAACGGCCGTTTTTTCAGGAGCAGTGATTTTCATAATGCTTAAAGTCAAACAATAAAAGTGTAATATCCCTTTAAATTTCATACCTGGGGGGTGTCTATAGTATGCCTGTAAAGGGGTGCATGTTTCCTGTGTTTAGAACAGTCTGACAGCAAAATGACATTTCGAAGGAAAAAAAGCCATTTAAAACTACCCGCGGCTATTGCATTGCCGACAATACACATAGAAGTTCATTGATAAAAACGGCATGGGAATTCCCCACAAGGCAACCCCGAACCAAAATTTAAAAAAAATAGACGTGGGAGACCCCCTACATTCCATACCAGGCCCTTCATGTCTGGTATGGATATTAAGGGGAACCCCGGCCAAAATTTAAAAAAAAATGACGTGGGGTTCCCCCTAAATTCCATACCAGACCCTTCAGGTCTGGTATGGATTTTAAGGGGAACCCCGCGCCAAAAAAAAAAAAAATGGCGTGGGGTCCCCCCAAAAATCCATACCAGACCCTTATCCGAGCACGCAACCTTGCAGGCCGCAGGAAAAGAGGGGGGGACGAGAGTGCGCCCCCCCCTCCTGAACCGTACCAGGCCACATGCCCTCAACATTGGGAGGGTGCTTTGGGGTAGCCCCCCAAAACACCTTGTCCCCATGTTGATGAGGACAAGGTCCTCATCCCCACATCCCTGGCCGGTGGTTGTGGGGGTCTGCGGGGTGGGGGGCTTATCAGAATCTGGAAGCCCCCTTTAACAAGGGGACCCCCAGATCCCGGCCCCCCCTGTGGGAAATGGTAAGGGGGTACTTACCCCTACCATTTCACTAAAAAAACTGTCAAAATAGTTAAAAATGACAAGAGACAGTTTTTGACAATTCCTTTATTTAAATGCTTCTTCTTTCTTCCTTCAGCTTCTTCTGGTTCTTCCTCCGGTGTTCTCGTCCAGCATCTCCTCCGCGGCGTCTTCTTCTCCTCGGGCCGCTCCGCACCCATGGCATGGGGGGAGGCTCACGCTCTTCTCTTCATCTTCTTCATCCTCTTCTCTTCTTTCTTCTTCTCTTCTTCATTTTCTTCTCCGGGCCGCTCCGCGTCCATGCTGGCATGGAGGGAGGCTCCCGCTGTGTGACAGCGTCTCTTCGTCTGACGGCTCTTAAATAACGGGGGGCGGGGCCACCCGGTGACCCCGTCCCCCTCTGATGCACGGTGACTTGACGGGACTTCCCTGTGACGTCACGGGGAATGCCACAGGGAAGTCCCGTCATGTCCCGTGTGTCAGAGGGGGTGGGGTCACCGGGTGGCCCCGCCCCCGTTATTTAAGAGCCGTCAGACGAAGAGACGCCGTCACACAGCGGGAGCCTCCCTCCATGCCAGCATGGACGCGGAGCGGCCCGGAGAAGAAAATGAAGAAGAGAAGAAGAAAGAAGAGAAGAGGATGAAGAAGATGAAGAGAAGAGCGTGAGCCTCCCCCATGCCATGGGTGCGGAGCAGCCCGAGGAGAAGAAGATAGAAGACGCCGCGGAGGAGATGCTGGACGAGAATGCCGGAGGAAGAACCAGAAGAGCCAGAAGAACCAGAAGAAGATGAAGGAAGAAAGAAGAAGCATTTAAATAAAGGAATTGTCAAAAACTGTCTCTTGTCATTTTTAACATTTTTGACAGTTTTTTAGTGAAATGGTAGGGGTAAGTACCCCCTTACCATTTCACACAGGGGGGGGCCGGGATCTGGGGGTCCCCTTGTTAAAGGGGGCTTCCAGATTCCGATAATGCCCCTGCTCGCAGACCACAACAACCACCGGCCAGGGTTGTGGGGATGAGGCCCTTGTCCTCATCAACATGGGGACAAGGTGTTTTGGGGGGCTACCCCAAAGCACCCTCCCAATGTTGAGGGCATGTGGCCTGGTACGGTTCAGGAGGGGGGGGCGCACTCTCGTCCCCCCCCTCTTTTCCTGCGGCCTGCCAGGTTGCGTGCTCGGATAAGGGTCTGGTATGAATTTTTGGGGGGACCCCACGTCATTTTTTTAAAAAAAATTTTGGCCGGGGTTCCCCTTAATATCCATACCAGACCTAAAGGGCCTTGTATGGAATTTAGGGGGACTCCCACATCATTTTTGTTTTAATTTTGGTTCGGGATTTCCCTGTGGGGAATTCCCATGCCGTTTTTATCAATGAACTTCTATGTGTATTGTCGGCAATGCAATAGCCGCGGGTAGTTTTAAATTTTTTTTCCTTCGAAATGTCATTTTGCTGTCAGATTGTTCTAAACACAGGAAACATGCGCCCCTTTACAGGCATACTATAGACACCCCCCAGGTACGAAATTTAAAGGGATATTACACTTTTATTGTTTGGCTTTAAGCATTATTAAAATCACTGCTCCTGAAAAAACGTCCGTTTTTAAAACTTTTTTTTGCATTGATCCATGTCCCCTGGGGCAGGACCCGGGTCCCCAAACACTTTTTATGACAATAACTTGCATATTAGCCTTTAAAATTAGCACTTTTGATTATTCATGTTCGTGTCCCATAGACTTTAACGGTGTTCGCGTGTTCGAGCGAACTTTTTTCCTGTTCGCATGTTCTGGTGCGAACCGAACAGGGGGGTGTTCGGCTCATCCCTAATGGAGAATCTTCATAACGAGGTTTGGCTGTCCTTGGTTTTATCTTCAGTTCCGCGTTCTTCTGATGTGTGGGATGTAGGGGGTACCCGCCATCTTGAGAAAAATATAGAAACAGAGCAAACCTGTATACTTATATAATGAGTAAGGAGAAAAATATGTATGCACATAAGAAAATAGACATTTTCAGATTATTATTATTATTATCTACATCACATTCCTTCACAGTAGTTCCACACTGTGCCGGTGGGTGTCGTTGTTACCATTAGCTGGTGTTGGAAAAGCAACGTGTTGAAGCGTATGAGTGCTTCTCTGTCCCGGAGACAACTCGGTGGAGATGGTCCTCCGAGTTACATTCTGGGAGGGGGTATTTATCGGACAGAAGCCATGTTTAGGGGTTTGTTTTCAGCCTCCTGCTGGCCCTCCTGGCCGAAAGGTATGCGTTAGAGTACCACCTCGTGGTCCTCCGTTCCGGAGGCCCGCATCACTGTGGTGCGTCGGTGGGCCCAGAAGCCTGTCTGGGGCCTACCACAGCAGCAGAGGAATGGTCCTGAGCTGTCTATCCAGAGTGAAGAAGCTGGACAACCGAGGAGATCCCAGGGGAGGACCCGTCATGGAAGGATCATGCAGAGTGCTGGTCTGGAGAGGGTCCTGGTGACCCGGTTGGAGGAGGTATCCTGAAGTAGTCTTACTGCATAGTACTGCCGGGTTGGCTTAGAGGTCCAAGTACTGTGTCTGACATTCACCGCAAACCAATACATCCTGTGGCAGAGGATCATACAGGTTTTATTCCAAACAAGTCTGTGGCAGAGACTTTTGTTTGTGCTACGTACTGGCTGCTAGGCAAGTGAGAGAGGCCTATCGAGGCGGGAAAAGACCGTGTCCCACAAGGGGATTGCATTCAATTACAGTGTTCAACTCTAAAGGACGTTCTAAAGAATCCTAAAGAAAGGTATTTGAGCTTCCCTGCAGCTTTCCTCCTCCCTCTTTCCTGCTACTTCCTTTGTTACTTGGTTCATTAAAGCATTAAAAACCTACTCAAGTGTTGGTGCTTATATCGTCCGGAGGTAAACTCAACGGAACCCTAGACCCGGTGCCGGTGAAACAGAGGTATCGAGAGTGAAGGTAACAGCCCGTTTAAATCAGCAGCTCCACCGAGAGTTATTGCTACATGTGTAATTTATAAAAGGCAATGAGATTCCTGGGCAAGAGCCCCCTCACCAATCCTGTACACATTCAGCAATCCTTTGAAAAGCGATGAAACAATTCTCCTAATCCAATCTGCTGACCTGATGAAACGGCCGATTCTGTGGTATACAGCGTTGCTGCAGAGCATCCTTCTGAATGCAGATGGCGTCCTGACCCTCTGGATTGAAGCTGTAGGCTGTGTGCCCCTTGGTAGGCCAGGATCCCTTCACACAGCAACAGGATGATGTATTCACAATGGGATCCAGGAAGAAACCGCCTCTGGCCTTGTCTGCAGATTCTTTTTTATAGTCTCTCCAATCATCCTCTATTTTTCATGCAATGCAGGCTGTGTATTGTAGTTCTGTGCCTTTAAAGATCGGAGAACAGCTTTGGGCTGGGACTTCATATTCCAGACTACTTTTTAGCTGCTTCTACAATTGGCTTCCTTCCTCCTTGCCAATAGGAACACGGGAGGAACAGACTAGCCTCTGTGTGTGTGAGAGGAGAGGAAGGGGGTGAAAAGGCCATGCAGCTGCTAGCAGGCAGTTCTCTCCTTCATGGATTCAATCAGCTTGGAGAGGTACCGGCTACATATATATACTAAACTGCCTGTATGCCACTAACTAACCTGCCTCTAGCTAAAGTCCTCTCAATCTCCCCACTATTATAACACTATATACGCCCACCATGTAAGCAGCCTTATATAGTGTGGGATGTGGACTTAGCCCCTTGAGCCATGATTGGCCAAAGGCACTCTACCTTTGACCAATTATGGATCTCACAGCAGAGCATGCTATGATTGGCCAAAGCATTCTGGTCAGGTGCATGCTTTGGCCAATCATCAGACGTCAATGCACTGCGATCTCACAGTGCATTATGGGGCATTCTGCGGCTCTCAAATTTGTCATGAATGCCCCATAATGTTCGCTATTCAGTGAATGGGGGAACACCCGATGTTTGGGTCAAACTTACGTTAGACTTGAACATCGGGCCCATCCCTAGTGATGATATGTACAGATTTACTAACACAGGTCAAAGTTGCAAAATTGTGTTCAGGCATTAACATTTGTTTTCCCCTCAGTCACTAAGGGTTTACAGAATAAAATTATTTGGGTATAAAATTGTGGATGAAGGAAAAGGCTACAGAGTTCAGGAACAATGTAAAAGAGAAGCAGAGTAAAACTTCTCCAGGATGCCGGCAGTCAGTCACCATAACACAATGACATCACTCAGCATGCCGAGCAGAGCAATACAATCACAGCCACTTGTCTATTATACAGAACCTCCATATTTATAGCTGTATTCCTAGGAGACCCTCATGATTGTTGCTCGGGGTTCTGAGCCTTGTGCCCCATGCATCTACCTGAACTTCCATCAGAAAGAGGAGTCAAGGCTCCAGATTCTAGGTGTGTGCCTGTAAACCTGCATAGAGAATTGGGGGCTTTTCTGGTCCCCCCACCATGGTCACATGTCACTGCAATGTGCTGAGATGTTACCAGGCAGACAAAGACACTCCCCATCACCTGGAGGAGGAGAGACTCCAATCTACAGAGGGTTGGTGGGATGATGGTGTCTGGGAGGATCTGCTACACTAATAACTCTCTTAGTTATTATTTTCTACATTTCAGAGGTTTGTCAGGACTAATCACTTCCCTAATCTTATTTCCAGACAAACTGAAGAAGACGACACATGGCAAAAGATTCTCAGGTTAGTAGGACATCCACGTTTCATATGAAATCTCTTCTGGATGAACATTTTGTTTTTATTGTAGTCTGGATCAGTGGTGGAACTACCAGGGTCACAAAGGTTGCACTTGAGCCGGGCCTTGGCACTGCCACTGTAGGGGGCCCAAGATGGAAGGAAGGGGACCCACTGCAGAACATGGGCTCAGTTCACACTACTGTGATCCCAAAGTTGTGCAACTTGCTTGCAACTTCCTTGTGACTTGCTTGAGATTTTGTAATTTAAAGTGGGATTCCGGCCATGAAATTTTTTTTTTTTAAGTCAGCAGCTACAAACACTGTAGCTGCTGACTTTAAATAAGTAGACTTACCTGTCCTGGGTGCCCGCGATGTCGGCCACCCAAGGGCGACCCATCCCTCGGCTCTCAGGTCCCGGCACCGCCATCCTAACTAAGGGTAACAGGCAGTGGAGCCGCGCGAGCGGTGCGGCGCTCTGTGAATGGCCCCGTGGTTTTCTGGGAACACACACCGTTCCCAGAAGGCAACGGGGCTGCTCACCGAGAAGCAGGACATGCCGCGGAATAGGAAGAGGCAGATTAGGAAGACTGCCTAGCAACAAGGGTTCAGGTAAATTTAATTTTTTTTTTCAAATGTTTTTTTTTACATTTTTTAAAGATTTTTCATGCTATTTTTTATTTAGGGTGGCCCTCCACTTTAACATTGTAACACACTAAAGTCACAGAAAGGTATTGCAGGAACCTTTTTCTTTGTTGTTGTGACTTAAGTTGCATTGATTAGGACATCACCTATTGAAATGAATGTTTTGACTTGTCATGTGACTTTGTGTTCCAAGTCACATGATAAGTCACAGTAGTGTGAACCTGGGCTTATAAAGAGCTGGAGAAAAGGCCCCTGTCTCAGAGGGAAGAGCCTCAGTCTTGGAGGGAAGGGCCCTGGGACCAGAGGAAAGGGCCTGGGACTGACAGAAAGGGCCCCTGTAGTCAGGGGGGCCTTAATGGTTTCTTGAACAAGTGTAAAGAGATATCTGCGCTTACTACATAAAATAGCCAGCAGCCGAGCACTATAACCCAGATATCGGGCACAAATAAAAAAGCAGCACTGTCACAAGCAGAAAGGGGAGGGGGAAGAGGACACAGGAGCAGAGAGGAGAGCAGATAGAAGGCTGCAGATGACGGAGGCACGTAAACTGACCACGGTGTCAGGTATCAGCAGCCATGATACACTGTGGTCAGTTTCCAGGGGGAGGGCAGAAACTGTGAGGATCAGCCAGGTATTTCAGGTGTTACAGGGGGCCAAATGGCGCAGCACAAGCACTGTGCTGTTTAACATGCTGAGGAGCAGGATCCATTTTTTTTTTATTTTTTGGGTTAACAAACACTTTAAATAAAAGTGCAGCGCTAGGGAAAAAAGTGCAATTCATGGGAATCACACAACACATGTGATGTGCAGACATCTAAATATGAGATAATAAAGTGCAATTCATGGGAATCACACAACACATGTGATGTGCCAACATCTAAATATGAGATAATAAAGTGCAATTCATGGGAATCACACAACACATGTGATGTGCCGACATCTAAATATGGGATAATAAAGTGCAATTCATGGGAATCACACAACACATGTGATGTGCCGACATCTAAATATGGGATAATAAAGTGCAATTCATGGGAATCACACAACACATGTGATGTGCCAACATCTAAATATGAGATAATAAAGTGCAATTCATGGGAATCACACAACACATGTGATGTGCCGACATCTAAATATGGGATAATAAAGTGCAATTCATGGGAATCACACAACACATGTGTTGGGCAGACATCTAAATATGGGATAATAAAGTGCAATTCATGGGAATCACACAACACATGTGTTGGGCAGACATCTAAATATGGGATAATAAAGTGCAATTCATGGGAATCACACAACACATGTGATGTGCCAACATCTAAATATGGGATAATAAAGTGCAATTCATGGGAATCACACAACACATGTGATGTGCCAACATCTAAATATGGGATAATAAAGTGCAATTGTGTAATAATTTGTACACTTTGAAATTAAATAAATCGGAAGATATGTGCAATATAATATCACAAAAAAAAAAAAAAAAAGAAAAGTTGATATGCAGCTGATTTTCATCAGAAGTCCCATGAAGAGGGATGTATTGGAAATGGCAATCGAACGCTCGGCAGCATGGTACTGATCACCACAAATAAAAAAGAAAGCTTAAAAGAAAGCCAGCCCCCCTTATTCAGGGAGGTCACAAAGCGCTTTGTTGGGTCTGTGATCCCCAGAAAAGATATATTGAGGTTTCTCCCCAGTATCCTCAGAAGATATACACCAGGAATGTCACAGTCGATCGGGGCGTGGTGTTATAGAAAAGCCTCAGAGCTGGAGTATATAGAGACACAAAAGACTGCACATAGTATAAGATTGTCTCTTCTTTGTAGTTTATTAGCAGCAGTGCAAATACACAGGAGAGCAAAAAGTTCAAGCTGAGAACATGTCTCAATCTAAACACTTCCTTCAAATCCAGACAGCGATCACATATGGGCAGTAGTGCATGTCCATGTTCGTCCCAACAATCGTTTTGTCATAAATGACTTCATCAGGGGTATGTACACACGCCTCTACCTGCACTATAAATGCTCCAATTGTCAGACAAGGGAGCACAGCCATTGGTCAAAAGATTAATTCAAGGTCAATCATTAATCACCACAATCAAGGTGAGAATGTAAATGATTTTGGTCTAGCTTTTTTTTACCGCATATTTGTGTCATCATTGGGCAATTAAGAGGATTGTTAAGAGACACTGGCCAGTCATCAAGAATGACCATGTCCTTGGTCCTCTAGCATCAGATAGTCCAAGGGTCATTTTCAGAGGGGCATCTAACCTAAGAAATACGGTAGCGCCCAATGTCCCTAATCCCCTACCAGACCCACCTTTTTTAGTGATCTGAAGGGTTACTATCTCTGTGGTAAGTGTCAAGCCTGCAGAATCAACACACATCGAGGGAGGAAGATTTCTGAGTTCACTTTGGTGGGTACCATAGTCACTGACCCTATTAAGTCCTTCATTTCATGTACAACCAAGTTTGTCATTTACCTTCTTAGGTGCCCTTGTGGCATAGAATATGTAGGGTGTACTATTTGTATGCCAAATGTCAGGTTGGAGGAACATAAAGCCAACATCAGAAATGGTTTTGACAAGCATAATGTTACAAAGCATTATGATTTAACCACTTGACGACCACCTCACGCTGATATACGTCAGCAGAATGGCACAGGCAGGCAAAATCACGTACCTGGTACGTGATTGCCTTCCCGCGGGCGGGGGTTTCGATCGGACCCCCCCGGTGCCTGAGGCGGTCGCCATTGGTCTGGGAGCGTTCAGTGATGAGAGGGAGGCCATGCGATTGTGGCCCCCCCTCGTGATCGCTCCCAGCCAATGAGAATCCTCCCCTGCCTGTGTGTAGTACACACAGGCAGAGGATGTGATGTCATCTCTCCTCGGCTCGGCAGTTTCCGTTCTGGCGCCGAGGAGAGAAGACTTCACTGTGAGTTACACAACACATACACTTACAGTAGAACATGCCAGGCATATATTACACGGCCGATCCCCCCCCCGATCACCCCCCCAATCACAGATCCTCCCCCCCGTCACACTGACACCAAGCAGTTTTTTTTTCTGATTACTGCATGGTGTCAGTTTGTGACAGTTACTGTGTTAGGGCAGTTACTGTTAGCCCCCTGTAGGTCTAGGGTACCCCCCTAACCCCCCCTAATAAAGTTTTAACCCCTTGATCACCCCCTGTCACCAGTGTCGCTAAGCAATCATTTTTCTGATTGCTGTATTAGTGTCACTGGTGACGCTAGTTAGGGACGTAAATATTTAGGTTCGCCGTCAGCGTTTTATAGCAACAGGGACCCCCATATACTATCTAATAAATGTTTTAACCCCTTGATTGCCCCCTAGTTAAACCTTTCACCACTGATCACCGTATAAGTGTTACGGGTGACGCTGGTTAGTTCGTTTACTTTTTATAGTCTCAGGGCACCCGCCGTTTATTACCGAATAAAGGTTTAGCCCCCCGATCGCCCGGCGGTGATATGCGTCGCCCCAGGCAGCGTCAGATTAGCGCCAGTACCGCTAACACCCACGCACGCAGCATACGCCTCCCTTAGTGGTATAGTATCTGAACGGATCAATATCAATATCTGATCCGATCAGATCTATACTAGCGTCCCCAGCAGTTTAGGGTTCCCAAAAACGCAGTGTTAGCGGGATCAGCCCAGATAGCCCAGGGGCGTTTTGCCCCTCCGCCCAGCCCAGCCCAGCCCACCCAAGTGCAGTATGGATCGATCACTGACACTTACAAAACACTAAACGCATAACTGCAGCATTCACAGAGTCAGGCCTGATCCCTGCGATCGCTGTTTTTTTGGTAGCGTTTTGGTGAACTGGCAAGCACCATCGGCCTAGTACACCCCGGTCGTAGTCAAACCAGCACTGCAGTAACACTTGGTGACGTGGCGAGTCCCATTAGTGCAGTTCAAGCTGGTGAGGTGGCAAGCACAAGTAGTGTCCCGCTGCCACCAAAAAGACAAACACAGGCCCGTCGTGCCCATAATGCCCTTCCTGCTGCATTCGCCAATCCTAATTGGGAACCCACCGCTTCTGCAGCGCCCGTACTTTCCCCATTCACATCCCCAACCAAATGCAGTCGGCTGCATGAGAGGCATTTTCTTTATGTCCTCCCGAGTACCCCTACCCAGCGAACCCCCCCAAAAAAGATGTTGTGTCTGCAGCAAGCGCGGATATGGGTGTGACACCCGCTATTATTGTCCCTCCTGTCCTGATAATCCTGGTTTTTGCATTGGTGAATGTTTTGAACGCTACCATTCACTAGTTGAGTATTAGCGTAGGGTACAGCATTGCACAGACTAGGCACACTTTCACAGGGTCTCCCAAGAGCTGTGTGAAGTTGGCACCCCATGTTTGTAAAACCTGAATAAAAATATACCATTCGCTTGTGCCGCGTTTGTGCTGATTTGTGCCGCAAAAATGAGCGTTTGTGCCGGTTCGGTTTCTGAGATATTAAACATTCAATTAAATGCAAGCCCCGCCCACTTTGCACCCCATGTCCCTGAATTTTAAAAACAAACGCGCCATTCGTTTGTGCCGCGTTTGTGCTGGTTTGTACAGCAAAAATAAATGTTTGTGCCGCTTTGGTTGCGGAGATATTGTGCGTTATAGTTGCTGCAACCCCGCCCACTTTGCACCCCATGTTCCTGAATTTTAAAAACAAACGCGCCATTCATTTGTGCTGCGTTTGTGCTGGTTTGTGCCACAAAAATAAATGTTTGTGCCGCTTTGGTTGCAGAGATATAGTGCGTTATAGTTGCTGCAACCCCGCCCACATTGCACCCCATGTTCCTGAATTTTAAAAACAAGCACGCCATTCGTTTGTGCCGCATTTGTGCTGGTTTGTGCCGCAAAAATAAATGTTTGTGCCGCTTTGGTTGCGGAGATATTGTGCGTTATAGTTGCTGCAACCCCGCCCACTTTGCACCCCATGTTCCTGAATTTTAAAAACAAACGCGCCATTCATTTGTGCCATGTTTGTGCTGGTTTGTGCCGCAAAAATAAACGTTTGTGCCGATTTGGTTGCAGAGATATTGTGCGTTATAGTTGCTGCAACCCCGCCCACTTTGCACCCCAATGTTCCTGAATTTTAAAAACAAACATGCCATTTGTTTGTGCCGTGTTTGTGCTGGTTTGTGCCGCAAAAATAAACGTTTGTGCCGCTTTGGTTGCGGAGATATTGTGCGTTATATTTGCTGTAACCCCGCCCATTTTGCACCCCATTTTCCTGAATTTTAAAAACAAATGCGCCATTCGTTTGTGCCGCGTTTGTGCTGGTTTGTGCCGCAAAAATAAATGTTTGTGCCGCTTTGGTTGCGGAGATATTGTGCGTTATAGTTGCTGCAACCCCGCCCACTTTGCACCCCAATGTTCCTGAATTTTAAAAACAAACGCGCCATTCATTTGTGCTGCGTTTGTGCTGGTTTGTGCCACAAAAATAAATGTTTGTGCCGCTTTGGTTGCAGAGATATAGTGCGTTATAGTTGCTGCAACCCCGCCCACATTGCACCCCATGTTCCTGAATTTTAAAAACAAGCGCGCCATTCGTTTGTGCCGCATTTGTGCTGGTTTGTGCCGCAAAAATAAATGTTTGTGCCGCTTTGGTTGCGGAGATATTGTGCGTTATAGTTGCTGCAACCCCGCCCACTTTGCACCCCATGTTCCTGAATTTTAAAAACAAACGCGCCATTCATTTGTGCCATGTTTGTGCTGGTTTGTGCCGCAAAAATAAACGTTTGTGCCGATTTGGTTGCAGAGATATTGTGCGTTATAGTTGCTGCAACCCTGCCCACTTTGCACCCCAATGTTCCTGAATTTTAAAAACAAACATGCCATTTGTTTGTGCCGTGTTTGTGCTGGTTTGTGCCGCAAAAATAAACGTTTGTGCCGCTTTGGTTGCGGAGATATTGTGCGTTATATTTGCTGTAACCCCGCCCATTTTGCACCCCATTTTCCTGAATTTTAAAAACAAATGCGCCATTCGTTTGTGCCGCGTTTGTGCTGGTTTGTGCCGCAAAAATAAATGTTTGTGCCGCTTTGGTTGCGGAGATATTGTGCGTTATAGTTGCTGCAACCCCGCCCACTTTGCACCCCATGTTCCTGAATTTTAAAAACAAACGCGCCATTCATTTGTGCCATGTTTGTGCTGGTTTGTGCCGCAAAAATAAACGTTTGTGCCGCTTTGGTTGTGGAGATATTGTGCGTTATAGTTGCTGCAACCCCGCCCACATTGCACCCCATGTTCCTGAATTTTAAAAACAAACGCGCCATTCGTTTGTGCCGCATTTGTGCTGGTTTGTGCCGCAAAAATAAATGTTTGTGCCGCTTTGGTTGCGGAGATATTGTGCGTTATAGTTGCTGCAACCCCGCCCACTTTGCACCCCAATGTTCCTGAATTTTAAAAACAAACATGCCATTCGTTTGTGCCGGGTTTGTGCTGGTTTGTGCCGCAAAAATAAACGTTTGTGCCGCTTTGGTTGCAGAGATATTATGCGTTATAGTTGCTGCTACCCCACCCACATTGCACCCCATGTTCCTGAATTTTAAAAACAAACGCGCCATTCATTTGTGCCGCGTTTGTGCCGCAAAAATAAACGTTTGTGCCGCTTTGGTTGCAGAGATATTGTGCGTTATAGTTGCTGCAACCCCGCCCACTTTGTACCCCATGTTCCTGAATTTTAAAAACAAAGGCACCATTCGTTTGTGCCGCAATTGTGCCGCTTTGGTTGCGGAGACATTGAGTGGTATATGTTGTCTAACCACATTGACTTTGCACCTCGTTATTAAATCTTACATACAACTAGATTTATTTGTTAGCAGTTTGTGCAGATTTGGTGGATAGTGTACATGATGTTTTACTTCACATGCGTAGTTTTTCCACCCCCACAGGGATCCCACCCTTTCCGATTCTCTACTGCTGACTGGAAGAACAGAAGGGGAGGGGGCGGGCACAGCTGGCTCTGGCTCTAGTGAATTTTTTTTCAACCGCTTGCTGCCCGCCGGCTGTCATATGATGGCCAGGCGGTGTGGCTCTCGTTCTGGGAGGGCATCATATGATGCTCTCGCCTTCCCGGCCCACCAGGCTCGCCTTCCTGGCCCACCAGGGGGCGCGTGTGCGCCGCCGACGGCAATCGCGTGCGCCCGTTGTGTCACTGGGGACCCGATTATGGTTGCCACCTCATCCCTTTAAACCCGAACACATATTAATTACACAGGTTCTGTGGCTGATTAAGGTGGTAATTAAACTGACTTGGAACCTTATCTGCATTTAATTAGCCTCAGAACCTGTGCAATTCAAAGGTGTTTGGGTTTAAAGGGATGAGGTGGCAACTCTAGAACCGATGCGTGTGCCCGGCGGCCGCGATGTTTGCCGGGCACCCGCGATTGCCCGGTAACACAGCAGGACAGTGGATCTGTGTGTATAAACACACAGATCCATGCCCTGTCAGAGGAGAGATGATTGATGGTGTGTTCCCAGTACAGAGGAACACAGATTGGTCTTCTCCCCTTGTGAATCCCCTCCCCCTACAGTTAGAATCACTCCCTAGCAACATAATTAACTCCTCGATCTCCCCCTAGTGTTAACCCCTTCCCTACCAGTAACATTTATACAGTATTCAGTGCTTATTTTATAACACGGATCGCTGTATAAATGTGAATGGTCCCAAAAATGTGTCAAAATTGTCCGATCTGCCTACTGCAATATTGCAGATTGCCGCCATTACTAGTAAAAAATAAAAAATAATAATAAAAATGCCATAAATCCTTCCCCTATTTTGTAGATGCTATAACTTTTGCGCAAACCAATCAATATACGCTTATTGTGATTTTGTTTTTTAACAAAAATGTGGAAGAATACATATTGCCCTAAACTTTGGAAAAATTTTGTTTTTTTAAAAAAAAATTGGATATTTATTATAGCAAAAAGTAAAAAATAAGGTCTTTTTATTCAAAATTGTTGCTATTTTTAGTTTTTATAGCATTGCATTACCGTGCATTTGTTATTCAAAATGTGACAGCGCTGGAAGCTTGAAAAATGGCCTGGGCAGGAAGGGGGTGAAAGTGCCCAGTATTGAGGTGGTTAAATAAGGAATTTTTAAAAACCTGTGTTGTGTTGTTTTTTTTTTCCCAATAAAGGACTTTTTATATGGTGTTGTGTGTTTGACGGGCTGGAGCATGTTCGTTCGCCCCAGCTACATGCGGTCATTCCTTTGGTTGCCTTCGACTGCTGTAGGTGCTTTTTGGCATAGTGCGTACAGCAACCATTCAGGGTTTAACCAGGCTCAGCGAGCCGAAAGCTCATTATGTAATACTTACCTGGGATCAAAGCCCCCACTGCGGTGCCGGTACACAGCACCGGCCAGCGACATGTTGTCCTGGAGTTACTTACGGGTATCGTGGCTCCGGCGCTGTGATTGGCCGGAGCCGCAATGACATCATTCCCGCATGCGGGAGCTGCCAGTCATGACCTTTTGAAATGGCATGCGCACGTCTCTTTTGTAATAATTGTAATAATTCTTTTTTCTTGAAACTTGGCTTACCACACTCACAAGCAATCACTTATAACTTGCAACATAAAGCATGCTAATAGAGGCTCAGATGTGGCAAGTGCATTAAAATCTACAATGCAAGGGGAGATGGGCGGAGCCTAGCAGAGCAGACATGCATTGTTAGAGCTCTGCACCGCTGAGGAGAGAAGAGAAGGACAAAGCGGAGCCTGCAGGCTCAAAATGTATCCATTTGAAACTTTTTGCCCCAGTGAACAAACTGTGAAAGTTTGGGCAGGAAATATGGTACTGGGAGGAAACCGTGGCAGAAATAAAAATCACCTCACAAAGAGCTCACAGGCACTCACTGCAACTAAAGCAGCTCCAGTCACCTCACAAGATACAGCATCAGGGCGCTCTCACAGACAGAAAATGTCACAGCAAGACTCTCCATTTGAGTCAGATACAGAACAAATCCTCTCACAAACTTCTCCACAAGCCTCCTCAGCATCCCCAGTAATATTATTACAATTTGAAAAGATGCTTCATAAGGCTTTAAAACAAACCTCAGACCAAATAACAAAAAGCCTAACCAAAGAAATAAGAGAGCTGGGAAACCGCACCGCAGCCTTACAAATAAAAATGGATGAAATTGAAATTACAACCCAAGAAAATATAACAGAATTGGAACAATTAAAAGAAGAGAATTTAATACTTCAAACTAAGCTCGAAGATTACGAAAATAGAGCCAGACGTTCAAACTTGCGCATAAGGGGAATACCTGAAACTGTGAAAGACCTGCAATCTACTATTACTGCTCTATTACAAGAACTAAAGCCAGATATCCCTATTGAACGTTTAGAACTGGACAGAGTACACAGAGCCCTCACAGCCAAAAAGAAAGATGGACCCCCACGTGATATAATCACAAAATTTCATTATTACAGAACGAAAGAACAAATACTAATTGCTGCAAGAGAAAAAAAGGAACTTAATTTTCAAGGACACAATTATCAAATTTTTGCTGACCTATCCCAACTTACTATTACTAAAAGACGATCCATGAAACCCCAACTAATGGAACTGCAACGCCACAACATTATGTATCAATGGGGCTTCCCCTTTTCAGTCAGATTTAACTACCAAGGTACAATTTACAGAAGCAGATCAGCAGATGAACTACAACAAACCCTTTTAAAATTAAATCTGACAGAACCCACAAGCAGCAACTCTCCCACACGCAGAAGAATGGCATCATCTTCACCTTCAGGCAGCAGCCAGAAAATTTCAGAACAAAATGGGAATCATCATTCTCACAAAAGAGGCCGTTATGCCACATCATCCATGGACCAAGAAGATTCAATGGACTGACATCCTAATTCCTGATATCTCTTCATTTATTATACTAAGAGATGGTTCTCTATAAAAAACCTGTATTTATAACTGAATGTAACTGCATTCTGATAGTCACACACTGTGTGGGATCATGTTACATTCCAGTTATATTTCTTATTACTTCTGATTCATATAGCCTTAGAATATATAAGTGAAATAAGGAAATTCTTGTTCAGTTATATATTATCAGGTAATAACAATAGATTTATTACTTTTTAGGACAAATATGTTCAATAATCCAGAAGTAATGGAAGCTTTTTCTTTCTTTTCTTAAAACAAATATATTATTACCTAACTAGTTCCTAGAATTATGTTTTTGTTTATTCTAATCTGAAGCAATACAACCTCAATTTTATGAATTAACATATCTAAACAGTTACATATGAATAAAATATGTAATTGTTTACTCTAAAAGGGTTAAAATACCAAAATAATTAAAACTATCTTCATCAACACCAAAGTTATTAACAGTACCTTTCTAACTGAATTATTTAGCCTAGGGCAAGACTAACCATATACAACCACCCTGGAATAAATAATTTCAACAAAAACTATATTCTGCACTCCAATTAATGAAACATCATTTTGATGTCTTTTGACATAGCACTTCTCTCCTGTAAGCGGAAGATCCCTGTACCCTCATTAGCCCTCCTCATTCTCCCAACCATATTATGTGGGAGTGTGACGAAGGCACTTATTCCCCTGAGAGAGATATTTATTCTCTTTCACGGGTAAATTGTGATTACTTGCAAAAAATAATTTATACAATGTATCATCTAATCTCATATGTTTTTTGTTTACTCTTTACTCCAGAATTCACTGGTTTCTTTTCTATCTATTCATCTCTTCAGTCCACACAGGTTGATCTGCGCAGTCAGCTCTGCATAACAAAAAGTAAGTCAAAACTATTTGATCTGTTGCCATGGCACCACTGAATATACTTTCCCTGAATGTTCAGGGAATGAATGTCCCTCAAAAAAGGACCAAAGCCTTCTGTACTTTCCATAACAAGAAGGCTCACATAGCATGCCTCCAAGAAACACACTTCACCAAAGATTCTACTCCAAAATATATTTCTCCTTTTTATCAACAAATTTACACGGCTTCTGCCTGTACCAAGCAAAGGGGAATTCTAATTGCATTTCACCGATCCACACCATTCACCTTATCATCAGAAATTAAAGACCCAGAAGGTAGATACTTGATACTCATGGGTTATATAATGGATACAGCAATCACTGTGATTTCCTACTACGCTCCTAACAAACAACCTACACCATTCCTCTCACATATATTACAAGTGATTAATACACACAAAATAGGAACAGTGATAATGTGTAGGGATTCAAACCAGGTCCTCCTCCCATTTCTAGATAAATCACCTTTTACACCATCCAAAATAACCTCTAGATTACCTTTTTCTCAACTTCTTTCCAAATACAATCTGGTAGATTCATGGAGAGAAAGTAACCCAATGAAAAAGAAATTCACTTATTTCTCGCACCCTCATCAAACCTTCACCAGAATAGATCATATTTTTCTAACAATAGGAATGATACCAGAAATTATTGCATCAGATATAATTCCGATTCCGTGGTCTGACCATAATGCAGTATACACTACTATAGCCTCAGCCATACCAAAAGCGCATGACCCAACGTGGTACTTACCGGACATAATGCTCAAACACCCACTACATCAGATGGCCATTGAACAAGCTTTAAAGGAATACATATCAATTAATAATACAACAGACATCTCCCCAATAACACTGTGGGAAGCTCATAAGCCTGTCTTGCGTGGTACAATACAAAGACAAATGGCACTATTTAAACGGGAACGCAAAAATCTAGCAAAAAAACTAGAACTCAATTTTAATGCAGCCTACATATCATTTCAAGATAATCCATCTCAGAGTACAAAATCTCATCTGGAAAAATCTAGATTGGAATACGATCTATTTCTCACTGAGTCAGTTGATAAATCCTTCAAACGCTCCAAACACAATTTCTACATGAATACAAACAAACCAGGTACATATTTGGCTTGGGCATTAAATTCAACTAACAAATCTTTCAAACCAATAGGTTTGAAATTATCAAAAAATGTTTACACTTGTAATCCAGTTAAAATAGTACATAAATTTCACTCACACCTCGCAACTTTATACAAGACAAACAATGAATTTAATCCTACAGAGGCTGAATCCTTCTTCTCAAAAATAACCTTACCTGAGTTATCTCAGAATCAAAAAAGCAGTTTGGATGAGCCTATAACTATAGATGAAGTTGCTAACGCCATAAAAGACCTAAAACTTAACAAAAGACCAGGCCCAGACGGCTACTTGGCTTTATACTATAAAACATTCTCAGAAATACTCTCTCCCATTCTCACTGAAACTTTTAACAAACTTCTAGATGGACATTCTTTTCGGCAAGAAACACTAATGGCAATTGTTTGTATGATCCCAAAACCCCTTTCTGATGATACTTCCTGTGTGAATTATTGGCCTATCTCTCTGTTAAACCTCGATATTAAATTATTAGCAAAAATAATAGCAAAACGCCTCAATAGCATTATAGGAAAATTAATACATAGAGATCAAGTAGGCTTCATGCCAAATAGACAGGCAGGCGATAATATACGCAGGGCAGTGTTATTGGCACATATTGCTAAAAAACGGAAAATCCCTTTATGTTTTCTATCTCTCGATATTAAGAGGGCATTTGACACAGTATCCTGGCAATATATGCAATATTCATTACAAAATGGGGTTTTGGACCCCACTTTTTAACATGGATCAAAGCATTATATAATAAACCCAAAGCCTATATAAAATATGCTGGATACAAATCTGATGCCTTTAATATCGAAAGAGGTACCCGACAGAGTTGCCCATTATCTCACTTATTATTTGCCCTTATACTCGAACCCATGGCCCAATACATCAGAACAAACCAAACTATAACTGGCATTGAAGTAGGAGGTATTACACACAAATTATGTATATTTGCAGACGATATATTACTTTTTCTATCATCACCACAGGTCTCTGGTCCTAACTTAATACCAGCTCTTGATGGATTTGCAGCCCTATCCGGCCTTATGATTAATCCTAAGAAATGCCTAGTGCTTAATATTTCACTCACAAACATGGAATTGATCCCGGCTAGGGCTGCACTCCCATTCACATGGGCAGAAAAATCAATCCCATATCTTGGAATTCATTTAACAGCATCTCATTCTGACTTATTCTCAAGCAATTATCCTCCTGTATTAAGACAGATCACAAATCTAATAAAACAATGGTCGCAACTTCCTTTATCCTGGATAGGGAAGATTAATGCAATCAAAATGACTATTCTACCCAAATTGCTTTATCTATTCAGAGTCCTCCCTATTCCAATTCCTTCCTATTTTTTGAGAATAGTACAAAAAAGAGCAACTTCATTTATATGGGGCTCTTCTAAACCACGTATACCTATACACACACTACATCTTCCCAAAAATAAAGGAGGCCTGGGATACCCTAATTTTACTAACTACTACAGAGCAGCACATTTGGCCAGTCTGTCCAAATACCATGCAAAACAGGAAATCCCATTATGGGTATTTATAGAGGCTTCAGAAAATGACCCTCTATTAATATCAAATTTATTATGGCTTGATCCTAAAGACCGCTTTAAAATTCATAATCCCATAACTAAACACTTCTTATCTCTCTGGGATAAACTAAAAACCAAATATCAGTTACAATCTCCACACAATCCTCTCCTTTCTTTTATCAGAAATCCGGCCTTTTATCCGGCATGGATCTACCCAAATTCTTTTAAAGCTTGGGCAACATCAGGCATTCAGACACTAAATGACTTTATAGCATCTAAATCATTCCTTTCATTCCCATCGCTTAGAGAAAAATATGATCTACCAAACTCTGAGATATTTAGATATCTCCAAATCAAAAATTTCTATACACCATTCCTAAAGGGGGATACACCATTATCCCAATTATCCATTTTTGAATCAATCTGTACAAAAGATCCATTTGCTAAAGGTACAATTTCATCACTTTATAATCAATTATATGGAGTAGCAAATCTTAATAGACCCTCTTACGTTCAGAGGTGGGAGGAGGACCTGGGACGAACTTTAGAAGACACGGACTGGTCTAACATATGGCTCACATCTAAGTCATCTTCACCCAACATCTTAGCACTGGAGACAAATTATAAAGTCCTAACTCGCTGGTACCTTGTACCCGCTAGAGTGGCAAAATATTCACCTAATACCTCAGCTCTTTGTTTTCGAGGATGCCCAGAAATAGGCACACATTTGCACATATGGTGGACGTGCCCAGTAATCCAAACCTTCTGGAAGGAAGTCTTCGTGATTGCATCTAAAATATTTTAAAAAATAATACAACCAGATCCATATTAAACTTTACTTAATCTAAAACCGGAATGGTTAACACTCTCTCAATTCAAACTTATGATCCAACTAATAACGGCTGCAAAACAAACAGTGGCCAAGGCATGGAAATCTCCTACATTGGTACTAGCAGAAACAATTCACAGAATGAATAATACAATGTCCCATGCTAAGATGGTAGCCATCGATCAAAATCAAATTCCAAAATTTGAAAAACTTTGGCACCCTTGGATAAAACAACAGTTCCTGTCAAACTTCAATGACTCTGTCCTGTTGCCATGGTAACAGATTAAATGACTTACAGAGACACCCATTCTAAGGCTTCAAAGAGAACTAAAAAGAATAATAAACTGACGAGCGGGCAACCTTGTGGACCATACCTCTACCTTTCAACCCTTTTTCTTCTTTCTCTTTCCTTTTCTCCACCTTACGATTAAAGCTCATTATCAGAATTTATTTGACCTATATACACTCTACTTGTAAACAATATGTATAGTAGGTATAAATCATTTAAATACCTACAAAAGTAACTAAGGAAATGATATATATCTTTTAATTTAGGTTTACGTGAACCCAATGTTTAATATTTGAAATTTCATGATATTTACCTATATAAACCCTACTGTAAAACAATGAGCTTACTTTATAGATCCTTGTAAACTTACTTTATGTATCTTTATAATATTGTATACTCAATAAACTTCTTTTGACAAGGAAAATCTACAATGCTGCGGCCTGTCACAGACATGTTTACATGTTTAGAAATAAAACAATTTAAATATCAAATTTTATACGTCCTACCATAGGAATAATACTGAATTTCAAATTAAGTCAATGTAGTGTAAACTGTGCAATATTTTATGAAAAGCCACTTATATTTATTTATTGTAGACCCTGTTTAAGACCTCATTCACACAGGCAAAAAATGTTGTACTAATTTGTGTAGTGTTAATTTCTGTGTGCATCTGTATGCTGCACGTGCAAATACATGGCTCCATGCACACAGCTGCATATAGGACTGTGTTTTTGCATTGTTAACAAATGTGCACAGAAAAAGCAACAAGGGTGCATCTGGGTCTGCAAATCATGCACGTTTTCCATATGTACGCATGTGTATTTGCCTAAAGACACATATGCATTTAAAGTTTGCTATACATTCTGGGCCTGCATAGTGCTAGAATGTTTATCCCCTTAGCGCTGACCGTACGCACATACGACTTTAGGGGGTTATACCCGGATGATGCCTGCAGCTGCATGTATCACCCCAGTACAGGTCTGGTATGGATATTAAGGGGAACCCCGGCCAAAACTTAAAAAAAAAATGACGTGGGGGTCCCCCTAAATTCTATACCAGACCCTTCAGGTCTGGTATGGATTTTAAGGGGAACCCCGCACCAAAAAAAAAAAAACGGCGTGGGGTCCCCCCAAAAATCCATACCAGACCCTTATCCGAGAGAAGGGGATGAGAGAGCGCCCCCCCTCTCCTGAACCGTACCAGGCCACCTGCCCTCAACATTGGGAGGGTGCTTTGGGGTAGCCCCCCAAAACACCTTGTCCCCATGTTGATGAGGACAAGGGCCTCATCCCCACAACCCTGGCCGGTGGTTGTGGGGGTCTGCGGGTGGGGGGCTTATCGGAATCTGGAAGCCCCCTTTAACAAGGGGACCCCCAGATCCCGGCCCCCTCCCTGTGTGAAATGGTAAAGGGGTACCCCTACCATTTCACTAAAAAACTGTCAAAAATGTTAAAAATGACAAGAGACAGTTTTTGACAATTCCTTTATTTAAATGCTTCTTCTTTCTTCTATCTTCCTTCATCTTCTTCTTCTTCTTCTTCTGGCTCTTCTGGTTCTTCCTCCGGCTTTCTCGTCCAGCATCTCCTCCGCGGCGTCTTCTATCTTCTTCTCCTCGGGCCGCTCCGCACCCATGGCATGGGGGGAGGCTCCCGCTCTTCTCTTCATCTTCTTCTCTTCTTCATCTTCTTCTTCTTTTCTTCTCTTCTTCTCTTCTTCTCTTCTTCTCTTCTTCATCTTCTTCTACGGGCCGCTCCGCATCCATGCTGGCATGGAGGGAGGCTCCCGCTGTGTGACGGCGTCTCCTCGTCTGACGGTTCTTAAATAACGGGGGCAGGGCCACCCAGTGACCCCGCCCCCTCTGACGCACGGGACATGACTGGACTTCACTGTGGCATTCCCCGTGACGTCAAAGGGAAGTCCCGTCAAGTCACCGTGCGTCAGAGGGGGCGGGGTCACCAGGTGGCCCCGCCCCCGTTATTTAAGAACCGTCAGACGAGGAGATGCCGTCACACAGCGGGAGCCTCCCTCCATGCCAGCATGGATGCGGAGCGGCCCGGAGAAGAAAATGAAGAAGAAGATGAAGAAGAAGATGAAGAGAAGAGTGGGAGCCTCCCCCCATGCCATGGGTGCGGAGCGGCCCGAGGAGAAGAAGATAGAAGACGCCGCAGAGGAGATGCTGGACGAGAACGCCGGAGGAAGAACCAGAAGAGCCAGAAGAACCAGAAGAAGAAGAAGAAGATGAAGGAAGATAGAAGAAAGAAGAAAGGAGAAGCATTTAAATAAAGGAATTGTCAAAAACTGTCTCTTGTCATTTTTAACATTTTTGACAGTTTTTTAGTGAAATGGTAGGGGTACTTTTGCACCCCCTTACCATTTCACACAGTGGGGGCCGGGATCTGGGGGTCCCCTTGTTAAAGGGGGCTTCCAGATTCCGATAAGCCCCCCACCCGCAGACCCCCACAACCACCGGCCAGGGTTGTGGGGATGAGGCCCTTGTCCTCATCAACATGGGGACAAGGTGTTTTGGGGGGCTACCCCAAAGCACCCTCCCAATGTTGAGGGCATGTGGCCTGGTACGGTTCAGGAGGGGGGGTGCTCTCTCGTCCCCCCTCTTTTCCTGCGGCCTTCCAGGTTGCGTGCTCGGATAAGGGTCTGGTATGGATATTTGAGGGAACCCCACGCCGTTTTTTTTTTAAATTTTGGCCGGGGTTCCCCTTAATATCCATACCAGACCTGAAGGGCCTGGTATAGAATTTAGGGGGACCCCCACGTCATTTTTTTTTAAATTTTGGTTCGGGGTTCCCCTGTGGGGAATTCCAATGCCGTTTTTATCAATAAACTTCTATGTGTATTGTCTGACCGGCAAAGTAATAGCCGCGAGTAGTTTTAAATGGCTTTTTTTCTTCGAAATGTCATTTTGCTGTCAGACTGTTCTAAACACGGGAAACATGTGCCCCTTTACAGGCATACTATAGACACCCCCCAGCTACGAAATTTAAAGGGATATTACACTTTTATTGTTTGACTTTAAGCATTATTAAAATCACTGCTCCTGAAAAAACGGCCGTTTTTAAAACTTTTTTTTGCATTGATCCATGTCCAATTAGCAGTTAAAGCGACGCAGTGCCAAATTGGAAAAAGTCCTCTGGCCCTTAAGCAGCATAATGCTCCGGTCCTTAAGTGGTTAAAACATAATCGGGATCCCAAGGGCACCGCTTTTGTTGCCCTTGAGAAGTATGTTCCTCACTGGTGTGGGAGCAATGGTAAGTGGAATATTTCCAGAGACCAACTGGATATATAAATTGGGTCCTCATGTGCCTCATGGTTTGAATATGGAGAGGGACATCAACTGTTTTATTAATAATAGTTAATGTCCCCTCCACCACACATTACAACTTTTCCCCTTTGAATAAATTATTTTTATTTATTTTACCTTCATTTTATTTTATTTATTCTATATTTTTTTCTCAAATTCATCACTATTTTATTCTAGCCATTTTGGGTCCAATATCTCCATGAACTCAGATGTTGTGCATGTATGTGTGCCCATATTAAATGCTCATTTTATTAGTTATTAAATGTATATTTTTAATGAATGTTTACGTGCATTCTTTTTAAAATTTTGAGTATATTTTATATGTTCAATTGGAATTACAGGGAAACGAGCCTGCATGATTGATTAAAATTGATTTATGTGAGGTTTAATTTTGACCCACAGGATGGCGCTGTGTATTCTAGTATTCTTGTACTGCTGTCTATAAAAGGATCTGTTTATCTAGGTCAGGGGTCTCCAAACATATAAACAAAGTAGGGCTGTTACCATAGGTGTGTGCAAGGGGTGTGCCTAGGCACACCCTAATCACTGTGTGTGGTGCTGATCCTCCCCTATTGCCTGGGCTTCTGCTCCCTCTTGCAGTGCTGCTGGCTTCCCTCCTCTATTTTCCCCTCAGCTCCTGCGAGGGATGTTGCAGAATGGAGAGTGGAGGAAAGTGCTAGTAAATTTGTAAGTTACTATCCCCTTTCTTTTCTAAATGAACACACTAACTGCATTTGTTTATAACTGAAGCATAGTAAACTGGGTTTACTATGCTTCAGTGTGTGAATGAACAGGAAGCCGCTCAGCACAAAGCACTATTCCATTTAGTCACTGTCCAGTGCAGCTGAGGCTGCAGAGAAAGGCGTGTGTGTTTGAGCTTTGGGGTGCACAACCTAATGCAATAGGCTGCGCACACCTATGGCTGTTACTGATTAAAATTTTCACGTTCGATTAATCAATTTTTTTAAATCGATTAATCGACTAATTTTGATTAATTATAATGCACATACAGATCCAACTACTTTTAGCTGATCTCCTTGCATTGCAACTCTGCATTAGTTAGTGGTAGGGATGAGCTTCGAGTTTGAGTCGAACTCATGTTCGACTCGAACATTGGCTGTTCGCAAGTTCGCCGAACAGCGAACAATTTGGGGTGTTCGCGGCAAATTCGAATGCTGCAGAACACCCTTTAAAAGTCTATGGGAGAAATCAAAAGTGCTAATTTTAAAGGCTTATATACAAGTTATTGTCATAAAAAGGGTTTGGGGACCTGGGTCCTGCCCCAGGGGACATGGATCAATGCAAAAAAAAGTTTTAAAAATGGGGCAGGACCCGGGTCCCCAAACACTTTTTATGACAATAACTTGCATATAAGCCTTTAAAATTAGCACTTTTGATTATTCATGTTCGTGTCCCATAGACTTTAACGGTGTTCGCGTGTTCGAACAAACTTTTTTCCTGTTCGCATGTTCTGGTGCGAACCGAACAGGGGGGTGTTCGGCTCATCCCTAGTCAGTGGTAAATGTGGTATACACTATATACAACAGGGATATGCAATTAGCGGACCTCCAGCTGTTGCAGAACTACAAGTCCCATGAGGCATAGCAAGACTCTGAGAGCCACAAGCATGACACCCAAAAGCAGAGGCATGATGGGACTTGTAGTTTTGCAACAGCTGGAGGTCCGCTCATTGCATATCCCTGATATACAATCACCCGACACTAGTTAGTTTCCACAATCCATGACTTAACTTCACAGTTCACACAAATACGTTTTAAATTCAAACTGTAGCTCTGACGTAAGTCATTTTTTTTTCCACAGTAGCATGACAATCCCTCCACTTCCGGTCTAACTAATCACTCTCACCTTATGGCATGGACCCCTGTGCAAACAGGATGTCATGCAAGCAGGTATCAAAAGGGTTAACACGGACCATAAACTTCTCTCACGTCTTCTTAGATCTCAGCAAGGACGCCGGGTCATGGGTAGAAAGAAAAGATCTAAATGCTCACTGCTTAAGTATAAGATTTAATTTTTGTGTTCAAACACAAACTGTTCACATAAAGATGATAAAAACACATGATGTAAAGCCGACAATCGTGTTAGTTCCATAGGGCAGCAGCGGGTGATGTCATGCATAGCTCCTCCCCCATACGCGTTACGTTCAATCAGAAGTTCAACGTCACCGGACTCCTCCCCCTTCCCTTCCCGTCGATGTCCGTGACGTCACCGGATCTCCAACAGAACTCCCTGAAGACCCGGAAGCCGGCGGAGAGGTGTATACCGATCAAAAGAATTTTGATCGATCAAAAAAAATTATTGATTAATCGAGGAATTAATCTTTAATTTCCATAGCCCTAAAACAAAGGACCAGTTTATTGTCCTTCAGACTCTTGAGGGCCTGGACTTTGGCCAGCAGGAGTGGAGATTTTCCTGGCATCAGTGGGAGTAAACATCTGGTATTAGGGAGAGGAATAGTGCCCCATTGCTGGTATCATAGGGAGGAATAGTGCCCCATTAGTGGTGTCAGTGGGAGAAATGGTGCTCCATTGTCAGTGTCAAATGGCAGAATAGGGTCTCCTATCAGTGGGAGGGATAGTGCCCCAAGGGCCAGATAAAGGCAAGCAAAGGGCCGCATTTGCGTTCAAGAGCAGTCCTAAAAACGTCAGCCACCAGTAAAAGCTGTTAAACATGGTTTAACGCTATATACAGAGCACTAAGCCTCGTCAGGCGTTTCTCTGCCTCTATTCAAAATCAATGGTTCCCTATGGGAGCCCATTGATTTGAATAGAATTCGCACCAGAAGTTGGATCATGATGATCTGACTTGCGGTGCGACTTGTGTGCTGAGGATGTTGAAGGGGAACCCCACCAAAATGAAAAAAAAATTGGCATCACCACCTGGGGCATGATGGAACAATGACATCACAAGGGGGTGGGGTGTCCAGGGGATGTCTGCGGGTGGCCCCATCCCATGCCAATATAAGTCATTGCACATGGCAGACCAAGCATTACACCAGGAGATCGCTTCAAGTCAACATCGGAAGAAAAACAGAGGAAGAAGACAGCGGCAAAATCACAGTAAAAGAATGAGAAGACAGTGGAGAGAGAAGATCCTGCAGAAGAGGGAGAAAACAGCGCAGAGAGGAGAAGAACCAGAGAGGGAGGAGGACCTGCAGAGGGAGAAGACTTTGCCGGAGGGAGGAGATATCACAAGAGATGCCAGAGCTGTCTTATTAAAATACTTTAAAAACCTGTGTACTGTGTTTATTTTTGACACTTTTTTAGGTGAATGGCTAGGGGTACAATAAATTAAATTCTTAAAGGTGGCTTCCAGATTTCTATAAGCCCCTGCCTAAGCCCTTGCCTGTCGGGGAGAGGCCCTTGTCCTCATCAACATGAGGACAAGTTGCTTTGGGGTGGGGGGGGTGCAGGGCCCCCCTGCCCCAAAGCTCCCACCCCCCATGTTGGGCATATGGCCTGGTATGGTCCAGGGGGGCACTCGCTTGTCCCCCCCATCCTTACCTGCCAGGCTGCATGCTAGGATAAGGGGCTGGTGTGGATTTTGGGGGGCCCACACCAATTTTTTTTCATTTTGGCGGGGGTACCCCTTCAACATCCTCAGCACACAAGTTGCACTGCAAGTCAGATCATCATGATTTTACTTCTGGTGCGACTTCTATTCAAATCAATGGGCTCCCATAGGGAACCATTGATTTTGAACAGAGGCAGAGAAACGTATCTAAAAGCTAGTGTGGCTAAACGTGCATTGACGCAAATGCAAAACACTGATAAAATCACAATTTTAACGCTGCTTTTGTCCTGGTGTCAGTATTAGCTTTTAACATCAGTTTATCAGCTTCAGGCTGGGTTCACACTGGTAGGACACGACAGTCGTACCACTTTGGATCCGACTCTGCCCCGCGACTTGAAGTCCGACATGCGTCCGACTTATTTCTATTCTTACATTGTAATATAAAATTAAATAGTTCAACTCACCATAATGCAGAATCAGTGGGAGCCCTGAGCGTGTCACTTTCCACGTCGCCTGCCACCAAATGCGGATTGTCACTTGCCACGTCACCTGCCACACATTGTGAATTGTCACTTGCCACATCTCCTGCCACACATTGTGGATTGTCACTTGCCACGTCACCTGCCACACGTTGTGGATTGTCACTTGCCACGTCACCTGCCACACGTTGTGATTTGTCACTTGCCACGTCTCCTGCCACACGTTGTGGATTGTCACTTGCCACGTCACCTGCCACACATTGCGGATTGTCACTTGCCACGTCACCTGCCACACGTTGTGGATTGTCACTTGCCATGTCACCTGCCACACGCTGTGGATTGTCACTTGCCACGTCACCTGCCACACATTGCGGATTGTCACTTGCCACGTCACCTGCCACACGTTGTGGATTGTCACTTGCCACAGGTTGCCGATTGTCACTTGCCACGTCGCCTGTCACCAGATGCGGATTGTCACCTGCCGTGTCACTTTTCTGCTAAGATGGTCTCTTGCTATGTCCCAGAGTCAGGCAGCAGAGAGATGATGTAATCTCTCTGCTCCACTGCCTGCCGGCTCCCTGATTGGCCAGCAGCCCACTCACAATCACACATGGAGCCGCCCAGCTACCCCCCCTTACTCGCCTACTCACCGACTCACTCACTGACTGAGCCTCCTGCACTGTCACCTGCAGGGCTGCCTGCACTGTCAGCCACGGGGGAGCCGCCTGCACTGTGGAGCCGCCCGCACTTTCACCTACAGGGCTGCCCACACTGTCAGCCGCAGCAGAGCCGCCCGCACTGTGGAGCCGCCCGCACTGTCACCTGCAGGGCTGCCCGCACTGTCAGGTGCGGAGCCACCCGCACTGTCACCTGCATTCTCGGAAGGGGCAATTGCCCCGTTGCCCCCCCTGGATCCGCCCCTGCCTGTGAGACACAAAAGACTCACAATTTGAACACTAACTGTATGGCTCTGAAAACAATCGGGTGCACATTCCCACTGCTACCAATGACATGAGCCGTACTCTATCATGGCTTAGTGGGCCATAATTTTGTATGTTTATGCTATGGTTCCCATGTACGCAGATCTGCTTACTTAGGAGTTTAGATGCGGTCGCCATGGAGTGGCCAGTCCCTTGGTGAGGCATAAACAAACATCCTTAAAAGATCTGCCTTGTCCATGGGAAGGCTTCCGCAGCCAATGGTCTTCCACCAACGTCTGTATGTGTGAATTCCCTCACATGAGCGTAATACAGCAAAACTGACACTGGCGGACATCTGACAACATACATTAATAAAAATTTCCACAACAGAGTTCCCCTTCAAGATCATCAGAGCACAAGTCGCATGCCAAAGTCGGACTGACTTGTGTCGGACCAGTTAAGATGGCTCCCATAGGGAAACATTGATTTTCACACATCATGCGACATGAGCTCCCAATGTCAGAGCGTTTGTCGTACAAGTGTGAACACGGCCTCAGTGTGCATGGAGCCTAATTGATTTAATTTCATTCATGTGAGGTTATATTTTGCTCCACAAGATGGGGCAGTATATTCTAGCACCTCTTGTATTGCTGTCTACAAAGATCTGTTCATCCAGGATGATGGACACATTATTCCACCAATGACGGCATAGGTGAATCTTTTTCACTTCACCTATGACTATCTACTAATGATTGTCCTTAAGTTAATCTTTTGATCAATGGCTGTGCTCCCTTGTCTGCTAATTGGAGCATTTATAGTGCAGGTAGAGGCCTGTGTACACACCCCTGATGATGCCATTTATGACAAAACGGATGGATTGAGACATGTTCTCAGCTTGAACTTTTTGCTCTCCTGTGTATTTGCACTGCTGCTAATAAACTGCAACGAAGAGACAATCTTATACTATGTGGAGTCTTTTGTGTCTCTATATACTCCGGCTCTGAGGCTTTTCTATAACACCACGCCCCGGTCGACTGTGACATTCTTGGTGTATATCTTCTGAGGATACTGGGGAGAGACATCAGGAGATTTTTGCTGGATAAGGGGGGCTGGCTTTCTGGTAAGCCTTCATTTTATTTGTGGTGATCGGTATCACGCTGCCGAGCATTCGATCGTCATTTCCAATACATCCCTCTTCATGGGACTTCTTCTGATGACAATCAGCTGCATATCAACTTTTCTTTTTGTTTGCACCATCTTTACACTTGTGATATTATATTGCACATATCTTATGATTTATTTCATTTCAAAGTGTTCCAATTATTACACAATTGCACTTTATTATCTCATATTTAGATGTCGGCACATCACATGTGTTGTGTGATTCCCATGAATTGCACTTTATTATCCCATATTTAGATGTCGGCACATCACATGTGTTGTGTGATTCCCATGAATTGCACTTTATTATCCCATATTTAGATGTCGGCACATCACATGTGTTGTGTGATTCCCATGAATTGCACTTTATTTTCTCATATTTAGATGTCTGCACATCACATGTGTTGTGTGATTCCCATGAATTGCACTTTATTATCTCATATTTAGATGTCTGCACATCACATGTGTTGTGTGATTCCCATGAATTGCACTTTATTATCTCATATTTAGATGTCTGCACATCACATGTGTTGTGTGATTCCCATGAATTGCACTTTATTATCCCATATTTAGATGTCGGCACATCACATGTGTTGTGTGATTCCCATGAATTGTACTTTATTATCTCATATTTAGATGTCGGCACATCACATGTGTTGTGTGATTCCCATGAATTGCACTTTATTATCCCATATTTAGATGTCGGCACATCACATGTGTTGTGTGATTCCCATGAATTGTACTTTATTATCTCATATTTAGATGTCAGCACATCACATGTGTTGTGTGATTCCCATGAATTGCACTTTATTTTCTCATATTTAGATGTCTGCACATCACATGTGTTGTGTGATTCCCATGAATTGCACTTTATTATCCCATATTTAGATGTCGGCACATCACATGTGTTGTGTGATTCCCATGAATTGTACTTTATTATCTCATATTTAGATGTCAGCACATCACATGTGTTGTGTGATTCCCATGAATTGTACTTTATTATCTCATATTTAGATGTCGGCACATCACATGTGTTGTGTGATTCCCATGAATTGCACTTTTTGCACTAGTGCTACACTTTTATTTAAACACTTCATGGTTTCTTGCATCGGGGCCCTGAATGTTCTATTAATTCCTCTGGTCTGGATGGTGTGTCCATAGTTTGGATGCTTCCACCATTCTCCTGTATTTTATGGGATATCTTCTTTTAGGGTTCCATTCTTCGGGTTTATGGTTAAAATACAATATTTCCAACTCTGTCTTATAAATATTATTTCATGTGCATGCAGCTAGGTTCCTAGGCCTGAAAATAAGGGGGATCTATCTCTGTAATACAATGCAGAAAAACCCACAAAGGGGGAAATAATGAAGATAGATGGAAATGATATAGAAGTAAAAAATTATAAAATGTATTGAAAGAATATGAAAAAACTCAAACGAGGAAAGGTGTTTTAACAACACTATTAAAATAGAAAGTCACATAGTGTCAAGATGAGCTTGCCAGTAGACAAGATGTTTCCCTCAGACAGCTTCCTGTTCCGTGAAGGATAGGTGCATGGGCGATTGTGAACGTATGTGCGTGAAGATGCCAGAATACGAACAGATGTGCACAATACCAATACCCAGGATCAGTGCTGTCTTGTCTACAACGTTCCCGTGATTATCCTGTTCCCTGTTGCTCTGCTCCTGCTCCAGTGTTTGACCCGGCTTGTTCTGACTACCCCTGTTCTCCGGCTGCACCCACCCTGGCTCATAGCTTGACTCCTCTTCTGCCTCTGCATCTGTACCTGATCTGACCACATGTGTATGACCTTGGCTTGTTTGACCCTGTCTATTTTCCAGTCCTCTTTAAAAAAAATAGAATAGAAAATAGAAAAAAAATTAAAAAGCTCCACCTCCATGGGAGGCCTCCCGGCGACTGCTGTCTCTTGGCTGTGACAGCTGTTATATAGTCAAGGACGAGGACACCCGATGCCATAACCGAGTGACCCCTTCCCTTCTGATGTCATGTGCCATCAGAGGGGGGTGGGGTCATCCGGTTATGTCAGCGGGTGGCCCCGCCCTTGTCTATATAAGAGCTGTCAAAGCAAAAAGATAGCAGTTGCCGGGAGGCCTCCCATGGAGGCAACGTTTTTTTTTCTTTTCTATTTTTCTGGCCCACCAGGTGGCGTGATCGCGGGACAATTTTTTTTTAAATAAAGGGATTGTCAAAAACTGTCTATTGTGGTTTTTACTTTTTGACACTTTTTTGGTGAATGGGTAGGGATATAATGTACTCGATACCTATTCACATGGGGGGAGGTATCTGGGGGCACCCCTTGTTAAAGAGGGCTTCCATATTACTATAAGCCCCCCGAGAACCACAGGTGGTTAGAATTGCTGCTCCTGAAAAAAATATCGTTTTAAAAACCCTTTTTTGCAGTACCGGGTCCCCAAACACTTTTTATGGCAATAACTTGCATACAAGCCTTTAAAATGAGGACTTTTGATTTTTCGTGTTCGTGTCCCATAGACTTAAGTAGGGTTCGCATGTTCGCTACAACTTTTTGCCTGTTCGAGATGTTCGGCCCATCCCTAATCATTTTCATTTATCTTCATTATTTCCTGGGTATTGTATAGTCCCAATTCCCTCCCATACCCCTTTGTGGGTTTTTTTGCATGGTAACGTTTCATGTGTGTATGAGGAATAAAATATTCTCCTTTCTCTCATAAAGACATCAGTAAGGAACACAAAGAGTCTGAGAAGTTCCAGAGGATTCCAGAATATAATTCCTGTATGGGGGAGGCTGTTCATCTACAGGAAAGATTCACCAAGTTATTGATGATAAACGGACCCCAGAATAAAGAGGGAAAAGAAGAACAAATAAAGTGTTTAGGCAGAAGACATCTACAGATCATGGAGAAAAGATCCCCAACCACAATCCAGGCCCTCTTTGACCCTGATAAATATGGGTTCATCCCTAAGATTGTGGTGTTACAAGGAGCTGCTGGGATTGGAAAAACAATGACCTCCAAGAAGATCATGCTGGACTGGGCCTCTGGGGATCTCTACCAAGACAAGTTTGATTTTGTGTTTTATCTGAGCTGTAGAGAAATTAACACCATCCCTGGAAACATAAGCCTTGTGGGACTTTTTTCCAGAACCTGCAGACTGAGTTCAGATGACCTGGTGTCTATTCTGGAGGATCCTGGAAGTCAGAGAAAACTTCTCACCATAGTTGATGGATTTGATGAACTGACATGGACTCTAGAAGAGAAATCTGAGGGTTGTCTTGACATTTTTATGGAAACCCACAAAGAAATAATTCTGCAAAGCTTGCTCAGGAGACAGGTTCTCCCACAATCTTCTTTGCTCATCACCACAAGGTCACTGGCCATGAAGAAACTTAACACATTCATCAAAGATTATCGCAATGTGGAAATCCAGGGATTTACAAGGGACGATCGAGAGGAATATGTCCATAAATTCTTTGGAAATAAAGAAGATGCAGGCAAAGTTCTCACTATAATAAAAGACAATGAAGTTCTGTACACCATGTGTGCCATCCCCATCATATGCTGGATTGTCTGCACTGTAATGAAACAAGAATTAAGAAAAGATTTATCTTTAATTCAGTGTAATACAACAACTTCAATTTACCTTCGCTACCTGAGGGTTTTACTAACACATCACAGCAAGAAGGAGCAGTCTGTACACAGGAAACAAACCTGTCTGAAGAAGCTGTGTGCTCTGGCCAATCAGGGAGTTCTGAACCAACAAATCTTATTTGAGAAGAAAGATCTAGAAAGACATGGGCTTTCTCTGGATGAGGTGGAGTCTGTATTTCTGAATGAGAACATCTTTCATTGGGACGTCCACACCCAGTCCTGCTACAGCTTCATCCACCTGAGTGTACAGGAGTTCCTTGCTGCTCTCTATTATGGGATGGATGATGGTTGGTTTGGATTTAGAAAACGTACTTTCCTCCCAGAGATCTGTGAAAGGAAATCGCTCGATGACATCAGATCACATTACTCACATTTAACATTATCTGTACAATTCCTGTTTGGTCTCCTAAATGAAAATCAGGTGAAGATATTCTCAGAGATCACAGGAATCACCATCTCACTCCGAGCCAAATCTGCAATGAGAAAATGGGTCATGAAGGGCAGTGATCAGAATTTCAATACTCAGACCATCTTCTGTCTGTATGAGACTCAGGATGAGGACTTCATTAGGAGCGTCATGTCTGGTTGTACAGATTTAGGGCTGAGCAGCTCACGTACTGATCACTTGTGGATGAACAGGAATTATTACAAGCAGCTAAACTATTGCTTGAAGACTTTGAAGAGAGAAAGTTTTCAGTCTTTACATTTTGATTCTCTCACTGTGGGTCCAGAGTGCCAGAAACTTCTATCTCCATTCCTACACAGGAGTCAGAAGGTCGGGTAAGTGAGTGTGAGGATATCCTAACTGAATTCAGAGAATGGGCAGGAACCTGCATACAGTATAACGGTGATTATCAGACATGTTCTCCATCTACCACACTTGTTAGAAGTCCTGGTAACTCACACTTTCCTCAGACCTAAGCCCTGGTTCACACTACAGCAATTTTCCAGCGACATTCTGATGACATGTAAAGTCGCAAGTCAGGTGAAAACACAAAGATTTTATTGGATGTTGTCTTAATTGCTGTGATTTGAGTCACTGCAACAAAAGAAAATACTTCCTGCTCTACTTTTGGGCGATTCTTGTGCTGAACAACTCCCATAGACTTCCATGTAAAATCGACTGGAGTGAAGCCATCAGACAGTTGTAATCAGCGGTCTTGCTATCAAACAAGTTTTTTTGGTTGAATATTCAACACAGAAAAACTAAATATAACATAATGTAATATATAAAATGATTACACAGAGTTGTCACACATACATCACCCTCTCTAACATTTACAATACGGTATGATTTTACTGTGCAAATTTAAAGCTATAGAGCCCCAAATATGAACCCATTGGTTCCAAACTGACTTTTTGTAATATTTCAAAGTGGGTCAACAACAAAATCTCCCATCAGACCAAAACGTTTACAATGCAGACATGTCATACACACCCCCCTCTATGATATCTTACAGTATGATTTTACTGTGGAAATTTAAAGATACAGAGCCCCAAATATGAACCCATTGTCTACAAACTGACATTTTTTCACTTCTAAATGGGTCAAAAACAAAACACCCATTGGATCAATACGTTTACAATGAAGATGTATCATACACACCCCCCTCTATGATATCTTACAGTATGATTTTACTGTGGAAATTTAAAGATAGAGAGCCTCAAATACCAAACCATTGGTTATAAAAGCAACACTTTTCAAAAGTTAAAAATAAAAAATAAAATCTCCCATTGGAGCAACATGCAGTAAGTCTAAAGGTTTTATGCCCCTCTAAACAGGGAGTGTATTGTTCAGGGATGATGCAGCTGAACTTATTCTATCTGTTGAATTTCTGTAGAATTGGCTGATTTACTGCTACGAAAATGTAATGCTGTGTACACACGGGCAGACTCTTCAACCGGACTGGTCCGACGGAACGAATCCATCAGACTATTTGACCATGTGTGGGCTTCATCAGGCCTGCAGCTGACTTTTTCGGTCAAAAATCAGACGGACTTTAGATTTAAAACATGTTTTAAATCTTTCCAAAGGACTCGAGTCCGGTCCAAAAATCAGTTTGTCTGTATGCTAGTCCACCGGACGAAAACCGATGCTAGGGCAGCTATTGGCTACTGGCTATGAACTTCTTTATTTTAGTCCGGTCGTACGTCATCACGGTCAAATCCGTCGGACTTTGGTGTGATTGTGTGTAGGCAAGACCGTTCATTAGAAAGTCCGGCGGAAAAACAGTCGGACCTAGTCCATCGAAAAGTCTGGTCGTGTGTACGCAGCATTACCCTTTGTTTTTCTTGCCTTTTTTATTTATTTTTTTTACATTTTTCAATACTGTTAATTTTGACCACAAATTTTGATCTAGTTTTAGTTTTGACTAAAATGCCTTTTCATTTTAGTCATATTTTAGTCATCTAAATTGTTTTAGTCTAGTTTTAGGGTTTTACCCTGACAGCCTGGGTTTGGAGTCCGTGCACTGAAACCCGGACACTCGACTCAGTTGGGACCGGATGACAGTCTTTAATGAACGGTCGCACTGATGTGAATTCAGTGTATCCGGTCATTTGGTAACTGCAGGGCTGCCCATAACAGGTATGCAAATAGGAACCTCATATAGATGGGATTTTACAGGCAACAAAGAAAAAAACTAAGAAAGTATAAATTTTATTTTTACAAAAATTAAAAAAGCACTTTATACAAACAAGTATACAAATAAAGAAGATAAAAAAATTATGTGATACAATACAGAAGTGGCAAAAAGATATTGAATCCAACGCGTTTCGAAATAATTAATTTTTACAATCTTCTTCAGGGACAAATTTTTGCCATTATCTGAAAGGCACAAATGGAATATACAATTTAAAGGCTGCGCTGCTAGTGCAAATACATGATCATATTAACTGAAAATACCATAATTATGAATGAACACAAGTGAATTGTTTCATAACAAAAAAAAAAAAAAAAAAAAAATGCACATAAATCGCATGCAATAAAAAAAAGAATCGCATGCAAAAAAAATGAGTGGAACATTCAGTAAACAAAAACGATTAAATAGAGTCCATTTAGTCATAGATTGAAATGAACTGTAGGTCTTGTGGGTGTAGAAAATGGTTGGATAGAGGGAGAAAGACACCCTTCCTTCAAGTGATATAAAGATTATCTCCGTAGGGAGCGTGATGTTAAAATAGAGAGAAGATCCTCCACCTCAAGTAAGGTAAGCCCCTTACCAGATCCAAAAATCTCCTGTCACAGAGATCATGCACACATGTGGCTGTCCCCCCCAGCCACTGGGTCTCTGTCAGTGCGCAGATCGGAAGCCACCTCTCCAGGAAATCAATCCAAACGTGATTTATCCGCTCACAGACCATGGATAAATAGGAAAGAAATGCTCCATAGCGTAATACAGTTAAAATCCACTTTAATTTATAAAAGAAAAGCACTTACAATTTGTGCAGTAAAGATCGCTTATAAAAACATGTAGCGCCGGCCGGCTTCAGCTGCTGCCCGTTTCTTCCGGGTTCAGCGTGGTATGGTGGTGACGTCAGCACGCCGCTCCTCCCTACGCCGTTTCGACAAATCTGTCGTCTTCCTGGGGTACGGGCGGCATGCTGACACACCACCTATATGGGAACTCAAAGCAGAGGAACGCCCCCTTCTGTGATCAGGGCGTCCGAGGCCGCTGCCGCCATCTTTGTATGGGGCAAGCGGAAACTGTATGTTGTTGATTCACTACCATGTATACCGTCACAACCCGGGCAAAAAGGGTTATAACAGGGCGAATAGGATTATACGCTCCATTGTTGCCAACAGCGTATAGACCACAAAAAAATGGATGTCAAAGGGATGCAGAAATTCAGATCGGAAAATACCGCATCTGATATTAGATGCATTATAAGCAAAAAATGAAAACAAAAATACAAACTATCTGTTAAATAAATAACATCTATTTAAATAAAAAAAACTATGTAAAAATGCCCAGGTGGCCTGATATTATCATTAATTGGGGCTGAAACTAGGTAGATTCGCCACTGGGGACCCTAGTGAGCTAATGCAACATCAAGTCAAGGAAAATTTAACCCTTAGGTTCCAAGGTTTTCTTGTATAGAGTAACCCTTTGTGTTCTAATAAAATATTAAATGAATAATAATAATAAAACTTAAAGACGATCACACCGTCAGTGTGTACCTATACATATTGGTCCATCTCTGCAACAATGGAGCATAGAATCCAAAGAGAAGTTTGATTGTAGAATGCCCTATGAAAGTCCAAAAGTAAAATGAACATAGAGAATGATGCTCTATAAAAAACACAACCCTCCATGTCCCAAATTTCATTAATAAAAATAAATAAACAGAAAAAAGGAAGAATGTGCTATGGGGAGTTTTTCTTTTCCCATACCTCATTAGCCCACCTCCGGACACCATGATCTCAGATGAAGGTTACACACATGAACAATCAACCATTATCAATGAAGGCGTTCACATCAGTGTCTATATTCAAACCATAAGGGGTGTAACACCGGACACGATGGATCCAAGTCATTTCCAATCTAGATAATTCTCTGACTAAGGATCCTTTTTTATTTATTTTTTTTACATTTTTCAATACTGTTAATTTTGACCACAAATTTTGATCTAGTTTTAGTTTTGACTAAAATGCCTTTTCATTTTAGTCATATTTTAGTCATCTAAATTGTTTTAGTCTAGTTTTAGGGTTTTACCCTGACAGCCTGGGTTTGGAGTCCGTGCACTGAAACCCGGACACTCGACTCAGTTGGGACCGGATGACAATCTTTAATGAACGGTCGCACTGATGTGAATTCAGTGTATCCGGTCATTTGGTAACTGCAGGGCTGCCCATAACAGGTATGCAAATAGGAACCTCATATAGATGGGATTTTACAGGCAACAAAGAAAAAAACTAAGAAAGTATAAATTTTATTTTTACAAAAATTAAAAAAGCACTTTATACAAACAAGTATACAAATAAAGAAGATAAAAAAACTATGTGATACAATACAGAAGTGGCAAAAAGATATTGAATCCAACGCGTTTCGAAATAATTAATTTTTACAATCTTCTTCAGGGACAAATTTTTGCCATTATCTGAAAGGCACAAATGGAATATAAGTATACATAAATCTTGTTATATTTCAAACCTTATATATAGGAGTACAAATAGAAAATATATGCAGAAAATAAAACTTACAAAAGTCATGATCGACATAACGGATTTTCAGCAAATCACTCTAAGATTTCCATCTAATCTGTAAAGGTCTTTTATCGTGCAAAAGAGTCCCCAGATATTAAGATCCAAGGAGAGGCGCCAAATGACACCGAGCAGAAAAAAAACGTTTAAGGGGACGGGAATGTAGAATCTGTGAAGGAGATACATCATCTGTGAAAGAGATACATCACCTGTGGCAAGTATGTACGAGAAAAAAAAAAAAAAAAAACATAATCAAAAGGACAGACCAACCTTGCATCGATAATGCGAGTTTGTATGCCTTCAAATGCCGAAAAAGGAAAGGATTTGAACTACAAAATAGAAAAGGGGAATTCCTAATCCTAAAAAAGAAAAAAGATGGATGATTTTTTTATTTGTTTATAAAAATAAAAATTGTATCAAGACATCTAGTTGTAATTAACCCAATATGGGGCTGTCTCTATATATTCCACATAATAGAGAAATATTGCTGATAAGAAAAATTATACAAAAATACTGATAAATAAAATCACATAAAAATGCTGAAAACTGAAAAATGCAATGAAAAAAAGGGAGACTTTCCCCAAAGAGAGGTCCCAGTCTCCAATAGTTAAAAATGATATATGTCTGTTGGCACTGTGTTCATGGCCAGAAACAATCACAGAGGACAGTAATAGGCCAATAATAAAGATATCAAAAGAAAAAACTTCTCCCGGGCAATGCCTACAGGTAGGGAAAATTGCCGGGAGAGAAACAAAAAATGGAGTACATCAATCAAAAAATAATAATTGGAGCTTACCACAGTCTTAGTGTGTATCTCCCACAGCTGAGCACACACACATCCAGAGTCCACAGGACCAGTCCGGGAGGGACATTAATTCCTCCGTTCCCAAATGAATGACACAATACTCTCCAGTCCTCACAGAAAGTGATCGTGGGATGATGCTGGCGGCTCAGGGGCTCCCAGCATTCTCCTTTTAAGGTCCCTGCTGATGATTATTTAACGAGCGTCAGGAGATGATGCCGCCTCGGAAAGCAGCGGTGACGTCATTTCCTCCACTCTCGTCGTATGCCGGCAGCGTGTCTAAATGGCAGGATGCAAGGAGAGTCAGGCCGGCATCCTGCCCCGCCTCTCCCCTCACCGTCTATGGCCGGAAAGGCAAGAAACATCCATTGCTGACAGTACTATAAAATCGCATTATGTGCTGGATCTGGAGGAGGCACAAACACACTCCATCCAATCCCCCCATGACATGGGACACATCCAAAGACCGTTCCCGCCCCAATATAGGAGGATTCAAAAATAGAGATAAGACACATGTCTCCAAGAGCAATGATGGTTGAAAATATCACAGAGGTCTCCAAAAAACTGGATAGGTGGGAAAAAAGAGACCGCACCATGTCCAGTATTAGAGCAAGGACATCGGAGGGAAAAATAAATAAGTAATAAACCCTCCAAGGGGAGAACAAATAACCCCCAACACAGGATAATCCATCAAATGCCAAAGGATGGCGTCCTAGGACACCTCAAGTGGCAATGGAGAAAAGGGCCCCCAAACTAACGTACTGGGGGCCCCCCTGTGCCGGGTGCACGATATGACCACAGACCAGGATGAAGGCAATCAGAGGACTAACCGAAAACCAGTCATGTCATGAGACAAACAAAAATAGACATCATGAAATGAAAAAAATGGAAAAACAAATAAAAAAACATAATATGAAACATTGTGGACAAAAATTATTACCTGCCCACAAAGTATAATTACAAAGGACAAAAGCAATAAATAAATCCATATATAAATTAATTAAACCCCAATAGACATTATCATTTCAAATGTTCATACACTGGCTATACAGAATGTAAAAGAAATAGAGGGGAAGGGGGAAAGGGAAAGGAGAGAAGTTTGAACAAAGAAAAAGTTGCATGGAAACAAGGGAGATTATATTTAGTCTGTTTTTCCAGAACTAAAACCATCAAGGAATGGTCTAAAGCTTTCTGCCTCATTCAGACCTGGTGGAGTAGTGGCATCAAGGTGCCTTATCCAGCGCATTTTGCGTTGTAAAAGAGTTTTGTTCCAGTCACCCCCTCGAATGGGGACATGGATACGATTCACCACCATAAAATTCACGGATGGCATCCTGTATCCATGTCCCCTGGCTACCGAGGGGAAGATACAAGTTGCCAATCTGCATACCTTGCAGGTGTTTGCTAACACGTTGTCCAAATTCTTGGCGGGTTTCGCCAATATAGAAGGCCCCGCATTGGCATTGTACCAAGTATACTACCCCCGGGTTTTACAGTTGGCGAAATGCTTTAATTGAAAATGTTCGCCATTGGGTAGTAGGAATGAAGTTCTCTTCCCAATGACTTTACAGAAAGAACAATTACCACAGGGAAAGGTCCCCCATGTTTTGCAGGGGTCCCGTCTTTGATTCCCCTTGTATTCACGCTGGGTTAATAAATCAGCTAGGGAACCTGCCTTCCTGAAGGTAATCTGTGGTTTTGGGGTCAGCAAATTTCACAAAACTGGATCATCGGTCAAAATTGACCAGTGTTTTGTAAGAATTTTCCTTATGGTATTGTGCTCATTGGAGTAGCGTAAGATAATCCTTGTTGTGTCATCTGGTTTGCGAATTTTCGTCCCAAAAATTAAAGCATGTCTGTCTTGGTCTTTGACTCGATTAAAGGCTTTTTTCAAGGAGGATTTAGTGTATCCCCTTGTAAGTAATCTTTTGCTCAGTTTATCTGCCTCACATTGGAAGGTTTCCATAGTGGTGCAGTTACGTTTTAAACGTAGAAATTGGCTGAAAGGTATCGATTTTTAAGGGGCTCAGGGTGGAAACTATCGGCATGCAGAAGAGTGTTGCCGGCAGTTTCCTTCCTGTACAATCTGCTGGCGATTTGGCCGTTCTTGTCTTTGTAAATGGTGACGTCTAGAAAGTTGATAATGTAAAGTTGAACCTTGAAATAAAGGACATCAACGCCAGCTGCATACGTCTCACACATGGTTTACTCAAGAATATACACTGTACATACAGCGGATCACATCTGGATTGATAGTGATACAGGTTACAGAGTGATACAGACTTTTATAGTAACTCATATCATTACAGTCTATGTCGGGCAAAAGCCCAAAGTTACACATCACAAATACGTATTTCAATAAGTATTTCACTCAATATTTCAACACAGTTCTTGGCCAGTGTTCTGAGTTTTCTGGGTTACTTTGACCTGGCTAATTTCAACTGTCAAGTTATTTTGACAGAAAGAAAGAATAATTATTTGGAAGAAATTAATTTGGCTTTTAAACAGGGACTTTCTACGTCAACATCTTTCCTATCACATCTTTTCCGAGAATTGTGTCAGGTCATTGGCAGAACATTTTAATGTCAACTGGCCAGCCACATGTGTTGCAATACCAAAGAATTCAGAAACAACAACATTTTACTGGAAAACAGATTCAATGGATATTCTCAAGAATACAGATATATATATATATTTCAATACTGAAGGAGAACCCTGAATGTAGAAGAAGATATGGCTCCTATATTTCCTATATCTTCACAGCCCCTCCTGTGTTTAGAATTCTTTCGGTATCCTTTTTAAGCTTCTTCTGTGTCCTTAGGTTGATCTCCAGGTATACAGATCACCATCTCATGAGCAGTTATGACTCGAGACCTTAAGGGCTCAGAAGAACCAATATTAGTACCAGCACGTGTGATTATTTTCAAACAACATTTATATAACATTTATACCTAATTCCTACAATGTATAAAATAACATGTAAAATTCCAGAAAACCATCCTGCAAAGGCTGCAATACCGGAAAACCAGTTGGGAGGATTGAGCCAGGAAAGCCAGCTTTCCCAGTTACCTTCAACCCAAGTAGTTTCGGTATATTCTTTGTGAAATTTAACCTTCATTTGTTGTACCTTTTCTACATGCAAAATGATGGCATCTTCAGTCTTAGTATCACTTCCGATGTAGTTACAACAAGTAGTTCCCACTATGGCGCATATTCCTCCTTGACTGGCCGTGAGATAATCCAGCACCAGCCGGTGCTGCAAAACCTCTTTTTTGATCATCTTTAATTCTATAGCAAGGGCTATAAAGTTTCTATCATACAGGGCAGTAATGTTATCCATCAGGTCTGCCAAATCAATGATGAAACTGAAAGCCTTTTTAATACAACATCTATTTACCCAAGGAATAGAAAACAATGGTTTAATCTCTCTGTCATGTGATTCAACATTTGTAAAATTATCATCTGACTTAGGATAAAATGTAGGCCTATCAGGAGAATCATCATTTTTCACATTAATCTCGGAATCTTCTTCTTCCTCTTTTCCTCCTGGGATTTCTTCTTCTCCTGGAGCTGATTAGTCAGTGAGATCCCTTTTTAACAAGGTGCACAAAGTCTTTTTTAAGAAAGTGTATAGGTATTTTGTGGAGCTGTGTTTCTTGAAAGTCATTATCCTCCATATACCAAGTAGCAGGTATGACTCTACCAAAGTAAAAGTTAATGCAGACAGCTGGTTTTCTCAATGGAGCATTTGTGAATAGTAGAAGTGAAATAGCTCTGTCAATCATTGTTCTACTGACTTCACCAAAGTGTACACTGTCCTCCATTTTAGCTAAAGTGCTAGGTATTCCTAACAAAGAGGAGAAAGTCTTATGAGAAATAGGTGCATGTGTGCATATCCAGCAATTAGTGATATTCAGTTTCTTGGCAGCTTGCATCTGAAACCGTTTCAAGTTGTGACATTTCTTCCATTACAGTAGCATTAAAAAGAAAAGTGTCTTGTATCTTACCCTTTTCTTTCTTGTATGTCCATTCATATGCCATGACTGTAATCCATACCACCACTCCACCGCAGAGGATAATACTCCAGAGCTTCACATTCATCTTAGGCCCTAGGAGATTCATTCTGCAGTCTTCTTGCTCGCGCACGAGTCAGTGGAGGAGACCTGGAAGGTAAAGGTACAGAACAATTCTTGCCAGCGGCAGACCGGCTTATATTTTCTTTTGAAATCACAGACTTTTTACAGTGTGAACCATGCACCCAATACTTATAGTCTTTCAGCTTCACTGTGGTAGGAGACACAAGAATGACCTGAAATGGTCCTTTCCACTTAGGAGACAAAGTAGTTTGGGGTGTGTGATTCTTGATATACACCCAATCTCCTAACTTTAGTCCATGAGTTTCTTCACTCGTATCCACAGGTTGTCCTGCTTTGGCTCTGGAAAAAGTATCAGAAAACACATTTGCCAATTTGCAATGTCCATTCATTAAAGTCACTGTCTCTGGCTGCACAAGAGATGAATGTAGTCTCCTGGGCGGTCGCCCAAACAATATGTCAAAAGGTGACAGTCCATGTTTCTCTTTAGGGATAGTCCTAATGGTTGTCAAGGCTATAGGTAACGCTTCTACCCATGTGCTTTGTCCATTAGCAGTTATTTTGGCTAAATACCTCTTCAGGGCTTGATTGCTGCGTTCCACCATCCCACTAGCTTGAGATCTGCAAGGAGTATGCAATTGCTGTTTCATACCCAAAATACTCACTACTTCTGCCATGAGTTTATTATCAAAATGTGTACCTCTATCTGAGGAAATTATTGACCCTATACCAAACCTTGGGATCAATTCCCTCGACATTTTACCACAGTTCTGGCATCATTTTTGGACATGGGCCAAGCCTCTGGCCAGTTCAAAAATTGATCAATGCAAAAATACTTAAATCGACCACAAGGGGGCATATCCGAGAAGTCAATTTGCACAATTTGAAATGGATCCTCAGTATACGGAATATGCTTCATGGGAGTGGGCACTGACTTTCCAATGTTATGCATTTGACATATAGAACATTCAATAATAATAATAATAGCATATGCAGAAAAACCTGGAGCCCACCAATCTCTGGCCACCACCCGACACATCCCTCCTGTTGAGACATGGCAAGGCCCATGGCTCAAAGCAAACAAAGAAGGAAACAATGTCGGAGGAGCAACCAGTCTATATTTTAATTTCCATATACCATCTGCTCCACAAACAGCTCCTTTTGTGGTCCAAAGGGATGTATGAGGCAAACTTGCCTGTAGAGCTGATACAATATACAGATCCACTTGAAGATCTGTGAGCAGGAATGTTGGAAGCGCTATAGTTGGCTCATAAGAATGTATAGCATCTTTAGCATACCTATCAGCCAAAGAATTTCCAAGTGATATGCTATCATCTGCTCTGATATGTGCTTTTTATTTAACTACTGCAACTTTAAGAAGCAGCTGGATCGCTGCCAATAATTTAGCAATTAATTCTTTATGCTGTATAGGGGTTCCTGCTGCTGTCAGATAACCCCTCTCTTGCCAGAGTTGTGCAAAACTATGCATTATGCCTACAGCATAGGTTGAGTCACTATAAATATTTACAATAGCCCCTTCTGCTTGGAGTTAATAAATTGCTGGCATAAGGAGCAAATCTAAAGTTTCCCTTTACTTCAAGTATGTTTTATTCCCATTCTTTCAGTAGTTAAAACTATAGTTAGTCCTATATTTATTACTATACCTCTGTCTAATAGATAGTCAGGGGAGTTATGGCGATAAAACAAAAGAACATTTATGACACTGACCTCCCATTCTTGCCTATAATGGTTCAGTGACTTTGGCAGTAATTACATCATTACTTACCCCGACCAAAATTACCTGCTGATTCGAAGTGGTAACATTGGCATCACATATATTTAACAAACTCTTTGAATCGCCTTTATCTATTAAACACAGAATAGACAAACCATTAACTGACACATCAATCATTGGTTCTGTATTTTGTCCCAAATTCAAGACAGCAAGTTCAGGGAAGGAATGAAATTTTCATTAATCAAATCACCATACTCCACTATGTGCTGAACTTGAACCCCCACTATTGGGACATTTGTAACATACATCTTCGTTCTGCTAGACTTAGCTCATCTTTACCTTCTAATTTGAACAGCTAAGACCTATAATTGTAGAATATTAAGGTAAAAACTGTCTACAATATCCCACTAATCCAAGGAATGCTCTCAACTGTTTTAGAGCTGTGGGCATTCGTTGCTTTACAATTACCCTTTTCCTTTTTGGCTGTCAAATTTTTGATACCTTGGGAGACACAGTGGCCCAGGTATTGTACTTTTAATTTAACCCATTGTACTTTTGCAGCATCTACTCTTTGTCCTATACTGGTTAAAAAATTAATCAAAGAGATAGAATCCTCAGTGCAAGCCTGTTCATCAGAAGATGCTAGCAAAAGATCATCCACATATTGTATTAATACTGATCCCATGAGTGGCTGCCACTCATCTAATTTATCCTTGAGCGCCTGAGAAAAGCAACTGGGGGAATCATGATACCCCATTGGCAATCTAGTCCAGTTAAGTTGTTTTTTCTCAAACGTGAAGGCTAGCAACCATTGATCATCTAGATGAACAGGAACATTAAAGAAGGCTGAGACAAGATTAATTACAGTAAAGTGAGTTGCTGAAGGAGGTATTGTTGCCAGTATAGTAGAGGGGTTGGGTACCACAGGTACTGATAGTATAATTACCTTGTTGACTGCGCGCAAATCATGCACCAATCTCCATCGACGGCTATCCTCTCCTGCTTTTATAGGTTTGGGAACTGGATAAATAGGAGTGTTAGCAGAACTCCTACAAGGGGTAAGAACACCCTCCTGTAGTAACTCATCTATCACTGGTTTAATCCCTTCAACTGATTCAGGAGATAAGGGGTATTGAGGTAATCTAGGTACTGGTAATGTAGGGTCTCTATTTAACCGTACAGGAGCAACTTTTATAAGACCAGGAGTGTTTGCTCCTGTTACCCAAATGGAAGGGTTAATTTTTTATTTGGCCTCTTCTGGAATTCCTCCCTCCATATCAGCTACTAATAAAGGCATGAACAACAGATCAGTTGCTTCTTCTTTTAACCTATGTGGTATGTCAATAACAGTTTTATCTGGAGATAATGCAATTGTTACCCCCATTTTAGAAAGTAGATCTCTTCCTAATAAATTACAGGGGGAATGCGGAGACAATACAAATTAACGTTCTATTGAATGCTCTCCCAATGTCACCGGCATAGATTGTGTAACTCTTGCTGAGATTATATTATTACTTACTCCAAAGAAACTCTTTCATTGGAAAGTGGTAAGTTAGGATCAAAGGCATTTAAAAGAGACCGTGAAGCCCCTGTGTCTATTAGACCACACAAATCAATACCGTTTACATTTGTTTCAACTATCAATTACTTCAATTACAGCTAAAGCTTGATAAAATGTGTTATTTATATTGTCACCACATCTTAGCTTATCCTAGCGCTCCCTACAGCCCTTGGCTATATGCTCACTCAATCCACACTTGTAGCAAGTGGAGAGGACACGAGGCTGCAGGGTTGGGAGCCTTACTCTATTTAGGATGATTTTTTGGTATCGGGACTGAATTCTAGGGTTAATGCGCTGTCCCTCATTTTGTCTCCAATTACCACGTCTTTGCCGTGGCGCCCCATAATTAGAGATATATACCACTCCCAAAGGTGGGTAAGGGGGGGCCACTACCGGTACACCCTGAGGTGCTACCTGCACTGTAGATATTGGTACCCCCTTAGGTTCAGGGACTTTTTCCTTAATCTCTGGTAGTTGTATATTCATCATTTTTGTTTTCTCCTTCTTTTCTACCTTGTCTTTCCTTGTCTTTCCCCTTTTTTTTTTTTTTTTTTAACACTTCGTAAGCTATTTGAGCAATCTCAACTAATTCAGGGGCAGGTTTCTTTCTCCATGCCACTGTACGAAGCTCTATTTCTTCCCTAATTTCAGGCAACATTTCATCCACCAATACATTCACCAACTTTGCTCGTTTCATATCACTTTCATCATCTGGAATCCAATCACTATGCTTCTGAATAGCATCTTTGAATCTGAATCTATTCCAGTAATCTAACACATCCTCACCTTTCTTTTGCACAACATCCATCAATGCTCGCATATCTTGCAAATACATTCCATACATACACATACTTTTCTGACACTGCACAATCAATCAAGATCCACATATCAATATATGTAGCTTGTTGCGTTTTCTCTATCCACATCAACTTTTTATACCACTTCTTTTGACATCTCTCTAAGTTGGGTAGATCAACAATAATTGCCCTAATCTCATTAGGTTTCCAGGGGACATAAACTTTTCCTAGTCTTGCGGTGTAATTACCCTGGTCACCTTCCTCCCCCGGTAAAACTACCTCTCTCAAGGGCATTTGTCCGAACGGTTCTAACTTGGATTTAAAATATTCCTTTGTTCTTAGTCTATCTTCTGGGGTACGCTGGGATAGTAATCCCATCTGCTTCACCTGTTGCCTAGTTAATACAGGTGAGGCATGATCTCTAGAACTCCCTACTGGGAGGAGTATTAGTACCCAATTTACTTAATCTATTAAATCTTGCTATTGCTAAGGCATCTGCTCTTGCTGGAGTGTACTGCCACAGTTACCCATCTTTTTCAAATGTCATTGTACCATCTACATTATAGAATGGTTGTTCTCTACGGTAATGCAGGGAATACTGTTTATTAACAAGTTTACCTATGAGTCTACACTTGCTATACCATAGGTGCAGATGCTCTTAATAATTCTCTTCTTATTGAGTCATAAGGGGAAACCCAAGCATTGGGTATTTTATCCTTATTTTCTACATGTAAAGCAGCTTTCTCTGAGCACATTTTATAGGGGGGTGGTTTATGTCTTTCCTAGATAATTCTTCCCAGGCTGCTAAACATTCAATCCCCCCACAATCTAACCTTTTAAAAAGCAGTTTAAACAATGCATCAATTTTAGGTGTATTAGAGGATCCCTCTGGCGGCCATTTAGATGGGTCCTCTTCATACTCCTTTTTTGTTAGTTTACACCATTTTACCATTTTACATAATGTTTCAGGGCATCTGGGTCTCCACTCACCATCATTTTGATGATAGGAGCACTTGGTTGCAATTTAACAATACTTAGCCCTGTTGCTTTCTTTTGTTAACCCAAATGTATTCATGACAGGCAAAACATTTTTTTTTTCCATATTTATCACAATTTCTCATTAGTCTCTTTAGAAATGACAATAATTTGGAACTCCCGGATCAAGAGCTCCACCGTTTAACATTATGGCTGTGTACCAGCAGCCCAGTACATAAGTTGAGATATCTCGCTCGTTCTACTCTCAGAAGGACGTCTCCTTTCTGAGTGGTAATAGGCTAGTCCCTATCTAGACTCCCTATCCCAGAGAACACACAGCAGGTCATTCACCTCACTTGTGGCTATCCGCTGAAGGCAATATCTATCCGCCTTAGGACCACAAATGCGCAAAAAAACATACAAAAAAAACATACACAAAGAAAAACAACACCACCACCAACTTCTATTCACTCTCTAGAAATTGTGGTACCTGCACTTATACATCCCTTCATAAAATATATATATATATATTGTCATTTCTGGAGACAAGGAGAAAAAGGCAAGCGCTTAAAATGATCATTACTTAGCATGCTTTAAATTATAATAGGTACCTTTAACATTCTTTAGCAAACATACAGAGACAAGTATGCAGGCAAAATCAAAATAGGAAACGTGTTACCTTCTGTGGCTGCACTCCCCCAACCGACCCCTCCACACCGCACAGAAAAGACAATATTTATCATGAGAAAATAAAAGTTTTCTCACCTGAGGCCTCATTGCTGCTGTCTGTCCTGGAGAAGGTGGAGAGCCGGTGGTGGAGATGCAAACAAGAAGACATGAATCGAGGGTCACCAAATGTAAAGTTGAACCTTGAAATAAAGGACATCAACGCCAGCTGCATACGTCTCACACATGGTTTACTCAAGAATATACAATGTACATACAGTGGATCACATCTGGATTGATAGTGATACAGGTTACAGAGTGATACAGACTTTTATAGTAACTCATATCATTACAGTCTATGTCGGGCAAAAGCCCAAATTTACACATCACAAATACGTATTTCAATAAGTATTTCACTCAATATTTCAACACAGTTCTTGGCCAGTGTTCTGAGTTTTCTGGGTTACTTTGACCTGGCTAATTTCAACTGTCAAGTTATTTTGACAGAAAGAAAGAATAATTATTTGGAAGAAATTAATTTGGCTTTTAAACAGGGACTTTCTACGTCAACATCTTTCCTATCACATCTTTTCCGAGAATTGTGTCAGGTCATTGGCAGAACATTTTAATGTCAACTGGCCAGCCACATGTGTTGCAATACCAAAGAATTCAGAAACAACAACATTTTACTGGAAAACAGATTCAATGGATATTCTCAAGAATACAGATATATATATATATTTCAATACTGAAGGAGAACTCTGAATGTAGAAGAAGATATGGCTCCTATATTTCCTATATCTTCACAGTTGATGATCATACGACATAGTGAAGAATAGATTCATGGCATTATGGTTCATTGCTTTTAAGCAACTTTTTAGAATATCTTCTGGACAGTTCCATATCAATAAAAATGTCATCTATGTATCTTTGCCATAGGATGACATGTATACATGGTTGATCGATCATCGGTCAGAAATCCCTTTTCCCACTCCCCCAGGTACAGGTTTGCATATGAGGGGGCGCAACACGTCCCCATAGCAACACCCTGTACCTGGAGGTAGTGGGAACCCCTGAACAAAAACACATTATGTCGGAGGATGAAATCAAGCATTGCAAGGATGAATTTATTGAATTTCCATTCAGTCGTCGCCTTTTGATGTAGCACGCGACTGACAGCAGCTACCCCCAAGTCATGTGGTATACTATTATATAATGACTCAACATCAATGGTCACTAGAATGGATGACTCTGAGATCACCAGGTCCTCCAGTATCTGTAATAGATGGATAGTATCCTTGGTGTAGGATGCCAATTCTAGGACGTGAGGTCTAAGATGTTGGTCAATGACTTGACTAATGCCTTCTGATATACTGCCGTTGCCGGATATGATAGGGGGGCCAGGGGGATTGTGTAAGTCTTTATGTACCTTGGGGAGTGTGTACATTGTAGGAGAACGAGAAAGTTTGGTACGTATGAACTCCAATAGCTCACCCGTAATAGCTCCCATTACTAAGGCTTCATCAACTAGTCGGTAGAATTCCTGATTGAATCTATCGACTAAAGATGCTAAAATTTTTCGGTAACATTTTCGATTATTGAGGATTTTTAAACACATCTCCTCATATTTGGAATTGTCCATTATCACAATATTGCCGCCCTTATCCAATCCCTTGATGGTTATATCTAGATTGTTCTTGAGGGAGTGTAGGGCACTTTGTTGTTCAGGGGTCAAATTTCTGATAGATTTGTCTTTGTTCAAAGATTCAATTTCTTTGGAGGTTTGTTTAACAAACAATGCCAAAGCTGGATTCTGAAATTGTGAAATCTATGTGATTTCTGAAATCTATGTGATTTCCTCTTAAATTGTTTGTATTGTTTTGAATCATCTATTTTTTTCCTCTTCACTGTCATCACTTTCCCAGGCATCCAACCAACTCAGCTCAATTCCCTCATTTTCCTGTAGCAGTAGATTTAGGTCCCGAAGGGCCCTAAAATCCGCTGCTTTAAGGTTTGGTGCAATTGTTTCTTCACGTTTCTTGTTTTTAGTGTACATGCTTTTTAAGAGTAATTTTTATGCAAACAGAAAGATATCTTTAACTACTTCAAAGTTATCAAGACTTCTACTAGGACAGAAAGAGTCCCAGAGAGAGGACCTCCTCCTCAGCCTCAGTCAGTGTATGTGAAGATAGGTTGATAATGTTCAACCTACCCTCTACATATCTGGAGTCGGTGTCGGATCCTGCTCCTTTTGTGTGGTTAGGGCCTGTGTCAAGGTCATTTTGTCTAAAAAAATTGTCTAGCTGAGTTTGATTCTTTGAAATAGCTCCCAGATCTTTAGTGGTTTTAGTCATTTTACCTTTATCCAAAATGGGTCCTTTGGTGCCTTCCGTGGTGGTATGTGTGGGTCTCGATGTATTCTCCACTTTACCACCCCATGATGTATGTGGGGTCTCTGCACTTCATTTTTTATTGATTTGTTGCAATTCACCACCCATTTCCTGTGTTTTGGCAAAAGGACCCTTTCTTTTCCTTAAAGTGTGATCTGTAAGGGAAGAGGCATTAGACGTTGTACCTGAGCTATAATCATTTTTCTCCCGATTCCTAGAAATTTTTTTTGTTGTTTTATTCCTAAAATCTTTATTTTGATGCCATTTATACACTCTATTCTCCCCAAAAGCATTTTTATCCCTCCAGAATTTTTTGTCTTTTATTGGAGGATAACTTTACTGAAAGTTTTAAGGTGTTCCCTCAATTTTTCTTCGAGGTTTGAATAGTCCTCGTGTGTTTTAAGGGGAGTAAAACGGTTATAAAGAGCATCAATCTCAGCATCCAGAGTGTTTAATTGTAATCTGTATTCGTCTTGCAATAACAACATTAGACTTCTAGAACAATCATTAAGTTTAGATTCCCAGTTTTTCTTCAAATTATTGGAAATATGGTCTAGAATAGGAAAGATTTGAATCCTTAGACCTATTGGATTAATGTTTTCTTGGATGTACCTATCTAAGGATTGTATGTGCCAATGTAATGCACATTTCTTTTCCAATGCTTTTGTAAGACTATGAAAGAGTGAAGTCAAATCAGTTTTGACTTGTTCTTTTGCTTGATAATTACTCTGAATGGTGGACATGAGATCCTCCCAATTCTCACCTAGGAGGTCCCCCATCTTGAACAGCCACAAGGGGGAACAGTGAAAGATAGACAAAAGTTAAGTGTCTGGTCCACAACAGGACCTAAAACCAATTATAAAAACCAGAAAACGGAGGTATCTCCCTTAATTAAGGGCCATCCCTGGAAATTCACAACAACTTGGTATATAGTGGTCTAAATAAGGGGTTCACAAATAAAAGAGAGAGTCCAAAAATGAGGATATGGGTGTATTATCCACCCCTAGAGTTTATAGAATAGATAGGCTCTCAAAGATTAGTGTGAAAAATTGCCATCATCCCTAAAAAGTACAAATAGGAACCTCATATAGATGGGATTTTAGAGGCAACAAAGAAAAAAATTAAGAAAGTATAAATTTTATTTTTACAAAAATTAAAAAACAATTTATACGAACAAGTATACAAATAAAGAAGATAAAAAAATTATGTGATACAATACAGAAGACCCATAACAGGCGTGTGCACTGTGCCAGCGCACAAGGCACACACTCCACGACCCCCTCCAGACCGGCTCTGGCCCAAAGGGGGTCACGGACTGTGTGCCCTGTGCACCAGCACCCGTTGCAGGCTGCCTTTGATTCCACAATGACTGGTCGCACTGAGTTCATTAAAGGCTGCCACCCGGTCTCTTCTAAATCGAGTGTCCGGGTTTTTAGGCAGCCTGAAATCTGGGCACCCGACTCCAAACCTGGACTGTCCGGGTAAAACCCGGATGGGTGGCAAACCTACAGGTATGTAATCTCAGTCATTAAATTTTAGTTGATTAAATCTACTATAAATTTAGTCAACTAAAATCTTATGTTGTTTAGTAGACTAAAACTAGACTAAAACTAGACTAAAACTAAAACAATTGAGGTGACTAAAATATGACTAAAACTAAATGGCATTTTAGTCAAAACAAAAAATTTAATGAAAATTTGTGGTCAAAATTAACACTGAAGCACCCTGTTCCCATGTTGATTGGGAGGAGGGCCTCTTCCCGACAACCCTGGCCATTGGTTGTCGGGGTCTGTGGGCAGGGGGCCTCTTCCTTCCGATTTCTTCTCCCTCAGGCGATGTCTTCTTCCACTGCCGTTTCTCCTCTCTCTACTGTCTTCTCTCTCTGCTTGTTCTCTGCTCTCCGCTATCTTTTCCCTCTGTTCTTCCTCTGATGTTCTTTCAATGCTCTCTCCCGCTGTAATGCTAGGGCTGCCATGTGTCATGGGGCGGGGCCACCCGGTGATGTCATCTGGAGGCCCCAACCCCTTGTGACATCACCTCCAGGGAATTATGGGGCAGTGTCCCAAGGGGGTGGGGCCTCCAGATGACATCACTGTGTGGCCCCGCCCTATGGCTATATAAGCAATGGCACACGGCGGCCCTAGCATTACAGTGGAAGAGAGTGTTGAGAGAACATCGGAGGAAGAATAGAGGGAGAAGTCAGTGGAGAGAGGAGACCCAGCAGAGGCAGAAGACAGCGGAGAGAGGAGGCCCGGCAGAGGCAGAAGACAGCGGAGAGAGGAGAACCAGCAGAGGGAGAAGACAGCGGAGAGAGGAGAACCAGCAGTGGAAGAAGACAGCGGAGCAATGAGAACCGGCAGAGGGTTTTTAGGGGGTACCCCAGAAACTTTTTTTTTTCATTTTGGCAAGGGTTCCCCTTCAAGATCCTCAGCGCACAAGCCACACCACAAGTTGGATAATCATGATCCGATTTCTGGTGCGACTTATATTCAAATTAATGGGCTCTCATAGGGAACCATTGATTTTGACATGTCAAAAAAACGCTTGACGAGACTTAACGCAGCTGTATCCAGTGTTAAGCTGCATTTAGCAGCTTTTACCAGTGTCAGACATTTTTACAGCTCTAATGCCGGTCCTCAGAACGCGCTGGCCCTGGGTTTTTTTTTTTGCAGCTTGAAAATGCCCATGCCACTTACAGCTCCTGAAAGCATGTGTGTGCGCATGATGCCATAGAATAACATTTAAGCTGCAAAAAAAGTCTTATGCTGCTAAAAACAGCTGTAAAAATGCCCTGTGCGCATGAGGCCTTATGTGTGAACTGGTGTAAATGTAAATATGTTACTCCAATTGGAGATTTTATTTTTAAGCATATTTGAAAAGTGTTTCTTTCTAAACAATGGGTTGATATTTGGGGGCCTGTATCTTTAAATTCCCACAGTAAAATCATACTATAATGTAAGATATCATAGAGGGGGATGTGTATGACATGTCTGCATTGTAAATGTGTTGGTTCAATGGGAGATTTTGTTTTTGACCCATTTAGAAGTATTGGGAAAATGTCACTTTGTAACCAATGGGTTGATATTTGGGGCTCTGTAGCTTTAAATTTGCATAGTAAAATCATTCCGTATTGTAAATGTTAGAGAGGGTGATGTATATTTGTGACAACTCTGTGTAATCATTTTATATATTACATTACCTTATATTTAGTTTTTCTGTGTTGAATATTCAACCAAAAAAAACTTGTCTGATAGCAAGACCGCTGATTACAACTGTCTGATGGCTTCACTCCAGTATTTTACTGTGGAAATTTAAAGATACAGGCCCCCAAATACCAACCTATTGTTGAGAATATATATAAACTGAGTATAAAATATAAACTAATTGTGCAGAAATATTAAACCATAATTAGTATGCTAATAAACACATGTAAAAATATATATATATAATGTGCAATCCTTATATAAAAAATTCACAAAGTGCATCCACATAAAAGTGCAATCCTTATATAAAATGCTGAAAGTGCATCATGCATGAATATAGACCTAATTAATAAGTGCAAATCCTGTGACAATCAAGTGTCCAAACAAAATACGATCAGCAGATTCAAACTGAAACAAAGAAGTGCAAGAAAACAGTGTCCATGAATTAAGTGTTCATCATGCTTCTCCTGAAAAGTGTCCAAATCACAACAAGCTGGATGTGCTCTCCCGTGATCCCCCACTTGTGCTTGCGCTCACCTCTATTCGTGTGACACGGTAGTTAAACAGTGTCAAAACACGCATTGGGGCCACTCCTGGGCTCACTCAGGATGCAATGATGTATGTCCAATCCTCACAGGTAAAACATCATTCATAAAAGAGAAAAAGAAAGCTCCATGGTGTAATATAGTAAGGGATTTATTTAAAGTAAAAGAAGTTCCTCCAGGAGGGTACTCACAGTATGCAGGTGCTACAGTACACCAAACTATACAGGTGTATTTCGTTTAGCAGCGGCTTGTATGGCGTGCGGTGTGGTGTATATTCCTCTCCTTCCCTGCTGACAGCTCCGTCCTACCCCTCCCCGACGCGTATTCAGCACAGGGATCACGTGCCTTCCTCTGGGGGATAAGGAGCTTTCTTTTTCTCTTTTATGAATGATGTTTTACCTGTGAGGATTGGACATACATCATTGCATCCTGAGTGAGCCCAGGAGTGGCCCCAATGCGTGTTTTGACACTGTTTAACTACCGTGTCACACGAATAGAGGTGAGCGCAAGCACAAGTGGGGGATCACGGGAGAGCACATCCAGCTTGTTGTGATTTGGACACTTTTCAGGAGAAGCATGATGAACACTTAATTCATGGACACTGTTTTCTTGCACTTCTTTGTTTCAGTTTAAATCTGCTGATCGTATTTTGTTTGGACACTTGATTGTCACAGGATTTGCACTTATTAATTAGGTCTATATTCATGCATGATGCACTTTCTGCATTTTATATAAGGATTGCACTTTTATGTGGATGCACTTTGTGAATTTTATATATAAGGATTGCACATTATATATATATATATATTTTTACATGTATGTTTTTATTAGCATACTAATTATGGTTTAATATTTCTGCACAATTAGTTTATATTTTATACTCAGTTTATATATATTCATATTTTTTTCAATTCACATTTTTAGCGCGAGCGCAATTGATTTTATTTATATTCAAATACACGGAATGAAACGTGGTGAAGTGTTTGCTGCTTTAAATATAGTTGTTTTACTCCTTAGAGGCATTGGTCCACTTGTGGCTCGCAAGAACCCCACCTGTTTGTTTCTATTGTTTAGAAAGCAACACTTTTCAAATGTTCTAAATGCCTAAAAATAAAATCTCCAATTGGAGTAACATATTTACATTTACACCAGTTCACCCATAAGGCCTCATGCACACAGGGCATTTTTACAGCTGCTTTTAGCAGCATAAGACTTTTTTTGCAGATTAAATGTTATTCTATGGCATCATGTGCACACACAGGCTTTTAGGAGCTGTAAGTGGCATAGGCGTTTTTCAAGCTGCAAAAAAACCAGGGCCAGCGCCGGGACCGGCATTAGAGCTGTAAAAATGTCTGACACTGGTAAAAACTGCTAAATGCGGCTTAACACTGGATACAGCTGCATTAACCTCGTCATGCTTTTTTTGACATGTCAAAATCAATGGTTCCCTATGAGATCCCATTAATTTGAATAAAAGTCGCACCAGAAATCAAATCATGATTATTCAACTTGTGGTGCGCTGAGGATCTTGAAGGGGAACCCTTGCCAAAATGAAAGAAAAAAAAAAAGTTTCTGGGGTACCCCCTAAAATCAATACCAGACTCTTATCTGATCACGCAGCCCAGCAGGTCATGAAAGGGGAGGGCGCGAGTGCCCCCCCCCAGACCATACCAGGTCACGTGCCCTCAACATGGGGGGTGAGTGCCTGTGCCCCTCCATCCCAAAGCAACTTGTTCCCATGTTGATGGGGACAAGGGCCTCTTCCCGACAACCCTGGGCTGTGGTTCTCGGGGTCTGCGGGCGGAGGCCTATCGTAATCTGGAAGCCCCTTTAACAGACTCCGACAAGAGATGGCCAGGGTTGTCAGGAAGAGGCCCTCCTCCCAATCAAAATGGTAACAGGGTGCTTCAGTGTTAATTTTGACCACAAATTTTCATTTAAATTTTGTTTTGACTAAAATGCCATTTAGTTTTAGTCATATTTTAGTCATCTCAATTGTTTTAGTCTAGTTTTAGATTTGGATAAGATTTTAGATGACTAAATCTATAGTATTTTAATCAACTAAAATGTAATGACTGAGATTATATACCTGTAGGTTTGCCACCCATCCGAGTTTCACCCGGACAGTCCAGGTTTGGAGTTGGGTGCCCAGATTTCAGGCTGCATAAAAACCTGGACACCCGACTTAGCAGAGACCGGGTGGCAGCCTTTAATGAACTCAGTGCGGCCAGTCATTGCGGAACCGCAGGGCAGCCTGCGATGGGTGCTGGTGCACAGGGCTCACAGTCTGTGACCCCCTTTGGGCCAGAGACGGTCTGGAGGGGGTCATGGAATGTGTGCCTTGTGCGCTGACACAGTGCACACACCTGTTATGGGCAGCCCTGCAGTTACCAAATGACTAGATACGCCAAATTCACATCAGTGCGACCGTTCATTAAAGATTGTCATCTGGTCCTAGCTGAGTCGGGTGTCCGGGTATCAGTGCACCCGACTCCAAACCCGGGCTGTCAGGGGAAAACCCGGAAGAGTGGCCACCCTACAGGTATGTAATCTCAGTCATTACATTTTAGTTGATTAAATATACTATAAATTTAGTCGACTAAATTCTTATGTTATTAGTCTACTAAAACCAGACTAAAACAATTCAGATGACTAAAATATGACTAAAACGAAAAGGCATTTTAGTCAAAACTAAAACTAGATCAAAATTTGCGGTCAAAATTAACACTGGTATTGAAATTTTTTTTAGAAAATATAAAAAAAGGCAAGAAAAACAAAGGGTAACATTTGCGTAGTAGTAAATCAGCCAATTCTACAGAAATTCAACAGATAGAATAAGTTCAGCCGCATCATCCCTGAACAATCCACTCCCTGTTTAGAGGGGCTTTTCCATCGGATTTTCCGACACACAAAGTTTGAGAGCAGGCTATAAAATTTTCCGATAACAAAATCGGATTGCGTCAATTCCAACCGTGTGTGGCCAATTCGGAAGCACAAAGTGCCACGCATGCTCAGAAGAAATTCTGAGATGGAACAGCTCTGTCTGGTAAAATTAGCGTTCGGAATGGATACAACCATTTTGTCACGCTGCAATGTTTGAAATAGTTTAATACGGCGCACTCTCTTCTTCTTTATAATGTGAGAAGAATGAAGTAGTTTTGCTGCTCATATTCACACACACTTCTCACAAACTTCTTTCTTTATTATTTATTGGGATTCCCTCAATATATTTTGATTTGTCACATCTGACAAATCATGTTAATTTTTTTTATTTTTTGATTTTACATCCAGAATATTTTTGTGTGTGTTGTGTGTCACGTTACCACAACACCATTATTATCTTGTATTTAATCTCAAGGAGATTGTTTGGTGTTGGTGTCTCTTGTTAATTTCACATTGTATATTAGAAATGTACCTGCCTCCTCACAAACAAACTGTCATTTTTGAAGGAAAACACACATAGGCAAGTATAATTGAAACAAAAATTCCTTTAAGGGCTCAGAACCAAACAAAGAGGGAGGCAACGCTGGAGAAACAGCAGAAATTGGTGAAGCCTTTGACCCCCAGGGCACACATCAATTATTTAACAGCAAAATTGGTGGCCTGAGGAGTCCTTATCTAAGGGAGTGCAGTCTGGTCCAGAAGTCCAAGAGATCCTGAACAGTAGCAGATGACATCTGTGTCCCCAGGCTGTGGTCATACAAGAGCCTACATCTTTTGCCAGACCAGACTGAACCCAGGTCATCACTCTCTGGTCTTCCTTCCATGCTGTGGCTCTGGTGGCGGAGTTGTGGCAGGAGGAGGATGGTCCAACTCACTTAGGTGGGTTTTGTGTGTGATTTCACCCCTCACCCCCTTATGTAAGACTTTATAAAGAAGGTCCTCACACAGCTGGCGTTGACCCTCCTGCATGCCCTGCAGTTTGGTGGCAGTCATGCAGGCAAAGACCTCTTCAGGAGTGGGGGTGGCTCTGAGGGACACAGAAGCCTCCTGAATGAGCCTGAGCGCTGAAAGCTGCACGTTACTCCCCTTCCTGGGTCTTTTGTTTGGAGGGCGGAGGGGAGGAACCTGCGATTCTGTCAGGCACCTACTGGGCCTGGCCTTCTCCTGGCTGCCACTTAGCCCTGCCTCCTCCTGGCTGCCACTTAGCCCTGCCTCCTCCTGGCTGCCACATTCCACAGCCTCCTCCTGTGTGCTACATTCCACAGCCTCCTCCTGGCTGAGGTCTTCCTGTGTATGAAAAAGGGACATCGTTTTAGTTTCTTCTTCATCAATCACACACAATTTTCATTTCATGACTGTTGCCAATTGAATCTTATCAAATATAACAGACTCATTCTGAGCCCAGCATTTTTCATTCTTGTCCCAATTATTTTTGTCCACTACTGTCTATTGATATGTAAAACACTTTCTTAAATCAGCAATTAGTGACCAATAATAACATCTAGTAAACATCATTTATTGCGTGCCCAGAAAACTGTAGAAGAATTCTATACCTGGCTCCATCTGGGCTCCTCCACTTCTTCCTGGCTGGAAGTCCCAGGTTGGACATAGGAAGCCTCAGCTGGGGTGGAAGATAGGGTGGAAGGAAGAGTGGAAGGAAGGGTTGAGAGGTATTCCCTGACTCCAGTCTAGTCTGACAGAAATCGCACTCTCTCATAGTACCACAGCCTGGGGACATAAATGTCATCTGCTGCAGCTCCTGATGTCTGGGAATCCTGGACCTTCTTGCGCTCCCTAAGATAAGTGCTCCTCAGGCCACCAATCTTGGCTTTTAAATAGGGGATGGTTGCTGTGGGGACCACCGGCTTCACCAACTCCAGCAGTTTCTCCAACGCTGCCTGCCTCTTTTGTTTATTGTTGTATTGGGGGTGTTTGATCTGCCATAGACAGGGCAGCTCCCTGTATTTGTCTATGAACAGGGGTAGGAAGTTGTGGTCATTGAAGCCATCCATTTTATCTGCAATACACAAGAAAAGACAAACCCTAATGTCAGGCTAAAGTCTCCTAATCTTGTCCCAATATAGGCCTCAATCTATAAGCAGTATAGGCCCAATTTTAAATCTTACCTTCGTTATCACGATCGGCGCCTCTGATACTCCTTCCTCCACTCACAGATTGTACGTAAGATGCACGCGTGTTACGCTTTATATACACTGCGCATGCGTGAAACTCCGCCTGCCCCTGACGTTCTTTCTAGTCTATTCCCCGCCCCTTCTCGTTCGGCGCAGTGGGGAAAAGCACATGGCGGAGACACAGCAGGTGTCAGATAATTACACCAACGAGGAGGAGGAGGAAAGCCCGGAGCCAGAAACGTCCCTATCCAGAAGGAGACAACTTAAGGCCTCAAATATGTCCTTTGGGGAGATGTTGGAGATGGTGGACATCCTGAAGAAGGCCAACTATGACGGGAAGTATGGACCTTACCCCAACCCCAATGTCCGAAAGGCAAGATCATGGCGAAAGTGGTCAAGAGTCTGCACTGGAATTTTGGGGTACAACGATCCAAGGATCAGCTCAGGAAGCGGTGGTCAGACCTGAAATGAAGGGAGCATGAGCAGTACAGAAGGATCAGGAGAGTGCTGCAAAAAAGTAAGTAGTTGTCCTGTGTTCCTATTCTCTTTTTATTACGTTCGTGCTGCTCCATGTGCTTTTCTTTACTGTTGTACAGTTTAAAGTGGCAACTTTCATGTTCATGGGCACATTGTTCGTTCTTATGAAACATTGTTCGTTCGGCCTAGAAAACACCATTGTTTTGGCCATATGCATTTGATTACATTTTTTCGGCCCTACTTCTATTCAAATAATTTTGGTGTCTAGATGGGTTTGTAAGTAGAATGAAATGCAAACTAGATTCTGTGTAAGGAGAGGACACTCAGCAGCAGTTTTCACATCTGTACGCTGGAGCACTAGTGTGGGACACAAGAACACCCTATTTAATAGGGGGCCCCACACAGGTGCTCCAGTGTATACTATAGGGGTGTCTCCATCTGTGAAGCTTGTACAAAACAGGTAAGTATTCAAGCTTGACAAAGGGAGAAAATATTTCTTAATCTTGGCCAAAATAGACAATTGTACCCCACTTCCAAGCAATGTTTCATATTCCTATTTTTGCCATGAAATATCTGTGTGCTAAGTATACCTATTTTTTTTTTTACATAGGGGAGAAAAGACTCGGAGGACACCACTCACCCGTGGAGACCACAGACCCCCCTACCTCATGAGGAAGATGAAATCCCCCAAAGACGAGCAGAGCAGGAGGAGGGAGACGTGATGAAAATAGTCACCACAATAGGTGAGTGTCTTCGACCACAGGCTCAGGTAAGAGATGGATGCTGGCATATTTATAATACATGGTATGTTTTTGTTTCTATATTTTTAGGTGATCGTGATGTTGTGGATCCAGATCGTTTCACCTGTCAAAGTGCACAGATCCTGATCGGGGAGATCATGGGGTGTAATAGGGACTTGGAAAACATCCTGAAAAACATCAATGATGTTCAAAAAAAAAAAAGAACATCATTGATGTTTTAGGGCGAGTTTGAAACACCTCCAAATCCCTTCCCTCTTTTGTGCTTTTTGTAATCTCAAATTTTCTCTTATTCTTGGACATATTCGAGAAAAGCCACATTTTGAGGATGCACACAGTGTGTCAACATGTGCTATCTGCCATCATGGGAGATCAATGGACGCGTTTTGGGGGTGCAACCCCATCTTCAATAAAGTAGCTGAGAGGAAGGGGTTGCACCCCCAAAACACGTCCCTTGATCCCCCGTGCTGGCAGCTAGAACATGTTGACATTCGGCAATTTGTGTGCATCTTCAAAATTTGGCTTTGGCTTTTTTTGGCTTTTTACCCCGTCTGAACGCAATATCAAACATAGTTTAGAAATACTCATGTCTGATATTGCCTTCAATTTCTACAAAAGTTGAACTTTGTAAGTTCCAGATTTGTGTATTTCTTGTTAGTTTTAAACATGCCTGTTTGACCTAAAATGGACATTTCTACTTTTAGTAATGTGACCAAACAAATTGTGATACAACAAACATGTTAGTTTGTTTTAAAAACCTTTGATAAATGCACATGTGATTGTGCTGGTATTAAAAAGATTGATAATCAAGAATGTGTGGATTATTGTTTCAATGCTCCAAAACTTTTGTTGTGCTAAAATTGGTGTTTTCAGTGACAATGGGGGTTATTTCCTAAGGAAAAATCCACTTTGCACTACAAGTGCAGTTTCAGTGCAGTCTCAAGTACACTTGTAGTGCAAAGTGTATTTGCCTTTAGTAAATAACACCCAACAGTGCTTTGTAATGTTACACAATCATGCCATTTTCAGGACTCCACACATTTCTTTCAGGGTCAGCTAAAAGAAACACAAGCAGTAAATGTCACCAAAGATTTTAGTAGTTAAAATGATTTTTTTATTTAAAAAATGTTTCAGACATTGTTTGGCATATTGATGGCCCCCCTACCCACAAAGTATTCTAGGTAACTAAGACGGACCATTTCGGTGCACTCAGGGGGGGCAAGCCAGGACAGCCACTTTCAAGCGCCGTCAGGGTTGGTTTATTATGAATTCCGGCTTCAGGCCCAACTGAGCCAGCGTAGTTGGCAGAATTTTGCCTTAAAAAGTTGTGTAGAACACAGCACGCCAGGATGATGTGATTGAGTTTATACTTCGCCATATGTATGGGTGTAAGAAATAGGCCATTATTCCAAAGCGTGTTCTCCACCACTCTTCTGGCTCTGGCCAGCCGGTAATTAAAAACCCTCTGGTCCGGGGTGAGGGACCTCATTGGGAATGGCTGCATAAGATGGTCCCCAGCGCAAATGCTTCATCCACAACGAAGACGAATGGGAGTCCTTCCACATTGTCTTCTGGAGGTGGCAGGTCCAAGCTGCCATTCTGGAGACGCCTGTAGAACTCCGTCTGGGCGATGACTCCACCATCGGACATCCGGCCATTCTTCCCTACGTCCACATACAGGAACTCGCAGGTAGCTGACACCATGACGAACATCACAATACTATTGAACCCCTTATAGTTGTAATAGTATGACCCCAAGTTGGGTGGTGGGACGATGTGGACATGTTTCCCATCAATTGCCCCACCGCAGTTACGAAAGTCCCACCGCTGGGCAAAGCGTGAGGCCACAGTCTGCCATTCCTGTGGGTTGGAAGGAAACTGTGGAGTCAAACAAGAAAAATAAATTAATCATTTTGCACATAAACATGGAAAGCATCTACGATGCCACGCACCAGGGGCTCCTGGGTGGAACACATGGGACAAACCCTTATCAGGGAAAAATATATATACCAATATAGGGGGTGCCCAAGTAGGTTTGAGCGTATCTGGTCAAAATGGCTGGACACACCGGGATTAAGCCCGAGAGAGCTTGTGATGTCTAGACTCCTGCAATCTCTTTAAACAGGATGAGGGGGAGCAAGACAAATTGTATAATAAAAATAATGCGGGCGGTGATGGTGAAAACAGGGAGAGTTGTACTATAGATGTCTGGAGAAATGCAACAAGTTGACAAATTAGCTGGAACAATTACTGTATACATGTATGTGAACCTAACTGGCATTAATGATGTAACTGTAATTGCAACCTGAACATTGATTATTGTTGGAAAATATGTGAATGTTCAATAAAACTTTTGATTAAAAAAAAAACATGGAAAGCAGATTAGACACAAACATTCTAGACCAACATCAGGATAACATTTATTTTAGGGAGCATTTAAAGACCAAGGTATAAGATCCACCTATCAGATCCCCCCCCCCCCACCCCCCTCATGGGCCATTTCTAACATTTTAGGGGGGAGATGTTTTGGACAGGTAACCCTCTCCACTTAATTTAGAGATGAATGCCTAAATAATGGGTATTACTTTGGCCACCCCCTCCTTACTTTACACTATTGGCAGCCCACTGGACAGGTAACAAGTGTCATAATACACAGATATAAATACACATTGTACACATTTTAGCACATTTTGACATTCTGCTATTACCTATCAAGATAATAATAGAATACAAAAACTTTAAACATTAACAGTATTCAGGCAGGCCCTTGCACTACATGCTTTGGGGAATTCATCAATAAATATGACCACAAAAGAGATGGGTATAGTATATATGGGTTTTGCAAAGTCAGCAGATACATGATTGGTATAAGCTGACTTAGAAGTTGGGGGGAGGGAGGGTTCCAAATGATTTGGGGACACCAAAAAAAAGCCTCTGGCAATCTACCTGAATTTCTTTCTCGAACATCACGGGACACAGAGCCACAGTAATTACGGATGGGTTATATAGGGTATCACTGGTGATTGGACACTGGCACACCCTATCAGAAAGTTCAACCCCCTATATAATCCCTCCCCTTGCAGGGATACCTCAGTTTTTACGCCAGTGTCCTAGGTGTTGGACGTGTAAAGATGTTCTGTGCTGAGCTCCAAAGGGAATATCCTATATCCTATACTGGGGCAAGCCAGGCAGACCGGATCCATTCAAAGTGTCCTTTTGTGGCCAAATTGGATGGTACCCGGGCCTCGTGTCTGAAGAAATGAGGTTTTACCTGTAACGCTTCTCTTTTTAGAGAGATGGACCCTGCGTATTAGAAAATGGTTTTATAGCCTAATTTCTATCCGGGTGCTTTACAGGGCCAGAACTCCAGGATCTCCCTATTCATAGGGGGCCCCAGTCTCTGATGTTTTTTTCAAACGGAGCCCACCGTGAGAGGTGAAGATTGGGTCTGTGTAAACTTAACCCTGCGGCTGGATAAGGTAAGAGGAGATTCCACAGAATTTTCTAATTCTAGTAGGTTTTCTCCTTTAAGGTAAATGCATGCTACGCCTATTATGACCACCGGGGGCTGCCAAGAGCACATACCTTGCCATGCTGATGTCGGTCTCAGTGTTCATGCTTCACAGTGTCTCCGGCCGGCTCAAGGTAGGATGGATGGGGGGATTTCTCATGTTTGAATGTTCCCCCCAGGCTAGGGGGAGGCCACAGGGGTCTAGACAGCGATTATACTGCTCTGGCACTGCCACCTCCGCCATTGCCGTTTTCAGGCAGGCCCTTCACTACCGGTCTCTCTCCCTCCTCCCCCTCCCCCAGCCTTCCTCCATAGTGTTTCCGGAGGGTCGGCCAGCGTGGGAAGCGCTCATTTTTTCTAAATTCGTGGGGGGGTCGGTAGGGGGGGGGCGGGACGTCAGCACAGGTGCTTAGACTCCCACTCAGGCCAGCTGCAGGCTATTAAAGGCACTCTGTACAGGTGCACACAGCCTTTGGAGGGACACAGACGACGGTCGCATGTAAGGTGGGACAAAGGCATTCTCCTAGGCAGCATTTACTAAGGTAACACCAGACTGAGCATTGGGTAGAAGGGCTTTTAGCCGGACTACATCGCTCAGCAGTCAGTGTTCATTTTGTGATACCTCCACCTTGTTGCTTTGCACTAAGGGTAGAAGAGGTTCAAACACCCCCAGAACCAGAGACACTAGGGGATCTCGTTCAGGTTCTGAGGACCCCCTGTCAGCAGCATCCTCCCCCCTGAGGGGCCAGGGACGGCTAGCCAGGGAGAGCCATTGGGGTCAGGGGCTATACCTGCCTCTGGCACTTTAGCCCCTGTATACATTACACAGGAGGTTTTTTCCTCAGCCATTATTGGTTTAGAGGTAAGATTATTGGCCATGATTACAGCTTCACTCAGTGGAAGAAAACGCACTAGGCCTTCCTCTGTTTCCCAAGACCCTCAGGAAGAGGAGCTCTGGGATAAAGGAGACAAATCCCTTTCAGAGGATCGGGATGGGACAGAGGATTCCTCTTCAGAGGATTTAGGTGGAGAGGGACCCTCTTCGACTTCCCAAGAGGAGAAAGTCTTAGTGCAGATCCTTACTGGATTGGTCCGCTCCACATTTAAGTTGCCCGTACCTGAAACTGTTAAAGAATCCTCTTCTGCTTTGGGGGTCACTGAAACCTTCTCAAGCAGCACAGGCTTTTCCTGTTCATAATTTACTTGAAAAGCTCATTTATTCTGAGTGGGATCACCCAGACAAATGTTTTTTTTCCGCCGAGAAAGTTTTCAACACTTTATCCGATCTAAGAAAAGTTTATCAAAATGTGGGGAATACCGGCCATTGATGCCGCCATTTCCTCCATAAATAATAGTCTGACTTGTCCGGTAGACAATGCTCAGATGCTCAGGGATCCTGTAGACAAGAAGATGGAATCCCTATTGAAGGATGTTTTCTCCTTGGCCAGTTCAGTGGCTCAACCTGCAGTTGCAGTGATTGGAGTCTGTCAATACTTAAGAGACCATGTTAAGCAGGTTATCAAAGTATTACCTGAACAGCAGGCCCAGGGGTTTGCTGACCTTCCTGCGGCTTTATGTTACGTTGTTGACACCATCAGAGATTCTATCGTGCAAACCTCTCGTCTTTCTCTGGGGTTGGTGCATATACGTAGAATCCTGTGGTTGAAAAATTGGTCAGCCGAAGCACCATGTAAGAAGCTCCTGGTGGGGTTTCCATTTCGTGGTGAAAGGTTGTTTGGAGAGGACTTGGATAACTATATCAAGAGAATCTCTTGTGGGAAAAGCACTCTTACTGGTTAAGAAGAAGAGTAAGCGTCCCTCTTTCAAACTGACTCTTTCAGCCTCCAGGCAGTCTCGATAGGGACAGAAGAAGTCCTGGGGGAAGAAGCCTACTAGGCAAAACACTAAGACCTCTGCATGAGGGGGCGCCCCCGCTCGCTCGAGTGGGGGGAAGACTGTGGCAGTTCTCAGGGCTCTGGCAGGAGGATTTCCAGGACAGATGGGTAATCTCCACGGTAACCTTTGGGTACAAGCTGGAGTTTCAGGAATTTCCCTCTCCTCGGTTCCTCAGATCAGGTGTTCTCAGAGACCCAGAAAAGAAGCAGTCGCTCCTTCTAGCGTTAGAGCGACTTTTGTCACAGGAGGTCATTATGATGGTTTCCGCAAAGGACCAGGGATTGGACTTCTATTCCAATCTTTTTATGGTCCAAAAACCAAATGGTGATGTCAGACCCATTCTGGATTTAAGGGATCTGAACCGATTCTTAAGGATTCAATCCTTCAATCCTTCCGCATGGAATCAATTCGGACAGTAGTCTCCACCCTGCAGGGAGGAGAATTTCTGGCATCGATAGACATCAGAGATGCATATCTGCATGTGCCCATTTTTCCTGCTCATCAGAAGTTTCTGCGCTTCGAGATAGGAGGGCGCCATTTACAGTTTGTGGCTCTGCCCTTTGGGATAGCCACTGCACCTCGAGTGTTCACAAAGATCTTGGCTCCTCCTCTGGCCAGACTAAGGGCTCAGGGTATAGCTATCATAGCATACCTAGACGACCGGCTCTTAATAGACCAGTCGGTAGCCTCTTTGAACGGAAACTTGAGGATCACAGTCAGGTATCTGGAACACCTGGGTTGGATCCTCAACTTAGAAAAATCTTTCCTAAAACGAGTAAGAAGACTGGAGTATTTAGGTCTGATCATAGATACAAGCCAGGAGAAAATATTTCTACCCCAGGCAAAGATCGCTGCTTTAAGAGAGCTGATTCTGGCAGTCAGGACCAGGAAGGGTCCCTCTGTCCGCCTTTGCATGAGGCTTCTAGGGAAGATGGTGTCTTCATTGGAAGCAGTTCCCTATGCTCAATTTCATTCAAGAATGCTGCAACACAGTATTCTGTTGACCTGGAACAAGAAGGTTCAGGCATTAGACTTTCCGATGCACCTGTCTCATGCAGTGTGTCAGAGCCTCAATTGGTGGCTCATTCCCGAAAACCTGCAGAAGGGGAAGTCCTTTCTGCCAATTACCTGGACAGTGGTAACAACAGATGCCAGTCTGTCAGGTTGGGGAGCAGTTCTGGAACAGTCTGCGGTTCAGGGGGTATGGTCCAAGACAGAGAGGACCTTACCCATCAACATTCTGGAGATACGGGCGATATATCTAGCCCTAAAAGCCTGGACTATCAGGCTACAGGGTTGCCCGGTCAGGATCCAGTCCGACAATGCCACAGCAGTGGCTTATGTCAATCATCAGGGAGGCACCCTGAGCCGAGCTGCTCAAAAGGAGGTGAACCAGATCTTAGTCTGGGCAGAGATGCATGTGCCATGCATATCAGCAGTTTTCATTCCAGGGATAGAGAACTGGCAGGCGGACTATCTAAGTCGCCAGAAGTTACTTCCTGGGGAATGGTCTCTACATCCCGACGTCTTTTGGAACATATGCCAAAGATGGGGGGGTCCCAGATGTAGATCTCTTTGCATCCCGATTCAACGAAAAGATAGACAGATTTGTGGCAAGGACGAGGGATCCTCTTGCATGCGGGATGGATGCGTTGGTGATTCTGTGGTATCGGTTCTCACTGATTTATGCATTCCCGCCTATTCTGCTACTGCCACGACTCCTTCGCAGGATCAGACAGGAAAGGAAGTCGGTACTTCTGGTGGCCCCCGCTTGGTCCAGAAGGACTTGGTATGTAGAAATAGTAAGGATGACGGTGGGTTCCCCGTGGACCCTTCCGGTATGCCCAGACCTGTTATCTCAAGGTCCAGTGTTCCATCCTGCTTTACAAATGCTAAATTTGACGGTGTGGCAATTGAGACCCACGTTCTGAAGAGTCGTGGGCTTTCAGGTCCTGTGATATCTACCTTAATCAATGCAAGGAAGCCAGCTTCCAGAATGATTTATCATAGAGTCTGGAAAGCTTATGTTTCCTGGTGTGAATCAAGAGGTTGGCATCCCAGGAAATATGTCATAGGTAGAATTCTTGATTTTCTACAATTAGGATTAGAGATGAAGCTGGCCTTGAGTACCATCATCCCGTTTAACCATCTGGTTAAAGCGCCCCTAAACCCCTGGGACTTGAACTTGGTCCTGGCTGTGTTACAGAAACAGCCTTTTGAAGCAATACGTCAGATTCCTTTGGTCTTGCTGACAAGGAAGTTAATTTTTCTGGTAGCCATCTCTTCTGCAAGAATAGTTTTAGAATTAGCAGCCCTTTCCTGTAAAGAGCCTTATTTGATTGTACATAAGGATAGAGTGGTACTGCGCCCTCATCCTAGTTTTTTACCGAAGCTGGTTTCTGATTTTCATTTAAACCAAGACATTGTTCTGCCTTCCTTTTTTCCAGATCCCTGTTCTCCGGAAGAAAGATCACTACATTCGTTGGATGTAGTAAGAGCAGTTAAGGCCTATCTCAGGGCAACTGCTCAGATTCGCAAAACGGATGTTTTGTTTGTGCTGCCAGAGGGTCCCAATAGAGGACAGGCAGCGTCAAAAGCTACTATTTCTAAATGTATTTGACAGTTGATCATTCAAGCTTACGGTTTGAAACAGAAGATTCCTCCGTTTCAGATCAGGGCACATTTCACAAGGGCTATTGGCGCTTCTTGGGCAGTGCATCGCCAGGCCTCTATGGCTCAAATCTGTAAGGCCGCAATCTGGTTGTCAGTACATACATTCACCAGATTCTATCAGGTGGATGTGAGAAGACATGAGGATATCGCCTTTGGGCGTAGTGTGCTGCAGGCAGCGGTACAGGGTCCTCAGGTCTAATTGCACCCTACTTGGTCGTGGTTCCCCCCCTCACATAGCATTGCTCTGGGACATCCCATCAGTAATTACTGTGGCTCTGTGTCCCGTGATGTTCAAGAAAGAAAATAGGATTTTTTAAAACAGCTTACCTGTAAAATCTTTTTCTTTCGAAGGACATCACAGGACACAGAGGTCCCTCCCCTCTTCTAATACACTATATTGCTTGGCTACAAAACTGAGGTATCCCTGCAAGCGGAGGGATTATATTAGGGGGTTGAACTTTCTGATAGGGTGTGCCAGTGTCCAATCACCAGTGATACCTATATAACCCATCAGTAATTACTGTGGCTCTGTGTCCCGTTATGTCCTTCGAAAGAAAAGGATTTTACAGGTAAGCGGTTTTAAAAAATCCTATTTTAAAGCACAAATCCCAATTTACCACATTTTAGGGGGTTTTTAGGGTAAAGCACTACTACGGAGCTGACAAAATACATTGTTAGGTGACTACATGAGGTGAATATAGGGCCAGGAGACCATGCTGGGGAGGTAAGTGAAGGCAAATATGCATGAAGGACAAAAAAACAAATACAAAATCCAGCATGCATGAGGACAAAGGGGACATTCACAGCATATTACAATAATGGTAATTAGGGAATGAGGAAAGAAATACAATATATTATCAAACATTATATACAATAAAATGTGATATTAAAGGATAACGATCTTACCTTCATATAGTCCTTCTGCAGGACCTGGATGATGGCAGAACAGGTCTCTGGGATAATGATCCCCAGAGCCTGGCAGGAGATGCCTGTCGAGAACTTCAAGTCCTGCAGGCTTCTCCCTGTCGCCAAGTACCGCAGGGTGGTGACTAGCCTCTGCTCCGGAGTGATGGCTTGCCTCATGCAGGTATCCTGCCTGCTGATATAGGGGGTCAGCAAAGCCAACAAACGGAGAAATACGGGGTCCGTCATCCGGGGAAAGTTCCTGAAATCATCAGGATTATTAACAAAATATAGGTGTCTTGCGAGCCACAGATGGACTAATGCCTCCAAGGAGTAAACTATTTAAGCTGCAAGCACTGAACCACTTTTCATTGCGTGTAGATAAAAAATATAGTAAATGTGCCCGCGCTAGTATAGTGTCACATATAAAATATATAATATATAAAAAATAATTTTTACATATCAAATACATGTAATGTGATAAATAAAACCATACAGGTAAAATATAATGCAAATACTATAAATGATAAACCACCAAGTGCATATAAAGGTGCAATCGTGGTAGTAACTAATAAAAGTGCAACGTGCTAAAATATAAATATCAAAACACTTTCCAGTGACAAATGAGTGTATAACCCAATTAATAAATACAAATCACAAAAAGACGTGAATAAATATTGTCCATAAAATGAATAAACATCATGCTTCTTCTGATGGGTGTATAAATCACAACACGTGAAAACTGTGCTCTCCCGTGACACCCCACATGTGCTTGCGCTCACCTTCAGTCCTGTGACACAGTAATTAAACGGTGTCAAAATAAGCATTGGGGCCACTCCTAGGCTCACTCAGGATACAATGATGCAAAGACACTCCTCCCAGGTGAAACTGCTAGGCTCACTCAGGTTACAATGGTTCAAAAACACTCCTCTCAGGTAAAACCAAGATCCAAAATCATAGAAAAAACAAAGAGGGACTCCATAGTGCAATATAGCCAGGACATTTATTAAAGAATAAGCCCTCCAAGAGGGTACTCACATTGGATGGGTGCTAGAGTGCACCAGACTGTACAGGTAAAATAATAAGCAGCTGATCGTATGGCGTGCGGTATGGCATGTGCAATCCTCCTCCTCTGCTGACAGCTCCGTCCTACCCCTCCCCGACGCGTATTCGGCACAGGGGTTTCGTGCCTTCCTCTGTTATCCCCCAGAGGAAGGCACGAAACCCTTGTGCCGAATACGCTTTGGGGAGGGGTAGGACGGAGCTGTCAACAGAGGAGGAGGATTGCACATGCCATACCGCACGCCATACGATCAGCTGCTTATTATTTTACCTGTACAGTCTGGTGCACTCTATCACCCATCCAATGTGAGTACCCTCTTGGAGGGCTTATTCTTTAATAAATGTCCTGGCTATATTGCACTATGGAGTCCCTCTTTGTTTTTTCTATGATTTTGGATCTTGGTTTTACCTGAGAGGAGTGTTTTTGAACCATTGTAACCTGAGTGAGCCTAGCAGTTTCACCTGGGAGGAGTGTCTTTGCATCATTGTATCCTGAGTGAGCCTAGGAGTGGCCCCAATGCTTATTTTGACACCGTTTAATTACTGTGTCACAGGACTGAAGGTGAGCGCAAGCACATGTGGGGTGTCACGGGAGAGCACAGTTTTCATGTGTTGTGATTTATACACCCATCAGAAGAAGCATGATGTTTATTCATTTTATGGACAATATTTATTCACGACTTTTTGTGAATTGTATTTATTAATTGGGTTATACACTCATTTGTCACTGGAAAGTGTTTTGATATTTATATTTTAGCACGTTGCACTTTTATTAGTTACTACCACGATTGCACCTTTATATGCACTTGGTGGTTTATCATTTATAGTATTTGCATTATATTTTACCTGTATGGTTTTATTTATCACATTACATGTGTTTGATATGTAAAAATTATTTTTTATATATTATATATTTTATATGTGACACTATACTAGCGCGGGCACATTTACTATATTTTTTATCATCAGGATTATTCTCACGGATCTCTCAGAGCAAAGGCATATGGTCACGCTGGAGCAACCAATTCTTGGTCCATGAACTCCTCCCCACCCTGTTCATGGACTGGACTTGTGTCAAGGTCAAGACCCCAACACCAAGCCCCCGCACAGCACGAACTCTACGAGGAGTACGCATACGCAACATGGCTAGAAAACGGTCGGCTGCTCAGAACGAAGTAACAGAACGCACTGAAGAACAGCAAGGCCTGTGAAGAGCGACCTGAAAAACAGTAACGAACGAACAAGAACACAATGACAAGAGTCACGCGTAGCTTTCTGCACGCACTGAAGAGCAGATACAAACCCACAAGCAAAAACTGAACCGCAGAAAATGATCTGAAAGCCACGAGTCTGAAAAAGCGCAAATCGTCTCTCACCAAACTTTTACTAACACGAGATTAGCAAAAGGAGCCCAAAGGGTGCCGCGCTTGGTTCAGACCTGCTCTTTTCTAGTCTCGTCGTACGTGGTGTATGTCACAGCGTTGTTGGCGATCGGAAATTCCGACAACTTTGTATGACCGAGAGGCAAATGAGAAATCATGGACAGCCGCACTCAAAAGTAATCTTCGATCTTTATTTAAATATAATCATAAAAATACATGCCACAGCATCAGAAAGCAGGAAAGCTGACGCGTTTCACACTGTAGTCAGAGCTTAATCATAGCACTTTGTGCGACCGTGTGTATGCAAAACAAGTTTGAGCCAACATCCGTCGGAAAAAATCCTAGGATTTTGTCGTCGGAATGTCCGATCGTGTGTACGGGGCATAAATGTATGTTGCTCCAATCCGAGATTTTATTTTTTATTTTTAACTTTTGAAAAATGTTGCTTTTTTAACCAATGGTTTGGTATTTGGGGCTCTGTATCTTTAAATTTCCACAGTAAAATCATACTGTAAGATATCATAGAGGGGGGTGTGTATGACATGTCTGCATTGTAAACGTATTGGTCCAGTGGGAGATTTTGTTGTTGACCCACTTTGAATTAGAAAAAAAAGTCAGTTTGGAACCAATGGGTTCATATTTGGGGATCTGTATCTTTAAATTTGCACAGTAAAATCATACCGTATTGTAAATGTTAGAGAGGGTGATGTATGTGTGACAACTCTGTGTAATCATTTTATATATTACATTATGTTATATGTAGTTTTTCTGTGTTGAATATTCAACCAAAAAAACTTGTCTGATAGCAAGACCGCTGATTACAACTGTCTGATGGCTTCACTCCAATGTAAAATCCCCAGAAAGTCGTACATTTGTCTGAATCCTATAGACTTTGCTGCAACTTCTGAGGCTTCTTTACCCCTCACCTCTCCTCCCTGGTCATCCTTGCTGCCTAAAATCTTCCTCCCAACACATCCCAGTCACACCTGAGTGTAGCGGAAACGCACATTCCCACTTCCATTATTTGTGTATTTTTCATGTGTAAGCACACATTGTGTATAGGGAGCCCATTCACTGGAATGTTCTGCCCTACATGCAACAAACACCCCAAAGTAGATCAAGAATCTTCTCAGTCATGGAGCGTCATGCATCTTGGCAGCAAAACATGCGTCTGATAACTGTGATTGGGGTGTCATTAACAATTAGCCGACATTCATATCTGTGTGTTTCCGAATACGAGGCGACCCACACAGAAAATGTGTGATTTTTCATACGTCTAAAAAATGCACAGCAACGCACGCCTCACATGCACAGATGTAAATGAATGGTAATGCAAAAGTAATGCTCCTTGCTGTGCGTTTTTGAAACATACAGCAAAGCACATGTATTCTTGCCGTCTGTCATGCATTCAAAATGTACAGAAGAAAATGAATAATAACACAAGTGTGACGCACATTGTCGCCCATTTATGAAACGCACAGCAAAGCATGGATTTTCTTGCAGGTTGCTGTGCAGTTGGAAATGTACAGATGTGAATGAATGGAAACGTATTTACAACTGATGGCAACCCGCAAGAAAACGCATGCTCGTCTGCGTGTTTTGTGTGGCAATGCGCATCACACTTGCGTTACCATTCATCTGCATCTTCATGTTTTTGAAGGCCAACCCGTAAGAAAACGCATGCTTTGCTTTGCTGTGAATTTTGAAGATGTGTGACAACACACGCTGCCCTTGCGATACCATTCGTTGGCGTCTGAACGTTTCTGAATGCCCGACAACCTGCAGGAAAACGCATGCTTTGCCACACGTTTTGGAAACATGCATCGTGCTTGCCTTGCCATTTTTGCAGTACAAGCGTGATGCACGGTCGCAGCGCATTTCTGAAACGTGCGGCAAAGCACACAATTTCTGTGCAGTTGATGTGCATTCAGAATCATGCAGATGTAAATGCAGCCTGATTGTTAATGACACCCCAGTCACGGTTATCAGACACATGTTTTGTCATGTGATAAAACACGCTATAAACACGGATCATCAAAGTCACATAGGAATGCTTCTCAGTAAAGTCACTTTGAAGTCACACCTGGTCGCCGGGAAGTTGTAGAGCAAAGTCAAGCTGGAAGTCGCTGCGACTTTCATGTTGTGCTGTGTGAACCAGAGCTAAATGGTGGTTCCCACATATCACCTTCTACCAATCACATCATTTACATCGTATTAACTCTTTCCCTGCCCCCCAATTATACCATTTATCACACAGAACATTTGGAGGGAAAGCTTTGTGTTCAGAGATCTGGGGGAGGGAAATAATGTCAGGGTTGTGACATCATCATCCCAACATTGGAGGGACCAATTGTCTGCAGAAGTGGGCGGAGATGGGAATGTCTGGACTGCATTTTATATCTGGAACCAAAGTGGTGTTCCAGGATTTTCCAGAAGCTGAATGGAGACCCCTGTGTAGGAAGACCGGAGACCCCGTATACATATCAGGAGCCTCCTTTAAGTTTTATCTGGAGTGTGACTTCAAAGACCACTCATAGCCACCAATGAGAAGTCCTCATCAGGTCCAGTATGAGACTGTAGAGCCAGAGGGAAGGCAGCCATGTGGAAGGGAAATGTTGGGTGTTACATTGTTATTCTTGGTGTCAGAGGTCATACATTCTTGGTGCTAATTATTATCTCATTATTGGCTTTTAGATTTCGGGAATGTAAAATTTCCAGTAAAGATTGTCGGGGAGAGGACAAAGCAGAAGAAGAAGATTCCTCCTCTTCAGGATATAAAAGGAAGTGTGATTCTCTTTCCTTTCTGATGAACCCGGAGAGTAAAATTCAGTACTTACAGTAAGAGAAATGTGTGATCTGCAGTGATGGGGAAATGTGACGTCTTGTGATTGTTCCCGTCTCTCAGTGTTTCCTTCTATCTCTGGGTGTCCTCCATCCTCACCCATGTAGAATCTTCCATCACCTGTCCTCTTCTCATGTCTTCTCCTCTCTCTGAGGGAATCTTTCTCTTTGTAATCTCATCCATGGGATTTGGGGTTCCCCTTATAGTAGAACAGTGACCAGGCTATGTACATATGGAATGACCATCCATATTCCTAACAAGCAGGAAATAGGATGGAATAGACCCCCTTAGGACTCGCTCACACGTCTGATGATTATGTAGAAGGAAGCAATGCTCAGTAACACTTCTATGACATTTATGATGTGTCTTCATTGTGTTTATGAAGCTCTGAAAACACTAGAAGAATGCTAGAGAAATGCTCAGGGGAGGGGTTGTTCTTCTAGTGGGAGGAGCCTAAAGGGGAAGTGATGTAGAGGAAATGATCTCCTCTGATATGTGGATTTCGGATATATTACAATAATTCTATAAAATGAAAACCAGCCGCCATGTCATCATACTCACTATCGCTCTCCTGCCCCCTGGAGGACAGATTTCCCGGTCTGAGGATAATACCCGCTTGGTGACTTGTTACCAGATCTGTTTTATTTGTATGTGTCACAATAGCTGGGATACTCGGGTCATTAATAGTTTATTAATATTAATATGTAATATATCCTCACATAGAATCACAATATATCCATGTAAGAATGCACAGAGCGGCCGGCGACCCTCCTCTCCTTCATAACAGTATAGCAGCGGCTCTCCTAGTGTATCTGACAGGCGTGATGACGTCTCCACCTTACACGTTACGCCCTAGGCGGGGCTTCATCATGTATATTTGTGTTGTTTGTTTAAAATGTGTAAATATTAACATATCTTAAATATTAAATAGTAAATATTAAGATATATCTTTATATCTATCCTGTAAGGGAGGTGTCACTGCATATCACCAATCATAAGTGGCCGACCACAAAGTAAGTTTTTTACATGTACATAGTCTGCTAAAGTCTGGGTGGTCTCACTCATCATGCTGCAATATTGAGCACTTTGACAATATCTTACTTATAGTGTTTTTTCTAACATTGTAATATTCCAGTATGATTGTGCTGAAACACGTGTGGATTGTTTAAACATTTGAAATAAAAATCCTATTTTTCGGTCTAGGGAGTCTCACTTGTAGTGCTGCACAGTTCTCTTTCTATGTATTTGGTGTTGGATTTTGTGGATGAATCCTTCTGTGTTCAGCTGATTAGTATATATAATTATAAGAGGTTTTTGGCTGTGCAGTGACACATTTCCTGCCTGGCACTGTCAGTATTGCCGGCTGGTTGGTGATTTTGCCGGCACACAGAAGCTATTGGAGTTACCACACGGCTGTTCTGTACAACCAGAAGCTGCTCTGTCCTACTTCTCTATTATTTCCCAGTGCATTCTGGGATACCGGAGCCTCCGCTGTCTGTCCTCCAATGCCCAGCGATTATTGGACATCACCATGAAATGAACGGAGGCGACTGACAAGCGTGGATGTCTCATGACAGCGACATGCGGCTTCATTTATAACACGACACAACGCTACCGCTCCTGTGTGACCAGCACTGTGTGCTGCCATTGTAATATTCATGGCAGGCATGGAAGGCGGTTATCAGGCTTTAGAAATGCTGAATAAATGTCACATAATCACATGGTACTGACACACGTGTGACTGAGACCTCACTGACCTCTGTAGCTACAGACACCACGGATCAATTCATCCTCAATTTTCACACAATATCCAGTGAGGTCCCTCCGGTGGGTTTCAGCAATCTGCTCCCCCCTCCCCTCCCCCTCCTCTGAGTCATTCAGTTATGAAGGGAAATTACAGCTTGAGCTACTGAGCTCTGTAAATAACATGGATTGTACAGTGATCCGGGAGGGACAGGCAGGTAAACATGTGGAAAAGAGATTTCAGCTCCACCTGCTGGCTGAAAATGAAAATTGTTGTAAGACTCCCAGGACTGTGGGTAAGTAGCTATTGTTTTCACTAATATTGTATTTAGCATTATTCTGATGATTCATGTCCTTGTGAGAATGTCGTACACCATTTCCTACTTCCTCCCGCCCTTGTCCCCGCCCACAGCTGGCCCAGAGAGTATAAATTATGCATGGGTATACCTGTAGCTATAGGTTGAAAAAGGAACCAATAGCAGTTCTGAAACGCGTCCCTTTTTGATGACAACATCCGTTCCACGCTGGCTGCTGTCCCTCACCGCCGACGTCACTTCCAGGATCTTCGTTTTCCTTAGACTCAGATCGTGTGACCTCCACCGGCATCTCCAGGATCTTCCAACATCTGCTGGCAACTTCATTGGAGTCCCTGCCGCTACTTACCCACAGTCCTGCGGACCCTCCTGATGCTGGATCGCTCTTACCATCAACGATGTTATGCTTATTTTACTTTCTGATCTTGTAAGTGTCTTTAATCCCTCTGGGGATATTCAATATTTTAATCTTCTGCACTTAGAGGCGCCTTTTTTCCTACTTGTGTTTTTTAGAGTTTGCTTCCACTTTCAAAGCTGCTGCCCTTAGGGCTACTTCACACGGTCATGTCCGTGTACGAAGCCCGCTCTGCTCAGCGGGGGATCACTCCGCCACTCCCCGCTGAGCAGGAAGATGACAGGTCTGTCTCTGCACACTGTGCAACGACGGACCTGTCAGAGCGCCGCTCTCCCCCATGGGGGATCGGATGATGACAGACCGTAGAGTCCGTCGTCACCCGATCCGATCCGAAAACGGATGGAAAAGTAGGTTTTTCCTCTGTTACACTTTTTCGGATCGGAGCGGGTAGGATGTCAGCGAACATGTCACCGCTGACATCCGACGCTCCATAGAGATCTATGGATGGGCCGTTCAGGTCCACCTAAAAAACTGACAGGCGGACCTGAACGGATCGTCAGTGTGAAAGTGGCCTTAGTGTTGAAGAATCACCATTACCACCACTGGACCCCTGGTCTTACATAAACATTGCCTGCTTAGTCCTGTTTTCCAGAGCGCCCTCAATTTTACATTGTACCAGGACAGGAGTTATAAATCCTGGAAAGTTACCCCTCCCCCGTCACTAGAAGAAATGATGAACATCCCTAACTCCCATCCCCTTTATGAGTCCTTGTCTACCATAAAAAGTCCCAAGTCTTCCTCTGCCAATGGCTCCCCCTGCTGTGTCTGAGCCAATGAGGAGGGAGAGAGCCAAGAGAGCCTCTGCTCTTGTGCACATTGCTGGATGGAGATCAGGCTCAGGTAAGTATTGGGGGGATGGGGGGAGCTGCATGCAGAAGATGTTTTACCTTCATACAGAGAATACAGAAAATACATTAACCGGTTCCTGACCAGCCGCCACAGTTGTAAAGCAGCAGGTTGGCTCTCCTGTGTGAATCGCCATCATTGTACGTTGGTCACGTGCCCCGCCGTCCCCACAATGATCGGATTGATTTCAGAACCGATCAGTCTACAGGCCCAGGTCAATGATTTCTGTACTGGACCTGCTGATCGGTTCTGGTGAATGGCAGACTGTCCTCTGTCTGTGTAATGTAAACACAGGCAGAGGAAGTGATGTCATCTCCCCTCGTGGAGCCCTTTTAGTTTCCAGCGATCGAGGAGAAGACATCTACTGTGAGTACACCAACACTACACTGACACCAGGACATGTAGGTACACATTTAACCTCTTGATCACCCCCCAATTAACCCTTTCACTCCCTGTCACAGTGTCACTAGTATAATGTACAGATCTCTTTTCTGATCACTGTATTAGTGTCAGGGGTGACATCAGTTAGGTTTTAGTGTCAGTTAGGGTCAGCGTCAATCCCACACAGCATCAGATTAGTGCCAGGTACACTAATACACACACACTATATACCTCCATTACTAGTATAGTATCTGAACGGATCAATATCTTTAATATGATCACAACTATATTAGCTTCCCCAATAGTATAGTGTTCACAAAAGCACAACATCAGCAGGATCAGCCCAGACACCTGACAGCACCTGCGTTTAGCCCCTCCGCCCAGCCCAGCCCACCCAAGTGCAGTATCAATAGATCACTGTCACTTACAAAACACAGCACACAAAACTGCAGCATTAGCAAAGTCACGCCTGATCCCTGCTAGCACTAACAGTTATTTTTATTTGTAGTGATTGAAGCAGTCGCTGACAACCAGGTGCTCTTTTACCTGTGAGTCTCACTAGCTGTACCTATAAATTTAGTGGCCAAAATGTCCAAACAGAGGTACAGCATTGAAGAGACCTCACTGTCAGATTCAGTCTCAGTATACAAACCGGTAGAGAGCACCCTGACTGATAGCTCTGATGATTAGGGATGAGCTTCGTGTTCGAGTCGAACCCATGTTCGACTCGAACATCGGCTGTTCGACCGTCCGTCGAATTGCGAACGATATGGGCCGTTCGCGCCAAATTCGTGTGGCGCGTCACGGCCCATAATTCACTGCGGCATCGCAGTGCATTGCTGGCTGATGATTGGCCAAGCATGCACTATGACCCGCATGCTTGGCCAATCACAGCGCCGTCAGTAGAGAGAGCTGTAATTGGCCAAAGCCAGGGTGGCTTTGGCCAATTATGGCTCAGGGGATTTAGTACACACCCCACACTATATAAGGCCGCCTGCACGGCGGCCCTGTGTAGTGTGTGTTCCGGTGTGCTGAGCGATAGAGAGAGAGAGAGACAGTGTCATTTGATTTGAGTTAGATAGATTAGGCAGAACAGTCAGTCAGTTAGCTGCACTTACAGTGTATTGTGTATATATATGCATCCCAGGTGTTGCATATATATATATACACTGTATTCAGTTTAGCTAGATCCGTTCCTGTTATCTTCTATCTAGACTATTTACATTCAGTGCAGTGTGTCCTGCTCACAGTGTTCAGCTAGATCCGTTCCTGCTATTTACATTCAGTACAGTGCTTCCTGCTCACAGTGTTCAGCTAGATCCGTTCCTGCTATTTACATTCAGTGCAGTGCGTGCTGCTCACAGTGTTCAGCTAGATCCGTTCCTGCTATTTACATTCAGTGCAGTGCGTGCTGCTCACAGTGTTCAGCTAGATCCGTTCCTGCTATTTACATTCAGTGCAGTGCGTCCTGCTCACAGTGTTCAGCTAGATCCGTTCCTGCTATTTACATTCAGTGCAGTGCGTGCTGCTCACAGTGTTCAGCTAGATCCGTTCCTGCTATTTACATTCAGTGCAGTGCGTGCTGCTCACAGTGTTTAGCTACATCCGTTCCTGCTGTTTACATTCAGTGCAGTGCGTCCTGCTCACAGTGTTCAGCTAGATCCGTTCCTGCTATTTACATTCAGTGCAGTGCGTCCTGCTCACAGTGTTCAGCTAGATCCGTTCCTGCTATTTACATTCAGTGCAGTGCGTCCTGCTCACAGTGTTCAGCTAGATCCGTTCCTGCTATATACATTTAGTGCAGTACGTCCTGCTCACAGTGTTCAGCTAGATCCGTTCCTGTTATCTTCCTACTGACAGGCAGGCTTGTCTGGTTACAGTATATAAAGCTACCTGAAGAAAATTACAGGTGTTCTTTTTGATCCTATTAGTACCACGGTCAGGCAGCTAGACTATTTACATTTAGTACAGTGTGTCCTGCTCACAGTGTTCAGCTAGATCCGTTCCTGTTATTTACATTCAGTGCAGTGCGTCCTGCTCACAGTGTTCAGCTAGATCCGTTCCTGCTATTTACATTCAGTGCAGTGCGTCCTGCTCACAGTGTTCAGCTAGATCCGTTCCTGCTATTTACATTCAGTGCAGTGCGTCCTGCTCACAGTGTTCAGCTAGATCCGTTCCTGCTATTTACATTCAGTGCAGTGCGTCCTGCTCACAGTGTTTAGCTAGATCCGTTCCTGTTATTTACATTCAGTGCAGTGCGTCCTGCTCACAGTGTTCAGCTAGATCCGTTCCTGCTATTTACATTCAGTGCAGTGCGTCCTGCTCACAGTGTTCAGCTAGATCCGTTCCTGCTATTTACATTCAGTGCAGTGCGTCCTGCTCACAGTGTTCAGCTAGATCCGTTCCTGCTATTTACATTCAGTGCAGTGCGTCCTGCTCACAGTGTTCAGCTAGATCCGTTCCTGCTATTTACATTCAGTGCAGTGCGTCCTGCTCACAGTGTTTAGCTAGATCCGTTCCTGCTATTTACATTCAGTGCAGTGCGTCCTGCTCACAGTGTTCAGCTAGATCCGTTCCTGCTATATACATTTAGTGCAGTACGTCCTGCTCACAGTGTTCAGCTAGATCCGTTCCTGTTATCTTCCTACTGACAGGCAGGCTTGTCTGGTTACAGTAAATAAAGCTACCTGAAGAAAATTACAGGTGTTCTTTTTGATCCTATTAGTACCACGGTCAGGCAGCTAGACTATTTACATTTAGTACAGTGTGTCCTGCTCACAGTGTTCAGCTAGATCCGTTCCTGTTATTTACATTCAGTGCAGTGCGTCCTGCTCACAGTGTTCAGCTAGATCCGTTCCTGCTATTTACATTCAGTGCAGTGCGTCCTGCTCACAGTGTTTAGCTAGATCCGTTCCTGCTATTTACATTCAGTGCAGTGCGTCCTGCTCACAGTGTTCAGCTAGATCCGTTCCTGTTATCTTCCTACTGACAGGCAGGCTTGTCTGGTTACAGTATATAAAGCTACCTGAAGAAAATTACAGGTGTTCTATCCCAGCTTAGTGCAGCTACAGGCCATTAGTATGTCTGGAAGGCCAAGAAGGAGAGGCAGACAGTCACAAGCCAATAAGAGAGGGCAAGCAGGCTCTGTGTCTAGTGCTGGTCGTGGAGACGGTGCATCCTCATCAGCACGTGGCCATGGGACACGCTTGGCCTTTTTTTCGGCAGCTGGCCGTGTTGAGCCGCAACATGCGGAAGACTTGGTCGAGTGGATGACCAAGCCGTCCTCATCCTCCTCATCCTCTCTCACCCATGCCCAGGGTGCTTTGTCTGGCAAAGCAGCGGCCTCTTCCCTCAGCTCAATGTCATCAGTGACTCCTTCCCTAGCCCCACCATGTCCTCCTGAGGATTCCCTCGAACTGTTTGACCACAGTGTTGGGTACATGCTCCAGGAGGATGCCCAGCGTTTGGAAGGCTCTGATGATGATACTGAGCTCAATGAAGGCAGTAACATGAGCACGGACAGAGGGGGTGCCCAAGAAGGACAGCAATCTGGCAGTCATGCTCCCCCTGCTGCAGCATACTGCCAGGTTTGCTCCAGTGATGAGGAGGGAGGGGATGATGAGGTCACTGACTCAACGTGGGTGCCTGATAGGAGAGAGGAGGAGGAGGAGGAGGAGGAGGAGGTGGCACATCACCAACTAGGCAGGATGCCCTCCAGGGGCCAGCCTAAGGGCAGCACATTGACTGCATCACACCCCAAAGCTCCACATGTGCAGGGCGCTGCAGTCTCTGCGCGTTATTCAAAAAGTTCTTTGGTGTGGGCCTTTTTTGAGACGAGTGCATCAGATCGCACCGCTGCTATTTGCAACATATGTCTCAAGCGTATCTCGCGTGGCCAAAACATCTCCCGCTTGGGTACCACATGCTTGACCAGACATATGTTGACCTGCCATGCAGTTCGTTGGCAAGCGTATCTAAAAGACCCACACCAAAGAACAAAGACGATCTCTCCTTGCTCCTCATCAGCTGAGATTTCCAACCCCACTAGACCTTCAGTCCTCTCTGCGACCTGCAGTGAGAGGAATGAAGGTGTAGAATTAGGTGTGTCACAGCCAAGTACTTATGGGCAATCTGCTTTGGGTACACCGACGTCAGATTGTACCAGGCAAATTTCCCTGCCCCAGCTGCTGCACCGCCGAAAGAAGTTTGCTCCCAGCCATCCACATGCCCAGCGGTTGAATGCTAGCTTGGCAAAATTGCTAGCACTTCAACTGCTGCCTTTTCAGTTGGTAGACTCTGCCCCCTTCCGTGAGTTTGTGGAATGTGCGGTTCCTCAGTGGCAGGTACCCAAACGCCACTTTTTCTCACGGAAGGCGATTCCGGCTCTCTACCGGCATGTGGAAGGCAATGTCCATGCCTCGCTGGACAGGGCGGTCAGCGGTAAGGTGCATATTACCGCTGACTCATGGTCCAGCAGGCATGGACAGGGACGTTACTTAAGTTTCACGGCGCATTGGGTGACTCTGCTGGCAGCTGGGAAGGATGCAGGACAAGGTGCAGTAGTGTTGGAGGTTGTTCCGCCACCACGCCTCCAAAATGCTGATTGTGACACACCTCTCTCCTCCACCCCCTCCTCTTCTTCTTCCTCCATGGCCTCTTCCTCGGAACCAGCGGTGCTCCGTAGGCGTTCAAGGGGCTACGCAAGTACGCAGGCCAAAAGATGCCATGCGGTGCTTGAGCTGGTGTGCTTGGGGGACAGGAGCCACACTGGGGCAGAGGTTCTGTCAGCTCTGCAGGGGCAGGTTCAGAGGTGGTTGACGCCACGCCAACTTAAGGCAGGAATGGTGGTTTGCGACAATGGCACCAACCTCCTCTCTGCCCTCCGACAGGGACAACTGACCCATGTGCCCTGTTTGGCTCACGTCCTTAACTTGGTGGTGCAGCGGTTCTTGGGCAGGTACCCGGGCTTACAGGATGTCCTGAGGCAGGCCAGGAAAGTCTCTGTGCATTTCCGCCGGTCATATAATGCCAGTGCTCGGCTGACGGACCTCCAAAAGGAGTTTAACCTGCCCAAGAACCGCCTAATCTGTGACATGCCCACCAGGTGGAACTCGACGTTGGCCATGCTGCAGCGGCTGCACACGCAGCAGAGGGCCATCAATGAGTACCTGTGCGACTATGGCACCAGGACAGGGTCAGGGGACCTTGGTTTTTTTTCCCCACGCCAGTGGGCCATGATCAGGGATGCATGCACTGTCCTGTCACCATTCGAGGAGGCCACGAGGATGGTGAGCACTGACAGTGCATGCATCAGTGACACTGTCCCCCTTGTCCACCTGTTGGAGCACACGCTGCGTGGGATAATGGACAGGGCACTTGAGGCAGAACAGAGGCAGGAAGAGGAGGACTTCCTTAGCTCTCAAGGCCCCCTTTATCCAGACAGTGTTCCTGCGTGCCCGCCGATCACACAGGAAGAGGACGAGGAGGAGGAGGAGGAGGAGGAGGAGGAAGATTGTGTCAGTATGGAGGTGGAGCCTGGCACTCAGCATCAGCAGTCTTTAAGGGATCAGTCCCAAGGAACACATGGACTTGTACGTGGCTGGGAGGAGGTGGCTGCGGACGTTGTTGTCCTTAGTGACCCAGAGGACTCCGGACCGAATGCCTCAGCAAACCTACGCTGCATGGCCTCCCTGATCCTGCAAAGCCTGCGTAAGGATCCTCGTATTCGTGGTATCAAGGAGAAGGACCAATACTGGCTGGCAACCCTCCTTGATCCACGTTACAAGGGTAAGGTTGCGGACCTTATCTTGCCATCGCAGAGGGAGCAGAGGATGAAACATCTTCGGGAGGCCTTGCAGAAAGGTCTGTGCAACGCGTTCCCAGAGACTGGGAGGTTACAAACTCCTGTTTCTGGACAACGTGTTGCTGAGGCTTCGGTCAGTCAAAGAAGGAGCGGTGGAGAAGGTGGCCGTCTGACCGATGCGTTCAGACAATTTTTTGGTCCGCAGCCCCAAGGTATGATCGGTTCCAGCAACCATCGCCAGCGTCTGTTTTACATGGTGCAGGAATACCTAGGGGCAAGATCAGACTTGGACACCTTTCCCACCGAAAATCCTCTGGGTTACTGGGTCTTGAGGATGGATCACTGGCCAGAGCTTGCACAGTATGCAATTGAGCTACTGGCCTGTCCTGCATCCAGCGTTCTTTCGGAACGCACATTCAGTGCTGCTGGAGGCGTGGTAACCGATCACAGGGTGCGTCTGTCCACCGACTCGGTCGATCGGCTGACCTTCATAAAAATGAATCAGTCTTGGATCACCACCAAGCACCTGATGCAGATGTAACCGAATAATTTTTTTTGAAATCTCAGATCCCTTCAAAGACTGCCTATGCTGATGCTGAGTGACTATCCCTGAGTAATTATCCTCTTCCTCCTCAATCATCACGCTGATAGCTTGTAAGAACATTTTTGGTTCTGGGCGCCACCACCAGTGCCTAAGGCACAATTTTTCAGCCCCTGTTTAACAGGGGCGTGTAATTACAATTTTTGATGTAATACTTTGCAGCAGGGCTCGTTCCTGCATTCCAACTAGAGTGTCTGTGAGGGGTTGCAGTGTTGTGGCACCAGCACCAGTGCCTAAGACCCAATTTTTCAGCCCCTGTCTAACAGGGGCGTGTAATTACAATTTTTGATGCAATACTTTGCAGCAGGGCTTGTTCCTGCATTCCAACTAGAGTGTCTGTGAGGGGTTGCAGTGTTGTGGCACCAGCACCAGTGCCTAAGACCCAATTTTTCTGCCCCTGTCTAACAGGGGCGTGTAATTACAATTTTTGATGCAATACTTTGCAGCAGGGCTTGTTCCTGCATTCCAACTAGAGTGTCTGTGAGGGGTTGCAGTGTTGTGGCACCAGCACCAGTGCCTAAGACCCAATTTTTCTGCCCCTGTCTAACAGGGGCGTGTAATTACAATTTTTGATGCAATACTTTGCAGCAGGGCTTGTTCCTGCGTTTCAACTAGAGTGTCTGTGAGGGGTTGCAGTGTTGTGGCACCAGCACCAGTGCCTAAGACCCAATTTTTCAGCCCCTGTCTAACAGGGGCGTGTAATTACAATTTTTGATGCAATACTTTGCAGCAGGGCTTGTTCCTGCGTTTCAACTAGAGTGTCTGTGAGGGGTTGCAGTGTTGTGGCACCAGCACCAGTGCCTAAGACCCAATTTTTCTGCCCCTGTCTAACAGGGGCGTGTAATTACAATTTTTGATGCAATACTTTGCAGCAGGGCTCGTTCCTGCGTTCCAACTAGAGTGTCTGTGAGGGGTTGCAGTGTTGTGGCACCAGCACCAGTGCCTAAGGCCTAATTTTTCAGCTCCTGTTCAACAGGGGCATGTAATTACAATTCTTGATCTAATATTTCACAGCAGGGCCCTGTGAGGGCTTACAGTGTTTTGGCCACAGCAACACCTAAGGCCCAAATTTCTGCTGAGTATATAGGGTAGGACCCTACTTTCAAACATCTAACTTACAAACGACTCCTACTTGCAAACGGAAGGAGATAACAGGAAGTGAGATGAAATCTACCCCTAAGGAAGGGAAATTCTCTCCTGTAAGAGTTAATATGGGAAAACAATTTTTCCTTTCCACTGATGCTTTCCAATCCTTGTTCCACAAAAAAACACAAATTTTCAAAAAACATTTTTCATTGGGACAAAAAAGTGAGGTGAAATCTTCTGAAGAGGAGGAAAGACGCAAAACAAATGTCACAGGGGTGATAACCCTTCCCTATGTTTTCCAAAAAGCTTAGAAAAGATTTTTTGGCTGGAGCTAAACACATTAAAAATGTTCAAAATTACAAACAGATTCTACTTAACAACAAACCTACAGTCCCTGTCTTGTTTGCACCGCCTGTATACTGCTGTTCAGAGTATATAGGGACCTTTCCTTATTTTAATTTGGGTGCGGGGTTCCCCTTAATATCCATACAAGACCCAAAGGGCCTGGTAATGGACTGGGGGGTACCCATGCCGTTTGTCTCACTGATTTTCATCCATATTGCCATGACCCGACATGACATTAAACCCGCAAGCAGTTTTAAATGAGATTTTTTCCTTTAAAAATGACATTTGGTGCAGGGACTGTTCTAAACATGGGAAACACGCGTCACTTTACAGGCATACTATAGACACCCCCCAGGTACGATATTTAAAGGAATATTTCACTTTTTTTTTTTTACTTTAAGCATCATTAAAATCACTGCTCCCGAAAAAACGGCCGTTTTTAAAAGTTTTTTTTGCATTGATACATGTCCCCTGGGGTAGGACCCGGGTCCCCAAACCCTTTTTAGGACAATACCATGCAAATTAGCCTTTAAAATGAGCACTTTTGATTTCGAACGTTCGAGTCCCATAGACGTCAATGGGGTTCTAACGTTCGTGCGAACTTGCGGTCCGTTCGCGGGTTCTGGTGCGAACCGAACCGGGGGGTGTTCGGCTCATCCCTACTGATGATAGAGTAGTGGTCCTTGTTAAGGTCAGGCGTACCCAACCACGTTCTTCTGTTGCTGAGGTGCAACAACCACATGGTTCTCATATGGAGCAGAGAGCCAGTACTAGTGTCACTCATCCTTCTGGTGAACTGGCAAGCACCAGCAGCCTAGTACATCCTGGTCGTAGACAAACCAGCACTGCAGTAACACTTGGTGACATGGCGAGTCCCATAAGTGCAGTTCAAGCTGGTGCGGTGGCTAGTACAAGTAGTGCCCTGCAGCCACCAAGAGTTTGAACACAGGCCTGTAGAGCCCATAGTTACCTTCCTGATGCGTTTGCTAATCCTGATTGGAAGCCAACACTTCTGCAGCGCTCGTTCCTCCCCCACTCATTGGCCAACCCAGAATTCAGGTGAAAACAGCGGATTGTAGCACCCTTGACTAGAGATGAGCCCCCCAGTTTGGTTCGCACCAGAACTTGCGAACAGACAAAACATTTGTTGGAACACCGTTAAAGTCTATGAGACACAAATGTGAAAATAAAAACTGCTCATTTTAAAGGCTTATATGCAAGTTATTGCCATAAAAAGTGTTTGGGGACCCGGGTCCTGCCCCAGGGGACATGGATCAATGCAAAAAAAGTTTTTAAAACGGTCGTTTTTTCAGGAGCAGTGATTTTAATGATTTTTTCTCTCTTCTGAAATTCCAACAATCATTCTTGGTGACTTCAACATCCCTGTTAATCTTAACACTCCCGCTACTTCCAAGCTGCTGAGCTTAACCTCCTCTTTTGACATACAGTGGGGACGGAAAGTATTCAGACCCCCTTACATTTTTCACTCTTTGTTATATTGCAGCCATTTGCTAAAATCATTTAAGTTCATTTTCATTTAAGTTCATTTAAGTTCATATTGTACACACAGCACTCCATATTGTACACACAGCACCCCATATTGTACACACAGCACTCCATATTGTACACACAGCACCCCATATTGTACACACAGCACCCCATATTGTACACACAGCACCCCATATTGTATACACAGCCCCCCATATTGTACACACAGCACCCCATATTGTACACACTGCACCCCATATTGTACACACAGCACTCCATGTTGTACACACAGCACCCCATATTGTACACACAGCACTCCATATTGTACACACAGCACTCCATATTGTACACACAGCACCCCATATTGTACACACAGCACCCCATATTGTACACACAGCACCCCATATTGTACACACAGCACCCCATATTGTACACACAGCCCCCCATATTGTACACACAGCACCTCATATTGTACACACAGCACCCCATATTGTACACACTGCACCCCATATTGTACACACAGCACTCCATATTGTACACACAGCACCCCATATTGTACACACAGCCCCCCATATTGTACACACAGCCCCCCATATTGTACACACAGCCCCTCATATTGTACACACAGCACCCCATATTGTACACACATCACCCCATATTGTACACACAGCCCCCCATATTGTACACACATCACCCCATATTGTACACACAGCACCCCATATTGTACACACATCACCCCATATTGTACACACAGCCCCCCATATTGTACACACATCACCCCATATTGTACACACAGCACCCCATATTGTACACACAGCACCCCATATTGTACACACAGCACTCCATATTGTACACACAGCACTCCATATTGTACACACAGCACCCCATATTGTACACACAGCCCCTCATATTGTACACACAGCACCCCATATTGTACACACATCACCCCATATTGTACACACAGCCCCCCATATTGTACACACATCACCCCATATTGTACACACAGCACCCCATATTGTACACACAGCACTCCATATTGTACACACAGCACTCCATATTGTACACACAGCACCCCATATTGTACACACAGCACCCCATATTGTATACACAGCACCCCATATTGTACACACAGCACCCCATATTGTACACACTGCACCCCATATTGTACACACAGCACTCCATATTGTACACACAGCCCCCCATATTGTACACACAGCCCCCCATATTGTACACACAGCCCCCCATATTGTACACACAGCACCCCATATTATACACACAGCACCCCATATTGTACACACATCACCCCATATTGTACACACAGCACCCCATATTGTACACACATCACCTCATATTGTACACACAGCCCCCCATGTTGTACACACAGCACCCCATGTTGTACACACAGCCCCCCATATTGTACACACAGCACCCCATATTGTACACACAGCTCCCCATATTGTACACACAACACCCCATATTGTACACACAGCCCCCCATATTGTACACAGCACCCCATATTGTACACACAGCCCCCCATATTGTACACACAGCCCCTCATATTGTACACAGCACCCCATATTGTACACACAGTCCCCCATATTGTACACACAGCTCCCCATATTGTACACACAGCACCCCATATTGTACACACAGCACCCCATATTGTACACACAGCCCCTCATATTGTACACACATCACCCCATATTGTACACACAGCCCCCCATATTGTACACACAGCACCTTATATTGTACACACAGCACCCCATATTGTACACACATCACCCCATATTGTACACACAGCCCCTCATATTGTACACACAGCACCCCATATTGTACACACAGCACCCCATATTGTACACACATCACCCCATATTGTACACACACAGCACCCCATATTGTACACACAGCACCCCATATTATACACACAGCACCCCATATTATACACACAGCACCCCATATTGTACACACAGCACCCCATATTGTACACACAGCCCCCCATATTGTACACACATCACCCCATATTGTACACACAGCCCCCCATATTGTACACATGGCACCCCATATTGTACACACAGCACCCCATATTATACACACAGCCCCCCATATTGTACACACAGCACCTCGTATTGTACACACATCACCCCGTATTGTACACACAGCACCCCGTATTGTACACACAGCACCCCGTATTGTACACACAGCCCCCCATATTGTACACACAGCCCCCCATATTGTACACACAGCACCCCATATTATACACACAGCCCCCCATATTGTACACACAGCACCCCATATTGTACACACAGCACCCCATATTGTACACACAGCACCTCATATTGTACACACAGCACCCCATATTGTACACATAGCCCCCCATATTGTACACACAGCACCCCATATTGTACACATAGCCCCCCATATTGTATACACAGCACCCCATATTGTACACACAACACCCCATATTGTACACACAGCACCTCATATTGTATACACAGCACCCCATATTGTACACACAACACCCCATATTGTACACACAGCCCCCCATATTGTACACACAGCACCTCATATTGTACACACAGCACCCCATATTGTACACACGGCACCCCATATTGTACACAGGGCACCCCATATTGTATACACAGCACCCCATATTGTACACACAGCACCCCATATTGTACACACAGCACCCCATATTGTACACACAGCACCTCATATTGTACACACATCACCCCATATTGTACACACAGCACCCCATATTGACAGAAAAACACAGAATTGTTGACATTTTTGCAGGTTTATTAAAAAAGAAAAACTTTAAATATCACATGGCTTAAAGGTTCAAGTACTGTGTCTGACATTCATCACAAACCAATACATCCTGTGGCAGAGGATCGTACGGGTTTTATCCCAAACAAGTCTGTGGCAGAGACTTTTGTTCGTACTGGCTGCTAGACAAGTGAGAGAGGCCTATCCAGGCGGGCAAAGATTGTGTCCCATAAGGGGATCACATTCAACTACAGTGTTTAATCCTAAAGGACGTTCTAAAGAAACCTAAAGAAAGGTATTTGAGCTTCCCTGCAGCTTTCCTCCTGCCTCTTTCCTGCTACTTCCTTGATTACTTGGTTTATTAAAGCATTGAAAACATACTCAAGTGTTTGGTGCTTATATCGTCCAGAGGTAAACTCAACGGAACCCTAGACCCGGTGCTGGTGAAAGAGAGGTATCGAGAGTGAAGGTAACAGCCCGCTTAAACCAGCAGCTCCACCGAGAGTCAGTGCTACATATATATATATATATTATACACACACACATCAAATACACTGCCTACACTGACTGAATATCTAGTCTACACTAAATGCAGACTGACTGTGTGTGTGTATATATATATACAGGTGTGCACTGAAGTACCCAGAGAGTGCCGGTGTGCATTGAAGTACCCAGAGAGTGCAGGCTGTAAGGTAAAAGCCAGAAACCTGAGTCTGAGGTCGCTGACAGTAGTCAGGAGAGCTCCATGTGGGAGTCTGAGCAGTGATGTGTCTGCTGCTGAAGAGAGCCAGGTGGCTCGGTATTTTTGTTTGCAATGCTGCCTGTGTAAGCCAGGAGGCTGAATATCCTTTTGTTTGTTGCTGGCGGTAAAAACCCCCCTGCGAGGGAAACCACTTTTGCTGGAATTTTGTTTTTCTTTAATAAAAGTGGGCCAAAAAACCCTGAAAAGGAATTATCTGTGTGGACTGTTCTCGCTAGTGGGTGCTAGAGCTAAACAACCCCCAAACCTCACAAAATATATATATATATATACACACACACATCAAATACACTGCAACTAACTAGCCTGCCTAATTTAGCTCAATCTATCTCTGTCCACAGTCACAGTCTATACACAGCCGCTATGTAAGCAGCCTTATACAGTGTGGGGCGTTGACTTAGTCCCCCTGAGCCATGATTGGCCAAAGGCACACTGTCTTTGGCCAATTATGGCTCTCTCTGCAGAGCACGCTGTGATTGGCCAATCATCAGACACTAATGCACTGCAATCTCCCAGTGTATTATGGGGCATTCCGCAGCACTCGATTTTCCCGTGAATGCCCCATATTGTTCGCTGTTCAGCAAATGGGTGAACACCCAATGTTCGACCCTAACATCGAGCTCATCTTTACCCTTGACTTTTATTTGCTGTTTTTCACAGAAAATCTGTAGAAATCTATTGTAGACAAAAGCAATTTATCGTCGCAGATCCTCATTTGACCCTTTCCAGAGAATGTGACTGGAAACCTATTACGGTTCCCGAATTTAAGACCTTTCTAGGTCTATCCCTCCTCATGGGCATTACTAAAAAGTGTGAGCTGCTGTCTTATTGGTCCACTGACCCAATTCACCATATGCCCGTGTTCTCTGCTTCCATGACCAGGACTACATATGAGCAAATCTTGTGGTTTATGCACTTCAACAACAATGAACTCTGTCATCTTCGGGGTGACCCTGAATATGATCGGCTCCACGAAATTCGGCCCCTCTAAAACCACTTCAACAAACAATTTGAAACCTTTTTATTCCCGATCAAGTTGTCTGCATTGATGAGTTCCTGATTACATTTTCTGTTCCCCCAGCAAGCGTGCCAGATATGGGGTCAAAATGTATAAGCTCTGTGATAGGGCCACAGGCTATACATATAGTTTTATGGTTTACGAGGGAAAAGGTAGTCACATGGAACCGGAGAACTGCCCAGACTACATAGGTAAGATTATTTGGGACTTGGTGTCACCCTTATTCAGAAAGGGGTACCATTCATGTAGACAATTATTACAAAAGCGTGACACTTTTTAGTCACATTTTTGATTCTGGAATTGGCGCCGTACAATCTAATCATCAGGGCTTCCGCCAACGACTTGTAGATTCCCGACTTAGACGGGGGAGAGAGCCTGCTTGAAGTGTAATAAATTGCTTGCAGTGAAGTGGAGGGACACATGGAATGTTTTTGTTCTGTCCTCCATTCACACAGATACGACGGTCCAAATTCCAACAGTGACTGGTGTTGTTGAGAAGCCCCTCTGTGTCCATGAATACAACCTTAACATGGGAGGGGTGGACTTCAAGGACCAGATGATGGTGTCATACTAAATTGCCCATAAGACCAGACGCTGGTACAATAAAGTGTCTGTATACTTATTTCAATTGGCTCTGCTGAACGCTTATGTGCTATACAAAGCGCCAGGAAGAACTGGATCCTTCCTAAAATTCCAGGAAGAGATCATCACAGCCCTTTTGTATCCAGACGGTGCTGTGCCCAACTTCACTATGCAAATGCAGCGAGCCGGCTGCATGAGAGGCATTTTACAGATGTCCTCCCTGGTACCTCTACCCAAAGAGCACCCCAAAGAAGATGTCATGTCTGTAGAAAACGCAGATATAGGCGTGACACCCGCTTTTATTGTCCCTCCTTTCCTGACCAACCTGGTCTCTGCATCGATGAATGTTTCCATCACTACCATACACTAGTGGAGTATTAGAATAGGGTACAGCATGGCACAGTCCTAGAGCACACTTACACAGGGTGTCCAAAGATGTTAGATGCCCATCACATTTTGAGAGACCGTAACCTTGAACGTTTATAGTTACAATAAATATGTAAAAAAAGAAAAATAACGCACGCGGGGCCGCCATTTTGGCGACACCCGGAAGTGCAAGTAAACAAGTGGCACACGCCGGATTCTCATCAAAGGGGGTCTTAGTGGGTATATAAGTAAGTATGGCAGCGGTGGTAAGGTACCCCAGAGGAAGTCTAATGAGACGAAACGCGTCGGGAGACTCCACTGCCTGCCATTAAGTCTATTTTAAGCGCTTTTTTACCATGGAACATGTAAGTTTTTTACCACAATAAATTTTATTTCTCTTAAACGGTATTACACTATGTGGCCCCTTTTTTACTTTCCATGAGCCACTACTGGATTTGGTCATACAAGAAAGAAATCTGTTGGGAGCCTTGGATACAGTATCCGGATTCCATATTGGTCCAGTGTGATACTTCATTCTACTGCCCGGTGGCAACACAAGCATTTCTGACTCAAGGGATATATGTCTCTGTGAGTCCAACGGTTCCGGTAAGCCTCCATCATTATACACCACTTTCTTTCAACCTATGTGACGTAGAGACATCATCATCTACTTTGGATTTTTATAATCTTCAGTTTCTACATAAACAGACACTTACGGACATTCCAGTACTATCTAGAATATATGGTGTTGTGAACCAAACAGTTATATGTATATTTTCCTTGTCCCTTCTTTGCTTACTGCTTCTCTTAATCTAGCTATGGGGTGCACAGACACTACCATTAGAATCTGATCCTTCAGTGGTCTCCAGATTTTTTTCAGGCGAATAGATATTTATCTAAATCCTTCTTGGCACCACTCCCTAAGTTTGTGGTGGTACGAATCGGACACTATGCTTTTTGTGATTTTTATTTATTATTTTTTGTGATTTAACATTAGCGCTACACTATTTATACACATACGGTTTACAAAATCTCCTTATTTTGTGTGTGAGCTGCTTTGATAGAGCAAGCGCGGTGTTTCTTGAGTTAATTTATTTTCACAATAAATATGTAAAAAAAGAAAAATAAAACATTAAAAAGAAAAAAAAAAGATGCAGGTCAACGATCCGGTGAGCTGGGTGATGCAGGATCAGCAGCAGGATGGAGCAGGGTCAGACAAGCCGGGTCAGCACAGGTAATCAGGTAGAGCAAGGCAGCAGGCTGGAGCAAGGTCAAATGGACAGTCAGTAATTGGCAACAGGATATCATGCAGGAGAGGCTTTAGCAGAGTCAGGGCAGGCCGAGGTCAGGATTGGAGGTAGCAGGTAAGTCAGCAGAGCCGGGTCAGTACAGGTAATCAGATAGCAGGTACAGGTTTCAGAACACGGGTAAGCTGCAGATCAAACAGCACTGCACAAGTGCAGCTGCTGTTCTTTTAAAGACCCATTGGCACCAAGCGGAGGTTAGCACGTGCACACACACACTGCTGCCATGCGCGCATGCACGCATCTCCATCTTGCTGCAGTAAGTCCCTAACACTGCTGTTATACTGTACTGTTACTGTATTTTATTGTTAACCATTGTTTGCTTTGCAGGTACGCCATTCATTTGCAGCACAGGTTTATTTATTCTGACAGCAACAGAGTTTGCTCTCACGATATGTAAATCCGTGACTCCAGCACTGTAGGAGGTGATTTCACCAACACAGTTAAAAAAAAAGCATAGATGCCGAAGCATGGGGGCAGGGGTGGAATATTTTTGTTTAATTTTCTTGGCAGTGATTTCTTCATCCACATCGATCGATGTGAATGGAGGTATCTGTTAGGTTCTTTTTTCCGTTCAGCCTGTGGGCTGAACAAAAAAAAGAACTGTGCATGTATGCCCATCATTAGAAGTGGGTGGATGAAGGGCAGTATTCTAATGGTGGGCATACCACCGATTGATCAATCAATGTGAATGGAGGAATCTGGCTGCATGAAAAAAAAGAACATTACAATATATGCCCAACAAGGACCATACTGGTATGTTGCTGGACTTTGAGTGGTTATACTGGAATGATGACTGCAGGTTTAGGCATCATCTTGGTATCTCTCATTTCAGCCAGCGGTCGGCTTTCATGTAAAAGCAATCCTAGTGGCTAATTAGTCGCTAGACTGCTTTTACAAGCAGTGAGAGGGAATGTCTCCCCCTGCTGTCTTCCATGGTTTTCTCAAGCTCTCCTGTCCCACCGTGGAACCCGAGGATTCAGCCGGTGGTTCCACCAGCTGACCATAGAGCTGGTCGGAGACTAGAATGGCTCCAATCATCTCTATGGCCTAAAAAAACGGAAGCTACGAGCATTTCATGACTTCAGTTTTGCCAGATATAAACGCCATTGGGAAATTGGCAAAGCAACTTATCACACCAAACTTGGTGTGGTCAGATGCTTTTAAGGGCTGAGGAGAGATCAAAAATTTTCAAAAAAAAGAGTACCTGTCACTACATATTGCTATCATAGGGGATATTTACATTCCCTGTGATAACAATAACAATGATTAAAAAATAAAATGAAAGGGACAGTGTAAAAATAAAAAAAAAAGCAATATAAATGATTTAAATAAATAAATAAAACCACCCCTGTGCCCCACTTGCACACGCGTAAAGGTGAATGCAAGTGTCAGTCTCGTGACATATGTGAACAGCAATTGCACCATGCATGTGAGGTATCACCGTGAATATCAGATCGAGGGCAGTAATTCTAGCAGTAGATGTCCTCTGTAAATCTATAGTGATAACCTGTAAAGGCATTTAAAGGTTTTTTAAAATGTATATAGTTTGTTGCCGCTGTGCGGGTATGCGTAATTTTAAAGCATGTCGTGTTTGGTATCCATGTACTCGGAATAAGATCATATTTTATATTTCACGAAACATTTGGGCAATATAGTGTGTTTTTGTGCATTACAATTCAAAAAATTGTTTTTCCCAAAAAATTGTGTTTGAAAAATCACTGTGCAAATACTTTGTAAAAAAAAAATATAACACCCACCATTTTAATCTGTAAGGCCTCTTTAAAAAAATATATGATATATATGTCTGCAGACTTTCCCAGACCGGATGGCGTTCCTTATGGACCCCCTGTACATAGCTTAAGGAACGGTAAACAGCATTCCAACATAGTGTCATCATTTACACAGGACCCTGACCAATGTCCTATTCTGACCCCTACTGTGAGGTCTCCATAGAAGCTGTAAAGTTATCATTTCCAGCTGCACATCCCTTGGCCTGAGGGACCACTCACACGTTCCTTTCCTGCGGGCCGTTACATTTCAAATATAGGTTGAATTAGACCTCTACATACACCATCCACTGACAATGTTAATTTCAGTCTTGCCTGAATACTCTGTGTGTTTGATTGCGGTGCCATTCACCAGATCTCAAATTTAAAATCTCCTATACAAATACCCCTGATGAAATGACTTTGAACCTGAAACACGTTGGGTACCGGATTTGGCTACCAGAAAGTGTTCTTGGTTACTGGAGACAAACTACTCTATATACGTACTTTTGTATTCTACTGCACTCCACTGTTTTTGTCAATTTAAAGTCCCAGTTGGGGGTATTCTAACTTTCTCTATATATACAGGGATGTGGCAAACTCTCTAGTTTTTCTGGTATGGCAAAAACATTTATCATATGATGTTTGGGGGTTCAAAGTAATTTTTTAGCAAAAAAAATGTTTTAATGTAAAAAAAAAAGTGTCAGAAAGGACTTGGTGGTTCAAGTGGTTAGAAGAGTGGGTGATGTGTGACATAAGCTTCTAATGTTGGGCATAAAATGCCAGGACAGTTCAACCCCCCAAATGACCCCATTTTGGAAAGTAGACACCCCAAGATATTTGCTGAGAGCCATGCTGAGTATTTTGCAGATCTTATTTGTTTTGGAAAATTAAGAAAGAAAAGGATTTTTTTTTCTTTTTTAAATTTTCAAAACTTTGTGACAAAAAGTGAGGTCTGCAAAATACTCACTATACCTCTCAGCAAATAGCTTGGGGTGTCTACTTTCCAAAATGGGGTCAATTGGGGGGGGGGGGGGTTTGTGCCATCTGGGCAATTCATGGGCTCAGAAACTGTGATAGGTAGTGAGGAGTGAAATAAAAAATTTACACCCTTAGAAATCCTGAAGGCGGTGATTGGTTTTCGGGGTCCCGTACGCGGCTAGGCTCCCAAAAAGTCCCACACATGTGGTATCCCCGTACTCAGGAGAAGCAGCAGAATGTATTTTAGGGTGCAATTCCGCATATACCCATGTCATGTTTGAGCAGTATATCATTTAGTGACAAGTTTGTGTACTTTTTCTTTCTTTTGTCATTTTTCAATCACAAAAATGACAAAAAAAATATTCAATTTGCTCAACATGCCTCTAAGCAATTTCCTTGAGGTGTCTACTTTCCAAAATGGGGTGATTTGGGGGGTTTGTACTGCCCTGTCATTTTAGCACCTCAAGAAATTAGATTAAAGTAAAAGCTGTGTAAATTCCAGAAAATGTACCCTAGTTTGTAGACACTATAACTTTTGCACAAACAAATAAATATACACTTATTGAATTTTTTTTACCCAAGACATGTGGCTGAATACATTTTGGACTAAATATATGACTAAAATTGAGTTTATTGGATTTTTCTTATAACAAAGTAGAAATATTTTTTTTTCAAAATTTTTGGTCTTTTTTCATTTATATTGCAAAAACAAAAAATCCCAGAGGTGATAAAATACCACCAGAATAAAGCTCTATTAGTGGGAAAAAAGGACACACATGTTGTTTGTGTACAGCATTGCATGACCGCACAATTACCAGATAAAGCAGCGCAGTGCCAAATAGTAAAAAGGTCTCTGGTCATTAAGGGGGATAAATCCTTCCGGGGCTGAAGTGGTTAAGGTAAAAAAACTTCATCCTTTCCATCCTCTGTAATAATTCCTGTAACATCCTAGTATATGATCTATATCTATGGAGATGATATCTGATTGCTGGAGACACTAAAGAATGGTGGATGGAAGAATAAAGTGCTTTAATGTGAAGTGTCCCCCATGTGAATGTAGAATCCCATTGTAAATGTGGAATATCCACCAATATAGTACTTGTATCTCTAATATATCCCAGAAGTCTCAGCACTAAAGGCTGGAAATGTATATCCACCCCTCCCCCCTACATTCTCTATAAGGGATCCTATTCCTGCCACAATCCGGTGATCTTCAATGGGAACTTCTGATTGGTGGACTTTAGGAAGGTGATGGAATATTGGGGTCACTGGGGTATCCACCATCAGAAATTCTGCTGTTTTATTTCATAAACCCCCCAGATCCTTTCCTTTATCTATCAATTTCAGAAGCCCCTGTATGAGACACTGTGTGAGGTCCTGCTTAATAACCGGGTACATAAGGGGGTGACTGAGCTGTCACAGCGCCCCCTCTTTATACTGTGTAGACATAAGTACTACAACAGCTTCACCTTTATCAACTTCCCTAATAACAAGATCTTCCCTCTGTATAACATTCTGTATATCCTGATATTCCGCTCTAGTGATGTTATGTTACTTTTCACTAAATGGGAATAATTCCTCATATTCATCTTATAATATAATATCATGTGTCTGGATTTGTCTCTGCAGGTTGGAGGGATGTGGTGTGACTTCCTCTGGCTGTGATGATCTCCGATCCATTCTTATCAGTAATCGATCCCTCACCACACTGGATTTATCATATAATAATCTGAAAGACTCTGGAATAAAACTTCTATGTGAGGGGCTCAGACATCCTGACTGTACTCTGGAGTGGCTGTGGTGAGAATTATCTTATAAATGATATAATATTCTGCAGGATTCTGGTATAAATCTTGTATGTGAGGGATCCAGACATGTCACCTAGATGAATGTTATACAAAGACAGACTTCTGATTGGCCGGTTACACTGGGAGTTCCCATCATAGTCCTTCAGGTCACTCGCTGTTATTGGCTTTCATCCCCTCCCCCCTCCACTGACTATCAGAGATCAGACTTTGGCTGCGGTCACACTGGAGGTCACAGCGGCTCACAGCAGGGGGTCTGGTGCGTCTTCATTCACCGTTTCAGGTCTGATTTCTCCCTGAATTTTGGGCTGAATTTGGGTCCTGAAACAGACCAGAAGATTCATAGGACTCTGTATTCTCTTCATTCAGTGACCAATCATAGACAGATGGTCCTCAATTAGAATCTGGAAGGACAGAGCGAGTCTCTAGACCAGAAGTGACCCCTAGATGACAATAAAATCCCCCCATCCTTGTAGATGTAAAATTGTCACCTCACTGAGCCACAAAGAGAAGTCCTAGTCATTTCATCTACAAGCCCAGCAGAGGACGAGGCCGATACAGTGAGAAGACCCCGAACTGTCTGCCAGACATTGATTTATATCAGAGATCAGAGGAATCTATTTTATCTCTCATACAAAATAAAATATTAGTTGTAGAGAGATGGAAATAATTCCTCCTGATTGTACACATGTTGGGGTACATGTACATATAACATTGTATGTGTAGTGAGGATAGAATCCAGGAGAAACCCCCAGAATGGTTCTATGGAGTCTGATCACACCAGACAAGCACTGATTGGTCTTGTTGGGATCAGATTGACATGCCGGTGTTAGAAATCCAATCCTCATCCATCAGAACCATTCATGGCCCATTTAGCTCTGGTTCCTTCAGAACACAGGACCGGCTTGTGGGCTGGGCAGGGAACACCCCCCAGGGTTGATTGGCTGATGGCTAAACTCCACCCCCATCTATAAATTGAGGATCCTGAGATATGGATGGGATGATTCCCATGGTGCCGGTCTAACCGATGAATAGCGGATGTTCCTGACATGTTCCTGTCACAGGATAATCCTCAGAAAAAGTTTATTTCTGTTTTATTCTCACAGCCAGACTGTGTCTGTCCTTTTGTTTTTGTTGTATTTTCTGTCATTCTTTATCTTTGTACATATTTTATACACTAAATAACAAACTAGTGTAGCTCTGCTCTATATTACACAGACAGACAACCTACCTGCAGACAGAGGTAAGTGTTACCACAACCCCAGAGTTACTATACGGCTGTGTAACTATGTAACAAACCACCTCACCACCTGATCCTGATACTTCCAAATAATAATTACACAACAACAATTATAATACAAAGCAAATACTACATACAATATATGTCTGCTACTACCACAACCTCAGTGCTGGAACAATGTGCTGCAGAATAATGAATTGGTATTAATACACTTTATACAGAAAACTTAGAACTTTATACAGTAATTGTAGAAATGGAGTCGGTGAGGATTTCCTCTCAGTAGCGCCACATCCAAAAACTTGTTAGAAACAAAATAAATACCCCTAAGGGGGACTTTTATGGCATTTGTATATATAAAGCGGAGCTCCGGGAGAAATGTTACTTTGTAGATAAACCTCCCCCTATAATCCTCATGATGAATGTATTCTAGTAAAGGTACGCTGTAATCCAAGGTCCGCTTTGTATTTTTGCAGCATTGTTTTCTTACTTTTGTAAGTCCCAGCAGGCCGCCGCCATCTCATGTGTGGGCATCTGAAGCCAGACTGTATCTCTTCCTGTATTCCATGGTTACCCAGCATGCACCTCCAGATCTCGCACATGCTCAGAGCAGCACGAGCTGTGTAATAGGTTGTAGATTGGGTTACCATAGCAACATCAGTGTCAGAGGAAGTCTCCGCCCCTTAGCTATGGAAACCTCCCCTCCCCCTCCAGGAAGCAGGAAGTTTATCTACATTTACAAAGATTATAAATCTAGAAATACAAAAATCTCCTGCAAAAGGTAATTACTTTATAAAAGATGATAATTGTAAATGATATCCCTTGTTTCTGTGCAGATATATATATATATATTGTTATGGAATTATTTCTCTAAAACAAAAGTTAATAGTGAAGCTGCAGGAAGAGATTCACAGGACTCAATCACTGTGTGTAAAATGTCCGTTCCGTGCAAAAATGTATTATTACATGTTATTTTATACATAGATAAGAAAGGGGAGGTGTGAGATGTTATTAAATGCTAACAAATAGAAATATATTATTAAAATCTGGAGAATAGAACAATTGTAAAAGTAAAACCTTGAGGGGGGAGGGGGGAGTAGAGACAGAGAGAGCTTCTAGTAGAAGATGTGTCTGTGTGTGAGGTGAAGATCACAGAACACATTTCATCAGTCAGAACAAAATGGAGTCTCTTGTGCTTCAATCACCAATACAGAGAATGTCCATATCATATATATATATAATCTGTACAGAAATCATTTATCATTTACAATTAGCATTGTTTAAAAAGTAATTACCTTTTGCAGAAGCTGCCCCACCAAATTGCCCCATCAAAACTGCCTCATCATATTACCGCTATTAAAACTGCCCCATCAAAATTGCCCCATCATACTGCCACCATCATATTACCCCCATCAAAATTGCCCCATCCTATTACCCCCATCAAAACTGCCCCATCCTATTGCCCTCATCAAACTGCCCCATAAAATTGCCCCAACAAAACTGTCCCATCCTATTGCCCTCATCAAACTGCCCCATCTAAACTGCCCCATAAAATTGCCCCATCAAAACTGCTCCATCCTATTGCCCTCATCAACCTGCTCCATAAATTTGCACCATCAAAATTGCCCCCATCAAAATTGCCCCCATCAAAACTGCCCCATCCTACTGCCCCCATCAAAACTGCCCCCATCAAAACTGCCCCCATCAAAACTGCCTCATCAAAACTACCCCATCAAAATGGCCCCATCAAAACTGCCCCATAAAATTGCCCCATCAAAACTGCCCCCATCAAAATTGCCCCATCATACTGCCACCATCAAAATGGCCCCATCCTATTGCCCTCATCAAACTGCCCCATAAAATTGCCCCAACAAAACTGTCCCTTCTTATTGCCCTCATCAAACTGCCCCATCAAAACTGCCCCATAAAATTGCCCCATCAAAACTGCCCCATCCATTTGCCCTCATCAACCTGCCCCATAAAATAGCCCCATCAAAATTGCCCCGTCCTATTGCCCCATCAAAACTGCCCCATTATATTGCCCCCATCAAAACTGCCCCCATCAAAACTTCCCCCATCATACTGCCACCATCAAAATGGCCCCATCAAAACTGCCCCATAAAATTGCCCCATCAAAACTGCCCCATCCTATTGCCCTCATTAAACTGCCCCATCAAAACTGCCCCCATCAAAATTGCCCCATCAAAACTGCCCCCATCAAAATTGCCCCATCAAAACTGCCCCTATCACAATTGCCCCATCAAAACTGCCCCATCCTATTGCCCCATCATACTGCCCCCATCAAAATTACCCCATCATATTGCCCCCATCAAAATTGCCCCAACAAATTGCCCCCATCAAAATTGCCCCATCATACTGCTACTATCAAAATTGCCCCATCATATTGCTCCCATCAAAACTGCCCCATCCTATAGCCCCATTCTACTGCCACCCTCAAAAGTGCCCTATCCTATTGCCCCATCAAACTGCCCCAATCAAAACTGCCCCTATCCATCCTATTGCCCCATCAAAACTTCCCTATCAAAATGGCCCCATTATACTCCCACCATTAAAATGGCCCCATCAAAATTGCCCCATTATACTACCCCAATCAAATTGCCCCATCAAAATTGCCCCCATCAAAACTGCCCCATCAAAATTGTCCCATCAAAACTGCTCCTATCCTATTGCTCCATCATATTGCCCCCAAAAAAATGCCCCATCCTATTGCCGTCATCAAACTTGCCCCCATCAAAATTGCTCCATTAACTGCCACCATGAAAACTGTCCCATCAAATTGTCCCATCAAAACTGAACATGAAAGCTGCACCCATCTTGTTGCCCCAAAATTGCCCCATCCTATTGCCTCATCAAAATTGCCCATCAAAACTGCCCCTCCTATTCCTGTATTATAAATGATTAGTAATGGTGTGTCCCCTCTGCCCCCCCCCAGGCTTTGTATGTAATGAGAGATGAGATGTTCCAGCCCCTCCCCCACCGCCCATCACTGTGTATAAGAAGATTTGGTCACCGTGGCAACAAAAGCCTGGTTACCCTTTTTATAAATGGCCACCGCCTCGCATGACGTCATTTCCGGTTTACAAATAATGGGATGATACGGCCCAGCGATGCCGATGGGTGACACAAATCTCCCAGGAGGCATTGCAGAGCGGAAATGATGAGCTCCACCCCTGGGGAGGGGGAAGGGAAAATTTCAATCTGAGATATAAAATATATATAAATGTCATTGGATGTGTCTATTTCTGCCCCTCCCTGGAAGAACATTTCATTCTCTCAGACCCCGCCCACTGATTATTCATTGGATGTGTCTACTTCTGCCCCTCCCTGGAAGAACATTTCATTCTCTAAGACCCCGCCCACTGATTATTCATTGGATGTGTCTACTTCTGCCCCTCCCTGGAAGAACATTTCATTCTCTAAGACCCCGCCCACTGATTATTCATTGGATGTGTCTACTTCTGCCCCTCCCTGGAAAAACATTTCATTCTCTAAGACCCCGCCAACGGATTATTCATTGGATGTGTCTACTTCTGCCCCTCCCTGGAAAAATATTTCACCTCTTTCCTGCTTCTCCCTCCAGGATTAGGGGCTGTAAAGGGACATTACGGTGCTGTGATTATCTTTGCTCCATTATCTCCACAAACCGAACTCTGACCATTCTGTATATAATATTGGATGATGATGAGAAGATGTCGGAGTCAGAAGTGGGACGACGTTGTGAGGTCCTCCGGAATGCCAGCTTCTCTGTGAAGAGATGGTAAGATCTGTTGTATTGGAGGTAACACACATACTAAGTCTTAGAATGTGAATAGTAAAATGTAGACAACATTGGATGGTGATGAGATGATGGAGGTGGGACGTTGTTGGGAGGTCTTCTGACACCCGGGCTGCACTGTAATGAAAATGGAAGGACGGGTGACAAACATTCTATACAATTTCTGTAGAACCCATTGGAGGTCTCTGTAGTTCTACAGATAATGAGAGAAATGATTGAGATTTCCTGTGCCAGTCACAGATTTCCCAGATGATGGAGAATTTATTCCTCATCCCAAGTTTTATCATTACAGATGGGAGATGGGGAAAATTAGATCCACCAATAATAATCTTAGTCAGGTCCTACAATCTTCCACAAGGTTTTACCTTTACAGAAAAATAACCCCCCATCCCCCGAGGTCCATCCAATGTGTCAGTATAACTGAGCCAATCAGATGTGTGTTCTCATCCTGTACACATGACAGCCCAGCACACCAGTCATACAGTCTGCTATCCCAATGGCTGGATGGACATGAGTGTGTGGCCCCTGCCATGGTGAGGGCCCCTCACTTTTCCATCATTTCTTACAGAGCACAGTATGAGCACAACAAGGAGGGGAAGGGAGGGAATTTATGATCCAGGAGACTCAAATTGATTCAATATGAAAAATAATAACAGATGAGGGAAATACCCTAACTACATCTGTATATGGATAAAGCTAATTGCATGACACCCGGGGAATCTAATTGAGATAGTAGGGTGTGTTCCTCTGAATTAAAGGCATATCACAAAAAAGGGAGACCCAGGGGGGAGGAACGGGACAGGAGCCAGTTCCACCCAGGGAAAAAGAATTCATCAACAAGGAACCAGCAGATTAGCAAAAATATGAAAAATTTAATATTTGAGTTGAATAATTCCACATATACACCAAACACAAAATCAAAAATTATGACAATAAGTGAACCAAGACCAAACACTAAGAAAATAAAATAGACAACGTTGTCTAGGAACAGAACAACACACAGATGGCCACCACTAAACACACACAACAAGAACGCCCAGCTGGATTAATGAGTGAAAAGATACACAGCAAAACATGAAGCGTCTCATAAGTATCTCAGAAGGTTGTGGGTCAAGGCTGGGAGATTGGTGTATGCAGCCGTATGGTTAGGGGGGAGTCCGCCTTGTAGAATGCCAATGCCAGGCTTTAGGTGAGCCTTGAGATGTATTGCATGGACATAGCTGATTGAGACACTAACAGCTGAGTGTCATACAATGACTGGTGAAGTAGATGAGCCTCTATGTGGGGATGGTGCAAAGGTGTAGATGTGCCTGCATCGGTAATAATCACTATGAATGAAATTAACAGTGGGTGGGAGACAACTGTGTAACTATGGTGACATCAGTCACGATTAGAATATGAACAGATACAGTCTCACCAGTCCCGGGATACCGAAGTTGAGCAGGCTAGTGGATCATGCCAATCCCACTTGAATCATCTCAGATGGTACGGAGCGGCTACATCCAGATCAGGTCAGCTGGATGGGACTTCGTAGATCCGTGTGCTTGGTTTGCCAGCAGCAGTGATGGGGAGCGGAGGCGTATTAGAGCTTGCCGTCTAAGTGTGGCGTAGGTCAGCGTCCACTTCCTGGTTCCATGCTGTGAGGCCTCACACGAGGGCGGACGGAATACCCAGGGCTGATGGGTGGGTCTGTGTGTGACGCTAGGTGGAGCGTGATGGCATCATGCTGACGCGTTTCATCCGTCACAGGGATTTCTTCAGAGCATGCGCCGTTGCCAGAGCGAACAACTTATATAGCCCTCCCACTCAGCTACGTGGATACAATGGCTATCTGTTGGCCTGGCAACGGTACAACAAATGGACTGCCATTCAGACCGGAAGACAACAAAGATTATGCAAATAAATGAAAAGGGCCGGTCCGTGGGTGCACCACCTCTATACAGAACAGGAACTACTTAAACAAAGAAGGGAGGGAGAGAAGAAAAGGGGAATGGAGTGGAGAGGAAAAACTAAAACTGAAACTAAATAGAAAATAGAAACTAAAATATAATATGATATGGAAGTGAAAATTAAATGATAAATAATAGAAGAAAAGAAAAAAAAAAAAAAAAAGGGGGAAAAGGTAATAAATGTAAATATGGACCTAAGGGGTAAGGAACACTGACAGATTGCACTCGTTATTTAACCCATGAGGGGACATGCTGTCAAGGGTATATATCCACATTTTTTCCTTCTGGCAAAGAATTCGGTCAAAATCACCCCTTCTGAGGGGAAGATTTAACCTGTAGATACCCTTGACAGAAAGCCCAGTGGGGTCCCCCCCATGGAACTTGAGGAAATGTAGGGGAATGGGGCGCTCATCGTCTTTGCTGAGAATGCTTTGGACGTGCTCACCGACTCTGATCTTCAACTTCCTCTTTGTCTTACCCACATATTTTTTGCCACAAGGGCAAGTGAGCATATACACTACTCGTGTGGTATTGCAATTGATGAAATTATAAATTTTAAACTGTCTCTTACCGTCAGAGTCGGTGAACACGTCCGTGCATTCAACATACTTGCAGATGGCGCATCTGCCACACCTAAACATACCTTTAAGAGGGGGGAGTAGGGTAAGCCAGTTTTTGGTCGGGGATCTTTGGTATTCGGAATGGATCAAGTCATCCCTCAAATTCCGGGAACGTCGGGCGGTAAGAAGGGGACGCTCTCCCACTATCTCACCAAGAACAGGGGAACCAGAAAGGATATGCCAGTGGTTATTAAGAATGGTCCTAATCTGTTTCCATTGAGCACCATATTTGGTGATGATTCTAGGGGGTTCATGTCTATCTTTAGAGACCGTAGGGTTCCTTCTAATGAGAAGTTGCTGACGGTCCGTCTGAAGGGCTCTTTTTTTGGCTGTTCTAATAGATGAATGGGAGTAGCCTCTGTCCCTTTTTTGAGAGCACAGTATGAGCCCCTCCCCCCTCCATCATCACAGCAACATTTCCTCCTCTAACACTCTCATTTTATTCTTCTATGAAGGTATGGAGGAAGAGGCTGGGAAGTATCTATATACAGAAGGAGATAAGAAGATGGTGTGTGGGAGCCCCTCCCCCTCTCAGGTAATACACGGATCCGGATATGAAGAGAATGTCCGGAATGGAATGATATCAGAGTAAAGTCATATGAACTCTCAGCTTTTATTTTCTCTTTCTGATCCTTAAATATAGAATTCCAGTAATAGTAATCTTTGTGTTCTTTTCCTCTTCTAAATGGCTTCATTTCTGCTCAGTATTGCCCACTTCCTGTGTTGTTGTGTGACTGGTGCCCCCTTCACAGCACTGATCTGATAGGGGCACCCGCGCATGCGCGCTCCCATCTATTGTACTACAAGCCTGCAGTGACACACTGGCTGCACCGCACATAACATCACCGCTTCAGCTCCACCTCCATTGTCATCTGATTGGAGCCCCGCCTCTGCCCCGCCTCCTCTCTATGAGTGACAGCGGCCCACACAGATTCTGTGTCACCCATCCCATTGCAGAGCATTACGTGTCACCAATCCCATTGCAGAGCATTACATGTCACCCAACAAACTGCAGAGCATTACGTGTCACCCAACACACTGCAGAGCATTACGTGTCACCCAACACACTGCAGAGCATTACATGTCACTCATCCCACTGCAGAGCATTACATGTCACCCAACAAACTGCAGAGCATTACGTGTCACCCAACACACTGCAGAGCATTACGTGTCACCCAACACACTGCAGCGTATTTCATGTCACCCATCCCACTGCAGAGCATTACATGTCACTCATCCCACTGCAGAGCATTACGTGTCACCCAACCCACTGCAGGGCATTACGTGTCACCCATCTCACTGCAGAGCATTACATGTCACCCATCCCACTGCAGAGAATTATATGTCACCCATCCCACTGCAGACCATTATGTGTCACCCATCCCACTGAAGAGCATTACATGTCACCAATCCCACTGCAGAGCATCACGTCTCACCCAACCCACTGCAGAGCATTACATTTCACCAATCCCACTGCAGAGCATTACGTGTCACCCAACCCACTGCAGAGCATTACGTGTCACCCATCCCACTGCAGAGCATTACATGTCACCCATACCACTGCAGAGCATTACATGTCACCAATCCCACTGCAGAGCATTACATGTCACCCAACCCACTGCAGAGTATTACGTGTCACCCATCCCACTGCAGAGCATTACATTTCACCCAACCCACTGCAGAACATTACATTTCACCCATCCCACTGCAGAGCATTACATGTCACCCATCCCACTGCAGAGCATTATGTGTCACCCATCCCACTGCAGAGCATTACATTTCACCAATCCCACTGCAGAACATTACGTGTCACCCAACCCACTGCAGAGCATTACGTGTCACCCATCCCACTGCAGAGCATTATGTGTCACCCATCCCACTGCAGAGCATTACATTTCACCAATCCCACAGCAGAGCATTACATGTCACCCAACCCACTGCAGAGCATTACGTGTCACCCATCCCACTGCAGAGCATTACATGTCACCAATCCCACTGCAGAGCATTACGTGTCACCCAACCCACTGCAGAGCATTACATGTCACCCAACCCACTGCAGAGTATTACATGTCACCCATCCCACTGCAGAGCATTACATTTCACCAATCCCACTGCAGAGCATTACGTGTCACCCAACCCACTGCAGAGCATTACGTGTCACCCATCCCACTGCAGAGCATTACATGTCACCCATCCCACTGCAGAGCATTACATTTCACCAATCCCACTGCAGAGCATTGCGTGTCACTCTACCCACTGCAGCGCATTACATGTTACCCATCCCACTGCAGAGCATTACATGTCACCCATCCCACTGCAGAGCATTACGTGTTACCCATCCCACTGCAGAGCATTACATGTCACCCATCCCACTGCAGCGCATTACATGTCACCCATCCCACTGCAGCGCATTACATGTCACCCATCCCACTGCAGCGCATTACATGTCACCCAAACCACTGCAGAGCATTACATTTCACCCAACCCACTGCAGAGCATTACGTATCACCCATCCCACTGCAGAGCATTACCTATCACCCATCCCACTGCAGAGCATTACGTGTCACCCATCCCACTGCAGAGCATTACATATCACCCATCCCACTGCAGAGCATTACCTGTCACCCATCCCACGGCAGAGCATTACGTGTCACCCATCCCAGTGAAGAGCATTACGTGTCACCCATCCCACTGCAGAGCATTACGTGTCACCCATCCCACTGCAGAGCATTACGTGTCACCCATCCCACTGCAGAGCCTTACATTTTACCCAACCCACTGCAGAGCATTACGTGTAGTAACTAGTGATGGGCCAAACACCCTCTTGTTCTTTTCATGTCAGAACTTTCAAACATCACAAAAAATTGGACCCGAATGACAAACCTCATTGTAGTTTATGGGACCTGAACTGCAAAAGTCTCCATTTAGAAGGCTTTCAATGCAAGTAAATGGCAATAAAGAGGGTATGGGGGCCCGGGTACTGCGCTGGGGGACATCAATGACATTTTTTTTTTAAACAATCTTTTTTATAGGAGAAGTGATTTTAATGATGCTTTAAGTGTAATAATAAAAATAAAAAAATCCTTTAACCACTTCAGCCCTGGAAGGATTTACCCCCTCCTGCCCAGAGCATTTTTTGCGATTCGGCACTGCTTTATTTTAACTGACAATTGTGCAGTCGTGTGACATTGTACCCAAACAAAATTGACGTCCTTTTCTTCCCACAAATAAAGCTTTCTTTTGGTGGTATTTGATCGCCTCTATGGTTTTTATCTTTTGCGCTATAAACAAAAAAAGTGCAACCATTTTGAAAAAAAAGCAATATTTTTTACTTTTTGCTATAATAATTATCCCAAAAAAATATATAAAAAAAAACACATTTTTCCTCAGTTTGGGCCGATACGTATTCTTCTACATGTTTTTGGTAATAAAAATCGCAATAGGTGTATATTGATTGGTTTGCACAAAAGTTATGGCATCTATAAAATAGGGGATAGCTTTATGGCATTTTTTTTATTTTTATTTTTTTTTACTAGTAATGGCGGCAATCTGTGATTTTTATCGGGACTGTGACATTATGGCGGGCAGATCGGACACTTTTGACACTATTTTGGGACGATTGACAATTATACAGCGATCAGAGATAAAAATAGCCACTGATTGGCATGTGATTAAATATAGTGCCGGGGGGGTCTCCTTAGTCTGCCTCTAAAGTGGCCCATCTGTACCCTGTATAGAACCTGCTGCAGCAAAACTGACATTTATAAAAGAAAGCTTGCAGGTAAAACTATTTAAATGTCATTTTTTTTCTTTATAAGTAACAGCTTGGGGAGCCGGTCTGTATGATGAGGTCACAATGTAGTGCACTGGGAACAGGATTAGAGATTTGTTGAATAAATTCTGGTGTCTCTTTGGCAGACTTTGGTGCTCTTGCCAATAGGCTGAGTGGTGGGAGGTTAAATGCCTTGTCAAGAATGTGGTACCCAAATGGTTGGTGTTTTTGCCACGCTTGATGTGCCTGAGACAAAGTTTCAAATTGCAACAGTGCGATCGGCTGCACGTGTAATATAAAAGGTCCAGACAGCTGAGCTGTGAGATAACAGCTCCACAATGTGATGGAATAGGGGGGCTGCTCTCTACTCTTCCATGATGGCTGCCTCCTTGGGGTTGTGCCTCACCCTCACTTTCCTCCTCTGCTCTATCCGGCACCCAAGTCACGTCAGTGACCTCATCATCATCATCTCCTCCATCCTCATTACCACCGGAGACAACTTGGCAAATACACATCACATTCACATATATATGTATTGATGAAACATTTCATGGAATGTATACAATGTAATATCTCGGTGTAATTGTACAATTATCTCTTGTAGACGGCCAGAGATTTGTCTGGTGATTGTGTCCCGGTGTTGGGTCTGCTGGACCTCTTCCATGTATAGAGGATGTCCTCACCGACACCTCGGATTTCTCTGCAACCCTCTAACGGAAAGTCTTCTACTCTTCATGGATATAATGGTTGCCTCCCATTGTGAATTCCCTCTTCTCCCCTCTGTAGGATTCCGCACTTCCCAATATTATCAATACTCACTATGATGATGATGAGGATCCGACTCATTATTAGGACTCGTTCATGGCGGAGAAAAGACATTTTCTAAAGTTTCTCATCAATAAAAGCCGACTGGAACAATCACTAATAGAGAAAGAGACCACATCTTCCTCCTACTGCTGTCCTACTCCTCTCCATCCTCCATACTAATCTCCATCCTCCATACTTCTATCCATCTTCCATACTACTCTCCATCCTCCATACTACTCTCCATCCTCCATACTCCTCTACATCCTCCATACTCCTCTACATCCTCTCTCTTCTCTCCATCCTCTCTCTCCTCTCCATCCTCTCTCTCCTCTCCATCCTCCATACTCCTCTCCACCCTCTCTCTCCTCTCCATCCTCCATACTCCTCTCCATCCTCTCTCTCCTCTCCATCCTCCATACTCCTCTCCATCCTCTCTCTCCTCTCCATCCTCCATACTCCTCTCCATCCTCTCTCTCCTCTCCATCCTCTCTCTCTTCTCCATCCTCTCTCTCCTCTCCATCCTCTCTCTCCTCTCCACCCTCTCTCTCCTCTCCACCCTCTCTCTCCTCTCCATCCTCCATACTCCTCTCCACCCTCTCTCTCCTCTCCTTGGGTGTAATAAAGTGATGCGGCTCCATCTAACATATATGGCATTCCCGGCTCCTATTGTCTCTCTCTGCAATTGCTTTCTCCATGTTGCTGACATTATCTTGTATAAGAACAGAACCCGATCCATCAGCAATCCCAAGGAGAGATGGACATCTCATAGCCGGCTCTCTGCTGCCTTATATCAGAGTTTTTCTTCCACAACCAGAACTTTATCCCCCTGAATGACAAGCTTAGCCAAGTCATCCCATTTCTAGAAGTTCATCTTCTGCCAACTCCCCCATCTCTGCTCTGCATGACTCTCTGCCAACACGGCTACTAAGATTTCATTGTGCCGAGTCCGCTTTGCCTTTCACTGACAACTTGCTGCCATTTTTATTATATCATCTAAATGTAATCAGAACATCCCATGGATAAATTCATTTCATGTCATGGATCATTACCCAAAGGGATGTGATTATCCCGATTGATTATTGGGCTACCAATATTATTACCTAGTTATTGGAAGGTATTAATCTCTATACATTTACCCCATTGAGGTTTTTTACTCATCAATAAAGTTTTGTATTTTATTAACCTTATTCTGTGATTATTACCAACTTCTTCTCATCTTGTTCTCCACAGCCGATACCCTTTCTCCTCTCCTCCCTTCCCCCTCTCTCCTCTTCCTTCCTCCTCGCCCTTCCCCCTCTCACCTCTCCTCCCTTCCCCCCCTCTCCTCTCCCTTCCCTCTCACCTCTCCCTTCCTCCTCTCTCACCTCTCCCTTCCCCCTCTCTCACCTCTCCCTTCCCCCTCTCACCTCTCCCTCCCCCTCTCACCTCTCCCTTCCCCTTCTCTCTCCTCTCCCTCCCTTTCCCCCTTTTCCTTCCCACCTCTCTCACCTCTCCCTACCCCCTCTCACCTCTCCCTTCTCCCCTCTCTCATCTTTCCCTTCTCCCTCTCTCATAATTCGTTCCTTTCCTTGCACTCTCTCTGCCCTCTCTCAATATTTGCCACATAATATGTTCCTACCATATAATGTATATACAATATCTGACAAAAGTGAGTACACCCCTAAGTGAAAATCTCCAAATTGGGACCAAAGTGTCAATATTTTGTGTGGCCACCATTATTTTCCAGCACTACCTTAACCCTCTTGGGCATAGAGGTCACCAGAGCTTCACAGGTTGTCACTGGAGTCCTCTTCCCCTCCTCCATGATGACATCACAGAGCTGGTGGATGTTAGAGACCTTGCACTCCTCCACCTTCCGTTTGAGAATGCCCCACAGATGATCAATAGGGTTTAGGTCTGCAGACATGCTTGGCCAGTCCATCACCTTTACCCTCAGCTTCTTTAGCAAGGCAGTGGTGGTGTTGGAGGTGTGTTTGGGGTGGTTATCATGTTGCAATACTGCCCTGCGACCCAGTCTCTGAAGGGAGGGGATCATGCTCTGCTTCAGTACATCACAGTACATGGTGGCATTTATGGTTCCCTCAATGAACTGTAGCTCCCCAGTGCCGGCAGCACTCATGCAGCCCCAGACCATGACACTCCCACCACCATGCTTGACTGTAGACAAGACACACTTGTCTTTGTCCTCCTCACCTGGTGGCCGCCACACACGCTTGTCACCATCTGAACCAAATAAGTTTATCTTGGTCTCATCAGACCACAGGACATGGTTCCAGTAATCCATGACTTGCTTGTCTTCAGCAAACTGTTTGCAGGCTTTCTTGTGCATCATCTTTAGAAGAAACATCCTTCTGGGATGACAGCCATGCAGACCAATTTGATGCAGTGTGCGGCGTATGGTCTGAGCACTGACATTCTGACCCCCCACCCCTACAACCTCTGCAGCAATGCTGGCAGCACTCATAAGTCTATTTCCCAAAAATGACCTCTGGATATGACGCTGAGCACGTGACCTCAACTTCTTTGGTGGACCATGGCGAGGCCTGTTCTGAGTGGAACCTGTCCTGTTATACCGCTGTATGGTCTTGGCCACCGTGCTGCAGCTCAGTTTCAGGGTCTTGGCAATCTTCTTATAGCCTAGGCCATCTTTATGTATGTCATGGAACGTCCCTCACTCCGCTTGAGTGCTTCCGTCAGTATACCACTTCCTCCCAGTCTGGACACAGATATCAGATATTCCAACCGCTCCCAAGCATAAAACAAGATGACACTTGTTTCACTGCTAAGATGGACTCAACTTTATTTGAGATCTCTCACAAATATATACAGCAGGATGACTAAAACTAACTTAATTAACATGAGCTAATTATCTAATCCTTTATACAGCCTAGGTGACTGAGACATGAACTTTTGCCCAGACTTGTGGTCACCGAGCTTCACACAGTACATTATACATTATCATTAATAAAATCACAGGACATTTTCTCACAATAGCAGGAGCTAATTACAATTAACAATACAAACAGTGTTCTCCCCCCTCCTCAGCCTAGTCATCAACAAACTATAGTAGGAGTAGACTGTTTGTCTCCTAGCCAGTCCTGGAGGCCAATGTGATCAGCTCACTCAATTAACATGTTGAGTTCAGAATCAAACAAACCAATAATAGTCTCTACATACATCCTGGGAGATATTGTGCACAAACATTACTGTCTCATTTTAAGTAGTCCAAGATATATTTTCTCACTCACCCTGTGCCAGGATAGCACAGGGTGACTTAGACATAAGAGGTGTATGGGGAGCTGAAACAAGGGCATCCCCTACTTTCCAAGGGATTCTCAGTTCCACGGGCCCTCCCGTCACATCAAACAGGGTCAGCAGGGATTGGTCCGATAGCTTGAATAGGAGGACTGATATGTGTAATGACACAGAGAAGCCCCAGGGGGTAATTAAAGTACATAAACAAATGGTCAAACACAGAACAATGCCTTCCTTCCAGACCATGGAGCCGTCTGGAGGGGGTTAGCCTTAAAACAGGGCAGCAGATCCCCCCACTGTGTAATAGTCAAAGGGAAATACTTCAGTATTCCAAGCTTCATGACAATGTAGAGCAACAATTCTTTTTTTTCAGATCCTCAGAGAGTTCTTTGCCATGAGGTGTCATATTGAACTTCCAGTAACCAGTATGAGAGAGTGAGAGCGATAACACCAAATTTAACACCTGAGACCTTGTAATACTAACGAGTCACATGACCCCGGGGAGGGAAAATGGCTAATTGGGCCCAATTTGGACATTTTCACTTAGGGGTGTACTGACTTTTGTTGCCAGCGGTTTAGACATTAATGGCTGTGTGTTGAGTTATTTTGAGGGGACAGCAAATCTACACTGTTATACAAGCTGTACACTCACTACTTTACATTGTAGCAAAGTGTCATTTCTTCAGTGTTGTCACATGAAAAGATAGAAGAAAAGATTTACACAAATGTGACTCTATATATATATATATATATATATATATATATATATATACACACAACATAAAATTTGTACCATAAAATGTGTGTATGTTTCCTCTATATTAGCTCCAAGAAGTACAGAATGCAGGTGGAGCATTGAGGACACCTAGTGGTGGGTGAATAAATTACAGCCCAGTTTAATCACACCTTGCTATGGGTAGCAAGAAGGTAGGTGCAGGCAGGAGAAGCAGGAATCTCCTGAGGTCTCTGCTGAAACACATTTCCCTTCTATGTAAATATGAGTCTGTCAGAGCTGCAGCCAATGCTATAGATAAGAATAGAGAAGAGATGTCTGTGATGTGTGCAGTTGGAATAAGAGACTGCCAGATATCATACACAAGGTGGAGGGGATGGTATTGGGTGAGGTGAGGTCTCTTCATGCAGGGAGGATGGTATCGGGTGAGGTGGGCTCTCCTTAGGTGAAGGGAATGGTATCGGGCAAGGTGAGGTCTCCTCGGGCGAGGAGGAGGGTAACAGGTGAGGTGGGTTCTCCTCGGGTGGGGAGGAGGGTATCAGGCGAGGAGGACAGTAATGGGTGAGGTGGGGTCTTCTAGGGTGGAGGGGATGGTATCAGCAAGGTCTCCTCAGGTGAGGACGGTAATGGGTGAGGTGGGGTCTCCTTGTGCTGGGAGGACGGTATTGAGTGAGGTGGGGTCTCCTCAGGTGGAGGGGATGGTATTTGGTGAGGTGGGGTCTCCTCAGGTGAAGGGGATGATATTGGGTGAGGTGGGGTCTTCTCGGGTGGAGGGAGTGGTATTGGGAGAGGAGAGGTCTCCTCAGGCAAGGACGATGGGGTCTACTCAGGTGGAGGGGATGGTATTTGGTGAGGTGGGGTCTCCTCATGTGAAGGGGATGATATTGGGTGAGGTCGGGTCTTTTCAGGTGGAGGGGACGGTATCAGGCAAGGAGAGGTCCCCTCGGGCAAGGAGGATGGTAACGGGTGAGGTGAGGTCTCTTCATGCAGGGAGGATGGTATTGGGTGAGGTGGGGTCTCCTTAGGTGAAGGGAATGGTATTGAGTGAGGTGGCGTCTTCTCGGGTGGGAGGGACGGTATCGGGCGAGGTGAGGTCTCCTCGGGTGAGGAGGAGGGTAACAGGTGAGGTGGGTTCTCCTCGGGTGGGGAGGACGGTATCAGGCGAGGAGGACAGTAATGGGTGAGGTGGGGTCTTCTCGGGTGGAGAGGATGGCATCAGCAAGGTCTCCTCAGGTGAGGACAGTAATGGGTGGGGTTGGGTCTCCTTGTGCTGGGAGGACGGTATTGGGTGAGGTGGGGTCTCCTCAGGTGGAGGGGATGGTATTTGGTGAGGTGGGGTCTCCTCAGGTGAAGGGGATGATATTGGGTGAGGTGGGGTCTTCTCGGGTGGAGGGAGTGGTATTGGGAGAGGAGAGGTCTCCTCAGTCGAGGATGATGGGGTCTACTCAGGTGGAGGGGATGATATTTGGTGAGGTGGGGTCTCCTCAGGTGAAGGGGATGATATTGGGTGAGGTCGGGTCTTTTCAGGTGGAGGGGACGGTATCAGGCAAGGAGAGGTCCCCTCGGGCAAGGAGGATGGTAACGGGTGAGGTGGGGTCTCCTCGGGCAGGGAGGATGGTATCGGGGTGAGGTGAGGTGAGGTGAGGTGAGTCTCCACAGGCGAAGGGGATGGCATTAGATGTGGTGGTGGTCTCCTCAGGTCGAGGGAACAATATTAAGTGAGGTGTTGTCCTCAGGTGGAGGGGATGGTATTTGGTGAGGTGGGGTCTCCTCAGGTTGAGGGGATGGTTTTTGGGGAGGTGGGGTCTCCTCAGGTGAAGGGGATGATATTGGGGTTTGGTGGGGTCTTCTCAGGTGGAGGGGACGGTATCAGGCGAGGAAAGGTCTCCTCGGGAGAGGACGGTAACTGGTGAGGTGGGGTCTCATCAGGTGGAGGAGATGGTATTTGGTGAGGTGGGATCTCCTCAGGTGAAGGGGATGATATTGGGGGAGGTGGAGGGGACGGTATCAAGCAAGGGAAGGCCTCCTTGGGCGAGGAGGAAAGTAACGGGTGAGGTGGGGTCTCCTTGTGCAAGGAGGACGGTATTGGGTAAGGTGGGGTCTCAGGTGGAGGGGATGGTATTTTGGGAGGTGGGGTCTCCTCAGGTGAAGGGGATGATATTGGGTGAGGTGAAGTCTTCTCGGGTGGAGGGGGCGGTATCGGGTGAGGAGAAGTCTCCTCGGCAATGAGGACGGTAACAGGTGAGGTGGGCTCTCCTTGGGCAGGGAGGATGGTATCGGTTGAGGTGAGGTGAGGGGGGCTCTCCTCAGGCGAAGGGGATGGCATTAGATGAGGTGGTGGTCTCCTCAGGTCGAGGGAACAGCATTAGATGAGGTGGAGGTCTCCTCAGGTTGAGGAAACGATATTATGTGAGGTGGAGTCTTCTCGGATGGCGGGGATGGTATTGGGTGAGGTGCAGTGAGGTGGGGTCTCCTCGGGTGGAGGGGATTGGATTGGGTGAGGTGTGATCTCCTCGGGTGGAGGCAAAAGTATATGCTGCCCCCCCCAAATGAGCTTAGGTGTTCCCAGTGTTAATCCTCCATCATACAAAGACATTGTAGACAGTTTTGCTCCTTCAATCTTGTGGTTGGTGAAGACCTTTTTCTATTCCCCCATGACGGTCCACCTGAGATTTCCACCTGTAAACAATGTCAGAACACGGCCAAATTTTATCCCAAAATTCATCTTTTATTATTATAAAAATACTCAGAGAAAAGGCAACTCCTGGACACTCCCACAAAACTAAGGCATACTGGGAGTAGGAGGGGCTATACTGGGCCCACAGTTTTTGTTTGCCAGTGTTCCATTCTTCCTGTAGGCGGCAGTATAACCTGAGTCTCTGAATTCCTGGGCCCCTCAAAGAAGAATAAATAAATACAGATTTTGTTTTCCTTGACAGAGATTTCAATGGTAACACACGGAAGGGTCATCAAAACAGCTGGGGCCCCGAAGAGATACAGCACACCAGCCAGGGGCCCACCTAGAGCCAATAATTCTACCAGTTGCTAATGGGACACTAAAAGAGGACCTGTCATAAAGGGGCATCTATGGTGTCAGCTGAATCAATATTACCTAGATGGGTTCCTATCAGATCACTGGGATCTAGTCATTGGTGAACAGGAGAGGTGCAGATCCAGGCCCTCTTATTGCACTCCATCCATGGACAGATTCTTTTATCTTCTCTATTCCTCAGCAATGCCACTGACTGTCCTTGTTATTTTCTTTATGTAAATGTATCTGCATAGGAAATACAGCCATGGAAATATGGAACAGCAAAGCACATTAATAATGTGAAAGTCACACCCAACAGCAGTAATGCAAAGTCTGATCCCATTGGAGGGCCCAGAGTGGAAGGCCAGACTTCATCTTTGTTCATCCACAAATTACTGTGAGATGTGATGACACTGTGTGAGGCTCCTTGTGTACTGATTGGCTGGATATCAATTGGGCCCCCAATATGGTGGCACCACACCCAGCTGACATGTTCAGGGACATGACCCCTCCCTATAACCCCATCTGCAGAGTCCTGATATACACGTATATTCTCTTGTGTGATGTCCACATCTGTCACATGACATCTATGTCCACCATCAACCTCTCAGATCTTATGTAGTTCCACCAATTGGACACCAGGGGGGTCAGTTCTCTCCCGCCCGCCGCATGTTATGTCTGGTGTCACTGAGTTTTGTCTGTCCGAATTTCAGTGCCGCCTCCAGAACCCTGTCCAGGTTCTCACAGCTTCCATTTCCATTGGCAGATCCCTCCGAACCACCAGCCTTACCACCCATCGCCGAGCAGACAGCCACTGCCCAATCCAGGGCAGACAGTACAGGGGAGGGGCCCTGAGAGGGAGGAGAGAAGAGATCACATGAGCAGAATTCCTGAATACACATGGATCAGACATGAAATAAAAGCCACCCTTACCTTGGGCACCTGACATGCACACAGCACCTTCCTGGAGCTCTGCATGCTGAACAGCATCACCGCTGAGCCCGGGCACCGCTCACACAGCAGGAAGACCATCTTCATCAGGACCTGCAGGGGGCACCACACACCACCATTACTAATGGGAGAAGACAATACGGGAGGTTCTCTAACCTCTGATGACTTCACTCCCACACCTTTTACTGACACTCTATTGTCCTTCCATGCTCTTCCACCTCACTGTTTATCATCAGGTGGATCTCCTGAGACTGGATGGGAGCAACAATCAGCCTGATAATAGGGAGCTTGCTTGAGGAGCACAGTGGAAGAGTTCCAGGGAGACAAAGGGAGGGGGAGTTCCAGTGAGGAGGGAGAGTTCCAGGGAGGCAGAGAGGGAGTTCCAAGAAGGCGGAGGCAGGGGGAGTTCCAGGGAGGCAGAGGGAGGGGGAGTTCCAGGGAGTCGGAGGGAGGGGGAGTTCCAAGGAGTCGGAGGGAGGGGGAGTTCCAGGAAGGGAGAGTTCCAGGAAGGCGGAGGGAGGGGACGTTCCAGGGAGGGGGAGTTCCAGGAAGGCGGAGGGAGGGGACGTTCCAGGGAGGGGGAGTTCCAAGAAGGGAGCAACAATCAGCCTGATAATAGGGAGCGTGCCTGAGGAGCACAGAGGAAGAGTTCCAGGGAGACAAAGGGAGGGGGAGTTCCTGTGAGGAGGAGGGAGAGTTCCAGGGAGGCAGAGGGGGAGTTCCAAGGAGGCAGAGGCAGGGGGAGTTCCAGGGAGGCGGAGGCAGGGGGAGTTCCAGGGAGGCGGAGGGAGGGGGAGTTCCAGGGAGTCAGAGGGAGGGGGAGTTCCAGGAAGGGGGAGTTCCAGGAAGGTGGAGGGAGGGGGAGTTCCAGGAAGGGAGCAACAATCAGCCTGATGATAGGGAGCGTCCCTGAGGAGCACAGAGGAAGAGTTCCAGGGAGACAAGGGGGGGGCTAGTTCCAGTGAGGAGGAGGGAGAGTTCCAGGGAGGCGAAGGCAGGGGAAGTTCCAGGGAGGCGGAGGGAGGGGGAGTTCCAGGGAGGCAGAGGGAGGGGACGCTCCAGGGAGGTGGAGTTCCAGGGAGGCGGAGGGAGGGGGAGTTCCAGGGAGGGGGAGTTCCAGGAAGGCAGAGGGAGGGGACGTTCCAGGAAGGCAGAGGGAGGGGACGTTCCAGGGAGGGGGAGTTCCAGGGAGGCGGAGGGAGGGGGAGTTCCAGGGAGGGGGAGATCCAAGAAGGTGGAGGGAGGAGGAGTTTCCAGGGAGGAAGGACAAGATTCTCTATATCAGGAGAGGAAATGGCGATATCACACCGGAAGAGACTCCTCCTCCACACAGTTGACGATGACGGGACGCTGGCCATGCCTCTCCAGCAGACTCAGGACACTCTGGGGGAGGGGGAAAAGGAGCATTAGAATCTGATTGGTGGCAGGAGATCTCCAGGAATTGAATTCCGCTCTGTTCCAGGAGATCCTATATCTGGGATGATTCCATCGAATGAAGTCATCCGGCCACACAGTATAAAATATATTATCCCCCGTCCCTATCTCAATGTGTAAGATAGCCCCGCCCCTCCTTTACCTTTCTCCCTATCGCCTTCCTCACAGCTGTGTTGGCCGATCTTTGCAAAGCCTTGAGAGATGCCTGTAGTTCCTTCCTCTGCCACTGGGGCATGGAGGCGCTGTCCACACTCTGCAACGTAAAGGAACAATGACACGGTTATGGCGCCTTTGTTGGAGCTTCCAGTAATAGATTTTTGGGGAGATGTGTGATCAAGGGAGACAATGTGAAATTCCTTATTTTTATTTTAGTGTCCATCATTTTTTTCCCATCGGTACCCCTTCTATTTAGTCTGTAAGTCATGTGACCACATTTCTCCCCCCTGCTGTGGGATATAGCATCCTAACGCCCCTTCGGTGTGAATTCTGACACCCCGATCTTCACTCACATCTGTCATAAGTCAGACCCCCTTGGACAACCTCTGAGCATCGTTCAGGGAAGGGGTTATCATCTACATCTGCTCAACAATGGAATCCACTTCCCTGCGTAGAACTTGTCCCGTCTCCCATGCCTGGAGAGAAAATCATAGGATGAAGGTGACCTGGGAGGTCTTATATTTTATTGTACAGGATCAAAATAACAGTAAATTTCACAGATTTTTAATTCTTAATAATTATAAAAAATTAAAATAATTATGATTAAATTGTATCATGCAGAGAATTGGATGGATGTGTGCTGGGCGTGGCCTCAGATATCTGACCTCTCTGGCTTCTTCTCCGGTAACGGCGATAAGGCGGACAATCCCTCTCAGCAGAGGTTTCTCAGAGATGATCACCAAATCCTCAATGGCTCCCGTCTTCTTAAGGTGTCTGCATATAAACAGAAAATTTCAGGAGGAATCAGGGGGATCCAGAAGAATCTCAGTATGAATCCAGAGGTAGGGGGGTCCAAGATTTTTTCAGAGGAATTGGGAGGTTCGGGTGTCTCAAGTGGAATCAGAGAAAATCCAGGAAATTTCATGAGGAGTTGTGGGGTGGTTCATGAGAAATGGAAGAATCAGAGGAATTGGGGGGTGTGTGCAATGAGAATTAGGATAATCCAGGAAACCTCAGGAGGAATTGGGGGGGTTGGGGGTGGTTGTAGGGTAGGGGATCCAGGAGAATCTCAGGAGGAATCAGGGGAGGACTCAGGAATTAGGAAGGGAATATAGATGAATCTCAGAAGGTATTGGAGGGACCCAGGAAACCTGAGGAGGAACCTGTCTAGGGGGTGAACAGAGGAATTCCGGGGGGTGATTATGAAAATTAGGTGAATCCAGGAAACCTCAGGAGGAATTGGGGGGGGTTGGGGGTGGCTGTAGAGTAGGGGATACTGAAGAATCTCAGGAAGAGTTAGGGGAGTCATAAGCATTTGGGGAACCCAGGAAACCTGAGGTGGATCATATCTGGGGGTGATACAGAGGAATCCGGGGAGGGCATCAAGAGAATTGAGGCAACCTCAGGAGAAATCAGGGGGAGTTGGAGTGTGGCTCTGGGGTAGGGGATACTGAAGAATCTCAGGAGGAATCAGGAGGGGGGACCCAGGGAACCCGAGGAAAAATATTTCTGGGGGACACAGGAGAATCTCAAGAGGAATTGTGTGGGGGGGTCATGAGCACTTAGGGAACCCAGGAAACCTCAGGAGAAATCGGGAGGGGGTTAGGGGATACAGAAGAATCTCAAGAGGATCAGGAAGGGGATCCCAGAGAATCTCAGGAGGAAGTGGTGGTAAACCTAGGATAAGGAAAAGGTGAGAGGGGCTGGGTCTTGGAGAACCCTAAGAGGAATCAATGGGTGAATAGAACACAAGAGAAAATTAAGTATTAGTGGAAATGGGTGGGGGAGACTGGTGGCAGGAAATCTAAGGAGAAATCTTGGGGTAGGGGGAAATCCAAGATAATCTCAAAGAATTCAAGGGGATCCATGAAAATCTCAGGAAAAATCAGGATAGAGGGAGGGAATCCTCAGGAGGAATCACGAAGGGGGGTGGATCCAGGAAACCTTTGGAAAAATCAGTAAGAATTGGAAAGCATGAAGGTGGGGTTGAGGATTCCAGGAGAATCTTAGAAGGAACTAAAGGGAATCCAGGAGAATCTCGAGAAATCGAGGGGCAATCCATGGAAATATCAGGAAGAATCAGGATAGAGAAAGGGAATCCAGAAGAGTTTGAAAAGAATTGGCAGGAGACCTCAGGAGGAATCAGGAAGTGGTGGGGAATATTGGGAAATTCAAGAGAATCTCAGGAGAATTTGGAAAGTGGGGGGGTGGGGAAATCTTAAATTAAAGAATTAAAGGGGGATCCAGGAGAATTTCAGGAGGAATCCGAGAGTCCAGAAGGAGTTGGGGCAGGGGTAATCAGGAGAACCCAGGAGGAACCAGGAGAGGGAAGGCGATCCATGAGAATTTCAGGAAGGAGACACCAAACGAGACACACATGCAGTTGGGAAAAACTTGTCTCTTACGTGCCGCAGCAAAGTTCCACCGACATCTGTTGAGCAGCTCTGAAGGCGGGACTCAGCATCTCCTGAATGGCAACGGCCACTGAGACCACATGTACCAGATCTGGGTACACCTGGGGGAGGGGAAAAATGAGGAAACCATGGGTAGAGGAATGCCAGGCCACAACCACCAATGGTATCCTGAACAGTCCACCCACCGGTCTGTCTGTTAAAGCGGAACTCCATCCAGAAAGCAAACACTTCTATATACAAGATACAGCCTTACCATCACAAAAACTCTCCTCCGTTCACTGTACACGCTCCCGTGTACAGTGAACGGCTGCCACCAATATCTCCCTATGGTAAATGTCTCTCAATTATGTCGGACTTCCTAGAGTGGGCGGTTACAATCTGCACAGCATCCGGTGGTGACCATCCACAGGCACTGACTGACAGCTACGCCATACAGACAGCGCTGTCTCTTCCCACCCACCAACATCACCACATGCCCAATGTTTCATGGGAAATGTAGTTCTTTTTGGCTGCAAAAGTGGAAAAATGGGGGGGCGTGTCCGGACGCTGAAGAGACAGGACGTGTTGCTGAGAAGCTCCTCTGAGCCCTCCGCAATCCAACACCATCCTGCAAAACAAACAGCTCGGTGAGCTTCTAAACTTTGCCCTATAGCCACTGAACATTTGCCACATCAACCCCTGGGGAAATTGCAGAGTCCGGCTGACTGATCGAGTATTTATTGGGCCCCGGTCGGCTCCACACAACAGAGACTCGCCGCCATCTTGCGGCCTGCAGGTCCTCAACATCCCCGGGCTCAAGTGCCGTGATCGGCAGAGCGGAGTGAAGCTAACCTGCCTACATCTGTGGATATTATCCCTGGGGAGGACCGGGCGGTGTGAGGACACGGAAAAACTCCAGAAACTCAGCGAAAGCTAGCGCCAAACACTCGCGGGCCGCTGCCATCTTGAGGCCTGTGAAGCCTCCAGCGTCCCCGGGCTCGAGTTCCGCTATCAGCGGTGTGAGGGACAGCCAACACATCCCTACCTGTAGCGGGCACCTTCGGGAGATAGTTGGAGGGTGTGAAAACCCTAACGGCCGGCAGAGGATCAGGAAAAGGCTGATTCCGGACACCCGCAGCCTGCCACCTACTGTACAGGACACATCCTAGGAAAGTCTGAGGCTTTGGCCTACCTTTGGAGGATGGCGGCCATCTTGCTACTCCAGGGACACCCTAACTCATTTCTTTCCACCTTTCCTGATGCACGGCTGACCTTCATCCCACTAAGCTTGGTGAGTCTCCTGAGTTACCACTCACCTCTCACACCTATAACACAAATTTCAGATACTTGTCAGCCCTACAACACACTCTCTACCGATGTGACATCAGGCCTTTAAAGGGACATTCCTCCCCCTACAATTAGATTTAAAGACACTAGTCCTTATGGTCATGTCCTCAAAGAGCAAAACTCTTGATATGTGAAGATTCTGATCATGACAGACATGTGAGACTGGGGCTCCATCTCCCACCATCTATCCAAGACCCCAGCTGACTGACCTATAGCTACAATATACACGGGAGTCACCTCTTCAGCCTCCCACAGCGGCTGCACACCACATGGGCAAAATTGGGGATCAAAGACACAACTACTCAGCAACTCTTAAGCCTCAGGCCTCCTCCAAGATGGATCGCTTTCTAAGTAGACCAACATCCACGGCTTCGGGAGCCCTTGAAGACACACAGACCACTTCGGAGCAATCAAAACTAAACACAGGTGGACGGGGAGATGTGAGATGTGACGTGCTTGTTCCGGGGGAGGGGCCTGATGGCGGGGTGGTGGAGGCGCGCGGAGAGGTGGAAGATGAGGGCGGAAGGGATGACGAGAGGCGAGTGCTCACGCCGGCCTCACTGAAGACACTGCCTTAGTACAGCTGGAGGAGCAGCACGGAAAGCCAGGGTGTTTTACCTGGCAACAGAAATTCAGACACTGGGTCCCGAGAAAGACAAGCCAGGCGGTAGCCCCCGGCCTGATCGGTCCGCAAGGTGAGGCGCTCTGCCTGCACATACAGATCAGCATCTGTCCCCGGCGCCCCGATCCTGGCTCTCTGATCCCGCCGTCGGTCAGAACCCGCCTTCCCCCCCGTCCCCCCCCGCTCCACTGCATACGAAGGGAAGTGATAGCCCGGCCTTTGGCGCCCTGCTGGCAAACATAGAGGGAATGGAGACTGGCTTGTAAACCTCCTTGAATAGCGGCATAACCATAAAGTCTATCACGACCCCCCCTGCTGAGAAGGAGAGGAGCAGCTGACTGAAACAATCGGAGTGTGGATGCTCTAGGTAAGATCAGCTGTCGCTGAAACACATTACTGTACCCTGCTAATAGACGCTCAAAGGCAAAGTTACTAAACAATATTGAAGGTTGAGCAGGACTGTTTAACAAGTTAATCATAAGTATTCAAAAGTTTACTCAGCCTGAAGAAGTGTATTAAGAGTGCATAAAATTTAAAGGGACTGTATAAAGGCAATCAAAGAAGTGGTCTTAGAGGGGGGGCGAAGATCATGAAAGGTCAGTCACATAAAACAAATGAGCAGAAAAAGCCTAGAGATAGCCTCAACTCTAGCTCCATTCAAAGATTCCTAAAGGAAGTGCAACTTAAAAGCCCGGTCTTGGAAAACAGGCAGCAAAACATGAAAGATAAAAAGAAAGACCCCTCTAAATACAAAGGAGCCTTGTGGAATACCCCCAGAGGGGAGACGACCCAGGGCGATGTATATGATCAAAGTTTAGATGTAGACATGGATGCACCCCCAACAAAATCTGAGATACAAGATATGTTTACCAAATTAGAGTCTGTCATAAAAGAAGAGTTTCACAATATAAGGACAGATATGGGATACCTCTTAAAGCGAGTGGAAGCAGTGGAAGAAATATCAGAACAACATGCGGCGGAGATTACAGTGTTAAAAAATCAAGTAAAAAATTACAGACTGACCAACGGGATATGCTCCTCAAATTAGAGGAACAGGAAAATCAGAACAGGAGGCAAAACCTGAGGATAAGGGCTATACCTGAACAGAGAGGAGAGGACTTGTTCCTTATGATGAAAGAACTTTTTAACCCTCTCTTAGGGAGAAGCCTTGATGAAGACCTTAAACTGGACCGTGGCCACAGGATAAAAAAACCCCAAGGAGTTAGGGAAGAAACCCCATTGGGGAGGAAGAGCCAGGAGAACCAGTGTCGGGTGAGACTTCTTACCGCGTGCGGAGGTCTCGGCCTCCGGCGCGTTTTTCGCCAGGGCCTGTAGCTCGGCCCGCACGGGTACCCAGGAGCCCGGGAGAGGATCGGTCGGTCCCCCCAGGAAAAAGGAGGCAGATACAGGCAGATGTGGCTCCCGGGCGGTCCACATGCCACCGGCCGCAATCGGGAGGCGGGGCCATGGGCCAACATGGCGCCAGTTCCCTGCAAGAGGAGAGGAGAGCGCAGCACAGTAAATCCACAGCACGGGGAGGACAACTGAGGAGTGCAGTGAGGAGGGATGAAGTGCCAGGCAGTGCCCAGACAAGGAACGCAAGAGAAGAGGAGAATGTCCGGAGGGGGCAGAGCTTAACGGCAGAGCAAGCTGCTAGTGTCAGTGCTGGAGAGGGTCGGTTGAGCACTAGCCAGAAGAGCAACAGGTCGGATGGAGGAAGGGACAAACGGGGAGGAACACAGGTGGTCAGGACAGGTCAGCGACGCCTGTCTGATGGCAGCGGACTTTCGGGGGTGAGGAGGGCCCCATCACCAATTTACGCTACGGTCTCATCACCCAGGCGGCTTCCCAGTCAACCAAGCGTGGAGTCTGATGATCGGTCAGAAAGAGAGGTGTCGGAGGAAGATGAGCCGGAAGTGCCAGCGAGGGAGCACGCCACGACGGCTGTGGGGAGAGTGCCTGGTCAGCCCGGTAAGTCTAATACTTCCTTATCACTGTCTGGGGCATTACAGGATTTGACGGGGGTGCTGGGAGCAGGAGTAGTAGTGCCTGGGGTTTCTGGGTTACAGTCAGGGGGGGACCGGCCAGAACAGCAGTTGGCAGGTAACAATCATGCCAGTGCTGGGTCTGGTCAGCAGCTGACGGTTTTCTTGCAGGGTCTGCGGGATTTAATTGGTAGGTTTGAAGGGGGACAGGGGCAGCCTCCCCAAGTGGCCCCATGGACGGCACCGGTAACGGAGTCAGGGGACGGGAGTAATGAGGTTGGGGGGTGGTGGTACCCCCCGGCGGTTCCTCCCACCAGTCAATCAGGGGCCGGAGAGAAAGCTGAAAGGTCATATGTGGTCAGGTTGGCGGACGCTGCGAAGTGTGAAGTGTACGTCTGCTTCGAGGGCCCCTTGGGAGCACATCTGAAACAGGAGGTCCGGGAAAAGATTCATAAAGGTGAGTATGTAGAGATATTTTCCCTACTACCGTTGGAGAAGTTTAACCTGGACAGGGTTAAACCTGATTCCTCTAAGAAGGATGAAGAAGAAAAATGGAGGTACCGGCTGATACCGCGGACATTTGTTAATTGGCTACAAGCCTTCGCCATAGTGGCGAGCGTCATTGGCGAGAAGAACCCTGAGCAGTGCTCGGCGTTGTTCTGTTACATTGGAGAAGCGCATAGAGTGTACGGGGGTTCTGCTTGGCTGTGATATGACGAGCAGTTCAGACAGCGGAAGGCAGTCAGAGCATCCTTGCGCTGGGATCATAAAGATATCAGCCTCTGGATGCGGCTGATGTCATCTGCGAGGACCCCACCTCAGCCTTTTTAAGGGGGGGCCGGGGGTACACAGTCCTCAGGACTGTCGGCCGGTAAAAAGTGGGGAGTGTGCTGGCAGTATAACGAGGGGGCCTGTAAATTTGGGGGGGCATGTAAGTTTAAGCATGAATGCTCGGGGTGTGGGGGCGCCCACATGTTGTCGAGATGCTTTAAGAGAGGGAAGCATGCCAGTGACTCTACTCCAAAGAGGGATGACGCCGGTGAGGGTGGGAAAAATGCTACCTTTTCTAAGTAAGTATCCGGATCGGGGAGCAGCTTGGTTGTTGGAGTCGGGTTTTACGGAGGGCTTTAAGATTCCCTGCTCATTGGCGACGGTTCCGCCTATGGCACGGAATTTGAAATCGGCCTTAATGCATCAAACAATAGTTGGGGAAAAATTGAATAAGGAAGTGGCATTGGGGCGCATGGGGGGGCCTTTTGCACCAAACCATGGCCGGACTTGGTGGTATCACCGTTGGGGGTGGTACCCAAGAAGGAACCTAATAAGTTCCGTATGATACACCACTTATCTTTCCCAAAAGGGGGTTCAGTCAACGATTTCATTGACCCAGAAGAGTGTACGGTGTCTTACACGTCTTTCGATGCGGCGGTAAAATGGGTGAGGCGCTATGGAAAAGGGGCCCTTATGGCCAAAGCGGATATAGAATCTGCTTTCAGGTTGTTGCCGGTACATCCGGAGAGCTTCAGGCTGTTGGGATGTCACTGGCAGGAAAAGTTTTACGTTGACAAATGTTTGCCCATGGGCTGTTCGGTTTCATGCGCCATGTTTGAGGTGTTTAGCTCATTTTTAGAATGGGTAGTTAGGGAGGTTTCGGGCCTAGACTCAGTTATTCACTATTTGGATGACTTTCTATGTATAGGCCCCCCTGCTTTCGCTGTGTGTGCGATTCTGCATTCCACGTTGCAGCACATCGCAGGCAGGTTCGGAGTTCCATTGGCGGCTGAGAAGACGGAAGGCTCTACGTTGGAAATTAGTTTTTTGGGAATAGTGATAGACTCAATAGCTGTGGAATGCCGGTTGCCCAGAGGTAAGTTGGAGGAGCTGCAGAAGGAAATTCGGGATATCCACGGATTGCGGAAGGTGCAGTTGAGAGCCCTTCAGTCGCTGTTGGGTAAGTTGAATTTTGCTTGCAGAATTATCCCCATGGGGCGGGTTTTTTGCCGACGGCTGTCGGCTGCCACAGCGGGGGTAATAATACCAACTCACTTTATTAGGCTGACAAAATAGCATAGAGAGGATTTGAAAGTCTGGTATGAGTTTTTAGCCACATACAACGAGGGCAGTGTGGATGTCTGGCCCGGTGAGCAATTTCAATGTGGAATTGGTAACTGACGCAGCAGGCTCCGCAGGTTTTGGTGCGTATTTTCAGGGAAAATAGAGTGCAGAGCCCTGGCCACAGTCGTGGGAGAAGGCAGGATTCCTCGGAAATTTGGTGCTGCTGGAATTGTTTCCGGTGGTGTTAGCCTTGGAACTATGGGGGGAGGCATGCCAAAATTTGAAACTGAGAATCAATTGTGACAACATGGGTGTAGCGCAGGTGGTAAACCGCATGTCGGCGTCTTCGCAGCTGGTCATACGGCTGCTGAGACATCTGGTGTTTAGGTGTTTAAGTCTAAACATTTTTGTTTATGCGGTTCACATTCCGGGGATTGACAATGCGTTGGCTGACTCCTTGTCTCGTTTTCAGTGGGACAAGTTCAGGGAGCTGGCGCCAGGTGCAGACAAGGAAGGAGTTCCTTGCCTGGATTGGATGTGGGAGCTGCCTTTGGAGTCACCGCGGGATGGATTAGGCGGTCAGTAAGTGTTTCCACTTGGACGGCCTACAGTAAGGTATGGAAGGAGTGGTCTATGCTGGTGCAGAAGGTGGGTGTGGTGACGCTTAGATCGGAAGGGAGATTATTAGTGTTGTACTTAGTGGCTAGGAACATGGAAAATGGTTGCGCAGTATCTTCAATTGATCGCAAATTGGCAGGATTGTCGTTTTTGTTTAAACTAATGGGGGTTGAAGATTGGACTAAGGATTTTTGGGTTCGGCAGGCCTTAAAAGGCTATAAGAAGCAGCATAAACAAAGGGATGTGAGGAGGCCTGTCACTTTTGTGAACCTGGTTTCCATATGCAAAATGTTACAGTTTGTTTGTTTATCGCATTATGAAATGCGAATGTTTACAGCAGCGTTTTCACTGGCTTTTTATGGGGCTTTTCGTATTGGGGAGTTGATTAGCCCGTCTAAGTATGTTGGGGGGGGTTGTTGGGTCAGGATATGCAGTTGGGAGTAGGCAGGGTATGTTTGCGGCTGCGAAGGTCTAAAACTGACCAGCAAGGTAAAGGGGTGGTTGTGTCCCTGTTTGCCTTGCCAGGTTCGTGCCCAGTGGAGGCGGTTCGGGAATTTAGGTCGGTCAGGTGTGATAGGGTGGGACCGTTCCTGAGGCATGAGGATGGATCTTATCTGTCCCGTTTTCAATTTATAGCGGTTTTTAGAAAATGTTTACAGAGGGCTGGTTTGGTTGGTGCAGAGAATGCTTCCCACTCCTTCCGCATAGGGGCAGCTACTGAAGCTGCCAGATGCGGGTTGGATGAAGCTGCTGTGCGCAGGCTTGGGAGATGGGAGTCCAGGAGATTCAGGTCTTATATAAGACCTAGTTTGGTAATGGAATAAAAAAAAAATAATAAGCAGGTCACGTTATATTCAAGGGAGAAGTGTTTCGGTTAATAGTTGGTTAGTCGTAGTGTTGAGAGTAAGAGGGTGTCGCAATATTGTTTTTGTTTCATTGCAGATGGCAGCCCGGTTTGCCTTGTCTTGATGGTAGGTCACTCCTATGTTTGCTGGGGGGCCAGGAGAGGTGACGTACGTCCGGAAGGTAGACAACTGGGGATTTCCAGAAGGGAGGCTTATATACGCTGGTTAGGCAGACCGGGGATGTTGTGGGGTAGAGTAATGGGCGAAGTGGAGAGGTATGTTCGGTTGGACAGACCCCCTGACGTTCTGGTTATTCATGCGGGGGAGAATGACTTGGGGGTCCGATCAGTCAGGGATCTTATGGTGGACATCAAAAAGGATTTTATACTGTTACGGGAAAAATTCCCGGGCACCTTGTTAGTCTGGTCGGACATAGTGGCTCGCACAACATGGGGGTGGGCTAGATCGGTGGCGAGCATTCAGAAGACCCGGATTAGAATCAATAAGGTAGTGGGGAGATTTGTAAGACAGAATGGCGGTATAGTTATCCGGCACAGAGAGTTGGAGACGAATGTGGGATTGTACCTGAGGAGGGATGGTGTTCATCTTTCGGATGTAGGGATCGACTTATGGTCCTTATGGATTACAGGAGGGAATACAGCAGGCCCTGAGGATGTGGAAGTGCCCTCAAACATAAGGTGGTCACGCTTTCGGGCTGTGGCGGTATTTTATTCTGGTGGTCTTTGATGGGGGCGGTAAACGGATGGATTAAAAGGGGTGGGGAGCTCATCATTTGCATGTTCCCCTCTGGTGTATTCCTGAATGTTGGAGGGAATACTAGGTTTGGTGGCGCTGCGGGAAGCGGTTGTCTCCGAGCGGCTACAGCTGGAGGCCTATTTGTTTGGTAAAAGTCCCACAGTGCGTTGGTTATCCGTGGTTATATAGTTATATATATATTTATATATATATTTGGAAAAGGTGGGTCACCGTCAGAGACCATCAGATTGGGGTTAACAGTTATGTTATTAATATGTCATTGTTGGTTTTATTGGTTATTTTATTGGTTATTTATTTAGATATTTATTTGGAGTTGTTTTAATAAAATAGGCTGTTGTGGCCATTTTACTCCATAAATAAAGGTGTGGTCTCATCATTTTAGGTGGGGTTGTTAAGTTATGGGGTTTTGGTATGTAAAGGGGGAATTGCAATTGGAATGGTGGTGACATTTGGACTACACTGGTCATGACCATAGATCAGAGCTCCCATCAGGAGAGAGGTGTGTGCTCCATCTAGGAGACAGGTGTACGCATGGACATCCTGACCGGTCTGCAGCTACAAAGCCCCATACACAACAATATGCGATGCTCTGTGTGTTCTGACATCTTTCTATCAGAACCAGCCTTCACTTTTTCAGCAATTTGAGCTCCAGTAGCTTCTCTATTGGATCGGCCAGCCTTCCCCCACATACATCAATGAGCCTTCCTCCTCACCTCCATCAGTTAGGCTCCCCCCTCCCATCTCCATCAATGAGCCTTCCCTCCCCCCACCTCCATCAGTGAGGCTCACCCCCTCCCATCTCCATCAATGAGCCTTCCCTCCCCCCACCTCCATCAATGAGCCTTCCCTCCCCCAACCTCCATCAATGAGCCTTCCCTCCCCCCACCTCCATCAATGAGCCTTCCCTCCCCCCACCTCCATCAATGAGCCTTCCCTCCCCCCACCTCCATCAATGAGCCTTCCTCCCCACCTCCATCAATAAACCTTCCCTCCCACACCTCCATCAATTATTCTTCCTCCCCATCTCCATCAACGTGCTGTCATGGTTATGCAATAGAGTCTGTTTGTCAGCCTACCTGTTTCCATGTGTTCATCTCCAAAGACCAGCTGTCTCTCACCTGACTGCTTTTATTAACTCTCCTCTAGCATGGCTCCACCCCAGCTCCTATAAGAGAACTCTATATTAACCTCTGCACTGCAGGTCAGCCCTGCTGATCAACCTTTGTGTGTTTAGCTTCCTGTTTCCTGCCTGCCGTGTTCTCTACATTTATCTCTGTTACCGACCTTGGCGTGTTCTATACTATTCCTGTCTGCTCGTGACTCTGACCTTTTGGCATGTCCCCGACTATCCTTGTTTGCCTGTGACCCTGAATCTTGGCGTGTACCCTGTTGTCCTTGTCTGCTTGTGGCCCTGACCTTGGCTTATTCCTTTACTATCCTTATCCTTCTGTTGCCTACTGTGGGTGTGATCTGGGAGACCCTGGGGGTCGCGACCTGGAGCCAGTTGCAGCCCAGTCCATCTTCACCTCTAGAGGCTCTGGTGAACACCTGCTGGCTCTTAAACTCCGCGCCCCAGGGAATCCTACACTCTAACCCCGGTGGAATCCGTGTTGGTGTTCCAGCGACCCTGCCTTCCTTATACCCGGACTCCCATCCGCAGCAGTCAGCCGTAGGGTCCACTGCCTTGCGGTGCACTCCTGATCCCAACGGTGTGCATCTGTCACCTAGCCTCAAGGTGACCTGACAGTTTGATCAGCCATGGACCCAGCTGACATGCCGCTTCCTGCAGCCGATCCATTGCAGGGCATATTTCGCAGGCTCGAGACCCAGGAATCTAATCAGACTCAGGTGATGCTATTCCTTAAGGATCTGGCTTCCCGCTTCGAGCAGCTCCAGGCCTCCTTGGGAGACCCGAACCTGCAGCTTCAAGTACAATTAGCAGCTGCACCTATTGCACCAGTCGTTTCCAGGAGAGGTCCCTAGAAAAAAGACGCCAGCACCCTCTAGGTCCTAGTCAGCCAGAACTCTTCCCCCGTCGCTCTGTGGAGCATCCTCTGTCTGCTGAGGAACCTATGCAGCTGGGCCGGACTAGACTATTGTGGGGGCAAGGTTTATTTTCGTGACTCCTGCTCGCTTCGTCTGGGAAACGCTCGGGTCTAATACATTTGGAAGGTGGAGTGTTGGACCCAGAAACATCACCTTCTCGTCTTCTTCTTCTGGTGTTCCTCCATGTAGGCCCTTCTCCCCAATTGGTCCTAGCATATCTGGACTCCGGGGCTGCCGGCAATTTTATGGACTGGAGAACTGCTTCTTCTATGAAGCTTACCATTTCTCCCCTCGCTACACCACTGGTAGTCTCGGCAATTGATGGCACTGTGCTCCCAGGGGGTCCTATAGGTTTCCAGACACTACCTATTAGGATGTCGGTAGGGATACTCCACCAGGAGTGGATTTCTTTCCTCATTCTAGCCAAGGCCTCTACCCCCATTGTATTGGGCCTTCCTTGGCTACAGCTCCACTCTCCACATGTGGACTGGGTCTCTGGGCAGATCCTGGCTTGGCGTCCTTCATGTTTCTTGTCCTGTCTTCTCAAGGTGGTCCCCAAGGAGAGACTTTCCATTGCTACCACATCCGTATCTTCTGATCTTCCCACAGCATACAGCGATTACCGGGATGTGTTTTGTAAGAAGTCTGCTGAGGTGCTTCCTCCCCACAGGTCTTTTGACTGTGCCATTGACCTTGTCCCTGGAGCAACTCTGCCCAGGGGCCGTACCTACCCTCTGTCCATTCCAGAAACTCAGGCCATGTCCGAGTATGTCGCCGAGAATCTGGAGAGAGGTTTCATCTGGAAATCCTCGTCGCCTGCAGGAGCAGGGTTCTTTTTCGTTGCTAAAAAGGATGGTACCCTCAGACCCTGCATCGACTATCAATGGTTAAACGCAGTGACCATCAAAAACTGATATCCCTTACCTCTAATATCTGAGCTATTCGACAAGTTGAAGGGGGCTTCCATTTTCACCAAGTTGGATCTCAGAGGTGCATACAATCTCATTAGAATACGGGAAGGTGACGAATGGAAGACTGCGTTTAACACTAGGGACGGGCATTACGAATACTTGGTTATGCCTTTTGGTTTGTGTAATGCTCCAGCTGTGTTCCAGAACTTTGTCAATTAAATCTTCAGGGATCTACTGTACCAGTTTGTTGTCATCTATCTGGATGACATTCTCATCTTTTCCGAAAATCTGCTTGCTCACAGAAACCATGTCCGCTCTGTTCTTCAGCTCCTTAGAGAGAATAATCTCTATGCCAAGCTGGAGAAATGTTCCTTTGAATGTCCTGAGGTCCTGTTTCTGGGATGTTTTGTTTCTAGTTTGGGTCTTCGCATGGATCCCGGAAAGGTCTCGGCCATTACCAACTGGCCCCTTCCTGCTAGCCTCAAGGCCACACAGCGCTTTCTTGGCTTCACAAATTATTATAGGCAGTTCATAAGAAATCACTCTTCCATTGCCGCGCCTATTATCGCTTTAACCAAGAAGGGTGCAAATGCCAAAGACTGGCCTCCCGAGGCTGTCTCTGCGTTTCACAATCTGAAGCAGGCCTTTGTTTCTGGACCTCTCTTGAGGAGACCAAATCCTGAGGATCCATTTTTTATTGAAGTAGACGCTTCTTCCATGGGGGTGGGAGCTGTGCTTCTTCAGTTCTTTGAGAAGAGATGTCAACCATGTGCGTTCTTCTGCAAAAAATTTTCTCAGGCAGAGAAAAATTATGCCATTGGTGATTGGGAACTTCTCGCAATTAAATTGGCATTGGAAGAGTGGCGTCATCTCTTGGAGGGTTCCCCTCACTCCATTATGATCTTTACTGATCGCAAGGGCTTCCGGTTCCGGCGCCACATGAGGAGGAGGTAGGAACCCTCAGCTCCCGCTACACTCTCTATAAAACCAGCATAAAAGCCCAGCGAAAGCCTCGGGGAGACCCCCCCTACACTGTCACTCAGAGGGGACACATATGGATCGCTTTGTGGAGCGATCGTACGCCCGAGCGGCGTCCGCTTCACTGACACAGGCAGAAGGGACAGAGACAGGCGCAGCTAAAATGGCGGCCGTGATCTCTCCAGCTGAACAGCTGCAGCCACCTCCACAGCCTCCACAACCGCCTGCCTTACATCCCTCAGCCTCAGTAACAATAGCTGCTGACCCTGCTTCACCTGAAGGCATAGCCCAGGCAGTTGTAGCGCTGCTGGGACCTACTCTGGCTGCCACAGTAGACACAGCAGTAAGCAGAGGGCTAGAGCTGCTGCATGTAGAAGTGCAGGCACAAGCACAGAGGATTTCACACACAGAGGAACGGATCTCCTCACTGGAAGATGAAGCTACTGCTACATCTGCTGCAGTAGCACGTATGAGCATTACACACAGAGAGATCTGGGAAAAACTCGACGATCTCGAAAATCGTTCGAGACGAAACAATCTAAGGATAATAGGACTTCCTGAATCAATCACCACTCAACAACTAACAAATATATGTGCAAAGATCATTCCCGAACAACTGGGCCTCCGCATACCGTGCATAATAGAAAGAGCGCATCGCATTGGGCAATACACGGAAACCCGCATGAAACCCCGACATGTTATTGTCAAATATTTGAACTACGCAGATAAGAATGCCATTATGCAAAAGTTCCGTCGCTCCCGCTCACTAACGGTAGATGGCGCGAAACTGCTACTGTTCGCGGACTATTCTGTTGAGGTCATGAATAAGCGCAAGGCTTTTTCTCCAATATGCTCCATTTTATACAACCATCAGCTCAGATTCTCCTTGGTCTATCCGGCAACCCTTCGAGTTCAAACTCATGATGGAGAACAACTCACTTTCACCACGCTTGACGAAGGGGAAAAATTTGTCTCTACCCTGGACACGGAAATGGAACATAACAACTCAACAGAGGACTATGCTACAACATCGGGGACCCCCCCATCTTCGTCTGCTAAACCCCAACGTAGCCCAACCAAACCCCCATACAAGCGTCTTCGTGCTGCACAGAAAGAGGATCGTTCAGGACTAGGGATGAGCTTCGTGTTCGAGTCGAACCCATGTTCGACTCGAACATCGGCTGTTCGATCGTTCGCCGAATTGCGAACGTTATGGGCCGTTCGCGCTAAATTCGTGTGGCGCGTCACGGCCCATAATTTACTGCGGCATCGCAGTGCATTGCTGGCTGATGATTGGCCAAGCATGCACTATGACCCGCATGCTTGGCCAATCACAGCGCCGTCAGTAGAGAGAGCTGTAATTGGCCAAAGCCAGGGTGGCTTTGGCCAATTATGGCTCAGGGGATTTAGTACACACCCCACACTATATAAGGCCGCCTGCACGGCGGCCCTGTGTAGTGTGTGTTCCGGTGTGCTGAGAGATAGAGAGAGAGAGAGAGACAGTGTCATTTGATTTGAGTTAGATAGATTAGGCAGAACAGTCAGTCAGTTAGCTGCACTTACAGTGTATTGTGTATATATATGCATCCCAGGTGTTGCATATATATATACACTGTATTCAGTTTAGCTAGATCCGTTCCTGTTATCTTCTATCTAGACTATTTACATTTAATGCAGTGCGTCCTGCTCACAGTGTTCAGCTAGATCCGTTCCTGTTATCTTCTAGACTATTTACATTTAGTGCAGTGCGTCCTGCTCACAGTGTTCAGCTAGATCCGTTCCTGTTATCTTCTAGACTATTTACATTTAGTGCAGTGCGTCCTGCTCACAGTGTTCAGCTAGATCCGTTCCTGCTATTTACATTTAGTGCAGTGCGTCCTGCTCACAGTGTTCAGCTAGATCCGTTCCTGCAATTTACATTTAGTGCAGTGCGTCCTGCTCACAGTGTTCAGCTAGATCCGTTCCTGCTATTTACATTTAGTGCAGTGCGTCCTGCTCACAGTGTTCAGCTAGATCCGTTCCTGCTATTTACATTTAGTGCAGTGCGTCCTGCTCACAGTGTTCAGCTAGATCCGTTCCTGTTATTTACATTTAGTGCAGTGCGTCCTGCTCACAGTGTTCAGCTAGATCCGTTCCTGCTATTTACATTTAGTGCAGTGCGTCCTGCTCACGGTGTTCAGCTAGATCCGTTCCTGTTATCTTCTAGACTATTTACATTTAGTGCAGTGCGTCCTGCTCACAGTGTTCAGCTAGATCCGTTCCTGCTATTTACATTTAGTGCAGTGCGTCCTGCTCACAGTGTTCAGCTAGAGCCGTTCCTGCTATTTACATTTAGTGCAGTGCGTCCTGCTCACAGTGTTCAGCTAGATCCGTTCCTGTTATCTTCTAGACTATTTACATTTAGTGCAGTGCGTCCTGCTCACAGTGTTCAGCTAGATCCGTTCCTGCTATTTACATTTAGTGCAGTGCGTCCTGCTCACAGTGTTCAGCTAGATCCGTTCCTGTTATCTTCTAGACTATTTACATTTAGTGCAGTGCGTCCTGCTCACAGTGTTCAGCTAGATCCGTTCCTGTTATCTTCTAGACTATTTACATTTAGTGCAGTGCGTCCTGCTCACAGTGTTCAGCTAGATCCGTTCCTGTTATCTTCTAGACTATTTACATTTAGTGCAGTGCGTCCTGCTCACAGTGTTCAGCTAGATCCCTTCCTGTTAAATTCCTACTGACAGGCAGGCTTGTCTGGTTACAGTATATAAAGCTACCTGAAGAAAATTACAGGTGTTCTATTTGATCCTATTAGTACCACGGTCAGGCAGCTAGACTATTTACATTTAGTACAGTGCGTCCTGCTCACAGTGTTCAGCTAGATCCGTTCCTGTTATCTTCCTACTGACAGGCAGGCTTGTCTGGTTACAGTATATAAAGCTACTTGAAGAAAATTACAGGTGTTCTATCCCAGCTTAGTGCAGCTACAGGCTATTAGTATGTCTGGAAGGCCAAGAAGGAGAGGCAGACAGTCACAAGCCAATAAGAGAGGGCAAGCAGGCTCTGTGTCTAGTGCTGGTCGTGGAGACGGTGCATCCTCATCAGCACGTGGCCATGGGACACGCTTGGCCTTTTTTTCGGCAGCTGGCCGTGTTGAGCCGCAACATGCGGAAGACTTGGTCGAGTGGATGACCAAGCCGTCCTCATCCTCCTCATCCTCTCTCACCCATGCCCAGGGTGCTTTGTCTGGCAAAGCAGCGGCCTCTTCCCTCAGCTCAATGTCATCAGTGACTCCTTCCCTAGCTCCACCATGTCCTCATGAGGATTCCCTCGAACTGTTTGACCACAGTGTTGGGTACATGCTCCAGGAGGATGCCCAGCGTTTGGAAGGCTCTGATGACGATACTGAGCTCGATGAAGGCAGTAACATGAGCACGGACAGAGGGGGTGCCCAAGAAGGACAGCAATCTGGCAGTCATGCTCCCCCTGCTGCAGCATACTGCCAGGTTTGCTCCAGTGATGAGGAGGGAGGGGATGATGAGGTCACTGACTCAACGTGGGTGCCTGATAGGAGAGAGGAGGAGGAGGAGGAGGAGGAGGAGGAGGAGGAGGAGGAGGCGGCGGCACATCACCAACGAGGCAGGATGCCCTCCAGGGGCCAGCCTAAGGGCAGCACATTGACTGCATCACACCCCAAAGCTCCACATGTGCAGGGCGCTGCAGTCTCTGCGCGTTATTCAAAAAGTTCTTTGGTGTGGGCCTTTTTTGAGACGAGTGCATCAGATCGCACCGCTGCTATTTGCAACATATGTCTCAAGCGTATCTCGCGTGGCCAAAACATCTCCCGCTTGGGTACCACATGCTTGACCAGACATATGTTGACCTGCCATGCAGTTCGTTGGCAAGCGTATCTAAAAGACCGACACCAAAGAACAAAGAGGATCTCTCCTTGCTCCTCATCAGCTGAGATTTCCAACCCCACTAGACCTTCAGTCCTCTCTGAGACCTGCAGTGAGAGGAATGAAGGTGTAGAATTAGGTGTGTCACAGCCAAGTACTTGTGGGCAATCTGCTTTTGGTACACCGACGTCAGATTGTACCAGGCAAATTTCCCTGCCCCAGCTGCTGCACCGCCGAAAGAAGTTTGCTCCCAGCCATCCACATGCCCAGCGGTTGAATGCTAGCTTGGCAAAATTGCTAGCACTTCAACTGCTGCCTTTTCAGTTGGTAGACTCTGTCCCCTTCCGTGAGTTTGTGGAATGTGCGATTCCTCAGTGGCAGGTACCCAAACGCCACTTTTTCTCACGGAAGGCGATTCCGGCTCTCTACCGGCATGTGGAAGGCAATGTCCATGCCTCGCTGGACAGGGCGGTCAGCGGTAAGGTGCATATTACCGCTGACTCATGGTCCAGCAGGCATGGACAGGGACGTTACCTAAGTTTCACGGCGCATTGGGTGACTCTGCTGGCAGCTGGGAAGGATGCAGGACAAGGTGCAGTAGTGTTGGAGGTTGTTCCGCCACCACGCCTCCAAAATGCTGATTGTGACACACCTCTCTCCTCCACCCCCTCCTCTTCTTCTTCCTCCATGGCCTCTTCCTCGGAACCAGCGGTGCTCCGTAGGCGTTCAAGGGGCTACGTAAGTACGCAGGCCAAAAGATGCCATGCGGTGCTTGAGCTGGTGTGCTTGGGGGACAGGAGCCACACTGGGGCAGAGGTTCTGTCAGCTCTGCAGGGGCAGGTTCAGAGGTGGTTGACGCCACGCCAACTTAAGGCAGGAATGGTGGTTTGCGACAATGGCACCAACCTCCTCTCTGCCCTCCGACAGGGACAAATGACCCATGTGCCCTGTTTGGCTCACGTCCTTAACTTGGTGGTGCAGCGGTTCTTGGGCAGGTACCCGGGCTTACAGGATGTCCTGAGGCAGGCCAGGAAAGTCTGTGTGCATTTCCGCCGGTCATATAATGCCAGTGCTCAGCTGACGGACCTCCAAAAGGAGTTTAACCTGCCCAAGAACTGCCTAATCTGTGACATGCCCACCAGGTGGAACTCAACGTTGGCCATGCTGCAGCGGCTGCACACGCACAGAGGGCCATCAATGAGTACCTGTGCGACTATGGCACCAGGACAGGGTCAGGGGAGCTTGGTTTTTTTTCCCCACGCCAGTGGGCCATGATCAGGGATGCATGCACTGTCCTGTCACCATTCGAGGAGGCCACGAGGATGGTGAGCACTGACAGTGCATGCATCAGTGACACTGTCCCCCTTGTCCACCTGTTGGAGCACACGCTGCGTGGAATAATGGACAGGGCACTTGAGGCAGAACAGAGGCAGGAAGAGGAGGACTTCCTTAGCTCTCAAGGCCCCCTTTATCCAGACAGTGTTCCTGCGTGCCCGCCGATCACACAGGAAGAGGACGAGGAGGAAGAGGAGGAGGAGGAAGATTGTGTCAGTATGGAGGTGGAGCCTGGCACTCAGCATCAGCAGCAGTCTTTAAGGGATCAGTCCCAAGAAACACATGGACTTGTACGTGGCTGGGAGGAGGTGGCTGCGGACCATGTCGTTCTTAGTGACCCAGAGGACTCCGGACCGAATGCCTCAGCAAACCTACGCTGCATGGCCTCCCTGATCCTGCAAAGCCTGCGTAAGGATCCTCGTATTCGTGGTATCAAGGAGAAGGACCAATACTGGCTAGCAACCCTCCTTGATCCACGTTACAAGGGTAAGGTTGCGGACCTTATCTTGCCATCGCAGAGGGAGCAGAGGATGAAACATCTTCGGGAGGCCTTGCAGAAAGGTCTGTGCAACGCGTTCCCAGAGACTGGGAGGTTACAAACTCCTGTTTCTGGACAAACTCCTGTTTCTGGACACGTGCGCGCATACCCAAATATATGGACATTCTTGTGTATTCCCTAATAAAGGTTGGATAATTAGTAGAAAATAGTAAATAATAATAAAAAATATAATAATAGTGATAGATAATAATTACAGTAAAGAATAATGTGCTAGCTAGCTCGAAGGTGATATTCAAATAAAACATAGTAGCAGCATCACAATAGGAGGGGACATTCAATGCGGCAATAACAAAATACCCGACACAAACCCAAACTATAAGAGATACAAGTGTGTTGAAGGTATCAGATGATCGATAGAAGAGGCTGTGTGAGAAGTCAAATAAGACTACTCGTCTCTATTTCCTCGTTGAGCCCTCCAGGGGCCAGAGAGTCAAGGGTATATATCCAGTACGTTTCCCTCTGACAGAGACGTTTAAAACGCTCTGCCAGTGGGAACGTACCGGGGATAGACTCAATAATCCAGACCCTGAGGCCCAAGGAAGAATGATCATGTTTTTGGAGAAAATGGAGGGGAACACTATGATGGTCATCTCCTGCCTCTACGAGGCGGCGGTGCTCGCCAAACCTCTTTCTCAGAGTGCGTATGGTGCGGCCTACATAATATAACCCACAAGGACAAGTCAAGCAATAAATGACAAATTCTGTTGAACAATTGTAAAAGTTGTTGATCTGGTATGTCTGACCTTTGTTAGTGAATTCTTTTTGACCGTGGTGAACATGACTACAAGTGAGGCACAATTTTTTGCGACACTGGTACATTCCAATTAAAGGAATGAGACAGGGTGATACTATTTTGGAACTTTTTTGGCCTTTGTATTTGCTGGGCGCTACCAGGTTTTTAATATTCCTAGTCTTCCGATACGTGAACATTGGTTTGGAAGTGATGGTAGATTTTAAATGTGGATCCTGACAGAGGATCGACCAGTGTTTGGTGAAGATACGTTCCATGGCTTTGTATCTGGAGTGAAACTGAGTCACGAAACGGACGGGCTGTGCTTCAGGTTGGGTAGTAACATTGGCAGATGTGGGTGATTCTGACAGATAGAGATCGAAAGCTTCATTTACAAGTTCAGGTGGAAAAGCTTTATCCATAAACTTTTGTTTTAGAAGGGACCCTTCTATGATATAGTCTGATCGTCTGGTGCAATTTCTACGTAGGCGACAAAACTGGCTCTTGGGAATGTTTGCAATCCATCTAGGATGGTGGCAATTCTGATGGTGCAAGAAAGAGTTGCCAGCTGTCGGCTTGGTGTAGTTTTTGGCTAGTATTTTGCCTTCATGGTGGAAAAGTAACAAATCCAAGAATGCAAGCTGGGACCGATCATGTTCTGAAGTAAAAGTGAGGCCATACTCATTGTTGTTACAATGTGTGATGAAATCTGTGAACAGGGGTTCTGGGCCATCCCAAATGACGATGATGTCATCAATATACCTCCCATAGAAAACTATATGGGAGGTAAAGGGATTGTTGAGCCAGATGTAATTGGCCTCCCAGTACCCCATAGTTAGGTTAGCATAGCTGGGTGCAAAGTTGGCACCCATTGCTGTGCCCTTTGTTTGGAGGTAAAAATCACCATCAAATTCGAAATAGTTATGGGTCAGACAGAATTCGGTAGCCTCTAGGATGAACTCTGCCTGACCTGGATTGAGCATGGGGTCGGCGGAAAGAAAGCTGGCAACGGCTCTGAGACCTATGTGGTGTGGAATGGAGGTATACAACGAACTTACATCTAAGGAGGCCCAAGAGTAAGTGGGCTCCCATGCATAATGGTCTAGTTGTTGCATAAGATGGAATCCATCCCGAATATAAGAGGGGAGACTGGTGGCGAGTGGCTGTAGAAACTGGTCTATATACTGGGAAAAAGAGCTAGTGATACTATCCATAGCCGCAACTATGGGTCGACCTGGTGGATTCTGGATACTCTTATGAATTTTGGGGATGTGATAGAAATATGGAGTGGAGAAGTATGGCCGATTAAAAAAAAGCATGCTCATGTTTAGAGATGATGTCATTACTTTTTGCTCTATCTGTGAGTATTTTGGCTTCCATGGTGAAGCTTGACAAAGGGTCGCAGCGTAGTTTACGGTATGTACTGTCATCGGAGAGGAGACGACGGGCTTCAGCCAGATATTCACTGCGATCTTGGACCACGATGCCTCCACCTTTGTCTGCCGTCTTGATGACTATGTTGTGATTGTTAGTTAAATTTTTGAGGGCTGATTTTTCTGAAGAAGTAAGATTGGAATAATTAGAATGGTTGGGAAGACTATCATGTGTCTGTTGGCAAAGTTTTTTTATGTCGGAGAACACCACCTGATAGAAAGTTTGAAGATAGGGTCCCTTTGAATGTGTGGGATTGAACAAGGATTTTGGCCTGAACGTACTGAATTGTACTGGGGGGGAGGTGGAGAGATGTTGTGTGAGAAGAAGTACGTCTATATCCTCATCATCACTCTCCTCTGTTGTTTTCCACTAATCCTCTTTCAGACTTTGAAAAACTGCGAGAACTATTTGCGGCTTTTCAACTGAGCTCGGGCTTTAGAATTAACCTCGATAAAAGCGAGATCTTACCACTACACCCACGATTGTCAACTAAGTGGAAACATCTATCACCATTCACAGTGGCAACCCGATATATCACATATCTAGGCATACACATAGGACGTGAACCCTCCTCTCTCTATGTACTTAACTACCCACCTCTAATAACTAAGATTGTGCAGGAGTTGGAGGCTTGGGCGGCCCTCCCCCTCTCGCTCTTTGGGAGATGTCACCTATTCAAAATGGTGTCGTTTGCGCGCTTGCTCTACCCAATGCAGACCATACCTTTATTATTAAAACACTCAGATGTACAGAAATTACATAAAGCATTAATTACTTTTATTTGGTCTCGCAAAAAACCACGTATTGCGCTACAAAAATTATGTCTCCCGAAGTCCGAGGGTGGGGCGGGTCTGCCCAATTTACGTTTTTATAATCTGTCATGTTTGCTTAGGCAAGGTTTGGATTGGCTGAACGGAAAGTCGAAATATTGCAATACCTCTCTTGAAGGTGCCATGACCTCACCTCACACGTTATCAGCTATCCTCCATTCTAACCTCAACGCTCTCCCACCTCACCTCATGTCAAATACACTTATCAGAGACACTATAATTGCCTGGAGAGAAGTACGAAAATTACTGGGGCTTCCCTCAAATATTTCCAGGCATTTAATCATCCAAGGAAACCCTATGTTTCTCCCATCCATGATGCACAAAGCGTTTGACCAATGGGGATCCAATGGCCTCACGAAAGTAGTCTCCATATACCAAGGCACCTCGGGGAGCTTCAAACCTTTCCGGTCACTGGCTAGCGAATTCTCCATACCATCAAAACACATGTTCTTCTATTTTCAATTAATCAACTATTTGAAGTCTTGCTATGGGCCCAAATCTGATCCCTTCCAGAAATCCTTCATAGACACAGTATTACAGCAAAATGACTATTCCATCACCAATCTCTACTCCTACCTCATCCAACATCAATCTGCAAAATACCACCTCAAACCGTTTCATAAATGGTCTGTTATCTTAGGAGATGATGAACTGTCAGAAAAAATACTTGAAGGATACAGACAAGTCCGCAAACTAACGATATCTGAAACGTGGCGGGAAACCCAATTCAAAATTATACACAGAGCATACTACCCTTTTTACTTCACCAAAGACAATCCAAGTCAAATGAAAAGCCCCTGGTGTTCGAAACCACGCCCCACCCTATTGCACCGTCTTTGGGACTGCACAGCCATAACTACATTTTGGAACTCTGTCTTAGATCACATTGACAGGATCAATAAAGCACAAATCCCAAGAGATCAACTATTGTGCCTATTTGGATACACACCCCAAACAGCTCCTCCAACAACCAGAGGACCTACGAATATTCCCCAGTGGGCACATCTACTCCTTCTAGTAGCCCGCAGAACGATAATGAAACACTGGATTTTAACAACGCCACCTGCATTACCCGAAGTTAAAAAAGCTATGATGTCACTTTTCTACATGGAACGGCTCGACACCATTTCACTGAACTTTCGCTCTACTTCGCGCTTCTTCATGAGATGGCGTAAATATATAGAAGCCACATTCACTCAGACAGCTCTACAAGATGTCATGCGCCCATTCCGATACACTGATTGGTACCTGAAAAGAGATATCTCCAATTCTCTGGGCAACCTTAAAAATAAGTATCCTAATCAGACGGACCCCCCCAGTTTCCATACACCATAATTCTTCACAAAGTCATCACAACCCCTTGACTTCCATGTTCCCCATATCTCTGACATTGGTTACTCCCACAGCCTACATTGTTATTATTTGAACATAATGCATCTTTATAAGACATTGTTGTCTATACTATGCTTCCACTCCTGAGGTTGTATTGTAATATACTGTAATACACCCATCATAATGGGTGTTATGTTGGTCAGCTCATAGTCTTTAAGAAAAAGTAATCCGCTTGGCAGATCCCCCTTCCCCCCCCTCCCATTATTACAAGATAGTTTTGCTTTGTTCCCGCCTTATCTATGCTCTGACATATGCATTTATTTGTATGTATTCGAGCTAACCTGCGCTGATATTACTGCACTGTACCTGTTTATACTTTGTAAACCTCAATAAAAATTTTTTTCAAAAAAAAAAAAAATATATAAAAAAATATGAAATCACAAGAATCTACAATACCTACAGAATGCTAAACGTCTGAACCCCAGACAGGCCAGGTGGAGACTCTTCTTTTCTCGTTTTAAATTCACGATTACGTACAAACCTGGTTCCTGCAACGGTCGGGCTGATGCGCTCTCTAGGTCATTTGACACTTTTGACGAGGAGTCCACCCCTGATCCTGAGCCGATCATTCCGACCTCATGCATTGTTGCCCATTCTACCACCCTGGAATCAAAAATTCCTCCTGGCAAGACCTTTGTTCCCACGGAGCTAAGAGCTAAAATCCTTTGTTGGGGACATGATTCCAAGGTGGCAGGTCATGCTGGGTTCCTCCGATCCTTCCTGCTCATCAGTCGTCTCTACTGGTGGCCTAACCTCCGCTCGGATGTTAAAGAGTACGTTAAGGCTTGTCATGTCTGTGCTCAGTCTAAATCCTTCACACTAGCCCCTGCTGGTCTTCTCATGCCCTTGCCCATTCCTAAGGAGCCCTGGTCTCACATTGCCATGGATTTTATCACCGATCTTCCACTGTCGGAGAATAATACAGTCATTTGGGTGGTAATCGATCGGTTCTCCAAGATGGCTCATTTTGTTCCTTTTCCTGGTCTCCCTTCTGCCTCTGCCTTGGTTCCCATTTTCATACGAGAGATTTTCCGCCTTCATGGTGTTCCTTCCCATGTCGTTTCGGACAGGGGTGTTCAGTTTACGTCCCGTTTTTGGAGAGCCTTTTGCAAATCCCTCAACATTACCTTGGATTTTACCTCTTCCTACCATCCCCAATCCAATGGCCAGACTGAGAGGGTTAATCAGGAGTTGTAGGTCTTTCTCCGTACCTTGGTCTTGGCTCATCACGGTGATTGGGCATCACTACTTCCGTGGGCAGAGTTCTCCCACAATAATCATGTCAACGTCAGTTCTCAGAAAACACCCTTTATCACTGTTTATGGAAGACATCCTCAACTCCCTCTTCCTATGACCTGTTCTTCCGCCATTCCAGCCTTGGCTACTGTTCAGGAATCATTCGATTCCATGTGGGCTGACGTTCATGATTCCCTCCAGAAAGCTGCCAACAAATTCAAGAGTTTTGCTGACCGTCGCAGGCGTAAGCCGCCTTCTCTTCAGCCAGGAGACAAAGTCTGGCTCTCCACAAGGAACATCAAACTCCGGGTTCCTTCTCTCAAATTTGCCCCAAGATTCATTGGTCCGTACACCATAACTTCTAAACTGAATCCGGTTTGTTTCAAGCTCCAGATTCCCAAAAGCCTCAAAATCTCTAACTCCTTCCATGTTGCCCTTCTGAAGCCTTTAGTCCTCAATAAGTTCTCTCGTCCTCTCTCTACCGCAGCGCCGGTCTCTGAGGATAATCAGGAGTACGAGGTTAGCCAAATTTTGGATTCCCGACTCTGTAGAGGCATTCTCCAGTACCTCGTGCATTGGAAGGGGTTTGGTCCTGAGAAGAGGTCGTGGATCAAGGCTTCTGAGGTCTTTGCACCTCGTCTGTTGAGGAAGTTTCATTTGAAGTTCCCCTCTAAACCTGGTCCCAGGCGGGGAAGGGGGAGGCCTCGTAAGAGGGGGGGTACTGTCATGGTTATGCAATAGAGTCTGTTTGTCAGCCTACCTGTTTCCATGTGTTCATCTCCAAAGACCAGCTGTCTCTCACCTGACTGCTTTTATTAACTCTCCTCTAGCATGGCTCCACCCCAGCTCCTATCAGAGAACTCTATATTAACCTCTGCACTGCAGGTCAGCCCTGCTGATCAACCTTTGTGTGTTTAGCTTCCTGTTTCCTGCCTGCCGTGTGCTCTACATTTATCTCTGTTACCGATCTTGGCGTGTTCTATACTATTCCTGTCTGCTCGTGACCATGACCTTTTGGCGTGTCCCCGACTATCCTTGTTTGCCTGTGACCCTGAACCTTGGCGTGTACCCTGTTGTCCTTGTCTGCTTGTGGCCTTGACCTTGGCTTATACCTTTACTATCCTTATCCTTCTGTTGCCTACTGTGGGTGTGAGCTGGGGGACCCTGGGGGTCGCGACCAGTTGCAGCCCAGTCCATCCTCACCTCTAGAGGCTCTGGTGAACACCTGCTGGCTCTTAGACTCCGCACCCCAGGGAATCCTACGCTCTAACCCCGGTGGGATCCGTGTTGATGTTCCAGCGACCCTGCCTTCCTTATACCCAGACTCCCATCCGCAGCAGTCAGCCGTAGGGTCCACTGCCTTGCGGTGCACTCCTGATCCCAACGGTGTGCATCTGTCACCTAGCCTCAAGGTGACCTGACACGTGCCTTCTTCCCTATCTCCATCAATAAGCCTCGCCTCTCCCACCTTCAGCAATGAGCCTTCCCTCCACATCTCCATTAATGAGCCTTTACACCCACCTCCATCAATGATCCCTCCCACCTCCATCAATGAGCCCCCCCTCCTTAAATGAGCATTCCTCCCCACCTCCATCAATTAACCTTTCCCCCACCCACCTCCATCTATGAGCCTTGCTTCCCCCACCTCCATCAATGAGCCTTCCCTCCCCATCTCCATCAATGAGCCTCCTCTCCCCCACCTTCATCAATGAGCCTCCCCTACCCTCTCCATCAATCACCCCCCCACCTCCACGAATGAGCCTCACCTCCCACACCTCCATTAATGAGCCTTTCCTCCCCACCTCCATCAATGAGCCTTCCACCCCACCTCCATCAATGAGCCTTGTTTGCCCATGACCCTGTCACCAGTTGGCCAGTTCTCCCTCCTTGGACCACTTTTGGTCAGTCCTGGACCACTGCAGACCAGGAACATCACACAAGAGCTGCAGTTCTGGAGTTGCTCTGACCCCGTTGTCTAGACATAACAATTTGGTCCTTGTCAATGTCCCTAAAATCCTTACACTGGTCCATTTTTTCTGTTTTTATCACATCAATTTCAGGGTCAGCATGTTCAATTGCTGCCTAATATATCTCACCCACTTTCAGATGCCATTGTGGTCAGATAATCAATGTTATTTACTTCACCTGTCAGTGGTCAAAATGTTGTGGCCAATCGGTGTATATACAGTATACAGAGGGGAAAATACAGATTTGATCCCCTGCAGATTGTGTAAGTTTGCCCACTTACAAAGAAATGAAGGGTCTATCATTTTTATCATAGGTGTATTTTATATGATAGAGACAGAATATCAACCAAAAATCCAGAAAAATCACATGATACAAATGTTATAAATGGAGTTGCAGTTCAGTGAGTATAATAAGTATTTGATCCCCTACCAACCAACAATAATACAGTAGGTGCTCATGTGGTACACAGATTAGTCCTGTCAATGTAAGAAGGTTCTCCTAACAACAACTCGTTATGTGTATAAAAGACACCTGTCCACAGAATCTCTTTCTTCCATTCAATCCTCACCATCATGGGGAAGACCAAAGAGCTGTCAGAGGATATCAGGGAGAAGATTGTAGACCTGCACAAGGCTGGAATGGGCTACAAGACCATCAGCAAGAAGCTTGGTAAGGAGGAGACAACTGTTGGAGCGATTATTGGCAAATGGAAGAAAATACAAAACAACCATCAATTGTCCTCGGTCTGGAGCTCCATGGAAGAATTCCCCTCATGGGGTGAGGATGGTCATGAGAAAAGTGGGGGATCAGCCCAGAACTACACGGGAGGAACTTGTGAATGATCTCAAGGCAGTTGGGACCACAGTCACCAAACAAACCATTGGTAACACAACAATACACCGCCATGGATTGAAATCCTGCAGCACCCGCAAGGTCCCACTCCTGAACAAGACACATGTAAAGGTCCATCTGAAGTCTGCCAATGAACATCTAAATGATTCAGATTGGGAGAAAGTGCTGCGGTCAGACCAAAATGGAGCTCTTTGGCATTAACTCGAATCGCCGTGTTTGGAGAAAGAAAAATACTGACTAAAACTCTAAGAACACCATCGATACAGTCACACACAAAGGTGAAAAGATGATGCTTTGGGGCTGTTTCTCTGATAAAGGTTCAGGCCGACTTTGCCACATTGAGGGGCCAATGGACGGGGGCCATGTATTGTAAGATCTTGGATGAGAACCTTCTTCCCTCATCCAGAACACTGAAGATGGGTCATGGATGGGTCTTCCAGCATGACAATGACCCAAAACATACCGCCAAGGCAACAAAGGAGTGGCTCAAGAAGAAGCACATAAAGGTCATGGAGTGACCTAGCCAGTCTCCAGACCTTAATCCTATAGAAAATGTATGGATGGAGCTGAAACTCCGAGTTGCCAAGAAACCTTAAGGATTTAGAAAAGATCTGTAAAGAAGAGTGGACCAAAATCCCTCCTGAGATGTGTACAAACCTGATCACCACCTACAAGAAACGTCTGACCTCTGATCACCAACAAGGGTTTCTCCACCAACTACTAAGGGGATCAAATACTTATTTTACTCACTGAACTGCAACTCCATTTATAACATTTGTATTGTGTGTTTTTTCTGGATTTTTGGTTGATATTCTGTCTCTATTATATAAAATACACCTATGATAAAAATTATAGACCCTTCATTTCTTTGTAAGTGGGCAAAACTTACCCAATCTGCAGGGGAGCCAATCAGCATTTTCCTCCCACTGTATATTTATATTTATTGTTCGATGTCCTTTTCAGAGTAAGAGAAAATGGGAACTTGGGTGAAGAATTTGCTTATTTTTCAGTTCTCTCATTTTTGTTTGTTGACTTCCTGAGATTGTGAGTAATCCGCTGACATTGCTGATGGTGGAATTTTCAGGGTTATGGTGGAAGGTGGCACTGTGAGGTCCGATTCCCGTGTCATTGGCACCTCGGGATCTGAAGATTTGATCCTGGAATATTCTGTCCACGACCTGCACAGAGCAACAAAAGAATCTCTTTGTTTTCTACTTGAAATCCGACTATTTCAGTGATACAGCAGGAATGTACATACATAAAGGAATGTAAAAATGAGTCCGCACAGTGGATATAGGTACAGATAGGATATAGAACTGCTCCCTCTACAGGAGTGGAGTGGAGTGTACTGGGATGAATATAAAACAAATGTAAGTATGGCGCTGTTCTAGTGGAGTGAGTGTTTGATCATAAAACCACTATGTTACACCTTATGTAGTCTCCCAAACCAGATGTAGAAAGTTGAAGAGTTTGGAATGTGTACATTATAAATGAGTAGCAGATGCCTTGAACCTTGAGGGACCTTTTGTTGTGGATTTATTCCTGGTGAGATGGACTTCCCATTTACTTATATGACAACCTGCCATTCTATTCGGGGACAGGCGTCCTTTATCTAGCAGCTTTGGATCTCCCAGATTACCCAACACTGTGGAATATTCCCAGATTAATCGATCATTGGAATTCTGGTGATTTCCCGGCATGGTTGTTTCACCATAAGGCTGTATTTGATCATAAAACCCCTATGTTACACCTTATGTAGTCTCCCAAACCAGACGTAGAAAGTTGGAGAGTTTAGAATGTGTATATTATAAATTAGTAGCAGATGCCTTGAACCTTGTGTGTGTACACATTTACCACGGTGTGGTGCTATAAACTTATGGTATCCATTAGCAATTAAAACTAATTCAAACAAAAAATAGGTAGATGAATAAAAAAGTAAAAAAAAATGTGTTACAACCTCTGGCAACTATTTAACGGTGGATTTTAAATGTGTCTGGGTTGTGTTACAACCTCTGGCGGCTGCTTAGCAATGTAGTTTCAGTAGCAGGAAGGAATGCTTCAGTGTATTTATTTATCTAATTGCAAAATAGTGTCTCATATGTGGATTACACCCTGTGGATGTTAACCAAAAAATTTGATATGTGCTTTTCCCCAATTTTGTGATATGGTTACATTAAATATGTGACCAATTTTAATATCACATACAATAAATAAATAAATAAATCTTAGTAAAATTGCATTTGCAGAAAGTGCTTAGTGATCAGAAAATATGTGCTAATTAGCAACAAAAAAGCTAATTAACAAAGTGACTTGTGCTCAAAAGAAAAAAAAACAGTGCTTGCTGAAAAAACAATATTATTTTTGAAGGTCTTCTTATATGGCAAAGTGACTTGTGCTCAGAAAGATCCAGTCCTTATTGAAAGACAATATTGTTTAAAAGGTCTTCTTGTTCAAGTGCTGGCTTGGTGATGGTGCTTCTTTTTTTTTTTTAATTCTATATTTTATTTTTCCAAAAACAAAAAGTACATTTTTTTATACATATCAACAAATAAACAAATAACATTATTGCTGTTTGCGTATCACAGAGTATAGTTTAACATATTATAGTTCAGTTTTCTTTACATATATATGACTTATTGTCAACCACAGCAGAACCAAAAGTAACACAGCATATACAAAAAAAATAAATAAAAAAAAAAAAATAAAATAAAATAATAAAAACAAAAAAAAGGAGAAGAAAAAAGAAAAAAAACAAAAAAAAGGGAGAAGAAAAAAAAGAAAAGAAAAAAAAAGAACACAACCCACACACAGATTCTTCCCCTGTTTCTGGTATATCCATTCTACATACACGCATATGCTCATTTGTCCGTATACGCACCTTATGCACGCACACACATAGATACATACATATATAGTTTCCCCGTCCTCTTCCCCCCAGCATTTCACAAATGCTAATTACCAGGGAGAGAAGAGAAGGAGGAAAAAAAAAACCTTCACATAATGCTCCCGCTCTCTCTCCCTTCTTCATAGGCCTCCATCAGCTCTCCGATCGCACATCCATATTCCCTAGTGCAGACCAGAAGGGACCATGAGTTCCAATTATTATTGAATTTCTCCACCTTACCCTGTATAGTTGCAATGCCTTTTTCCATAGCATATATCCCAGCTATTTTTTTAAACCATAATGAGATGGGGGGGGGCTGATTTCCGCTCCCAAAAGGCGAGGATACAAGCCTTTGCCGCATTCAGAAGATGAACCACCAGGGAGTTCTGATATTTGCGCTTAGTAAGATCCGAAAGGTGGAGAAGATATCTTCCTGGATCGAGCCCCAAATCATACTCTGTTAACTGTCTTACGGTGTCCCGCACTTTAAACCAGAAATCTACTATCTTCTTACATGACCAGAAGATATGGAGCATGTTACCCTCTGACTCTCCACACCGCCAGCATTTATTCGTCCTCTCTGGGTACATTTTTTGTAATAGTGATGGAACTTTGTACCACCTTGTAAGAATTTTGGTAATGGTGTTGGTGCTTCTTAATCGTGCTCCTAATGTACATACACTCACCGAATAGCCTCACCCCTACAGGGGTATTGCGTGGTCACAATATTGTTTTTGAAGGTCTTCTTATATGGCAAAGTGACTTGTGCTCAGAAAGAACCAGTCCTTATTGAAAGAAAATATTGTTTAAAAGGTCTTCTTGTTCAAGTGCTGGCTTGGTGAAAGCCATCAAAAAATAACCTGTGTTTGTCTAACCGGAGGTGACGCAAGACGTTCGTAAACCCCGCCCTGCGCCTTTCGTTGGTTATTTTGATGGCTTAAATAACAGAGGGCGGGGCCACCCAGTGACCTCGCCCCTCTCTGATGCACAGGGACTTGACAGGAACTTCCCTGTGGCATTCCCCGTGACATCAGAGGGGGGCAGGGTCACCCGTTACGTAACGGGTGACCCCCTCTGACGTGATGGGGAATGCCACAGGGAAGTCCCCGTCAAGTCCCCGTGTGTCAGAGGGGGTGGGGTCACCGGGTGGCCCCACCCTCTGTTATTTAAGAACCGTCAGAAAATGAGAAGCGTCACACAGCGGGAGCCTCCCATGGATGCGGAGCAGCCGAGAAGAAGATGAAGAGAAGAAGATGACGCAGAGGAAGATGCCGGACAAGAAAACCAGAGGAAGAACCAGAAGAATCAGAAGAACCAGAAGAAGAAGAAGATGGAGGAAGAAACCGAAGGAAGATAGAAGATAGAAGAAAGAAGAAAGAAGAAGCATTTAAATAAAGGAATTGTCAAAAAACTGTCTCTTGTCATTTTTAACATTTTTGACAGTTTTTTTGTGAAATGGTAGGGGTACAAGTACCCCCTTAACATTTCACACAGGGGGGGTGGGATCTGGGGGTCCCCTTGTTAAAGGGGGCTTCCAGATTCCGATAAGCTCCCCCACCCGCAGACCCCCACAACCCCCGGGCCAGGGTTGTGGGGATGAGGCCCTTGTCCTCATCAACATGGGGACAAGGTGCTTTAGGGGGGACCCCAAAGCACCCTCCCAATGTTGAGGGCATGTGGCCTGGTACGGTTCAGGAGTGGGGTGCTCTCTCGTCCCCCCTTTCTTCCTGCGGCCTGCCAAGTTGCGTGCTCGGATAAGGGTCTGGTATGGATTTTTGGGGGGACCCCACGCCAATTTTTTTTTTAAATTTTGGTGCGGGGTTCCCCTTAAAATTCAGGTCTGGTATGAATTTTGAGGGGGACCTCTACGTCATTTTTTTTTTAAATTTTGGGGCGGGGTTCCCCTGTGGGGAAATCCCATGCAGTTTTTATTAATGAACTTCTATGTGTATTGTCGGACCGGCAATGCAATAGCCGCGAGTAGTTTTAAATGACTTTTTTTCCTTCGTAATGTCATTTTGCTGTCAGACTGTTCTAAACACGGGAAACATGCGCCCCTTTACAGGCATACTATAGACACCCCCCCAGCTACGAAATTTAAAGGGATATTACACTTTTATCGTTTGACTTTAAGCATTATTAAAATCACTGCTCCTGAAAAAACGGCCGTTTTTAAAACTTTTTTTGCATTGATCCATGTCCCCTGGGGCAGGACCCAGGTCCCCAAACACTTTATGACAATAACTTGCATATAAGCCTTTAAAATGAGCACTTTTGATTATTCATGTTCGTGTCCCATAGACTTTAACAGTGTTCGCGTGTTCGAACAAACTTTTTTCCTGTTTGCATGTTCTGGTGCGAACCGAACAGGGGGGTGTTTGACTCATCTCTACTCAGTGGCTGACTGTGACCACCTCATTTAAAGTCCCAGGGCGACTCTTTTTTTTTTTTTTTTTTACATTTTAGAGAGAAACATGGCCAGGACCCAACCATGTTGCAATTTTGTGGGATTGACCTGGTCTCCCCTCCATGGAGGGGGTCAAATCAGGTTAGAGATCTGTCTCAAAGAGAAACAGAGTGGGTCTTTCTTTTAAAAAGTCTTTACCCAAGAGGGTTAAACATAGAGCTGGATATCAACTGTTATATTAGCAATTTCTAGTTTTTTTCACATACTTAATATTTTATATGTCATTTTTAATTTAGCCTACACATATTTGATAACAACCATGGTAGATTTGGATGTAGGTTTAATTTTTTATTTTTAATTTTAGTTTTTTTTTGTCATCACAATAGTCATCCCCATTATGCAGAATGAGTCCCATGTGCTCGTTCAGTTAAACCTCATGTGTTTATGTTATGTGGGAACATTTTGGCTATTAATTGTTACGTAATGCGCTGCTTGTTTGCGGGGTCTGACCGTATGTAATTATATGGTAGATGTCTCTAGCTTGTATGGGTTGGTGCTGTAATTAGCCCTTTCAGTATTTATACCCATATATCTGTTATTGTTTTATTTAAAATCTTTGCTCTCTGTATCCTATTATGCTGTGGGATTGATGTATTATGCTTATGAGGACACGGGATGTGCACAGGCGCTTTGATATCACTTCCGAAAGTAGTTTGTACGTGGAGTATAAGGGAGGAGTTACCGTGCCGTACAGCCAATACTGTGAAGAAGTGGGAATGACGAAACATGTTGGGGGCGTGGCTGTGCGGCAACCCAGCATCTGTTTGTGACGTATTGCGCTCTGCACTGGTCGGCTGAGACTACCTCGTAGTACTGAGGATCCAAGGAGGGGAGGGGTGAGATCTGATCGGTGCATCCCGGGTCCGCCGTGACCATAGTACACTGCCATTTTCTGTTACAGGGAGCTTACTTTTATGTCTTTTAAAAATTGCAAGAATGTGAGTACAATGTTAGAAGATCTTATGGGTGTATTTCAATAAATGCTCTCAACGGTATCACACTATTGGAGGCATTATTTCTTTTCATGCTGGTATACCTCCTAACGATGAGGATTGCTGTGTGAAGAGTTCCATTTGCTGTGATTGCAGCGATACCTATCCTGAGTACACCCCCGGGGGGGCTTTGATATTGCCTATACGCCGAGCATGAGAGTGCAAGCCAATATTTTCTGGTGAGTGCGGCTCCATTTGAGTGAATCACGATCACAACCGGTGTGGTGAAGGAGACCTTTATGGCATAGGAAGATTGCTTTTCAGACTCACCTTTTTGATGCACAGTACTTTGCATGGACTTCTCTTCATCAGTTTATTCATATAATATTGCATAAATTGGTTATTTATATTTATTATTTGTCACTGGTTTCACACTTTCCTGGTCATTAATGGAAAGATAGAATAATCTGAAATGATCACGGATATTATATTGATATAGTAACAGTACCAAATGTTGATGTATTTCATTTCACTAGTTATCATCACATCTTAATCATTTATGTGATTTACAGCGCCACTATTTTATTTATTTAAAATACTTTTTCACATCACTCATTTTAAGTTGGCAGCTATAGCTATTGTTTGGTTTTTCACTAGAGCGCAGTGGTGGTTTATCAAGTTTTTCTGTGCGCGACACTTTTATAACATTATATTACATATGACCTTCATCCAGAACCGCTTTTATGATTGTTTTTTAATCATCCTGTTTTTTTATAATCATTTAGTTTTAAGCTTCATATTGTGTTGTTTGTTTTATAGACACGCCCCTTTGATCTTGCTTGTTACATGACCCCGCCCACGTTCCCATGTCAGCCCTCTATAAAGTCCAGTCATGGTATTTCTATTTGAATCTGTTGACAAAGGAGCACAACTTGCTTACATCGCCAAGTGCGCACGCTCTCGAAACGCGTCCAGCTTTGATGACGTCATCCGTCCGCAGCAAGCTGTCCTGTGCGCTCCAACTCCTCGCTCTGAGGACGCTCTCCGGAGCTGCCGTCCTCCATCTGCCGGAAGATCTCACAGTTGTCAGCCAGGAATCCACACTGCTCAGGACTCGGGGAGGCGTCACTGTATTATTAATACCAGGCCTGTTTATTCCTACAAAATGTGAGATGATCTACATCTACTATAGAAAGGGTTATTTCTACAATACTGCACTCAGAGGAGCCTTTCTACTTGTGTTTTGGTTCTGTGGTGGTGTAGGGCATGCAGTGGTGGTGGTTCTGTGGTAGCATTAAGCAGGCAGTGGTGGTGGCCAGCAGGTGTTGCTTCTGCGGTAATGGGCAGCAGGCAGTGGTGGCATGGAGCAGGCAGTGGTTGTGGGCAGCAGGCAGTGGTGGTGGAGAGCAGGTGTTGGTTCTGTGGCAGTGGCGAGCAGGCATTGGTGGCATGGAGCAAGGGGTGACCTATTCATGGGCTGAAACTGCCAACGTATACACCTCTGATCCATTTTAATTGACAGTCCTGTGTGTCTCCTATGCCACGTACACATGAGCGGACTTTACGGCAGACTTGGTGTGGCAGACTTTGACGGACTTTTCGACGGACTTTCCGAATGAACGGACTTGCCTACACGCGATCAACCAAAGTCCCATGGATTCGTACATGACGTACGACAGGACTAAAAGAAGGAAGTTCATAGCCAGTAGCTGCCCTAGCATCGGTTTTTGTCCATCGGACTAGCATACAGACAAGTGGACTTTTCAACTGGACTCGAGTCCGTCGGAAAGATTTGAAACATGTTTCATTTCTAGGTTTGTCAAACTTTTGGGGAAAAGAAGTCCGCTGGAGCCCACACATGATCGAATTATTAGACGGACTCCGGTCCGCCGGACCAAGTCTGCCGTAAAGTCCGCTCGTGTGTACGCGGCAATAGTGGTGACAACTCCCACCATACTGAACACTGTAACCTGGCAGAAAGGATGAAGGAGCAATAATGTGAGATCATGAGGATTGCAGAGCCAGTAAATCTTGGGTTCATTAGATAGCACCCCAATCAGGAGGACCATAGGACAGTCCAAATCCTCATATTCAGCCCCTTCCTGTAGCTTTTAGTCGGCTCCTTCAGGTTATTTTACTTTGATGTCTCCAGTACTCAACCTTAGGAAACTTCTCAGATATTTTGTTTACTTTTCTTGCTAAACATCCTTCTCACCTTGCATGGTCCTATAATATTAGACATCCTTCTCACCTTGCATGGTCCTAGAATATTAGACATCCTACTCACCTTGCATGGTCTTAGATTATTAGACATCATTCTCACCCTGCATGGTCCTATAATATTAGACATCCTTCTCACCTTGCATGGTCCTAGAATATTAGACATCCTTCTCACCTTGCATGGTCCTAGAATATTAGACATCCTTCTCACCTTGCATGGTCCTAGAATATTAGACATCCTTCTCACCTTGCATGGTCCTAGAATATTAGACATCCTTCTCACCTTGCATGGTGCTAGAATATTAGACATCCTTCTCACCTTGCATGGTCCTAGAATATTAGACATCCTTCTCACCTTGCATGGTCCTAGAATATTAGACATCCTTCTCACATTGCATGGTCCTAGAATCAGTGGCGTTGCTAGGGGGGTGCGGGGGGTGCGGTCCGCACCAGGGTGACACCCGCTAGAGGGGTGACACCATCCCAACTCTCCCGAGGGTGAGGATATCCCTGGCATTTTTTTTTTGCAGCTGACCCCGCTGGAACAACACCTCTAGCGCCGCGGCCTTGCCTGGTGTTCTTCCTCCTCCCTACTGAGCCAGTGAGCCTGTCACATCTCACAGTCGATGATGTCACACACTATCTCTGCCCCCACGCTGTCCTTGTCTTCTCTCCAGCTGCCGCCCGGCACCCGGAAGTATGAGTACAGTAAGGCACCTGGTCCCTGATAGCATGCGAGGGGGTGTCCACCGCCGCCCAAGGCAGGGGTAAGGTGTCATAGGTGGGGAGGTTGCCCTTGTCATGGTACAGGCACACCACCTGAGAGCTGGTGTGGAACAGTGGGAGGATTCCGTGTCTGGCGCCCTCTGTGCTAGTCTGATAACAAAGGGGGGGGGGTGTTGTGCAAGGTGGTCTGCTAGACACAGCTTTATAATATATATATATAATAGCTGTGTCCAGCCGCCCCCCCCCCCCCACCAGACCAGCTCACTCAGCTACTGTGCCTATATATAGTATAATATAGCTGTGTCCAGCAGCACCTCCTCCCCTCCTGGCCCTGTGCCACCCCAGCCTGCCCTGTGCCATTCCAGCCTGCCATGTGCCACCCCGACCTGCCCTGTGCCACCCCAGTCTGCCATGTGCCACCCCAGCCTGCCCTGTGCCATGCCAGCCTGCCATGTGCCACCCTGACCTGCCCTGTGCCACCCCAGTATGCCATGTGCCACCCCAGCCTGCCCTGTGCCATGCCAGCCTGCCATGTGCCACCCCAACCTGCCATGTGCCACCCCAGCCTGCCCTGTACCACCCAGCCTGCCATGTGCCACCCAACCTGCCCTGTGCCACCCCAAACTGCCCTATACCACCCCAACTTACCCTGTGCCACCCCAACCTATCCTATCCCACCCCAGCCTGCCCTGGACCAGCCCAGCCTGCCCTGTACCACCCAGCCTGCCATGTGCCACCCCGACCTGCCCTGTGCCACCCCAGTCTGCCATGTGCCACCCCAGCCTGCCCTGTGCCATGCCAGCCTGCCATGTGCCACCCCAACCTGCTCTGTGCCACCCCAGTATGCCATGTGCCACCCCAGCCTGCCCTGTGCCATGCCAGCCTGCCATGTGCCACCCCAACCTGCCATGTGCCACCCCAGCCTGCCCTGTACCACCCAGCCTGCCATGTGCCACCCCAACCTGCCCTGTGCCACCCCAAACTGCCCTATACCACCCCAACTTACCCTGTGCCACCCCAACCTATCCTATCCCACCCCAGCCTGCCCTGGACCAGCCCAGCCTGCCCTGTACCACCCAGCCTGCCGTGTGCTACCCCAGCCTGCCATGTGCCACCCCAGCCTGCTCTGTACCACCCAGCCTGCCCTGTGCCACCCCAACCTGCCCTATACTACCCCAGCCTGCCCTGGACCAGCCCAACCTGCCCTGTGCCACCCCAACCTGCCCTATACCACCCCAGCCTGCCCTGTACCACCCCAACCTGCCCTGTGCCACCCCAATCTGCCCTATACCACCCTAACTTGCCCTGTGCCACCCCAACCTGCCCTATACCACCCTAACTTGCCCTATACCACCCAACCTGCCCTGTGCCACCCTAACCTACCCTGTACCACCCCAGCCTGCCCTGTACCACCCCAACCTGCCATATACCACTCTGCCTGCCCTGTGCCACCCCAACCTGCCCTGTACCACCCCAACCTGCCATATACCACCCCAACCTGCTCTGTACCACCCCAACCTGCTCTGTACCACCCCAACCTGCCATATACCACCCTGCCTGCCCTGTGCCACCCCAACCTGCCCTATACCACCCAACCTGCCCTGTGCCACCCTAACTTGCCCTGTACCACCCCAACCTGCCCTATACCACCCCAGCCTGCCTGTACCACCCCAACCTGCCCTGTACCACCCCAGCCTGCCCTGTACCACCCCAACCTTCTCTGTGCCACCCCAGCCTGCCTTGTACCACCACAACCTGTCCTGTGCCACCCCAGCCTGCCCTACACCACCCCAGCCTGCCCTGTGCCACTTCAACCTGCCCTGTGCCACCCTAATTTGCCCTATATAACCCCAACCTGCTCTATACCACCCCAATACCACCCTAACCTGCCCTGTACCACCCTAACCTGCCCTGTACCACCCTAACCTGTCATATACCACCCCAACCTGCCACTATACCACCCTATACTATCATTTACAGGGGCTGGTTTGGGGTGCGCCTCGTGACCGTGCGCTACCTGAATGGTGCTGGGCAGCCTAGACAGGGGGGGGGTGACACCATGTTTTACCGCACCAGGTGACACCAACCCTAGTGACGCCACTGCCTAGAATAGTAGACATCGGTCTCACCTTGCATGGTCCTAGAATAGTAAACATCGGTCTCACCTTGCATGGTCCTAGAATAGTAGACATCGGTCTCACCTTGCATGTTCCTAGAATAGTAGACATCGGTCTCACCTTGCATGGTCCTAGAATAGTAGACATCGGTCTCACCTTGCATGGTCCTAGAATAGTAGACATCAGTCTCACCTTGCATGGTCCTAGAATAGTAGACATCGGTCTCACCTTGCATGGTCCTAGAATAGTAGACATCGGTCTCACCTTGCATGGTCCTAGAATAGTAGACATCGGTCACACCTTGCATGGTCCTAGAATATTAGACATCCTTCTCACCTTGCATGATCTTAGATTATTAGACATCCTTCTCACCTTCCATGGTCCTAGAATATTAGACATCCTTCTCATCTTGCATGGTCCTAGAATAGTAGACGTCCTACTCCTCACCTTGCATGGTCCTACAGTAGTATATGAGACATCCCTTCTACAGACTTTGAGCTCTAATCTAAAAGTTTTTTTTTTTGTTTACAAACTTTTTTATTGAGTATAAAACAGAAAGAAAAACGGTACAGTACAAAATGTTGATAATCAAAGGTTTAACATTGATAAATAATCATCAGTACAGAAGAAGAAAAAATAGCAATTTTGCATACAAAGGTTGTGCAAATTTTGTAATACCACTATAAGAATTTATTTTAGAAAGGTAGAGGTAGATAAAAAGTTATTCCACATTTATAAAACTATTTGCACCAGTGAACCAAGGATTCCATTTTTTTTCAGATATGTGTTGTGAGTTATTTAGAGTGTGAAATATTTTTTCCATAAGGAGGATATTGTTGACCTTTGTTTTAAGTTGAGATAGGGGTAGTGTAGGAGATTTCCAATGGTATGCAATGAGCCAGTGTATGGCAACAAATATAGTATGGACCAATCTTATATGAATATTATTTAGACCTATGATCGGTGTGAATAAAAGGCAATTTTAAAGAGAGAGGTTAAACTTATTCTCTGATATAATGGATGCAAAACCTTCAAGAAGTTTCCATATCTGGGAGACCTTGTCACAATGCCAGAAAATATGTGAAAATTAACCTGTATCTATGCAACCTCTAAAGCATGTATGAGGAACTGATGGTAAAATGGCATGAAGTTTAGATGGAGTATAATACCACCGTGTGAAGAGCTTAATTGCTGTTTCTCTAATTGTGATTGATCTCGTGCATTTGAGAAGATTGGAGATGCTATCTGACCAGTTTTCAGCTGAAAAGATGATATCGCATTCTTGTTCCCATTTAGGCATATAGGGGTTTTTTTTTCTGGGCTATTAGTGCATATCAGATTTGAGTATGTTTCCGAGATTAAGCCAGAGGCCCTTGGAGAATTAATACAAATTTTTTCAAAAAATGTGTGTGATAAATTAGATGAAAGCGGAAAATAGGTGTTGTAAAAGTGTCTAATTTGAAGGTATCTTCTAAATTCACTATTGGGAGTCTTATTTTTTTTTTTAATGTTGCAAAGGACGTGAAGGTAGAGTCTTCAATAAGTGTTTTGAGTGTGATTAAATTATTGTCAATCCACCATGTGTATTGATCTGTGTCTTGATGCAGTGATAGGAATTTGGGGTCCCCAATAAAGGAAGCTAGTGGGGGTGTGGTTGATGCCATATTGAATTTTTGATTATGTAATTTCCAAAGTTGGTAAGAATTGGCAACCACAAGATTAAGATTGGCTAATTTGTGTATTGGTATTTTATGACCCCAAAGTAATCCTGCTAAAGAGTAAGGGAGAATTGATTCATTTTCAAACTTAACCCAGGGGATATTGGAGTTCCGTATGTGCCATTTGAGCTAATTGGGACCATCTAGCTGCAAGATAGTATAGCCAAAAATCTGGGAGGCCAAGCCTCCCTTTTTCTGTGATTTATATAGTACTGATTTAGCAATCCTTGGGTGAGAGTTAGACCATATAAATTTGGTAACATCCGATTGGAATTTGGAGATCAATGTTTTATTAAGTCTGGTTGGAAGAGCGCGAAATAAATAAAGTAATTTAGGTAAGAGGGACATTTTTATAGCTGTTATTCTACCTAAAAATGAGATGTTAAAGGAAGTCCATAGTTTCATTGTTGAAAGTTTTTGTTGGCTAGATTAATATCTGGGGTGAGATGTATACCTAAATATGGGAGAGACTCTGTTGAATATAAGAATTTAAATGAAGAGCGAATGTTGTCTAGTTGTGATGTTGGAATATTAATTGGCATACCTAATGATTTTGAGACATTTACTGATAATCCAGAGAGGGATGAGAAGATTTTTAGTGTTTGTAATAGATTTGGCAAAGTTATGTTAGGTTGTGATAAAAACATGATCATATCATCAGCATACATACTGAGTTTGTATGTGTGATTGTTTGCTGTGTAGCCTTTAATATCTAGGTTATGTAAAATAGCAGTAGCTAACGGTTCTATGGCAAGGGCGAATAAAAGGGGAGAAAGGGAAAGGAACAAGACAAGGTTGCCCCCTATCTTAAAGAAATTGGAGTTACAACCAGGTAGTTTTATCCTAGTGGCCGGATTGTGGTAGAGTGCATGAAAAGCGTGTATGAATGCTCCATTAAATCCATATTTTTGTAGAACTAGATCTAAGTAATTCCAGGTTACGCTATCGAATGCTTTATTAATGTCTAGACTTAAAAGGAGTACAGGACCTGATTTGATATTGGCGTCCTGAATTATATTTGTGACTAGTCTAATATTATCTGTAATTTGCCTGCCTGGGATAAAACCTGATTGGAAAGGGGATATCAGGGAGGGGATTATTGTTGCTAATCTATTTGCTAAAAGTCTGCTAAAGATCTTGAGGTCGTTATTGATAACGGAGATTGGTCTGTAATTTTGGGGTAATGTGTGATCTTTATTCGGTTTTGGGATTAAGGACATATTAGCTAATAGCATTTCATCTGGGAAATGGTCACCATTTAGAATTTTATTAAATAATGTGGTGAGATGAGGAATTAGGAGTTGATGGAATTGTTTATAATAAAAAGAAGAAAATCCGTCTGGACCAGGGGCAGAACCTCTTTTAAGGGATTTAATGATTTGGAGAATTTCCTCATCTGTACAGGGAGCATTCAGAAGGTCTGTCTGTGAAGGGGATAATGAAGGAGCTGAAATATTATTCAGCCATGATATTGTTGAGGGAGGAATTGGTGAAGAAGGTTTGGATAAAAGCTCCGAATAAAATTTTGAGAAGATTGATAGAACATCTTGTGGGTGAGTGATTAATTGATTAGTGTTATTTTTTAGCTTGTAGACATGGGTGGGTTTAATAGAATTATTTAATTTCCGGCCAAACATTGTTGAGTAGGAGTTACTTGAGAGGAAGAATTTGGCTTTAGACCAACGGAGAGCCTTCTCTGCTTTAAATGTAAGTATAGAATCTAGTTCATGGCGTTTTTGAGATATTATGTTAAAGACATCTGGATCATGTGTGTTGGTGTGTTCTCTATACAGTTTTTGGAGATCCAGTGTAAGGGAGTGAATTTTTGCCCATTTTTCTTTATTGGCTTGAGCTGCCATTTTAATAAGACGACCTCTCAAAACTGCTTTGTGATCTAGCCACAAAGTAGTAGGGGATATGCCTGGTGTGGTGTTCAGTGTGAAATAATCTTTAATTGCTGAGGTTATTTCTTGCTGGTGGGTAGGTTCTGTTAATAAAGATTTGTTGAGTCTTCATGAGTAGGGTGTTGGGGTAAGACCTATAAATTGTGTGTTGAGCGTAGTTATCTGATGGTCTGACCATGTACATGCGAGAATGATTGCTTCACATGCGTTGGATAGGATTATTGGGGTACATAAGATGTAGTCTAAACGAGAATATGAGTCATGTGGGTGAGAATAAAAAGTGTATTCACGTGCACCCACGTTTAATGCTCTCCATGAATCAATAAGTTGTAGGTCATTTATGTGTTTAGATGTTGTTGTTTTTGAGAATGTTCTAGAGTTTATATTGTGTCTGCTACGATCTAAATTTGGTTGAGCTACTGAATTAAAGTCTCCACCTATTATAATGTGTGGCGAGTGATAGCGTTGCAGGGTGTTGAAAAAATGAGTGAAGAATGTGGTTTGAGTATCATTTGGGGCATAAACATTAGCTATTGTTAGTTCTCTACCAGACAGGATACCTTTAAGTATAATAAATCTACTGTCTGGATCTTTGTAGACCTGTTGAACATCAAGTGGTAAAGATTGGTGAATAAAGATGGCTACTCCTTTAGTTTTAGAGGAAGATGAAGTGTAGAATGATTGATTATAGGCTTTATGAAAGAAATTTGGATGATTGTCCTTCATAAAGTGAGTTTCCTGCAACAGGATTATTTTTGCGTTTAATTTTTTATATTGCAGAAAAGCTTTTTTCCTTTTATTTGGGGAATTAAATCCTTGTACATTATGTGAAATAGTCACAATGGTCATGGTGGTATGTGTTTTCTTGGAACTCTGACAGAAAGTACTAATGTGTATTGAAGAAAAGATTCATGAATAGTATTACATATACAACCTAGAGATATTATTTCTGTATATGAATAGTTGCAAAAAACGTTAATGGAAAAAGCAATTCTCTTAATTCTATTGAGGCTAATAAAGAATATAAACCTTGTACCGTGAACTTTCTTATCTGAGATATTAACGAAAATTTTGTTAAACCGTGTGAATTGTACCTTAGATCCATTATAGGAAAGTAACATGGGGTTGGGAAAGACAGAAGTCTCCAACCGACTGAGAACCCATATGAGACCACAATGTCTCAAACTCAGTCTTAGTAATTTGTACGTCAAAATATTGGTGATGAGAAAAATAAAAAAGAGTAATATAGAGTGTTGAAACAATAGATGTAAGTCAATACATCTGAAAAACTTGTAATGTCTCCTAAAAACTGGAGAATGGGTAACAACTGAGAGGGGGTGATTCATGTGGGCAAACGGCCGCCACTAACAGTTGTTATATTAATACTAGTGCATCAGAAAAGGTAAAGAGGACAAAAAAAAAAAAAAAACCAGAAGGACTACCTTACTACATATTACTAAAGGCCCTGTAAAGTGCTACTTGTAAAATATTAAAGATAGGCCCAACATCTACTAAAGTAAAAGTATTGATAGCTGGTATGTACCCACCATCAGCATGTATACTTTTACAGAAAGGTTTGCGGTATTAGTTGGACCTATGCTACATGTGTAATCCATATAACTGAGAAATCTGAAGTCACTTACATTGGAAACAGCATAGAAACAGAATTTAAATTCAAAATTATCATAACATGCTAATTAAAGAAGGAGTTACAACTGTTAAATTTTGAATTAGAACACATACATGGTAGTTAGATATCTCTATCTTGAAGAGGGTAAAAAATGGTCGTAATACCATATATTGTCACAAGATGTCAGCGTTGCTATTATTATATGATTTGGTATGTGAGTTAGATGAAGGTGAGTGGTGTATTCTCACAGTCCCTGTGAAGAGCTGAAGATGTCAGTGATGAGTCCTTTGGGGACAATAGCACCATCATTAGCTGCTAAAGGAAGTAGAGGAGATTAATTGTATAGGAACAATATAGAAGCCTGTAATAAATTCGGCCTAAAAAAAAAGCGAGAAAAAATTGAAACCTTTGGAAGAGAGAAAATTGAGTTCTGTCCGTGATACTTTTTTTTTATTTGCACTAACATACAATTTTTCAGGACAAGCTTTCGGGGTATGTCCCCTTCTTCAAGGTCCATACCCCGAAAGCTTGTCCTGAAAAATTGTATGTTAGTGCAAATAAAAAAAGTATCACGGACAGTACTCAATTTTCTCTGTCACAATTGCACTAATACGGCTACAACAAATCAAGTAAACCTTTGGAACAAATGGAACCAGAAAACAGGTATAATTAAGTTTGAGGAAAAAAAAAGAAATTGTAGAAAGAGCCAATTGGATCTCAAATGTCCAGTGTGAATGATTGATACTGAAGGCACCTCAAAGATGCCTAATGTTAACTAGGACTCCATTGGCCCGCTTCATGTCTAGGCCTGCGTCTGTCCCCTCTAATTGAAGGAGTGTTCCATATCGGGGCTTGCCTGGGTGTAGATGGGGTGCGTGGAGGATTATTGGGGTTCCACAGTCCTAGTTTGATGAGAATATCTTGGCCTTCAGGGATCGAGGTGGCAATATAAGTTGTGCCATTGTGCGGGATAATCAGCTTAAAAGGAAAACCCCATCTTCTCTGATTCTGGCCGTGGAAAGAATTGTAGTAATTTCTTTCATTTTCCTGCGTCTGTCCAGGGTAGCTTGGCAGATATCCGGGTATAGCTGCAAATGTACTCCATCGAGAGTGATATTTCTAAGGCTCCTTGCTGCTCTCATTATTTCTTCCTTCACCAGGAAATCTTTCATACAGAGGATTATATCACGGGGAGGTTTGTCAGGAGGAGGTTTAGCTCTTAGGGCACGGTGTATGCGATCACATGTGAAGGACTGGGGATTTTGCTCTGGTAACAGCGACAGGAACAATTTGGTAGAATATGCTGGTAAATCAGTGATAGATTCTGGGGCACCTCTAATTCTGATATTGTTCCTTCTGTTCCTGTTATCTAAATCCTCCACGTGCGCTTGCAGTTGCGCAAAAGCTGATGAGAGGTTTTCATGCTCCCTGGATAAATCATTGAAAGTAATTGCAAGTTCGTCATGCTTGTTTTCAAGTAAATCAGTGCGGGAGCCTAGGGCAGCTATTTCTTGGGACAAAGTGGAGGTAGATTTTTGCAGTTCTGTTTGAAATTTAGTGAGTAACTTAGTGCAAAGTACATCTAAGCTGATGTCCAATTCAGCTTTTGAAAGGGGGGTGTACTCACTGTTTTCCGGTAATTGACCACCTGATGCTGATGCCATGAGGTTCTGTTGTACTTCAGCAGGGGAGTGAGACTCTGCAGTGGAGTGCAGGGATCCGGCGCCATCTTGAGACATGCTGCCTCTTTTCACAGAGCTCCGGCGGTATTGTGAGAGGGTTTTCTGCAGTCCTCCTCTACCCCTCTTCCTCGGTGCAGGCATGCACTATGTCGGGGGAGTGGGGATGTCACAAATTGTGCCAGTTGCGGGTGATTTTATCCCCGTTTAATGCGGCCGTTTGCCCGGGAACGACGGAGCTGTCCTTAGCTGCGTCTGCTCCTCTCCATGCCGCGCATGTGCTCCCCTAATCTAAAAGTTTCAGCAGGAGGATAAAACTCTTTTTTTAGCAATCTACTTGGAAAAAAATAACTGTCACTTTTTTAATAATAAGACCGTTAAGTTGATATTCACACAACGATGAGTGCTAAGTACCGCCCCGCCTGCGGCTCTCCAGATCTACAATCACATCTGTTGTCTACCAGAGGCCACTGGAGGGCAGGGTGAGATCTGGGGGGGCCATTCTGGAGGTAGTTGTGACGTGCGATTGAAGGAGGGCATATTGTAAATGTAAAATATTTTTTTCTTTAAATGTACCAAAATGAGGGAAAAAAATATTTCTGACTCTTTTAATTTGCACTTTTTTCCCTATTGTCTGAACGTACTCTTTGCTTAAATAGCAAAATGCAGGAAAAAAAAGACAAGCGGAAAAACACAAGGAAAAAGGACATCAATTTACCAGCCATGTGATAAGCTTGCCTTCACTTGACTCGTGGAAAAGGTGACTTTTGTTATATAAACTGTAAGGTGTGATATCACACCCCGTCACTGGCCACATACTTATTATTGAGAAATATAAGAGGTTTTTTTTTTTTCATGGGATTATTGCAGATTGGCAATCACTGTGACCGGAGTCCAGGCCAGCAGGTGATGGCTCTCCATGAGCTGGAAGGGGCTACACACCACCACCAGGAACAAGGCATCTTCCAGCAGAGCCAGAGTACAGGTCCGGGCCTCAGGACCCCACTAACAAGGAAGCACAGTTGTCACTTGGGCTGTTATGGTGGGTTTTTTCTTTTTCTTTTTTTGTGATCTACATAAAAATCCTCTAAAAAAATAAAAGTCCCCTAAAACTGCGGAATAAAGTGTATCACATCTTTTCTGTTAATTTAATGATTCTAATAAATACAGACTGTGGGTGTAGTATGTAAAGTGGAGTTTATTTATATTTTGTGGCTTATTTTGTATTATAAAGCAATAATTACTTAAAGTTCAATTAATTAAGCATTAAAAAAAAAAATAATAAAGGACAAAAAATTTAATAATTGACCAACAAATAGGTAAAAAAAGTTTGATTCCATAAAGCCACGAATGATCCATTGGCTGGTCTTTTGTTAGTTGTTGGCTACCAGGGCCCTGTTGGCTCTTTTGCTGTAGACCATAGATTATATTGTATGAAAAACTTGTGTTGGCCAATTTCTAGGGTAATAGGCAAGGGATTGTCTAACAAATGGTATGTGGATGGGCTGGGGTGGGTGGAAAAAAAATGTTCTATTTGGTGAGTTTCCTCTAAAAATTCATATTAAACCCTTGGGTTGAACAGGACATTGTGAACCATACCAGACCACATGCTCTCGAACAAGCTCTGGGGTTGAGCCACCTTCACCTGAAACCTGGCATGTTTTCAGGAGAAGGTGGGCTGTATGCTCCTTCTGCCCCTTTCTGGCCTGGTATGATTTTTTAGGGGGATCCCATACTTTTTTCTTGAGTTTTGCTGTTTTTTTTTTTTTCTTTGCATCGGTGTCTCCTTAATTTATAGAAAACCTGAAACACCTGTTTAAATCATTGGGAACTTCACGAGGTGTGTGTTTTTTTTTTTTTTTTAAATTCTAGCCATGTAAAGAAAGCAGTAGGGGAATCCTGGCCAATAAATGAAAGGAGCTGGGTGACATCACTAGTTGTTAAGGACGCAGTGGGTGCAGGCACCCACGCTTCATTAACAACCCCTTAAAACCTATAGAAAACCTGAAGGGCCTGGTATGACTTATGGGTGGACTCCACAAAGTTTTGTTTTAATCCTTGGCCATGTACAGAAAGCCAAAAAAAAATGAATGGGACTGGGTGACATCACTAGTTGCTAATGATGCAGGTTCCTTAACAACCATTGACAGAAGGAACCTGTGATATATAGTAGAGGGAGAAAAAAACCCCCCAGATATGTCAGGGATTGGCCAATATTCAGTCTGGTGGAGGAAAAAATCCCCCCCCCCCCCACATGGTGATTATCACTATTATTATATCTACTACTATTTGTAGTGGATGAAATTCTGAATGATTTTAGAACTTGGCAGATTTCCTCCAGGATGAAGACATTCTGTGGCCAGGATGAAGTGAGGTCAGGGGGTGAGGAGTCAGGATGGAAGAAGAACCTGATAAAGATAAGAGAATCACAAAGAAACCATTTGTATATCATCCCAACCAGAGAGAGCTCAAAACCACTGCCAGACACTGAGAGGACAACACCGACACTACAAGGTAAGACCGAGGGAGGTCATGGGGGGGAGTAAGAGGAGGGGAGAAGAGAGAGCAGGGATAGAAGAAAGTGGGCAGAAATAAAGGGTAGAAGAAGGTGGGAGATTAAGGGGGCACAGAGACAGGGGGAGAAGAGAGGGGGGAAAAGGCAAGAAGAAGTGGGAGAAGGAAGGGAGAGGAAGAGAGATGGATAAGGGAATGGGAAGATGGGGGTGCAAGAACTGGGAGAGAAAAAGATAGAGGGGAGGGGGGTGGAAGAAGGGGAAGGAGAAGAAAGGGAAGTTAGAGAGTGGTAAAAGGAGGGAGAGAGAGATAGAGAGGGGGGAAGAGAGCGAAATGGAGTTAGGAGGGGGGGAGGGAGGGAAAGATGGGGCAGAAGACACGGGGAGAGAGTGAGGGGACAGAATGAGTGGGAGAGCATGGGGGGGGCAGAAATGGGAGAAGAAAAGGGGGGAGGAAGAGAGATGGATAGAGAGAAATGGGGGTGAGAAGGAGGAGGAGAGAGCGGGGTAGAAGAGAGGGAATGAGAGAGCAGGGAGGGGAGAGAAAGAGGGGAAGAAGGAGAAAGAGAAGGGAGAGGGGGGTAATAAGGAAGGGAAAGATGGGGCAGAAGGGGAGAAAGACATTGGGAGAGAGCTAGGGGAGAGAGAGGGGGAGAGAGCGAGGATTAGAAGAGGGGTAGAGATAGGAGGAGAGGAAAAGGGGAAGAGGTGGAGGAAGAGATGCATTGACCAGAAAGAAATGGGGGTAAGAAGGGGGACAGAGTGAGGGAGAATGAGAGAGAGACAGAAGAGGGGGATAGAGGGGTGGAGAAAGGGAAGACAGGATGAGGGGGAGAGAGTGTGAGGAATGCAAGAAGTGTAAGAGAAGAAGGAGGGAGTGAGATCGAGGGAGAGAGATCGAGCGAGGGTGGAAAGAGGGAAGACAAAAGAGGGTGAAACAGAGCAGGAGGAAGATTGGAGAGAGAGATGAGAAAAAGGGAGAGCGAGGGGGAGATGAGAGAAGAGAGAAAGGAGGGATAGAGGGGGGGCAGAAAGAGATGAGAAGGAGGGGAGAGAGAATGGGGAGGAAGGTGGGAAAGAAGAAGGGAGCAGAAGAAAGAGAGGAGAGTGGGGGAGAAGGAGAGAGAGACAGGGCAGGAGTAGGGGGGAGAGAGAGAAGAGAGAGGGGGTGAAAAGGAAAGGGGGACAGAGAGAGGGAGATGAAAGGGCAAAGAGTAAGATGAAATGGGGAGGAGGAGAAGGGATTAAAGGGAAGTGAGGGTGGAGAAGGGAGGAGGAGAAGGTATTTAAGGGGAGTGAGGGGGAGAAGGGAGGAGAAGTGAGGGGGAGAAGGAGGGAAAGAGAGGGAGATAAAAGGGGCAAAGTGTAAGGAGGGAGGGGGAAAAGGAAAGAGAGGGGTAGGTAGGAGAACCTGGGGGGAAAAGGAGAGTAGGATGTGGAAAGAGAAAGGGGACAAGAGAAAGTGAGAAGAAAGGAGTGGGAATGGCAATTGAAAATGAAGGGGGGGATGGATAAAGAAGTAGAGAAGAGGGAGAGAGAGAGATAAGGTGGAAGAGGGAGACGTGAGAAAGGATGGGGTAAAGAACAACATACTTAGGAGGTGCTGGGAACTTTTAGACTTCCATGTGTAGTCAGATGAAGGAAAACTTCCTACAAGCTCAATTACTCATTTTTAAGGCTTATATGCAAGTTATTGTCATAAAAAGTGTTTGGGGACCCGGGTCCTGCCCCAGGGGACATGGATCAATGCAAAAAAATTTTAAACTTTTTTTTGGGAGCAATGATTTTAATAATGCTTAAAGTGAAACAATAAAAATGAAATATTCCTTTAACCACTTCAGCCCCGGAAGGATTTACCCCCTTCCTGACCAGAGCACTTTTTACAATTCGGCACTGCGTCGCTTTAACTGCTAATTGCGCGGTCATGCAATGCTGTACCCAAACAAAATTTACGTCCTTTTCTTCCCACAAATAGAGCTTTCTTTTGATGGTATTTGATCACCTCTGCCGTTTTTTATTTTTTGCGCTATACACGGAAAAAGACCGAAAATTTTGAAAAAAAACGATATTTTCTAATTTTTGTTCTAAAAAAAATCCAATAAACTCAATTTTAGTCATACATTTAGGCCAAAATGTATTCGGCCACATGTCTTTGGTAAAAAAAAATGTCAATAAGTGTATATTTATTGGTTTGCCCAAAAGTTATAGCGCCTACAAACTAGGGTACATTTTCTGGAATTTACACAGCCTTTAATTTATGACTGCCAATGTCATTTCTTGAGGTGCTAAAATGGCAGGGCAGTACAAAACCCCCACAAATGACCCCATTTTGGAAAGTAGACACCCCAAGGAAATTGCTGAGAGGCATGTTGAGCCCATTGAATATTCATTTTTTTTGTCCCAAGTGATTGAATAATGACTAAAAGAAAAAAAAAAAAAATTACAAAAAGTTGTCACTAAATGATATATTGCTCACACAGGCCATGGGCATATGTGGAATTGCACCCCAAAATACATTTAGCTGCTTCTCCTGAGTATGGGGATACCACATGTGTGGGACTTTTTGGGAGCCTAGCCGCGTACGGGGCCCCGAAAACCAATCACCGCCTTCAGGATTTCTAAGGGCGTACATTTTTGATTTTACTCCTCACTACCTATCACAGTTTTGAAGGCCATAAAATGCCCAGATGGCATAAAACCCCCCAAATGACCCCATTTTGGAAAGTAGACACCCCAAGCTATTTGCTGAGAGGCATGGTGAGTATTTTGCAGCTCTCATTTGTTTTTGAAAATAAAGAAAGACGAGAAAAAAAAATTTTTTTTTTTCAATTTTCAAAACTTTGTGACAAAAAGTGAGGACTGCAAAATACTCACTATACCTCTCAGCAAATAGCTTGGGGTGTCCACTTTCCAAAATGGGGTCATTTGGGGGGGGGGGTTTTGCCACCTGGGCATTCCATGGCCTCCGAAACTGTGATAGGCAGTGAAGAGTGAAATCAAAAATTTACGGCCTTAGAAAGCCTGAAGGCGGTGCTTGGTTTTCGGGGTCCCGTACGCGGCTAGGCTCCCAAAAAGTCTCACACATGTGGTATCCCCATACTCAGGAGAAGCAACAGAATGTATTTTGGGGTGTAATTTCACATATTCCCATGGCATGTTTGAGCAATATATCATTTAGTGACAACTTTGCGCAAAAAAAAAAAAAAAAAATAAAAGATTGTCTCTTTCCCGCAACTTGTGTCACAATATAAAATATTCCATGGACTCGACATGCCTCTCAGCAAATAGCTTGGGGTGTCTACTTTCCAAAATGGGGTCATTTGGGGGGGGTTTGAACTGTCCTGGCATTTTATGCACAACATTTCGAAGCTTATGTCACACATCACCCACTCTTCTAACCACTTGAAGACAAAGGTCTTTCTGACACTTTTTGATTACATAAAAAAATTTTTTTTTTTTTGAAAGAAAATTACTTTGAACCCCCAAACATTATATATTTTTTTAAAGCAAATGCCCTACAGATTAAAATGGTGGGTGTTTTATTTATTTTTTTCACACAGTATTTATTTATTTACTTATTTTTAAACTGTTCCTTTCATTTTTTTTTTTTAATCATTTTTATTGTTATCTCAGGGAATGTAAATATCCCCTATGATAACAATAGGTAGTGACAGGTACTCTTTTTTGAAAAAATTGGGGTCTATTAGACCCTAGATTTCTCCTCTGCCCTCAAAGCATCTGACCACACCAAGATCGGTGTGATAAAATGCTTTCCCAATTTCCCAATGGCGCTGTTTACATCCGGCATAGAATGCTCGTAGCTTCCGGTTTCTTAGACCATAGAGATGTTTGGAGCCACTCTGGTCTCTGATCAGCTCTATGGTCAGCTGGCTGAATCACCGGCTGCATTTTCAGGTTCCCTGTTGAGACAGGAGAGCCAGAGAAAAACACGGAAGACGTTGGGGGGGGGTCATTCCCTCCCACGGCTTGTAAAAGCAGTCTAGAGGCTAATTAGCCGCTAGGATTGCTTTTACATGAAAGCCGACCGCTGGCTGAAAAGAATGATACAAAGATGATACCTAAACCTGCAGGCATCGTTCTGGTATAACCACTCAAAGTCGTGAATGGCGTACCTGAAGACAAAAAAATGGGTAACAATAAAGCACAGTAAACGGTAAAGTATAAAAAATTGCATACCTGAAAAGCAATCATGATAAAACATAATAACAATAAAACATTGCAGAATAGAATACAGTAAAAAAGAGCAGAACAATAGAGAGAATAGAGAGAGAGAGAACAATAAAACGACAACTATTTTTTTTTATTTTATATTTTTGTATGTGTTTTTTTTTTTTTACACTTTTTTTGTAACTAACTTTTCTAATGGTAACCGGTTCCAGGTTCGGGTCTCTCAGAATGCGATGGCATCTTGGGAGACCCTGTGAAAGTGTGCCTAGTCTGTGGAATGCTGTACCCTACGCTAATACTCAACTAGTGAATGGTAGCGTTCAAAACATTCACCAATGCAAAGACCAGGATTGTCAGGACAGGAGGGACAATAATAGCGGGTGTCACGCCTATATCCGCGCTTGCTGCAGACACAACATTATTTGGGGGGTTCGTTGGGTAGGGGTACTCGGGAGGACATAAAGAAAATGCCTCTCATGCAGCCGACTGCATTTGGTTGGGGGTGTGAATGGGGGAAGTACGGGTGCTGCAGAAGTGGTGGGTTCCCAATTAGGATTTGCGAATGCAGCAGGAAGGGCACTATGGGCACGACGGGCCTGTGTTTGTCTTCTTGGTGGCAGCGGGACACTACTTGTGCTTGCCACCTCACCAGCTTGAACTGCACTTATGGGACTCGCCACGTCACCAAGTGTTACTGCAGTGCTGGTTTGACTACGACCGGGGTGTACTAGGCCGCTGGCGCTTGCCAGTTCACCAAAACGCTACCAAAAAAACTGTTAGCGATCGCAGGGATCAGGCCTGACTCTGCGAACGCTGCAGTTATGCGTTTAGTGTTTTGTAAGGGACAGTGATCGATCGATACTGCACTTGGGTGGGCTGGGCTGGGCCGGGCGGAGGGGCAAAACGCAGGTGCTAGCAGGTATCTGGGCTGATCCCGCTAACACTGCGTTTTTGGGAACCCTAAACTGCTGGGGACGCTAGTATAGATCTAATCGGATCAGGTATTGATCCGATCAGATACTATACCACTAAGAGAGGTGTACGCTGCGTGTGTGGGTGTTAGCGATACTGGCGCTAATCTGACGCTGCCTGGGGCGACGCATATCACCGCCGGGCGATTGGGGGGCTAAACCTTTATTCGGTAATAAACGGCGGGTGCCCTGACACTATAAAAAATAAACGAACTAACCAGCGTCACCCGTAACAGTTATACGGTGATTAGTGGTGAAAGGTTAACTAGGGGGCAATCAAGGGGTTAAAACATTTATTAGATAGTATATGGGGGTCCCTGACGCTATAAAACGCTGACGGCGAACCTAAATATTTACGGCCCTAACTAGCGTCAACAGCGACACTAATACAGCGATCAGAAAAATGATCGCTTAGTGACACTGGTGACAGGAGGTGATCAAGGGGTTAAAACTTTATTAGGGGGGGTTAGGGGGGTACCCTAGACCTAAAGGGGGGTAATACTAACTGTCCCAACACTGTAACTGTCACAAACTGACACCATGCAGTAATCAGAAAAAAAAAAAAACACCTGCTTGGTGTCAGTTTGTGACGGGGCAGGGGGGGAGGTGATCAGGGGGGGGGATCAGGGGGGCGATCGGGGGGGGGATCGGGGTGTTTTGTGTGCCTGGCATGTTCTACTGTGTGTGTAGTGTTGGTGCACTCACATTTCAGTCTTCTCTCCTCTGCGCCGGAACGGAAAATACCGAGCCGAGGAGAGATGACATCATTTCCTTTGCTGCTGTTTAGCATACAGCAGCAAAGGAATGTTCCCATTGGCCAGCGGCGATCGTGAGGGGGGGGCCACGAACGGATGGCCTCCCCCTCATCTCCGATCGCCGGGGAATAGAACGGGACCGCCTCGGGCACCGGGGGGGGGTCCAATCGGACCCCCCACCCGCGGGAGGCAAATCACGTACATGTACGTGATTTTGCCTGCCCGTGCCGCTTTGCCGATGTACATCGGCGTGAGGCGGTCCTTAAGTGGTTAACCTGTTCAGTGCTCAGGGAGCTCCACAACAAGGGTTGATTTGTACTTTAGGTTAGAATGAAATCATGATTGGCCTACATTTGACCCTTGCTTAATATATTTATGTTAGGTATTTTAAGGGTATTTTAAATTGATACTAAAGTCTCGTTGTTGTTTTTTTTGTTTAAAAATGACAAATCTGCTTTGTGTAATGGCTTTGCACAGAGCACCTCAGATCCTCCTCTTCTCGGGTCCCTCGCTGGTGTTCCTGGCCCCTCCCTCCCGTCGAGGGCCCCCCACAGCAAGCAGCTTGAAATGGGGGCACCCGGTCCGAGTCACAGCTCCCAATGGCACCCCATGTGTGTCTCAGCCAATCAGGAGGCAGAGTCGCAGACAGCCAAGCCTCTCGTGTAACATCGCTGGCTCAAGATGGGGCTCAGGTAAGTATTAGGGGGCCTGAGGGGGGCTCCTGCACACATAATGCACATATAATGTATTAAGGGTAAAAACATTCTGCCTCTAGAACCACTTTAAAGGGAAACTCCAGCTAAAAAAGTTTTCTTCTAGTGTTGGATGGTGCAGGAAAGGGTAAGAAGATCCTTATTTCTGTCTGTATCCCCATTGGTGTGATATACCTTGCTATATGTGGAGGTCTCTTCAAGCACCCAACGTGTCTGAGATAGTTGCTCTTGTGAATCTAACCTATAATTATGAAAAGAGTATAGCTCTTAGGACAGGTTCTATTCCCCAATGTAATGGGATATGGAGTCCATGGCTCTCCATGATATCTTCTACTACTGTTTGGTGTCCCCTATAAGTTTAATACAATGCAGATATTTAGGAGGTTTTATGTGGATCACCTACAGTGTGCTTTATATACTGAAAGGCTGCTCTGTTCTTAACTTGTTGCTATGTGTCCCTTGTTATTTCTACAACATGTAAACCATTATAATTCAATAAACATCTATTGTTGGAAAATAAAAATGTAAATTGTACATGATCTTTAAAGCTAGAAAGGGAGGAACTCCATTGGAGGAAGTGTGTAGACTCTTGGCGCTCCACTGGCACTTTTCTCAGCTGTGGTCAATGCTCACATTCCTACAACGTCTGGCATGCACTGGTACAATGTGATGCCATTTATTCTGACTGACGGACACTCAGTTCACCATGTTGGTGGTCATGCTTTGGGGTGTGCAGCACAACACGTGGCAACACATTATCCTGCATTGCCTTGCACTGCCAGAAATAGACACATAGACCATATTGATGCATTGGGCACCCCATTCAAATGAATAGGCCGTCTTAACACAACACATTTTAATGCACACCATGTGAATGGAGCCTTATGCCGTGTACACACGAGCGGACTTTCCACCAACTCAACTCCGAAGGACTTTTTGACGGACTTTCGACGGAGTTCAGACACAACGGACTTGCCTACACACGATCACACCAAAGTCCGACTGATTGGAACGTGATGACGTACGACCGGACTAGAATACGGAAGTTCATAGCCAGTAGCCAATAGCTGCCCTTGTGTTGTTGTTCGTCCGTCGGACTAGCATACAGATGAACTGATTTTTCGACTGGACTCGAGTCCGTTGGAAAGATTTGAAACATGTTCTATTTCTAAAGTCCGTCTGATTTTTGGACAGCAAAGGTGCGATGAAGCCCACACACGATGGAATTGTCCGGGGGATTCGTTCCGTCGGGCCTTTGCTGTGGAAAAGTCGGGTCGTGTGTACGCGGCATTAGTGATTCTATCACTGGAGCTTTGTCACCTAGCATGACACATCCCATAATAAGAATTCTGGCTTACGCTCTGACATTTTCACTCACTACAAACAGTCACATTTCCATTATCTAAAAACTAATCACACTTTTATCTTCAATGAAGAGTCCAAATGTGTAAAGAATGAGCCTCTTTAGTCAGGGTTTTGTTTTTGGCCATTTTGGACACATGCGTTACTTTGTAAAGTTGGGCTCCAAAACTGATTCCATTTTTTTCTCTTCTATTGGAAATCATTAAAGTGGTTCTAAAGGCAGAAGGTTTTTATTCTTAATGCCTTGTATGCCTTAAGATAAAAAAAAAACCTTCAGTGTGCAGCAGCCCCCTCAGCCCCCCTAATACTTACCTGAGCCCTATCCAGCCAGCGATGTCCATAAGTGCCTCGGCCGTTCGGGACTAAGCCTTCTGATTGGCTGAGACAAAGCAGTGGCACCATTGGCTCCCGCTACTGTCAATCAAAGTCAGTCAGCCAATGAGGAGAGAAAGGGGGCAGGGCCAAACCATGGCTCCGTGTCTGAATAGACACACAGAGCTGCTGCTTGGTGTGGGGGAACTCGTCAGGACGGAGAGGAGAGGAGCACCGAAGATGGACCCCAGAAGAGGAGGATCGGGGCTGCTCTGTGCAAAACTACTGAACAGGACAGGTAAGTGTAACATGTTTGTTATTTTTAAAAGGAAAAAGAAAACAAACAAGACTTTAGTATCACTTTAATCTCAAATGTCAAATTTGTATTACTTTTTTTGCTAATGGAAATCTCCACAATGCAATACATACAGTAGAACAAAAACTTTATTTGGTAGAGAAGGAAATGATTAGAATTTATCAGAGCTTTATTGCTACCCTGTTTCCCCGAAAATAAGACCTAGCGTGATTGTCAGTGATGGCTGCAATATAAGCCCCACCCCCCAAATAAGCCCTTCCCCCCAAATAAGCCCTACCCTGTTTCCCCCAAAATAAGCCCTACCCTGAAATTAAGACCTACAAGGACTTTAACTAGGGCTTATTTGGGGGGCAGGGCTTATATTGCAGCCATCACCGACAATCACGCTAGGTCTTATTTTTGGGGAAACAGGGTATTCACCTATAGGGGGGAGGGGAGAAACTTCCCCTCACTTACTTGGACACCAAGAACAATAAAAACCTGACAGAGGTTACATCCATTCTCTTCTGTAACTTAAACTAAAAGAAAAATTAGTGTGGGAGTCTGTTTTAAAACCACACAATGTAGTAGCTGATGCACACAATGCAGCTCCAACCTACATATGATGTCCTTTCAAAGCCTAATGCCGCGTACACACGGTCAGACTTTTCATCTACAAAAGTCCGACAGCCCGTCCGACAGACTTTCCACAGACTTTCCACAGACTTTCGACTGACTTTTTGCGGACTTTCGACGGACTTTCTAACGACCGGACGTGCCTACACACGATCACACCAAAGTCCGAGGGATTGGTACGTGATGACGTACACCGGACTAAAATAAGGAAGTTGATAGCCAGTAGCCAATAGCTGCCCTAGCGTCGGGTTTTTGTCGGTCGGACTAGCATACAGACAAGCGGATTTCTGGGTCCGGCGGAGTTACGACGTAAAGATTTGAAGCAAGTTCCAGATCTAAAGTCCGTCAGATTTGCGACTGGAAAAGTCCGGTGAAGGTCCGGTGAAGCCCACACACGATCGGATTGGTCCGTCGGCGTCCGTCGGACAAGTCCGGTTGAAAAGTCCGACCGTGTGTACGCGGCATAAGTAATTGCTATAAAATACAACATAGTTAGCAAACAACAGACACACATTTCCGTATCTCACATAAAAACAAACATTCCAGGATCTGATCATCTTCAAGCCGACTGTCAGTTTTTCTCCCATCTGGAGATCCTTTTTATGATAACCACATAAAAGTGCCGACTCTCGTTTATCCAGAAGAAGACAAATGTAATATCCTCACCATCAACGTCCTTATCAATCTTTTCTCCATCAGTAAAAGAAAATGATGATGGAGTCCTAACCCCGGGCTCCATATTATGGTGTTCCTGGCACCAGTTCCCTATATTGGGCCAAGTCATTCTTCATCTTCAGTAGTGTGAACTCATGCAGACACCTCCACTCATTTACTGCTATGGGCAATGCTGGAAGACACGGAATGTGCCGGTAACTGCACAACTCATTTCCTCAGACTTTGTAATAAATCCGCCAAATAAACCTTCTGGACAAACAGAGCTGAGCTCGGAACCCAAAGATGAGGCCTTGTCAATGCTTTCACAATGGTACACAGCGCCGTTATGTACTACCGGGGGCTAAAGAGAGCCGGGAGCACAAAGAATTGTTCATTGTCTTCTGAAAAGCCGAATATTCAGCATCTCCGTAGTAAACTAGAAATCTGAGCGGGTTTTAGATAAAGGAGAAGTGTGGAAAAATATTGTATCCAATCTACACAGAAAAGATCATTATAAATAAAGTTTTGTAACTTCAATAAAATATCACATGCTTAAGCTGAGCTCCGCCCAGATCTATCATCTACTCCAAATTGTGCCGTTATAAAGAAATGAAGATGAACTCCGGGACCCGGAGCAAAAACTTTCATGGAACTTTATTCCTGGAAAGCTCCAGAGAATAGAAATCCACTTTGTGCACCAAATACCTTTGTAAAGCCGGTCAATACCTTGTAAAAGAAGCCGTGATCTCCTCCCCATGCTGCACAGGTCATGTGACTTCACCCCTCCCCCCCCCCAGCCAATAAAAGTGCTGAGAAGCCAGATGATGGAAGATGTCCGTGTCTGGTGGGGAGATCCTCCAGGACGTCACATTGCTGGAGACAAGGTCACTAGAATTCCACTTTAAGCCTTAAACTTATCATTTCCATGCAAAGCAAGGCTAATAAACATTGATTTATACTCATTATGGATAAAACTGAACTCCGGAAATAAAATCTGCTTCTGCCATTGGCCATGTAATAATAAATGATGTGTAATGATGGGGCCGTATTACTGGCTGCTGTTGTGTTAAAGTGCTTGTAAAGCCTTCAGGTTCTTCCCCTTCATGCTTTCCATGCATTAGGTAAAAAACCTTCTGTGCTGCAGCCAATCCAGAGAGCCGCCTTTACTTACCTGAGCCAATCCCATCCACCGATGTGCACAAGTGGCTCCACCCACTGTCTCTCTCCTCATTGGACAGATTGATAGCGGTAGGAGCCATTGGCTGTCAATCCAAAGCTGTGAAACGGGAGGCGGGGGCGGGGCTTCGTCCTGCTGTCTGTGTCAATGGAGGCAGCAGCGGGACTCGGGAGCGAGCCTGCGCGAGCGCCCCCATGGAATGCGGCTTTCTGTGGGGGGCACCCCGAAAGAAGAGGAGAGGGGCTACTCTGTGCAAAACCATTGCACAGAGCAGGTAAGTATAGGCATGCTTGTTATTTATAAAAAAATCAAACGTTGACTACCACTTTAAGTGAGACTCCGAGGCCGGCCATACAAGGTTCAACAGTAACCGGCCGAGATTAGACCTGTGTATGGGCAGGCTGAATGTACCAATCGATCGATCAGCTCGGGTACAACCAGCCTGACGGAATATCTTGTAATAATCGCTCGTGTCTCCTATAGACGCTACCAATAATCACCGGCTGCTGATTCCCCTGTCAGTGTTGATGGGAGAATCGTACAAATGTCTTTCCTGCAACCAATTCATTTCATTGATAAGAATGTCCCAAAGATTTAGGACTGGAATACTGAAGAGAAGGACTAGAACTCGGCATTCTGTCTCCCTGAGGCTCCATTCACACTCAACCTCTGTGTTTTTGGAAAGGGTCAGGGACTTTTTTCATGCAAAATGCAGCGTTTTGCATGTAATAGAATTCAATGGACCAGCATCAAAAACGCAAGTGCAGCCTTTTTGATGCGTTTTGCGTTTTTGGCGTTTTTTTTTTTTAGACTATATACAGTCTAAATAAAACTGTAAAAAAAAAAAACACCGCAATAACGCTGCTCAAAAACGTGGCAAGCAACACAAAAAACACAGCAGAAAAGCTCAAAAGCAACATGCATAGGGCTCGATTCACACCTATGCATGTTGCTTTTGAGCGTTTCTGCAGTATTTTTTGTGGTGCTTGCCGGCGTTTTTTGCTTGGCGTTTTGCGGGGTTTTTTTATACAGTTTTTTTTACTGTATACAATCTAAAAAAAAAAAAAAAGGCCAAAACGCGTCAAACACCGCAAAAACTCTGTAAGACTCTATTCACATCTATGCATGTTGCTTTAGAGCATTTTTGGAGTTTTTTGTGATGCTTGCCACGTTTTTGAGCAGCGTTTTTGTAGCGTTTTTGCCGTGTTTTGCGTTTTTTTTTTTTTTTTTCAAATTTTTTTTAGACTGTATACAGTTAACAAAAAAAGGGCCGAAAACGCTTCAAAAATGCTGTAAAAACGCTGCAAAAACAGTGCACTTGCATTTTTGATGCTGGTCCATTGAATTCTATTACATGCAAAACGCTGCATTTTGCATGAAAAAAGACCCTGACCCTTTCCAAAAACGCAGAGGTACAAAAAGGCATTAATGTGAACAAGTTCCATAGGAACCCATGTTAAAAAATTCCCGTGCATTTCTGCAAAATGCATCAAAAAACGCGCTAGTGTGAATGGAGCCTATTAGAATTCAATGAACCAGCATCAAAAATGCAAGTACAGCGTTTTTACAGCATTTTTGATGCATTTTGTGTTTTTGCCGTTTTGTTTTTTTTTAGACTGTATACACTCTAAAAAAAACTGTAAAACAAATGCAAAAACGCCGCAAAAACGCAGCAAGCACCACAAAAAACACTGCAGAAACGCTGACAAGCAAGATGCATAGATGTGAATGGAGCCTGAGAGCGGAGTGTTTGGGGTTCTCCTCGGTATCCCCCAAGCTTGTTGTTCCTTTGAAGAGACATTTAGTATCAGTAATGATCCCCACAGTCACAGCCGGTGTCTGGGAGTCATTTCTACAAAGGCAGCATTGATTATGGTCATTAAGGGTTCTTATAGAAAGTTCTACAGTTTTCACAATCAGGTGTAAGGCGGAGTTCCAGGATTTTTATTTTACTGTATCCGCTACAAAAAGTGTATCTTCTGACTAAACAAACCCTCACCTGTCCCACAGTCCAGCGATGCCGCCGCATGGAGCCTCCCCTCCCCCTCTTTTCCGTGGAGCCTCGCTCCCCTCCCCCTCCTTTCCATGGAGCCTCGCTCCCCTCCCCCTCCTTTCCATGGAGCCTCGCTCCCCTCCCCCTCCTTTCCATGGAGCCTCGCTCCCCTCCCCCTCCTTTCCGTGGCGCCTCCATTGAAAGTGTGGGCACCCGCCCATGACAGCTTGCAGCTTCACGGATGGGCATCATGCACTGCGAATGAGCGAGTCGCGCTGTGCTCGCTGAGTGGACAGGCAATCCTCTTGGACCTGTGACGTGTCCCAGAATATTACAGAGAGGGGGGTCCGCCTAGGGGGAGGGGAGGAGTCACCTAGACAACCCGTAGTCGGAGGTGGGACAGGAAGTCCCACTCAAAACTAGTCACCCATCCCCCCCAAAAAAATGAGATGCGGAATGTGGCATGTAAGGGGGGAGGGGTGCTTAAAGGGGAAGTCCCACTTTTGGGTAGAAGTCGGCTTTAAGTAGAATATTAAGATATTAGAGGAGGAGGCCAATCACTGGACTCTTTGTCAGGCTCAGGAGCACAAAGTAAACCTCAGATAACAGTCTAGATCTGAACTTAAAGCCGTATTCAACCTCCAAACAAAAAGTTCTTGTATTGCAGCTTCCCAATTCTTCCAGTATATGTGGTGGCTGCATTCCTTTTCTTCCAGACTTTTATTCCTTTATTTACACCTATTGATCCAACAAGTAGAGCTGATATTTTATGGATTCCTTTAGGCTCCATTCACACTTGTGGGACTTGTCATGTGACTTTGTTTTCCAATGATAACCAATCATATCTGTGCAACTTCAAGTTTGTAGAGACTTCAGAGGAGTTCCTGCACTACTTTGCTCCGACTTTTATGCCACTTGAGGGCCAAAGACTTCAATGTTACCCTGAAAAGTTGTATGAATGTCTTCCCTGAATGTTATACAGAGCAACAATCGTCCATTATCACCGATCAAAGCCAAATCCAAGTCACACCCGTCCAAAGGGGCTTTACCATTCCATCAAATCACATCAAATCACATCAAAGTCACATCAAATCACATCAAAGTCACATCAAAGTCACATCAAATCACATCAAAGTCACATCAAAGTCACATCAAAGTCACATCAAATCACATCAAAGTCACATCAAATCACATCAAAGTCACATCAAAGTCACATCAAATCACATCAAAGTCACATCAAATCACATCAAATCACATCAAAGTCACATCAAATCACATCAAATCACATCAAAGTCACATCAAAGTCACATCAAAGTCACATCAAATCACATCAAAGTCACATCAAAGTCACATCAAATCACATCAAAGTCACATCAAATCACATCAAATCACATCAAAGTCACATCAAATCACATCAAATCACATCAAAGTCACATCAAAGTCACATCAAAGTCACATCAAATCACATCAAAGTCACATCAAAGTCACATCAAATCACATCAAATCACATCAAATCACATCAAAGTCACATCAAATCACATCAAAGTCACATCAAAGTCACATCAAAGTCACATCAAATCACATCAAAGTCACATCAAAGTCACATCAAAGTCACATCAAATCACATCAAAGTCACATCAAATCACATCAAATCACATCAAATCACATCAAATCACATCAAAGTCACATCAAAGTCACATCAAAGTCACATCAAATCACATCAAATCACATCAAAGTCACATCAAAGTCACATCAAATCACATCAAATCACATCAAAGTCACATCAAAGTCACATCAAATCACATCAAAGTCACATCAAAGTCACATCAAATCACATCAAATCACATCAAAGTCACATCAAATCACATCAAATCACATCAAAGTCACATCAAAGTCACATCAAAGTCACATCAAATCACATCAAAGTCACATCAAATCACATCAAATCACATCAAAGTCACATCAAATCACATCAAATCACATCAAAGTCACATCAAATCACATCAAAGTCACATCAAAGTCACATCAAATCACATCAAATCACATCAAATCACATCAAATCACATCAAAGTCACATCAAATCACATCAAAGTCACATCAAAGTCACATCAAATCACATCAAAGTCACATCAAATCACATCAAATCACATCAAATCACATCAAAGTCACATCAAAGTCACATCAAATCACATCAAAGTCACATCAAAGTCACATCAAATCACATCAAAGTCACATCAAATCACATCAAATCACATCAAATCACATCAAAGTCACATCAAAGTCACATCAAATCACATCAAAGTCACATCAAAGTCACATCAAATCACATCAAATCACATCAAAGTCACATCAAAGTCACATCAAATCACATCAAATCACATCAAAGTCACATCACAGTCACATCAAAGTCACATCAAATCACATCAAAGTCACATCAAAGTCACATCAAATCACATCAAAGTCACATCAAATCACATCAAAGTCACATCAAATCACATCAAAGTCACATCAAAGTCACATCAAATCACATCAAAGTCACATCAAATCACATCAAAGTCACATCAAAGTCACATCAAAGTCACATCAAAGTCACATCAAATCACATCAAAGTCACATCAAAGTCACATCAAATCACATCAAAGTCACATCAAATCACATCAAAGTCACATCAAAGTCACATCAAATCACATCAAAGTCACATCAAATCACATCAAAGTCACATCAAAGTCACATCAAATCACATCAAAGTCACATCAAATCACATCAAATCACATCAAAGTCACATCAAATCACATCAAATCACATCAAAGTCACATCAAAGTCACATCAAAGTCACATCAAATCACATCAAAGTCACATCAAAGTCACATCAAATCACATCAAATCACATCAAATCACATCAAAGTCACATCAAATCACATCAAAGTCACATCAAAGTCACATCAAAGTCACATCAAATCACATCAAAGTCACATCAAAGTCACATCAAAGTCACATCAAATCACATCAAAGTCACATCAAATCACATCAAATCACATCAAATCACATCAAATCACATCAAAGTCACATCAAAGTCACATCAAAGTCACATCAAATCACATCAAATCACATCAAAGTCACATCAAAGTCACATCAAATCACATCAAATCACATCAAAGTCACATCAAAGTCACATCAAATCACATCAAAGTCACATCAAAGTCACATCAAATCACATCAAATCACATCAAAGTCACATCAAATCACATCAAATCACATCAAAGTCACATCAAAGTCACATCAAAGTCACATCAAATCACATCAAAGTCACATCAAATCACATCAAATCACATCAAAGTCACATCAAATCACATCAAATCACATCAAAGTCACATCAAATCACATCAAAGTCACATCAAAGTCACATCAAAGTCACATCAAAGTCACATCAAATCACATCAAAGTCACATCAAAGTCACATCAAATCACATCAAAGTCACATCAAATCACATCAAATCACATCAAAGTCACATCAAATCACATCAAATCACATCAAAGTCACATCAAATCACATCAAATCACATCAAATCACATCAAATCACATCAAAGTCACATCAAATCACATCAAAGTCACATCAAAGTCACATCAAATCACATCAAAGTCACATCAAATCACATCAAATCACATCAAATCACATCAAAGTCACATCAAAGTCACATCAAATCACATCAAAGTCACATCAAAGTCACATCAAATCACATCAAAGTCACATCAAATCACATCAAATCACATCAAATCACATCAAAGTCACATCAAAGTCACATCAAATCACATCAAAGTCACATCAAAGTCACATCAAATCACATCAAATCACATCAAAGTCACATCAAAGTCACATCAAATCACATCAAATCACATCAAAGTCACATCACAGTCACATCAAAGTCACATCAAATCACATCAAAGTCACATCAAAGTCACATCAAATCACATCAAAGTCACATCAAATCACATCAAAGTCACATCAAATCACATCAAAGTCACATCAAAGTCACATCAAATCACATCAAAGTCACATCAAATCACATCAAAGTCACATCAAAGTCACATCAAAGTCACATCAAAGTCACATCAAATCACATCAAATCACATCAAAGTCACATCAAATCACATCAAAGTCACATCAAAGTCACATCAAATCACATCAAAGTCACATCAAAGTCACATCAAATCACATCAAATCACATCAAAGTCACATCAAAGTCACATCAAATCACATCAAAGTCACATCAAAGTCACATCAAATCACATCAAATCACATCAAATCACATCAAAGTCACATCAAATCACATCAAAGTCACATCAAAGTCACATCAAAGTCACATCAAATCACATCAAATCACATCAAAGTCACATCAAAGTCACATCAAATCACATCAAATCACATCAAAGTCACATCAAAGTCACATCAAATCACATCAAATCACATCAAAGTCACATCAAAGTCACATCAAATCACATCAAATCACATCAAAGTCACATCAAAGTCACATCAAATCACATCAAAGTCACATCAAAGTCACATCAAATCACATCAAATCACATCAAAGTCACATCAAATCACATCAAAGTCACATCAAAGTCACATCAAAGTCACATCAAAGTCACATCAAAGTCACATCAAATCACATCAAATCACATCAAAGTCACATCAAATCACATCAAATCACATCAAAGTCACATCAAAGTCACATCAAAGTCACATCAAATCACATCAAAGTCACATCAAATCACATCAAATCACATCAAAGTCACATCAAATCACATCAAATCACATCAAAGTCACATCAAATCACATCAAAGTCACATCAAAGTCACATCAAAGTCACATCAAAGTCACATCAAAGTCACATCAAATCACATCAAAGTCACATCAAAGTCACATCAAAGTCACATCAAATCACATCAAAGTCACATCAAATCACATCAAATCACATCAAAGTCACATCAAATCACATCAAATCACATCAAAGTCACATCAAATCACATCAAATCACATCAAATCACATCAAAGTCACATCAAATCACATCAAAGTCACATCAAAGTCACATCAAATCACATCAAAGTCACATCAAATCACATCAAATCACATCAAATCACATCAAAGTCACATCAAAGTCACATCAAATCACATCAAAGTCACATCAAATCACATCAAAGTCACATCAAATCACATCAAATCACATCAAATCACATCAAATCACATCAAAGTCACATCAAAGTCACATCAAATCACATCAAAGTCACATCAAAGTCACATCAAATCACATCAAATCACATCAAAGTCACATCAAAGTCACATCAAATCACATCAAATCACATCAAAGTCACATCACAGTCACATCAAAGTCACATCAAATCACATCAAAGTCACATCAAAGTCACATCAAATCACATCAAAGTCACATCAAATCACATCAAAGTCACATCAAATCACATCAAAGTCACATCAAAGTCACATCAAATCACATCAAAGTCACATCAAATCACATCAAAGTCACATCAAAGTCACATCAAAGTCACATCAAAGTCACATCAAATCACATCAAATCACATCAAAGTCACATCAAATCACATCAAAGTCACATCAAAGTCACATCAAATCACATCAAAGTCACATCAAAGTCACATCAAATCACATCAAATCACATCAAAGTCACATCAAAGTCACATCAAATCACATCAAAGTCACATCAAAGTCACATCAAATCACATCAAATCACATCAAATCACATCAAAGTCACATCAAATCACATCAAAGTCACATCAAAGTCACATCAAAGTCACATCAAATCACATCAAATCACATCAAAGTCACATCAAAGTCACATCAAATCACATCAAATCACATCAAAGTCACATCAAAGTCACATCAAATCACATCAAATCACATCAAAGTCACATCAAAGTCACATCAAATCACATCAAATCACATCAAAGTCACATCAAAGTCACATCAAATCACATCAAAGTCACATCAAAGTCACATCAAATCACATCAAATCACATCAAAGTCACATCAAATCACATCAAAGTCACATCAAAGTCACATCAAAGTCACATCAAAGTCACATCAAAGTCACATCAAATCACATCAAATCACATCAAAGTCACATCAAATCACATCAAATCACATCAAAGTCACATCAAAGTCACATCAAAGTCACATCAAATCACATCAAAGTCACATCAAATCACATCAAATCACATCAAAGTCACATCAAATCACATCAAAGTCACATCAAAGTCACATCAAAGTCACATCAAATCACATCAAAGTCACATCAAAGTCACATCAAATCACATCAAAGTCACATCAAATCACATCAAAGTCACATCAAAGTCACATCAAAGTCACATCAAATCACATCAAATCACATCAAATCACATCAAAGTCACATCAAAGTCACATCAAATCACATCAAAGTCACATCAAAGTCACATCAAATCACATCAAATCACATCAAAGTCACATCAAAGTCACATCAAATCACATCAAATCACATCAAATCACATCAAAGTCACATCAAATCACATCAAAGTCACATCAAAGTCACATCAAATCACATCAAAGTCACATCAAAGTCACATCAAATCACATCAAATCACATCAAATCACATCAAATCACATCAAAGTCACATCAAATCACATCAAAGTCACATCAAAGTCACATCAAATCACATCAAAGTCACATCAAATCACATCAAATCACATCAAATCACATCAAATCACATCAAAGTCACATCAAAGTCACATCAAATCACATCAAATCACATCAAAGTCACATCAAATCACATCAAATCACATCAAATCACATCAAAGTCACATCAAAGTTGGTGGAATGTGAATGGAATCTTAACATTCCAATCTGTCCAGAAGAAATGGCAGTTGAGTGTTGAGGAAAAGAATTTAACCCCTTCAATACCGGGGGGCACTTTCCCCCTTCCTGCCCAGGCCAATTCTCAGCTTTCAGCGCTGTCGCTGTTTGAATGACAATTGCGCGGTCGTGCTGCACTGTACACAAACTACATTGTTATCATTTTGTTCCCACAAATAGATCTTTCTTTTGGTGGTATTTCATCATCTCTGCCGGTTTTTAATTTTTGCTAAACAAATAAAAAAAAAATTGAAAAAAAAAAGTTTCTTTGTTTCTGTTAACATTTTTTGTAAATAAGTATGTTGTCTTCTTCACTGATGGGCACTGATGAGGCTGTACTGCTGGGCACTGATAAGGTGGCACTGATGAGCACGGATGAGGTGGCACTGATGATGGGCACTGATGGGCACTGATGATGGGCACTGATATGCAACACTGATGGGCACTGATAGGTGGCACAGATGGACAAAGAAAGGCTGCACTGATGCATACTTATGGGTGGCACTGATAGGAAGCACTGATGGGCACTGATAGGAAGCACTGATGGGCACTGATAGGAAGCACTGATGGGCATGGATGGACTCTGATTAGGTGCACTGATTGGTATCACTGATTAGGAGGCATTGGCAGGTATTGATGGTGGGCACTAAGTGGCATTGTATGTGGGCACTGATGGGCACTGATAGGAAGCACTGATAGGCACTGATAGGTGGGCACTGATGGGCATGGATGGGCACTGATAGGTGGGCACTGATGGGCATGGATGGGCACTGATAGGTGGCACTGATGGACACTGATGAGTGGCACTGATTAACACTGATAGATGGCACTGATTGGCATCACTGATTAGGAGGCATTGGCAGGTATTGCTGGTGGACACTAAGTGGCATTGTGTCTGGGCACACATTGCCACCCATGGCCACCAAGGATGCCATAGCTGGTGGTCATCAGTGGTGGCCATCCCTAGTTGTCCTGGTGGCATCCCTGGTGGTCCTGGGTGGGCATTCGAGGGGGGCTGTACTGATAACCAATCAGTGTAGAACCCCCCAGTCAGAGGAGCAGCTGATTGGCTCTCCTCTCCTCTCGTCTGTCAGATGCGGGTGAGGAAAAGCCAATAAACGTCTCTTCCTGTTTCCATGGTGATCAGCCGTGATTGTCACCGACGGAGGGAGGGGATCGGCGGGAGGCGGCAGGAACGGGAACATGTTACATGTAACACCCTAATAATGAGTGGAACATGTAACATCTTCCCAAAGGTGAATTTCTCCTTTACCAGGGAGAGAGATGATTACAATGGTCGGCTTTTATTCATTGGAAAACTCTTATCTTATAAGAAAAAAAATAACTTTTACTTCAGCTTGTTATACGTGGAACTATAATTCCCTCCGATTCAGAGACACTTTGACAGCCAATGACATCTTCAGCCCGTCTCTGGGTTTCCATCTGCAGACATTCTGATTGGCCGGGCAGAAATGATGTCACTCCCACTGCTTAGGAATTCATTCTTTTCTATTGATGACAAAAATGTAAAGTGATCTGCATGAGAAGATCTCAGTGTACAGAGCAACCAGGCAGATCAGAATACCGACATATCCGCCTCTTCTGGATTACAAAGATGCCCCCCCCCCCCCCCCGCCCCCCATATAGTAAAATGACGGACACAAGGTGGCTCTCTTGTTCTGGGATGACGTCATATGGGACACGGTGCATTCCTGATCTTGGTAGAGAGCCGATGATGAGGCTCTTTACCCATGTGATCAGCTCTGTCCAATCACAGCTCATCACATGTAACCAAGGAAATGCCAGTTATCAGCTTTCCTCTCCTCACACTGACAGCGTGTGAGGAGAGCCGATCAGCGGCATTTCCTTACTTAGTGCCCTGATTATGAGTGCAGCCCAACAGTGCCCATCAGTGATGCCAATCAGTGCCCATCAGTGATTCCAATCAGTGCCCATCAGTGATGCCAACCAATGACATCCCAGTCTTAGTCCGGAGGGTTCAATATTGAGTTGGCTCCGCCCCTTTACAGCTATAACAGCTTCACCTCTTCTGGGAAGGCCGTCCACAAGGTTTAGGAGGGCGTCTATGGGAAGGTCGTCCACAAGGTTTAGGAGGGCGTCTATGGGAAGGTCGTCCACAAGGTTTAGGAGGGTGTCTATGGGAAGGCCGTCCACAAGGTTTAGGAGGGCGTCTATGGGAAGGCCGTCCACAAGGTTTAGGAGGGTGTCTATGGGAAGGTCGTCCACAAGGTTTAGGAGGGTGTCTATGGGAGGGCCGTCCACAAGGTTTAGGAGGGTGTCTATGGGAAGGCCGTCCACAAGGTTTAGGAGGGTGTCTATGGGAAGGCCGTCCACAAGGTTTAGGAGGGTGTCTATGGGAAGGTCATCCACAAGGTTTAGGAGGGTGTCTATGGGAAGGCCGTCCACAAGGTTTAGGAGGGTGTCTATGGGAAGGACGTCCACAAGGTTTAGGAGGGTGTCTATGGGAAGGTCGTCCACAAGGTTTAGAAGGGTGTCTATGGGAAGGCCGTCCACAAGGTTTAGGAAGGTGTCTATAGGAAAGCCGTCCACAAGGTTTAGGAGGGTGTCTATGGGAAGGCCGTCCACAAGGTTTAGGAGGGTGTCTATGGGAAGACCGTCCACAAGGTTTAGGAGGGTGTCTATGGGAAGGCCGTCCGCAAGGTTTAGGAGGGTGTCTATGGGAAGGCCGTCCACAAGGTTTAGGAGGGTGTCTATGGGAAGGAAGTCCACAAGGTTTAGGAGGGTGTCTATGGGAAGGCCGTCCACAAGGTTTAGGAGGGTGTCTATGGGAAGAGCCGTGCACAAGGTTTAGGAGGGTGTCTATGGGAAGGCCGTCCACAAGGTTTAGGAGGGTGTCTATGGGAAGGCCGTCCACAAGGTTTAGGAGGGTGTCTATGGGAAGGTCGTCCACAAGGTTTAGGAGGGTGTCTATGAGAAGACCGTCCACAAGGTTTAGGAGGGTGTCTATGGGAAGGCCGTCCACAAGGTTTAGGAGGGTGTCTATGGGAAGGCCGTCCACAAGGTTTAGGAGGGTGTCTATGGGAAGGCCGTCCACAAGGTTTAGGAGGGTGTCTATGGGAAGACCATCCACAAGGTTTAGGAGGGTGTCTATGGGAAGGTCGTCCACAAGGTTTAGGAGGGTGTCTATGGGAAGGCCGTCCACAAGGTTTAGGAGGGTGTCTATGGGAAAGCCGTCCACAAGGTTTAGGAGGGTGTCTATGGGAATATTTGACTATTTTTCCAGAAGCATATTTGTGAGGTCCGGCACTGATGTTGGATGAGAAGGCCCGGCTCGTAGTCTCCTCTCTAATTCATCCCAAAGGTTTTTTATCTAAAGGTTGAGGTCAGGACTCTGTGCAGGCCATTCCAGGTTTTACACCCCAAACGCACTCATCCATGTCTTTATGGACTTGGACCTTATGTGTCTGATTTGGGAGATTTCCCTTCACTTCCTGTCACCAAACAGGAAATGAGAGGAAATGCCTCCAAACAAAGTCAGGCAATGGCTGGTTGTCACCGGGGTCACTAGAACTAGCGTCCCCCTAGGTAGATCCCCCTCTGTTTGAGGAAAAATACAAAACGTGGGTTTTTCTTTCACTTTTTGGTGATGACGGTAAACAGGACACAGAGAGCAATAAAAACCTTCCAGGGGTTCTAATCCCTCTCCACTTTACACAAAACAAACACAATAAAAGGTTTTACCTTTTAGATAAACTTTAAGGTGAAACTTCAACAGATATAAAAGGCAGAAAATCCTGGAAGTCTGTAATCATTAATATATCATGAAATCTATTGATTGTAATGAAAGGGCCCTATTTTTACTTGGTCTCTGCCTTTTTGCAGTCCCTGTACAGCAGAGCTCAGACTGGGAGAGGGAGAAGAAGCAGTTGCTTGTGTTGCAGTGTAAGGATCTGACAGAACGATGAGCCAGTTTGCTGCTTCCTTCTATTTTGCAGACACTGGGTGGGGGTGGGGAGGAGACCTGTATATGAAGGGGAGACTGCAGGAGACAACGACTGGCTCTCCTAACATTGTACACAGGACTGGGCTGTGGGGCAGAGCTGGGAAAAACTCAGAGCTGGATGGACAAATACAAATCATTCTGACAGGTAAAACAGCTGCTAAATCTGCAAGTCATGAAAGTATTTGTCTGTCTGTCTGTCCTGTGCAAAGTAACCAATCAGCTTCTAGATTTTATCTTCAAAGCTTAAAGTAGAACTCCAGGTAGAATATATATAGGATAGACGAATGCCCCGGACACACGCTCCGATTTCCCCACAGAAAACCTTCAATGGGAACTTGTTGTCGGAAATTCCGGATCTCAAATTCTCCGACAACAAAATCCGTTGTGGTAAATTCCGATGGTGTGTACACAATTCCGACGCACAAAGTGCCGCGCATGCTCGGAATCCAGCAGAAGAGCCGCACTTGGCTATTGATCTCCATTTTTCTCGTTGTACGTCTTGTACGTCATCCCGCGTTCTTGGCGATGGGAATTTCCGCCAAGATTTGTGTGACCCGCGTGTAGAGAAGACAAGTGTGAGCCATGGATTGTGTGGTGGGAATGTGCGATCGTGTGTACGGGGCATTAGGCGACTTTCACACTGGGGGCGGTGCCGGTGTTATCGGTAAAGTGACGCTTTAGCGCTGTTGTAGCGCCGCTTTTCGGAGCCTAGCGGGGCACTTTTACCCCCTCGCTAGCGGCCGAATCAAAGGTTCGAAGCGCCCGTGTTGAGGCCGCCGAAGTGCTTTGCAGGCTCTTCAGGGGCGCTGCCCATTCCTTTCATTGGGCGGGGCATTTTGGGCGCGGTCTATACAACAAAGATGCTGCTTCCTGTCCTCCAAGTGCCCCGCCCCCCGGTATGAAAGAACTCGGGATTTACAGGCGCCTAAAAAGCACCCCAGTGCCAAAGGGGTGTAACGGAGGGTTAGGACCCCTGTCTGATTTATTTTTCACCATCTGTGTTCCATTGCAGAGATTTCCCTTCACTTCCTGTCCCAAAGCCAAACAGGAAGTGAGAGGAAATCTCTGTAAATTGAGGGAATTCCTTGGGGACCCCCCAGGTCACCGGAACTAGTGTCCCTATTGGAAGATTTACCCCCCTCTTACTTTTCTGGGGACAACCCAACATTTTAGATTTTCTTTTACATTCACATTCAATGTTAATAATAAACAGGAGAAATAGAGGGGGGTAAATCTCCCTAATGGGGGCGCAGACAGCAATACCAACTCACAGGGTTCTAATGCCTTTAGTTATACTTACATTCAACAAGAGAACATTAGAAGCTGATTGGTTGCTATGAAAAGCTGCTCCACATTCTGAGTGCATCTGTTTTAGTAACTCTCCCCCATAGCAGAGCTCCCAACTGTCCCGGATTTCCAGGGACTGTCCCAGATTTCCAGGGACTGGCCCGGATTTCCAGGGACTGTCCCGGATTTCCAGGGACTGTCCCATATTTCCAGGGACTGTCCCGTATTTCCAGGGACTGTCCCGGATTTCCAGGGATTTTCCCAGATTTCCAGGGACTGTCCCGGATTTCCAGGGATTTTCCCGGATTTCCAGGGACTGTCCCATATTTCCAGGGACTGTCCCGGATTTCCAGGGACTGTCTCGGATTTCCAGGGATTTTCCCAGATTTCCAGGGACTGTCCCGGATTTCCAGGGATTTTCCCGGATTTCCAGGGACTGTCCCAGATTTAGAAGGAATGTTCCGGATTTCCAGGGACTGTCCCGGATTTCCAGGGACTGTCCCAGATTTTCAGGGACTGTCCCTGATTTGGAGCAAAGTCCCTCTGTCCCTCTTCCCTCCCCATTTGTCCCTCATTTTGGTCTGATCTCTATAGTTGTATATAAAATTCACTTCTTATCTTTCAAAAAAGTGTTTCCCGGCACTAAACCTTTCATCCAATCTCTAGATTTGCTGCATTTGTAAATGTCACAATCCAGTATAAAGGAAAAGTCGTGGTAAAAAATAAAGCACTAGTGGGTTCAACTATTTTTTTTTTTTTTAATATAATTTCACTTTAAGGCCTCATACACACCGACGTTTTTACAGCGGATTTTTTTTAGCGTTTTTTGCTGCTTAAGAACGCCACTCCATGTTATTCAATGGGCTCATACACACCGGGGCGTTTTTGAGCGGTAACAGGCATGGTCGTTTTTAAGCTCCAAAAAAAAACAAGGACCAGCGCGTTCTGCGGCTCCAGCACTAGAGATGTTTTGACGCCGATGCCGGAAAAAGCTCAAAAACGCACATTAGCGCTTTACCGACGTTTTTAGCGTCAGCGTTTTTAAGCTGTAAAAATGTTTATGTGGATAATTTGGGAGTGGAAAATAGCAGAGGGATGTTTTTTTTTTTTTAAATGTACCTTAGCGTTAACGCTTACAAACGACGTTAAACGCACATTGACGCCAAATCAAAACGCTAATAAAATCGCGTTTTTAACACTGCTTTTTTTCCCAGGTGTTGTTACTAGCTTCACAGCCCATTTTTTAAAACGTCCGTGTGTACGAGGTATAAGGCACACGGACGTTTTTACAGCCGCTTTTTTGAGCATTTTTTCGCAGCTTAAAAACGCCTGTCTATGTTAGTCTATGGCTTCATGCCCACCTAGGCGTTTTTAAGCTGTAAAAATAAAACCAGGACCAGCGGGTTCTGAGAGACGTTTTTCAGCTGTAAAAACGCTCTAACGCTGATAAACGCTCAAAAACGCTCAAAAACACCGCTCATCAACGTTTTTTAACATTTTTGATCCATTGAAAAAAAAAAACTTGAAAAAAAAAAAACGTTAAAAACGCTAAAGAACGTTATTGTAAAAACGTTGAAAAAAGCTGAAAAAAAGTTTAGAAAAAATCTCTGCAAAGATCCTGGTGTTTTCATAACGTTATTTTACCATCCCGCGTGCATGAGGCCTAAGGGGGCGTGGCAGGGGGTGTGTCCTATGCCTACATACTTTTACTAATAGGCGCCCCTCGTTCTCATCTCATACATTTGGGAGGTGTATTATAGTGCGGCGGTACTGTAAGTGTTTTCCTGCATTGTAAAACATCTGTCATTACAAGGACACACACAGAACAATTGTTTCCTGCATGTCCCATTCACGCTGCAACGTAGACCGGAGCCGTGCTACAGCATAAAACGCTGACATGATACATTTTATTGCAGCAGGCTGTACAGATCGGCATGGCTGCTGGACAGCAAACTGTATTAAGTGTACTTTATTACAATTCAAATAAAGTTTGTACAAATACAAAAAAAACACCAAGCTGTGTATGATGAGCTAAATGGTGCATCACACTGCCCCCTGCAGTCAGGAACAGAGAACTGCCGGAGAGGTAAAGCGCTCCATCTCTTCCTATGTGAATACATCAAACAAACTTCTTTTTATGTCTTAAAGTTTGTAAGATGTAAATATATATATTTATTTTTTTATATATATTTTATAATATTTTATAAAATGCAGCATTTGAAGCTCAAGCAATGCTATTAGCGATGTTGTCAGTGTATCTATGAATGTATTGATAAGATGTACGGATTTAATGCCGGCCATACATTTACATGCCATGATAAACGATCGATAGACTTGGTCATTTCAAACAATCTTTTATTCCAAATTGATTTTTTGGCCATAAGAAAGAAAAAGATGAATTTGGTGGAATTTGACTTTATTTTGCACCAGAGTCCTTCATTTCTATTGGATAAAAACGATTGTTCATTGTTCAGCTTATCACAAACAATTATATGGTGAGAATGAAAAGGAGAGCCGGAGAGGAGAAAACACAGAAAAAGAGAGAGAGAGAGAGAGAGAGAGAGAGAGAGAGAGAGAGAGAGAGAGGGGGAGAGAGAGAGAGAGAGAGAGAGAGGGAGAGAGAGAGGGAGAGAGAGAGAGAGAGAAGAGAGAGAGAGAGAGAGAGAGAGAGGGAGAGAGAGAGAGGGGGAGAGAGAGAGAGAGAGAGAGGAGAGAGAGAGAGAGAGAGAGAGAGAGAGAGAGAGAGAGAGAGGGAGAGGGGGAGGAGTGAAAAGAAGGTTTGTGTGGGGGAGGGGTGGTGAAGAAAGAATAAAGCAGATGTAACCTCAATCACTAAAATGTCATTGAAGATTTAATATGATAATTATCATTTCACAAATCATCTCTATATTTTATAAATCTGCACTTTGCAATAAAGTGTTTGTTCAGCAAAAATATTTTTTTTTCTTTTTGATGTAATGGGGAAGGATTAGAACCCCCGCTTTCTATGAGCTCCATTCGAGTCATTTACTCTTACTTGGGGTTATCCAACAGAGAGAGAATATATATATATATACTATATTGCCAAAAGTATTGGGACACCCGCCTTTACACACACATGAATTTTACTGGCATCCCAGTCTTAGACCGTAGGGTTCCATATTGGCTTCAACTCTTCAGGGAAGGCCGTCCACAAGGTTTAGGAGGGTGTCTGTGGGAATGTTTGACCATTTCTTCAAAAGCACATTTGTGAGTTCAGGCACTGATGTTGGACGAGAAGGCCCGGCCTGCAGTCTCCGCTTTAAGTCATCCCAAAGGTGTTCTATCTGGTTGAGGTCAGGACTCTGTGCAGGCCAGTCAAGTTCCTCCACCCCAAACTCATCCATGCTATATTGCCAAAAGTATTGGGCCAACCCTCTAAATCATTTGGTGGAGGGGGGGTTATGGGGGGGATTGTTTTTCAGGGGTTGGGCTTGGCCCCTTAGTTCCAGTGAAGGGAACTCTTAAGGTGTCAGCATATCAAGACACTTTTGACAATTTCATGCTCACAAGTTCATGGGAAGAGTTTGGGGACGGCCCCTTCCTGTTCCAACAAGACTGCACACCAGTGCACAAACAAGGTCCATAAAAACATGGGTGAGTGAGTTTTGGGTGGAGGAACTTAACTGGCCTGCACAGAGTCCTGACCTCAACCTGATAGAACACCTTTGGGATGACTTAGGGCAGAGACTGCGAACCAGGCCTTCTCGTCCAACATCAGTTCCTGACCTCACAAATGCACTTCTGGAAGAATGGTCAGACATTCCCATAGACACCCTCCTAAACCTCCTGTTCAGGCACTTCCTATTATAGGGTGGCGATGTATTTTCCCAGAATAAAGAATATTCCCTTATGGTGCTATCAGAAAAACCTAAATAAAGGTTTAATAGTCTACTGTGAAAATATATATTATACAATCCCTACAAAACATAAATACATCAACACAATTCTCTTCTGCTGTAATAAGACCTCTGGGCCCCTGGTAAAGTGAAGAGGTGGTAGAAGGGCACAGAGGGGCACAAGGCCTGTATTCCAATGTTCTATTGTGTTTGTCTGCCTTGGATCACAGGATGTGTATTGCTGTGAGGAAGGAGGGAGGGGGGATTCCTCCAGCAGCCCCCCTGATAACACTGTGTACTGATGAGAAGTTCAGCACACCTGACCTGTGTGTCCATTGTGATTGGACAGTGTAACCCGCCCTCTTTTCCAAGGGTGGGGGGTGGGGAAATGTTTTGAAGTGGGATCTGTATAACGTGTTTTTTTAATACATTATGACAATATTACATATTTGTAATTTTCTTTAATATACTTTCATGACATATGTAAACAACTTTTTTGTACCAATGTTTTTACACTCAATAAAAGTTTGTAAACAAAAAAAGATTCATTTCCTGCTTGAAACCTGAAGACGGAGCCGTGTCTCGTTTTTGGGGTGGATTATTTGTAGGGGTTCCTTGTTCGGCTGATTGGAGGGTTCGGTAGCGGCCTTTGTGTTTTGGGTATGAAATGTCCTAAACGACTTTAACCCCTTTCATACTCGGGGTGTCGTTACAGCCTCATATGTATAGTTAGTCCCTTATCCTCGCCGGGGTGACCCATACAAACGGCTGGAAAAACTTCAACAATCTTACATTGACTACTGTGTTACATACAAGTCCAGAAAAAAAACTATTGTTTACATTTACCATAAGGGAACCTGGATCTTTATTAACCCCGTACAATCATCAGAAAAATACTTACAATTCTTTAAAACGTTTTTTTTTCTAAAAAATTCCTTTGCTAAAATATATGTGTACACACACATGCACACGCTACCCATCCATATGTGTCTACACATGTTATAGGGGAAGATCTTTGCCACAAATCAATTCTTTCATTTAACAGTAAATGCAGGGAGGGAATACTTAGTGCTCCTATAGGCATGTTGAATATACTAAATGTTTGTAAACAGTAAAAAGAAAAAAGAAACAAAAAAATTTGAAATAAAAAAACCTAAAATAAAAAAAAATGAATACACAAAAGTAGAAATAAGAAGAAATAAGAATAAAAAATAAAAAATAAAAATTAATAAAAATAAAAAAATATATAAAATAAAATACAGAAAAAAAAATAATAAAAATAAACATAAGGATGGGGAATAATAAAATGATATAATAATAGAAAAATGAAAAAAATGTAAAAAAATAAAAAAAAAAAAATAGAAAAGAATGGAAAAAATGTAAATAATATAAAAAAAGTGAAAGTCGAAACGCAGCCGCACGCCGACGAACGGGACCAACAGAGACCCTTACCACTTCATACAAACCACGGGAGAAGCTTGGTGCCAGTATAGGGGCACCGGAAACATGTGAGTTGCACAACTTTTATCTAATCTTTTAATAAATGGTCAAAACATATTGCGCTACGAAGGCTGTTTGTTTTTCATGAGGACATATTCATATACCAAGTGGCAGCTGCGAGTGGATTGGTTATCCCTTAAATGAACCGAGGGCTTGAATGTATTTAAATTCAGGTGAGTGGCCAATCCTTAAGCGGTGGTGGATTTGGCACTGAAAGTCACATTTTAACAAATAAGGAGGAGCACCACAGCAGCACAATTAATGGTGGAGAAGCTACAGCTTTACTATCACAAGTGGATAGAAACCTAATATCACAAGTGGGTATATATTGGACTTTATAATCTGTATAAGTTTTTTTTATTGATGAATTTGAGTGGTGACATGTCATGTAAAATCACATATGTATATGTAAATAATTGACTTGAAAGGTAGCGCAGTCTGCACCTCATACACATAGATTGTGCACAATTCTTTCACAGTTGGAGGAATAGTTTGTTTTGACTGCAGCAACCAAGGGTTTGAATTTCTCATTTCTAATTTTTAATTTTCATTTAAATTGATTTCAATTACCTAGTATTTCACATCTAAACACATTGTGAGTGCGCCGGTGGCACTTTTCCACATAATACATGGAGAGAGCTAAAAAAGAGAGAAAAGAGTAAGAAAGAGAGAAGTGGAGGGAGAGATGGAGAAAGAAAGAAGGAAGAAATCTATAGAAAAGGGGGGGAGACCCGTCAGCTATAACATTATGACCAATGACAGGTAATGTGAAGAACATTGAATATCTTGCTACAATGGCAGTAATTAGGCAGCAAGTGAACATGTTTTCCCTGAAGTTAATGTGCTGAAAACAGAAAAAATGGTCAAGTGGAAGGATGTGAGCGACCTTGACACGGGCCAAATTGTAATGGCTTGGTGGCCGGGTCAGAGCAACTCCAAAACTGCAGCTCTTGTGTGATGTTCCCGGTCTGCAGTGGTCAGGACCGACCAAAAGTGGTCCAAGGAAGGAAATTCTGTACACCGGCCACAGGGTCATGTTCTGTACACCGGCCACAGGGTCATGTTCTGTACACCGGCCACAGGGTCATGGGTGGCCAAAGCTCATTGGTTCACATAGGGAGCGAAGTTTGGCCCATGTAGTCCAATAGAAGAGCTACTGTCAGCAGTTAATGTTACTTCCGATAGAAAGGAGTCAGAACACACAGTGCATCCCAGTTTGTTGTGTATGGGACGGCCTAGTGGTAGACTGGTCAGGGTGCCCATGCTGATCTGTGTCCACAACCAAAAGTCCATCCAATGGGCACATAACCATAACATTACCATCACCAACCAACCATGGCACTCCTCTAGACCTCTGAAGGTATGATGTAGTACCAAGTCAGTAGCAGTTCTATAAGATGAGAGGTGGGGCCTCCATGGATCGGGCTTGTAACTCTAGCGCATCCCACTGATGCTCGATTGGGTTGAGATGTGGAGAATTTGGAGGCCAAGTCAACACCTCATACTCATTGTGTTCCTCAAACCATTCTTGATTTAAATCAGACCAGACCACTATCTTCCATTGGCCCATGCTCCAGTGGGCCTGTGTGCAAAATCATAAGCCGGCCCCCATTGCTTGATTAAAAAAAAATTGAAGCATGCTTAGTGCATTGTGGCAAATAGTGGGCATGGTTTTCATTGTGGCTGGGGTGCTGCTAGGATTGTAAAAGACCCGGGCCTGGTGTTTTGGCATAGTAATGTGGCGCATGTAGCGTGCCGTGGCGGACAGTGGGTTTGCCCAAATTGTGTTAACAGTGGGAGGGGCTTAAAGGGGTGTGGTTGACTAAAACAAAAGCCTTCTTGTATCCATAAAATATGCTTACATTGCTGCACCACAAGCAAGAGTCTCACAGACCTGTATAAACCTATGCATTATAATTAGAAGATAAAACTCTTCCATCACACATAAAAACATTCAGAGAGATAACATTTTATCTGAGCCTATCTTATAGAAGAACTTCACTAGAATAGTCAGGGAGTGCTTACCTACCAGAAACTGCTGAGACAAGAAGTCTGTAATGTACAATATAGTGTATATAGTGCATCCTCAGTTTACACAGTCCCCCCTATTCTCAGGCTTCACAGTCCCCCCTATTCTCAGGCTTCACAGCCCTCAGTCTTCACAGTCTCCCCCCATCCTCAGGCTTCACAGCCCTCAGTCTTCACAGTCTCCCCCCATCCTCAGGCTTCACAGCCCTCAGTCTTCACAGTCTCCCCCCATTCTCAGGCTTCACTGCCCTCAGTCTTCACAGTCTCCTCCCATCCTCAGGCTTCACAGCCCTCAGTCTTCACAGTCTCCTCCCATCCTCAGGCTTCACAATCTCCCCCCATCCTCAGGCTTCACTGCACTCAGTCTTCACAGTCTCCTCCCATCCTCAGGCTTCACTGCCCTCAGTCTTCACAGTCTCCTCCCATCCTCAGGCTTCACAGCCCTTAGTCTTCACAGTCTCCTCCCATCCTCAGGCTTCACAGCCCTCAGTCTTCACAGTCTCCTCCCATCCTCAGGCTTCACAGCCCTCAGTCTTCACAGTCTCCTCCCATCCTCAGGCTTCACAGCCCTCAGTCTTCACAGTCTCCTCCCATCCTCAGGCTTCACAGCCCTCAGTCTTCACAGTCTCCTCCCATCCTCAGGCTTCACTGCCCTCAGTCTTCACAGTCTCCTCCCATCCTCAGGCTTCACTGCACTCAGTCTTCACAGTCTCCTCCCATCCTCAGGCTTCACTGCCCTCAGTCTTCACAGTCTCCTCCCATCCTCAGGCTTCACTGCCCTCAGTCTTCACAGTCTCCTCCCATCCTCAGGCTTCACTGCACTCAGTCTTCACAGTCTCCTCCCATCCTCAGGCTTCACTGCCCTCAGTCTTCACAGTCTCCTCCCATCCTCAGGCTTCACTGCCCTCAGTCTTCACAGTCTCCTCCCATCCTAAGGCTTCACAGCCCCCCCCATGATAAGGGTCTGGTACTGGTGAATGGAATCCTTTGCTGCTTTATTTACAGACAGAAGTAAGTAACCAGGAACTGCCATTTCCCAGTGATAGAAACAGAATTTTTGTAAATGTCTATACTGGAGGTTTTACTCATTGTACAGATTTGCCCCTTCACAGGCTGGTTCTAAATATCCCCCAGGCTATTGAAACTGTTTTTGCATTTTTAATAATTCACAAGCATTGTTAAAATCTCTGCCACCCCCAAAGGGAATGTAAACTTGTTTTTTTGGTACATGTTCCCAGCAGTGGCCAGCCACCCCCGCCATTTGTTTGACAATCGCTTGTCTATTATCCTAGAAAATGGGCAGCAATGTTTTTAACATTTGACTCTCATTGACTTCAACAGATTCAGCCCCCGAGATTTTGTCATCTTTGCCAAACCCAAATCAAATCAAACCCAGGTACATTTGTCTCATCTCTAGTCAACAGTGGGTGAGTTCCAAAGATCTATGCTCAGAGCAAAAGGATAAAACCCATTGTGACATCACTGCCCTGCCTCCCCATCTTGTCCAATCAGAGAGCGCTTTGAATTCATTGAGAAAATGCAAAGGTTTCCCTGAATGGCGCTCATGTCTGGACCTTTAAGCCAGAGCCAATCACTGTAGTAGCACTCTACTTCCAGCTTCTAGGGGGAACATGGCACATATCTCAACCATTCTTCACACCATAGAAATGCAGTCCGGGTGCCTTCCATGTGCTTTTCTGCATGTGCGTCTTTGATGCGTTCAAGTGCATTTTTGATGCAGTCCATTGCTTTTTTCCCCCTCTTTTTTCTTAGCCTTAAATAAGGACAAGTGTGTTCCAGTGCATTTTTGGTGCATTTAGGTGTGTTCCAGTGCATTTTTGGTGCATTTAGGTGTGTTCCAGTGCATTTTTGATGCATTTAGGTGTTTTGTCAGTGCATTTTTGAAGCGTTTTACAGCGCTCCAGTGGATTTTTGAAGTGTTTTACAGCGTTCCAGTACAGTCCAGTGCAGGGAAAATGCAGCATGTTCTATTTTTTTGCTGGAACTGGAACACACTGGAACTGCAAGCACTGGTGTGAACTATGCCATTGTAAACCATATACCCCACTTTCCATGCGTTTTTGATGCAGAGAAAAGCACACTGGATTTCATGTGGTGTGAACTGACCCAAACATGTTGCATTTTTCCTGCACTGGACTGGACTGGCACGCAGTAAAATGCATCAAAAACGCACTGAAATGCTCTGGAACGCATCAAAAACGCACCGGACCCTAGTATAGTGGGGGAAAAAAACAGGAAAAGAGAAGAAAAAAATCATCTGGAATGCATCCCGAAATGAATAAAAAATGCACCAAAATTGCACTGCAGAAATGTGCATAGAGAAAGGTGTCCAGAACTGATGTGTGTTTCTATGGTGGGAACCAACCCTGAGCCTAGGGTCACACTGATGTGATGCGGGAAATGATTACAGCGCTGGTTCCCGCATCGCTCCTCTCCCGCAGGAAGTTCAACACGGCCTTCTGCGAATCGCTGCGGGTGTCATTACATTGTTAATGACGCCCCCCCAGATCGGTTCACAGATCGCAGTGTGAACTATGAACTCGCACAGGAATCGGATGGCATAGGTGAGAACGCCCAGGAGATCCGATTCTAGTGCGGGGAAAAAACAAGTCCCTGCACTTCTTTCTGTGTGAATCTACAACTGCATGTCTGAAATCGCATCTCACAGACATCGCATGCGATCGGTACTGCAGGTGCGGGTGCGAATCACATGCCATGTCTGTGATGGCAGTTATGTGAACCTGGGCTTAGGGCCACTTCACACTGCTGCAATGCGGGAAGCTTGCGAATCTACTGCGGGTTCCCGCATCGCATGTTTCCTGGTGCAAGTTCACACTGCCCTATATGCCAACTGCTGGGAGTGTCTGGTAAAGCCTAATGACACCCCCAAATCAGTTCGCCTAACGCAGTGCAATCTGCAAACTCGGACAGGAATCGGATCGCATGGGTGTGAACAAACAACAGGGTCCTGTGCGAGTTTGATGCGGATTCAGCCATACGATCTTTATAGCTGAAATCGCACAGACATCGCATGTGATTTTCAGTGCAGTGCGGTGCGAATCACATCCGATCTCTGACATCGCACCAGTGTGAACCGGCCCTTAATGTTCAAAAAATATCATATACATTATAACATTTACAATATATCTAATATAACATTTTTATAAAATATAAAAATATAATATACAATATAACATTTACAATACATCCAAAATAACATTTTACAAAATAATAAAAAAAAAATATTATATAATATAACATTTACAATATACACAATATAACATTTTTATAAAATATTATAAAAATATAATATACACAAAAATAACAAAAAAATCCCTCTGAAGGTTTAATACAACTTTAAATAAAGTAAAGAGAAACATTTAATAAGACAGTAATGGGGAATCCAGAGGGGCAGAAGATTATGCAATGATTCCATGATGAAGAATCGGGGGGGGGAGTGGTTTAGTGACAGCTCTTCCCGCCCCTCCTCACTACTGTTGCTGCTGCCATCGCCGATCCGATCAGTAGCCGGTGTTCTGCCGAGAAAGTTCCCCTCGGCGGATAAGGACCCCCCTGTACTGCGCAGGCGCACCATTTGCGCAGTACAAGTCGGCGGAAATAGCCGAAGCCTAATAGTTGTAAATCAGCTGTACATGGCGCCAGTAAGAGGGCCCTTCGCGGGCTCGCTTCGCTTCGGGCACGACCTAGCTTCGCTCGGCACTTTTTTTATTCTACCGCTAGGTCCACTTGGATGGTGGGCCTTGAACCTGAACTCAGGGCGCAGGCGCCGTGTACAGCTGACTGAAGGTTTTCAGCTTCGGCTATCTTTGGCTGCTCCTTAGTCATTCGTACTGCGCAAGCGCTGCACCTGCGCAGTACAGGGGGGGTCCTTATCCGCCGGGGGGAACTTTCTCTGCAAGACACCGGGAGCCGCGCACCCAGGAGGGCACACTTCTTCGTAGATAGCCCCACTCGGCTGTCTGTAGAAGTGTATAGAAGCGGCGGACGAATCCCTGAGCCAGGAGAGGGTGACGTTCTTGTTTTGCGGATGAACACCTTGGCCACCTTGTGGCTGATAATAGAGCTGCAGTCAGATCGCTGTTCATCACTTAGGAACTGGTTGCTGCGGGCTGTGTGTGTGCGAAGCTCTGTATAGAGGCAGGGCTGTGTGTTGTGTGTGTGCACAGTGCTCCCTCCTCTACACCCTGATCATTGTGCTACACAAGGCCATACATTTGTAACTAGCAGGAAAACACAACAAAAGAAAAAAAGAAATAACCAACTCCAGGAACTGTCCAGCAGCTTCACCTCCTGAACATGAAAGTCCCTCATCTCTACCTGCTTGGATTACTTGTCACCAGCGGGGAAGGTAGGAATCCACTACCATTCATCAACTCTCAACTAGTTGTCATCCTTCACCCTGATCAGCCACTTATCCATCTGCATGTATGGAGGGGAGGATCATGGAAGTCACACTATGTCTAGGGATCTTCTAGGCATTGCATTCTTTATTAGTAATGTTGTGTTGGTTCTGACAAAGATATGAACTGTGATCAGAGATTAAACAGCTCCAAATTTCCATTTTCCCTGCTGGAATAAATTAGGACGACATCCGATCCTTTTTTTTCTTGATCGCAACGACCGCTGCGTTCCCTATTTGTTTGTACGATCAAGGTCTTCTTTTTATTTATTTTTTCTACTAAGTGTCTCTTGGGTGACTTTTATAATCACACTGTCTGTTGCCATACTTCTTCACTTACATTTTAGCCTTGAAGTTCACCTTGAATGAATTTGATGACGGCCGGTATCAATCCATTTCTACAATTGTTTCGTAATGTTCCATTTTTTTTTTTCCTTTTGCGAGCGAAGGGTTGTAATTATGAAGTCACCAAAACATCAAGTTGTGCATGTTAATATTGGGCTATTATCACCAAGGTTGGAGCCGTCTTGTTTTCCTCCAGCAGGGGGAGCTGGCGTTCCATATTTGAACTTTTTTTTTTTTTTTGGTGGCTGGTTCACCTTCTTGCCTAAACTATGTGTTGGAAAAAGCTTTGACACGCTCCTTCTATAATACCTCAAGCATGACTTGACATTTTGGACAAGAATCCTTCGTTTCTTCGGGGAAAAAAATGAGCATTCAGGCTACAGTCATGATTCTTGGGTGCAAAAAAAAAAAAGAATGACAAAAAAAAAAAAATTATCATAAATTGAGAAAATAGTTATAGATATAAATGAAGCTATTCTGGTAAGGCAAGCCTGGTAGCCAAATAGGGATCAGGGGCTTGGAATCCAATTAGTGTTCAGTAGAAGGGCTGCCTGCTAGCATAATGAGATGTTGGAAGCAGCTACATTAATATTTCAGCTCAGGATGGGGCTGAAAACAAATACGGTGGCCATTTAATGGTCAGTTTGTGGAACTGTAACAACATCCTTACTCTTTGGAGATGCATGCCAAGCAGGATGGTCTCTTTATTAGCATAGTGGTGATTTCAGCAGAATGGTACAGGGATGGGATAGGCAGGGACCGCCAACTGCTTGTGTTTACTCAGCCAGGTACTACTGGCTTATGCTGTCCCTGCTCCATTAATATGGCAGTGGGGAGTCATGAGAAGCAAATTTAAAATCATCGATTGTGCAGTGTGCGTAAAGAAAAGATCAAGCTTTTTACTCTTGTGTGTACATGGGAAAGTGAAGAGATCACTGGCTGAAAAAAAATAAAGGATCAACGATGTGCAAACCATTGCTCCGAAAGGGTAGAAACTGCATCAAAAAAATTGAGCATGATCATTTATTTATTTATTTAGAGGGGTGGTGAAAAGTCTGTACGGTTCTCATGATCACATCAGTGCTTTCCATTTGCATTAAGTGATCCTGATTTATTATTATGGCTAAATATAGATTGCAAGCTTTATGAGCCCTGGTATTGCCAATTCATTACATATTATTGTATTGCTATAGTTTAAAGTATTGCTGTAGTTTATTAGTTAAAGTGTTTTTAAACAATGTAGTTAATAATAAAAATAATAATAATAATATTAATAGAACATAGAATAATTGTATTTATAATACAAATACTACTGCTACTACTATTACTTAAAATAATAATAATACTACTACTACTAATAATAATAATAATAATAATAATACTATTAATATGAATCTTATTATTATTATTATTATTATTATTATTATTATTATTATTATTATTATTATTATTATTATTTATAATAGTATTATTGTTACTAATATAATAATAATTAATATATTTATGTATCTATGTAGTATTTTTGTATTTTGCATTTTTAATTCCAGAAATACTATTTACAAACAGAAGCCCTACTAACAATACGGTATTTTAATGTTAAAATAGATGTTGATACAGAACATCACGCCTGTAGATTTCTACTTAATTTTCCGCGTTATGCTATTAAATTCAATTTCAACGTAATGACTAGAGGTTGGAACTAGTAAAGCACAATTAAAGCTGGGATAGTCAAACTAATTAATATTTAATTCTAAATGTTTTTTTAACATATGGGTGTTTGATTTGCCACTCAGTTCAACACCCTAATGCCCCGTACACACGATCGGACATTGATCGGACATTCCGACAACAAAATCCACGGATGTTGGCTCAAACTTGTCTTGAATACACACGGTCACACAAAGTTGTCGGAAAATCCGATCGTTCTGACCGCGGTGACGTAAAACACATACGTTTGGACTATAAACGTTGCAGTGGCCAATAGCTTTTGTCTCTTAATTTATTTCGAGCATGTGTGGCACTTTGTGCGTCGGATTTGTCTACACACGATCGGAATTTCCGACAACGGATTTTGTTGTCGGAAAATTTTATATCCTGCTCTCAAACTTTGTGTGCCGGAAATTCCGATGGAAAATGTGTGATGGAGCCCACACACGGTCTGAATTTCCGACAACGAGGTCCTATCACACATTTTCCGTCGGAAAATCCGACCGTGTGTACGGGGCATTAGAGCTATGCTGAGCAAAGTCTGTTTTTTCTTTATTTCTTTTTGATTTGTTATTTTCCTTCAGCATTGCTGTACTAAGGAAAACCCCCAAATAAATTTTCTTTTATAAAAAGAGCTATGCTGCTGTTGGGTATTTTGACAGATTATGGTTGTGTAGGTCACATTGGTAGGAATATTTAATATTCTAATTATAAACAATGACATGATGCATCACACACAAGATCCACAATAACCACATTACCCCTTTTGGAGATCCAGGGATTTCTGTAATGCTTTGTGATGGAGCATAACGTTTGCTTTATCTATATTTTATACATGTGCAACTATTTCATTTCTTGCTCGTGATTGGTCAGCCTTCTGCAAAAATTCTAGATGCCTTCATGCAATGGAGCTTTCTTTGCCCTGTTTCTGCACGAGCTGTGCTGATGTAATGGGTGGAGTCGGTAATGCCATCTTCATCTATATATTAGTATCCTTTTTGTAATGGTTTGTAAAACAAACATTCTGCTAAGCTTTATGTGTAACTAAAAGCCTAAATAACAGAATTCTAATATTTGGGAAACATACAATCATCTTTGTAAATATATGGTATTCACATGCACCGAACTGAAAAAATATGCCAGGGAGTTCTGAATTTCTGCTGCTGTTTGTTCCCACTCCTTCTTAGCAGGTCACACCTGATTGGTTGAAACCAGCGAACCAGAGCATTTCTTGTGATGCAATTCATGTGTGACTCCTACTTGATACAAAATTTACAAAGGTGTCAGGTTGTCAGGTACTGAGCGCCAAAGCAGCACCATTATATGTAAAGTAGAGAGACTACTATGTACTGCTTGTTATAAGTCATTTATTTCTATGTGGGGGTTTTAAGACCTGCATCTGTGCTTAATTAGCTAAACAACGCTTTATGATATGTATTATTATGTAATATGTAATGTTATTATGATATGTATATTAGTTGGAAAGTATGGTGATGATTTACTAAGGGCAAACAGGCTGTTCACTTTGCAGGAGAAATTGCACTTGGCAAGTGAATTAGCCCCCCAGGCTTAGTGAACATGCTGAAGCCCTGCTGACTTCCATCATCCAATGATGTGCCATAAAATAGTTGTTTTGTTTTTCTTGCATGTGATTGGTTATACTTTGCTAGTGAAACTTCACCACATTGGAGTAAATTCCATTGCAAAGTGCAACTTCCCTTGGAAAGCGGACAGCCTATTTGCCTTGATAAGTCAAGCCTTCTGTGTGAGTAATGGTGTGGCCCCTTGTGGGTGTGCATGTAGGTAGGTATGTGTCTAGCTCAATAGCTGGATCATTCTTCCAATAGGAATAGTTAAAGTAGGTTATGTAGCGGCTGAGCACATTGATCAGCATGTACAGTATGTAGTCATTCCAGTTCACTGCTTCTTCTTACACAAGTTTTTTTTTTTTTTTAATTCTGATGGGAATTTTCCAGCGTGTATAAATCATGGTAATTAAAACCCGTATTAATGCAGAGCGGATCACTGGCAATGGAGAGTTTCCATATCATGAATCCTCACTGAGATTTATCTTTACAGCTGGAGCGTCACATCTGATGTCACACTACATACTGTCGGGAAGCCCCACTTTCACTGATACATTAAAGTTCATTATAGTAAATAAAAAAATTATATATATATACATTGCATATGGGATTTACATTCTCCTACCCAGGACTTTGTTTTCCAGGTACAGTGGATGGGGCCACCTACTGCTTAGAATGTTTATGTTGATGATGATCTGGTGTTGTGGGAACTGCTGAGTGATGTGAACATGACGGATGGACTTTTCTAGCCCTAAGCACTGTACAGTCCTTGTTTCTTCCTTTCCTTATATAAAAATCAGAGAGAAATAAAGAGTAAGTTATTGTAGTCTGGTGCAGGTTTTCAGGCAGAGATAGCTTAGTGCTGTGTGAATAAATATTTGTATCGCTTTCATTTTTACAGATAATATTTTCACCACTGGCAATGTTGGGAATAAATGTATTGCTGTGATAATGTATAGACAGTTAAAGAGTAATGTATAGAGGTTAGGCTTTGGGTTTAACCACTTGATATCCGCGCTATAGCCGAATGACGGCTACAGCGCAGACCTGAATTCCCGGGAGGCCGTCATATGATGGCCTCCCCTCTGCACGCCCCCCGTGCGCCCCCTACAGGGAGCGCATGGAGCCCGCCGTGATCACCGAGTCACTGAGACTCGGGTGATCACCGATCCAAGTAAGGGGCCTGTCCCGGCCCCTTACCATGTGATCAGCTGTCAGCCAATGACGGCTGATCACATGATCAAAACAAAAGCTCTGTGATCGTTTCTTTTTTCTCCTCGTGCTGACAGTGCGAGGAGAAAAAAAAGCCGATCACCGGCTCATTAGCAAGGGACATCGGTCCCGAAGAGGAGGAGGCAATAATGCCTCAATTGTGCCATCAGTACCCCCAGCCAGTGCCACCTGACAGTGCCCACCAGTGCCACGTATCAATGCCCATGAATGCCACCTATCAATGCCCACAAGTGCCACCTATTAATGCCCACCAGTGGTGCCAATCAGTGCCACCTAGCAGTGTTGCCTATCAATGTACCAGATTAGTGCCCATTATTGCCACCAATCAGTGCCCATCACTGCCACCCATCAGTGCCCATCACTGCCACCCATCAGTGCCCATCACTGCCGCCTACATAAATGAAGGAGAAAAATTACCCTTTTTAAAATTTTTATAAATTTTTTTTTTTTTTTTTAAATTCGGTCTTTTTAATTTTTTTCACAAAAAATAAAAACCGCAGAGGTGATCAAATACCACCAAAAAAAGCTCTATTTATGGGGAAAAAATGCAAAAAATTTCATTTGGGTACAGTGTTGTATGACCGCGGGCGGCACAGTGATGTAGTGGGTAGCACTCTTGCCTAGCAGTAAGAAGGGTTGCTGGTTTGATTCCCAACCACGACACTACCTGCCTGGATTTTGCATGTTCTCCCTGTGCCTGTGTTGGGTTTCCTCCGGGTACTCCGGTTTCCTCCCACACTCCAAAGACATGCTGGTAGGTTCATTGGATTCTGTCTAAATTGTCCCTAGTATGTATGAATGTGAGTTAGGGACCTTAGATTGTAAGCTCCTTGAGGGTAGGGACTGATGTGAATGTACAATGCAAGTGGTTAAAGAAATTTCTCAATTTGTTGAGAAAGGGAGAAAAAAAAAAACAATCCCCTCTGAGTGATCGATGTAGGTTGAGTGATCGACGTAGGTTGAGTGATCGATGTAGGTTGAGTGATCGATGTAGGGTGAATGATCGATGTAGGTTGAGTGATCGATGTAGGTTGAGTGATCGACGTAGGTTGAGTGATCGACGTAGGTTGAGTGATCGACGTAGGTTGAGTGATCGACGTAGGTTGAGTGATCGACGTAGGTTGAGTGATCGACGTAGGTTGAGTGATCGACGTAGGTTGAGTGATCGACGTAGGTTGAGTGATCGATGTAGGTTGAGTGATCGATGTAGGTTGAGTGATCGATGTAGGTTGAGTGATCGATGTAGGTTGAGTGATCGATGTAGGTTGAGTGATCGATGTAGGTTGCAGGGATTTTTAACCAACTTTGTAGCAGATTCTCACCTTTTGCTGCACTGAAGAAATAGCCGTTTGTTTCACCAGACTGATTTTAGACTCATTCTGAATGGGAGGGTATAGTTACTTATAATTGCCTGGTTCATTCTCGGTGTTCTCATGAGAAAAGCTGTAGGGGCTGCATCTCTTTCAAACTATTTATGCCTTGGGGATTATTTCACTAAAACTGAAATTTTTATTACAGAGAAAGCCTAGAATGTGACTTGTATCTTAGTGCAGACTTCTGTAAAAATCAATCAGCCAATCACATGAGCAGGAAATTACATTTTTGGGGGCGTTTTATACACCAACAGTGTACAGAACTCCTCCAGGTTGTCATATTGCATTTATTTTACAGTCAATTACAGCAGCTGCAGATTCAAAAGAAAGGTGATCTTTAATAACATTAAATGACAACATGGCTTGCATATGCTATATAATTTTATTAAATATATTTGTTTTGTCCCTAAAAGGGGAGTTACCCTCTGAGTTTAGGGTTAGGGGTTGGTTAGGTGATAATAAAGAGTATGTCTGGGTGAGATATAAAGCCTTGCCCTTGCTTGACTATAGAACACCCACCCGTTATGTTATGAGGAGGAAACAAGAGGGGTGTCGTTTAGAACAGGCAGGGTTGTCAGCTGACTGCAGGACATTCACAGGACTTCTGGCCTGACCACCAGTAGAAAGGCGTTAAGGGGAGATTTATTAAAACTGGAGCATTCAGAATCTGGTGCAGCTGTGCATGGTAGCCAATCAGCTTCTAACTTCAGCTTCTTCAATGAACCGCTTCAGCCCCGGAAGGATTTACCCCCTTCCTGACCAGAGCAACTTTTTGCAATTCGGCACTGCGTCGCTTTAACTGACAATTGCGCGGCCGTGCGACGTTTCTCCCAAACAAAATTGGCCTCCTTTTTTTCCCACAAATAGAGCTTTCTTTTGGTGGTATTTGATCACCTCTGCGGTTTTTATATTTTGCGCTATACACAAAAAAAGAGCGACAATAAAAAAACGCAGTATTTTTTACATTTTGCTATAATAAATATCCCCCAAAAATATATAAAAAAAATATATATAAAAAATATGTATAAATATATATATATATAAAAAACATTTTTTTCCTCAGTTAGGCCGATACGTATTCTTCTAAATATTTTTGGTAAAAAAAATCGCAATAAGCTTTAAAGATTGGTTTGCGCAAAAGTTATAGCGTTTACAAAATAGGGGATAGTTTTATGTCATTTTTATTAATATTTTTTTTTTTTACTAGTAGTGGTGGCGATCAGCGATTTTTATCGTCATTATGGCGGACACGTCGGACAATTTTGGCGTGATTTTGGGACCATTCAAATTTATACAGCGATAAAATCGCATTGAGTACTGTGCAAATGTGACTGGTAGTGAAGGGGTTAACACTAGGTGGTGCTGTTGGGGGTTAGATGTATCCTAGGGATGTGTTCTAACTGTAGGGGGGAGGGGCTAGCAGCGTCACTACACTGATCTCTGCTCCTGATGACAAGGAGCAGAGATCAGTGACACTGTCACTAGGCAGAACGGGGAGATGCTTGTTTACATTAGCATCTTCCCGTTCTTCCTCTCCGTGAGGCGATCGCGGGTATCCCCACAGCGATCGAGTCCGTGGGACCCGCGACCCGACTCACCGAGCTCCCGGCCGGCGTGCACGCAATGGCACGGCGGCAATTTCAAAAGGACTTACAGGTACGCCCTTTTGCCCAGCCGTGCCATTGTGCCGACGTACATTGGCGTGCGCCGGTCGGGAACCGGTTAAGATTTGACAATAAAATCTGGAAGCTGATTGGTTTCTAAGAAGAGCTGCTCCAGCTTTAGTAAATCTCACTGTGTTAGGCCCAGATTTACAGTAAACTATCACATGAGGGGGGGGGCGACGGAGTAGGACGTTTAGTCAGGAAGCTCTGCAGCCATCGCGGGGAATTTATCCTTTTACCCCATCCTCTGAATCTCCTTAGCTACCTGAGACGACTCCTAATCTCCCCCTGCGGATGCGGACACGGAACCGGCGGCGCCAGGAGCAACATAGCCTGAGAAACACTCATATTAATCCTGGAGGCGCCGCTGCACACGTAGAAGCAGTGCACAACATGGCGACCCAGACGGAAGGGCCTGAAACTGCTTCTACTGAACAGAGTAACTTCGCTGCCTTGATGCAGGCTATCACGGGCTGTCAGTCCTCCCTCTCCACTCTCACCACTAAGATTGACACCGTGCAATTAGAGATTGGTCTTATCCGGCAGGACTTTGAGAAAGTAAGACAGCGGGTCACTGGGGTGGAGCGCCGAGTGGGAGACACAGAAGACACAGTTAGAGATCACTCGGCCTCCCTCCTCACTCTGCAAGTGAGAGTGAAGCATCTGGAGGCCAAAGCCGAAGATTCAGAGAACCGTAATAGACGCAACAATTTACGGATAATCGGCCTGCCTGAGGGATCCGAGGGCTCCGATACCTCTGCCTACACGGAGCGGCTACTTCGCTCACTTTTCCCCCAGGCGGCGTTTTCGCCACACTTTGCCGTTGAGAGGGCTCACAGGATGCCGCCGACCCGAGGCCCCCCGGGAACTCTTCCCCCCGAACTTTCATATTCCGGCTATTGAACTTCAGGGACCGGGACCTGATACTCCGCGAGGCTCGCAAGATGGCGGACGTCCGACACGAAGCGACCCGCCTGATGTTTTTCCCTGACTTCTCGGTGGACACCCAGAGGCAGCACAAGTCGTTCGATGCGGTGAAGCAGGCCCTGTGCAATACGGTACAGTAGGCTGTTCCCTGCCCGACTCCGTGTACAAGACGGGGAGACTGTCCGCTTCTTTACCTCACCTAATGAGGCCTCACAATGGTTGAACACTCTCCCCCGCAATTAGGGGGGTTGATGGCCTGCTGATGCTACTTGTTCTCTGCCGACACTCTGTCCCCGGCCCCTGCGGCTTGTTCGCTACATGGATAATGTCACAAACTGCCTTATGTTAACCCCTTTGCTTTTCCACACAGTCAGACATAGGAATTTACAATTGGCGGGGATCGGGCTTGGCGGGATATCGGGGGGCCCTTGCTCGGTGACTCCCCACTGCTTAACCCTTGATTTTATTGGAGCTGGTGCGCCACCCGTCTCCTATCCTGGAACTATATTGACTGCCCTGACTTTCACCTTCTGGCAGACTTTGTTGAGTCAGGAGGAGCTGATATAAAAAGAACTATCCTAACAGGTCTGACATTTGGCGGTGACATCTATGGGGTTTTGTTGGTTTTTTTTTGTTTTTTTTGTCTTTTACAAGCCCAGGGTGCCACTTAGCTTGCTGGCCGTTTCTCTACTTTTGCCTATGTGACGCTGTTACACCTGCTTCCTCCTGTTTTATACTCACTTTATTTTCCCCCTTCTGGGTTTTTTTTTTCTCTGGAATGGGGGCTTTCCTTTTTTGTTGAGGGGGATTTATTTTAAGTATGTGCCCCCGGTGATAACCGGGAGAAAATAAAGGAATTCCGTCATATCCCGTTGATGGCCGCATCTTCTACAGACTTAAACCTCTGTAACCTGAGAGGGCGCTAACTGCTTCCGGCCCTCTGGTTCATGTCCCCAATTGATCATGTTTGGTTTTTGGGATCAGGCACGCTCTGGTTGGGGGGGGGGGGTGTGGGGAGGGGGGGGATTTCAGGTTAAAGTTTAATAAGATGTGTTATCTTAGTTACGCACAGGTATATGGGGTATGCTGTTTTCATGGTACGTATGGCTGGTTGATCATATATACAAAGCAAGTTGCAGAGTCATGGACAACGAGATTAACTTCCCTGCCTAGGAATCTGAGTGCACTCCTCCTGCAGGTTGTCTTATATTGCCCCAAATTACTATGGCCCCAGTAACAATCATATCATGGAACGTCCGAGGGTTAAACTCCTGGGTTAAGCGTTCACTAGTCTTTAACTTCCTTAAACTCCACCGTCCAGATATTTGCATATTACAGGAGACCCACCTTACCGGGGGACGAGTCCTTAGTTTAAAGAAACCGTGGGTGGGACACTATTATCACGCCACCTTTTCCTCGTATGAGGGGTTAGTATACTAATTCATAAGAACCTAACCTTTACACTGCTGGACCTGCACTTGGATCCTGAGGGTAGATATGTAGCAATGCATGCAGTTATAGCAAATGTGCCTATGGTGATAGTGGGACTTTATATACCCCCGCCAGCATCGCTGTTAATCTTAAATAAAATTGCTAGATTTATAGCAGGATGCTCCACTGACAATGTAGTTTTAGCGGGCGATTTTAATATGCCTCCCTGCCCTGCTGTAGATAGGCTGACTCCGGATAAGTCTGTGGAATCCCCGCTTTCTAAATGGGCGTCCACGTTCGATCTAACGGATGTTTGGCGATGGAAGAATCTCCTCTTGAGATCCTTCATCTGCCAATTAGCCTCCTATAGGGCCATGTCCCGCATTGACTTGATCTTTGCCACTAGATCTCTTCTTACTAAGGTACAGGAGATCTCCCATTTGCCTAGGGGTATATCTGACCACTCCCCCATCCCACTAAAACTAAACATGGGTCCTGCTCCCACCGACTGCCTTTGGCGATTGTCCAGGTATTGGGTCTCTGATGACCGTATAATTCCGGGGGCTGAGTTGGCTGTGCGGGAGTATTGGGCAGCTAATCCACCTGCTACCACGCCTGCCTCTACATGGGAGAACTTTAAATTTCATGCTAAGGATCACTATCAGAAAGCCAAAGGTTCCACCCGGCGCCAGACTGGTGAGGCACTGCTCCAGGCTGAGTGCAGGGCTGGTCGATTGGAGGCCCAATATGCTGCCAGTAAGGATGAAACCTGTAGGTAGTTGACTTACAGTGTGCGATGAGGGAGGTGACACTTCTGCGGGTGACAGCCACGAAGAAGATGATGCTGCACCAGACGCAGCGTATCTTCGAGCAGGGTGAGCGGACCAGGCGTCTCTTGGCATGGCTGTCTCGGGAGCAGACGGCGACGACCTCTGTAGCTAATATTAAGGAGGCCTCTGGTCGGCTGCTGTCTGACTCCAGAGACATAAGCAGGTGCTTTGCCTCATTCTATGAGGACCTTTATTCGTCCAGAGTACAATATTCTGCTGATGAACTACAGACATACATAGAAGCCATTGAGCTGCCCTTCCTGTCGGAGGCAGCTAGGCAGAGACTTGACGCTCCGCTTTCCCTCAAAGAGATCCAAACGGCTATTGGCTCCCTCCAGTCGGGAAAGACCCTAGGTGATGATGGATTCCCTGTGGAATTTTATAAGGAACATGTTGACATCCTTGCCATTAGACTGCTGGAAGTCCTAAACGCCTCCTTCGACTCTGACTCTTTGCCCCCTTCTATGTCTAGAGCTGTTATTGTCGTGATTCCCAAGCCTGGAAGGGACCCTGATCTTTGCTCCTCATATAGGCCCATATCGCTCCTTAATTTGGATGCAAAGATCCTTGCAAAGGTTTTGGCTACCAAGCTCAATACAGTTATCTTATCCTTAATCCATGGTGATCAGACTGGGTTTATGCCAGGCAAGGGGACAGATATCAATTTGCGTAGATTGTTTACTGTGATTGCGAGCTCGGCTGATGGGGGGGACTAACGTGGTGGCCTCCCTGGATGCGGAGAGGGCCTTTGACTCGGTGGAGTGGGAATATTTATGGAATATTCTACCTAGATTTGGAGTGGGACCTATATTTATAAAATGGGTGCGCCTTCTGTACTCGAGCCAGACGGCTAGAGTCCGCACGAACGGTGTTTTGTCTGCATCATTCCCACTCCGCCGAGGCACCAGGCAGGGCTGTCCACTCTCTCCGGCTCTTTTCGCTCTTGCGATTGAACCATTAGCGGTGATTCTTAGGGCGGTGACGGCGGTGAGAGGCATATCGTTCCCTCCCCTGACTGAAAAAGTTTTGTTATATGCAGATGATATGCTCTTATACCTTCAGGATGACCAGCAATCGTTAGGGGCGGCTCTGTCCATTATTAACCAATTTGGTGCGTTCTCAGGAGTCCGGGTAAACTGGGAAAAGTCGCTCCTATTCTCCCTGACAGGAGTCCCCATGCCGATAGGCTCAACCACCCCCTTGAAAAGGGTAGCGAGGTTCAAGTATATGGGTATTCAAGTACAATTAGACCAGCAGAAGTACTTAGAGGATAATGTCTATCCCATCCTACAGCGCTTTATTCAGCGATGCTCAGTATGGAAAACACTTCCACTGACCCCAGTAGGGAGAGTAAACCTAATTAAGATGTCCTTCCTACCAAAATTCTTGTATGCCTTTCGTCACACCCCAGTTCCCATCCCTAACTCTTTCTTTGTCAAATTGGACCAGGCTATCACATCTTTTGTTTGGGTGGGGGCGGCTCCCAGAATAGCTAAACACACATTACAGCTGTCACTTATGGAAGGGGGCCTCTCCCTACCAAATTTCAAGAAATATTACTGGGCGGCGGTATTAGTGTCTGTGCGATGGTGGTTTACTCAGGACAGAGCCAACCCAGCGGTTAACTTAGAGGCTGCGATTCTTGGTTCATATTCAGAACTTAGCAACCTAGTGTACAGGGGCCCGAGATACAGCCCTAGAGTTACTACGCCGATGAAGACGACGGTGCGGGTTTGGGGTCAGGTATCAGGCTACCTGAATGCTCGGAATGCTGTCTCACCATATACACCACTATGGGGTAATCCCACACTGCCACATTTCCAATCTATCCCAGACCCGCAGGTGTGGGCCAGATACGAGATCCGGACGATACGTCATATTTAAAGACGATCGCCTTATGTCGTTCACAGAATTAAAAAGTAAATATCATCTTCCCTCATGGATGTTCTTTAGATCTGTACAACTCAGTCACGCGGCTAGGGCTCAGTTCCCTGATGGGATAGTTATTGCTACACACTCAGTTGAGTCCATACTTACAGCAATGGTTATTGACCTTATACTGTCTTCCATATACATCAGACTTACCTGTGAGGACACCTCCAAAATGACCCCACTGTTCACTAAATGGCAGCTAGATATCCCTGAACTGACTGAAGAGGACTGGTCTGAAGGCCTGCAGCAGTGCATTCCACTCATGATCTCAGCAAGGGACAGATTTGTCCAGCTGAAATTTCTACATAGAGCGTACTATACCCCGCACAGGTTATCCAACATTTACCCAGGAGTAGAAGATGTTTGTCCCAAGTGCAGGCAGTCGGTGGGAACTTTTTTTCATGTTGTATGGGCATGCCCAGTCCTTCAGACTTATTGGCGGGAGGTGGTGTCAGATATAAATGGAGTGGCAGGGTTACACCTGGATGTGGACCCGCTTGTGTTTCTACTAGGAATTACAGACAACCTGGCAACTACTAAACACACAAAGCTATTTGTGTTTTATACAGCCTATTATGCCAGGAAAGAAATCCTGTTTAGATGGAAACTACCTGACCCTGCTAAACAGCAGCAAAGGAAATGATGTCATCTCTCCTCGGCTCAGTATTTTCCGTTCCGGCGCCGAGTAGAGAAGACTTCACTGTGAGTGCACAACAGACTACACACTCAGTAGAACATGCCAAGCACTAAGGATGAGCTTCGAGTTCGAGTCGAACTCATGTTCGACTCGAACATTGGCTGTTCGCAAGTTCGCCGAACAGCGAACAATTTGGGGTGTTCGCGGCAAATTCGAATGCCGCGGAACACCCTTTAAAAGTCTATGGGAGAAATCAAAAGTGCTAATTTTAAAGGCTTATATGCAAGTTATTGTCATAAAAAGTGTTTGGGGACCTGGGTCCTGCCCCAGGGGACATGGATCAATGCAAAAAAAAGTTTTAAAAACGGCCGTTTTTTCAGGAGCAGTGATTTTAATAATGCTTAAAGTCAAACAATAAAAGTGTAATATTCCTTTAAATTTCATAGCTGGGGGGTGTCTATAGTATGCCTGTAAAGGGGCGCATGTTTCCCATGTTAAGAACAGTCTGACAGCAAAATGACATTTCGAAGGAAAAAACACATTTAAAACTACTCGCGGCTATTGCATTGCCGACAATACACATAGAAGTTCATTGATAAAAACGGCATGGGAATTCTCCACAGGGGAACCCCGAACCAAAATTTAAAAAAAAAATGACGTGGGAGTCCCCCTAAATTCCATACCAGACCTGACTGGTATGGTTTTTAAGGGGAACCCCGCGCCAAAAAAAAAAAAACGGCGTGGGGTCCCCCCAAACATCTATACCAGACCCTTATCCGAGCACGCAACCTGGCAGGCCGCAGGAAAAGAGGGGGGGACGAGAGTGCGCCCCCCCTGAACCGTACCAGGCCACATGCCCTCAACATTGGGAGGGTGCTTTGGGGTAGCCCCCCAAAACACCTTGTCCCCATGTTGATGAGGACAAGGGCCTCATCCCCACAACCCTGGCCAGTGGTTGTGGGGGTCTGCGGGCGGGGGCTTATCGGAATCTGGAAACCCCCTTTAACAAGGGGGCCCCCAGATCCCAGCCCCCCCTGTGTGAAATGGTAAGGGGGTACTTACCCCTACCATTTCACTAAAAAACTGTCAAAAATGTTAAAAATGACAAGAGACAGTTTTTGACAATTCCTTTATTTAAATGCTTCTTCTTTCTTCTATCTTTCTTCTATCTTCCTTCATCTTCTGGTTCTTCTGGTTCTTCCTCCGGCGTTCTCGTCCAGCATCTCCTCCGCGGCGTCTTCTATCTTCTTCTCCTCGGGCCGATCCGCACCCATGACATGGAGGGAGGCTCCCGCTCTTCTCTTCATCTTCTTCTTCATCCTCTTCTCTTCTTCCTTCTTCTCTTCGTCTCTTCTTCATTTTCTTCTCTGGGCCGCTCCACATCCATGCTGGCATGGAGGGAGGCTCCCGCTGTGTGACAGCGTCTCCTCGTCTAAAGGTTCTTAAATGACAGGGGGCGGGGCCACCTGGTGACCCCGCCCCCCTCTGACGCATGGGACATGACGGGACTTCCCTGTGGCATTCCCCGTGACGTCCCAGGGAAGTCCCATCAAGTCACCGTGCGTTATTTAAGAACCGTCAGACAAGGAGATGCCGCCACACAGCGGGAGCCTCCATCCATGCCAGCATGGATGCGGAGCGGCCCGGAGAAGAAAATGAAGAAGAGAAGAAGAGAAGAAAAGAAGAAGAGAAGAGGATGAAGAGAAGAGCGGGAGCCTCCCCCATGCCATGGGTGTGGAGCGGCCTGAGGAGAAGAAGATAGAAGACGCTGCGGAGTAGATGCTGGACGAGAACGCCGGAGGAAGAACCAGAAGAACCAGAAGATGAAGGAAGATAGAAGAAAGAAGAAGCATTTAAATAAAGGAATTGTCAAAAACTGTCTCTTGTCATTTTTAACATTTTTGACCGTTTTTTTAGTGAAATGGTAGGGGCAAGTATCCTCTTACCCCTTATTTCACACAGGGGGGGTGGGATCTGGGGGTCCCCTTGTTAAAGGGGGCTTCCAGAGTCCGATAAGCCCCCCGCCTGCAGACCCCCACAACCACCGGCCATGGTTGTGGGGATGAGGCCCTTGTCCTCATCAACATGGGGACAAGGTGTTTTGGGGGGCTACCCCAAAGCACCCTCCCAATGTTGAGGGCATGTGGCCTGGTACGGTTCAGGAGAGGGGGCTGCACTCTCATCCCCCCTCTTTTCCTGCGGCCTGCCAGGTTGCGTGCTCGGATAAGGGTCTGGTATGGATTTTTGGGGGGACCCCACGCCGATTTTTGGGGTTTTTTTGGCGCAGGGTTCCTGAAGGGTCTGGTATGGAATTTAGGGGGAACCCCACGTCATTTTTTTTAAATTTTGGCCGGGGTTCCCCTTAATATCCATACCAGACCTGAAGGGCCTGGTATGGAATTTAGGGGGACTCCCACGTCATTTTTTTTTTTTAAATTTTGGTTCGGGGGTTCCCCTGTGGGGAATTCCCATGCCGTTTTTATCAATGAACTTCTATGTGTATTGTCGGCAATGCAATAGCCGCGGGTAGTTTTAAATGGCTTTTTTCCTTTGAAATGTAATCTTGCTGTCAGACTGTTCTAAACACGGGAAACATGCGCCCCTTTACAGGCATACTATAGACACCCCCAGCTACAAAATTTAACGGGATATTACACTTTTATTGTTTCACTTTAAGCATTATTAAAATCACTGCTCCTGAAAAAACGTCCATTTTTAAAACTTTTTTTTTTTGCATTGATCCATGTCCCCTGGGGCAGGATCCAGGTCCCCAAACACTTTTTATGACAATAACTTGCATATAAACCTTTAAAATTAGCACTTTTGATTATTCATGTTCGTGTCCCATAGACTTTAACTGTGTTCGCGTGTTTGAACAAACATTTTTCCTGTTCGCATGTTCTGGTGCGAACCGAACAGGGGGGTGTTAGGCTCATCCCTACCAAGCACACATTACATCCCCTCCCGATCACCCCCCCCATCACACTGACACCAAGCGTTTTTTTTTTTTTCTGATTACTGCATTGGTGTCAGTTTGTGACAGTTAGTGTGGTAGGGCAGTTAGTATTAGCCCCCTTTAGGTCTAGGATATCCCCCTAACCCCCCTAATAGAGTTTTAACCCCTTGATCACCCCCGTCGCCAGTGTCACTAAGCGATCATTTTTCTGATCGCTGTATTAGTGTCACTGGTGACACTAGTTAGTGAGGTAAATATTTAGGTTCGCCGTCAGCGTTTTATAGCGTCAGGGACCCCCATATACTACCTAATAAATGTTTTAACCCCTTGATTGCCCCGTAGTTAACCCTTTCACCCGTGATCACCGTATAACTGTTACAGTTGACGCTGGTTATTTCGTTTATTTTTTATAGTGTCAGGGCACCCGCCGTTTATTACCTAATAAAAGTTTAGCCCCCTGATCACCCGGCGGTGATATGCGTTGCCCCAGGCAGCGTCAGATTAGCACCAGTACCGCTAACACCCACGCATGCAGCATACGCCTCCCTTAGTGGTATAGTATCTGAACGGATCAATATCTGATTTGATCAGATCTATACTAGCGTCCCCAGCAGTTTAGGGTTCCCAAAAACGCAGTGTTAGCGGGATTAGCCCAGATACCTGCTAGCACCTGCGTTTTTGCCCCTCTGCCCGGCCCAGCCCATCCAAGTGCAGTATTGATCGATCACGGTCACTTACAAAACACTAAACACATAACTGCAGCGTTCACAGAGTCAGGCCTGATCCCTGCGATCGCTAACAGTTTTTTTGGTAGCGTTTGGTGAACTGGCAAGCACCAGCGGCGTAGTACACCCCGGTCGTAGTCAAACCAGCACTGCAGTAACACTTGGTGACTTGGCGAGTCCCATAAGTGCAGTTCAAGCTGGTGAGGTGGCAAGCACAAGTAGTGTCCCGCTGCCACCAAGAAGACAAACACAGACCCGTCGTGCCCATAATGCCCTTCCTGCTGCATTCGCCAATCCTAATTGGGAACCCACCGCTTCTGCAGCACCCGTACTTCCCCCATTCACATCCCCAAGGAAATGCAGTCGGCTGCATGAGAGGCATTTTATTTATGTCCTCCCGAGTACCCCTACCCAACGAACCCCCCCAAAAAAGATGTTGTGTCTGCAGCAAGCGCGGATATAGGCGTGACACCCGCTAATATTGTCCCTCCTGTCCTGACAATCCTGGTCTTTGCATTGGTGAATGTTTTGAAAGCTACCATTCACTAGCTAAATATTAGCGTAGGGTACAGCATTGCACAGACTAGGCGCACTTTCACAGGGTCTCCCAAGATGCCATCGCATTTTGAGAGACCCGAACCTGGAACCGGTTACAGTTATAAAAGTTAGTTACAAAAAAAAGTGTAAAAAAAAATATAAAATAAAAAAAAATAGTTGTCGTTTTATTGTTCTCTCTCTCTCTATTCTCTCTCTATTGTTCTGCTATTTTTTTACTGTATTCTATTCTGCAATGTTTTATTGTTGTTATGTTTTATCATGTTTGCTTTTCAGGTATGCAATTTTTTATACTTTACCGTTTACTGTGCTTTGTTAACCATTTTTTTGTCTTCAGGTACGCCATTCACGACTTTGAATGGTTATACCAGAATGATGCCTGCAGGTTTAGGTATCATCTTGGTATCATTCTTTTCAGCCAGCGGTCGGCTTTCATGTAAAAGCAATCCTCGTGGCTAATTAGCCTCTAGACTGCTTTTACAAGCAGTGGAAGGGAATGCCCCCCCACCGTCTTCCGTGTTTTTCTCTGGCTCTCCTGTCTCAACAGGGAACCTGAGAATGCAGCCGGTGATTCAGCCAGCTGACCATAGAGCTGATCAGAGACCAGAGTGGCTCCAAACATCTCTATGGCCTAAGAAACCGGAAGCTACGAACATTTTATGACTTAGATTTCGCCGGATATAAACAGCGCCATTGGGAAATTGGGAAAGCATTTTATCACACCGATCTTGGTGTGGTCAGATGCTTTGAGGGCAGAGGAGAAATCTAGGGTCTAATAGACCCCAATTTTTTCAAAAAAGAGTACCTGTCACTACCTATTGCTATGATAGGGGATATTTACATTCCCTGAGATAACAATAAAAGTGATTTTAAAAAAAAATGAAAGGAACAGTTTAAAAATAAGATAAAAAAGCAAAAAAACGCGAAGGTCAGATCGAGGGCAGTAATTTTAGCAGTAGACCTCCTCTGTAAATCTAAAGTGGTAACCTGTAAAGGCTTTTTAAAGTAGACACCCCAAGCTATTTGCTTTGAGGCATGTTGAGTCCATAGAATGTTTTATATTTTGACACAAGTTGCGGGAAAGTGACAATTTTTTTTTTGCACAAAGTTGTCACTAAATGATATATTGCTCACACAGGCCATGGGCATATGTGGAATTGCACCCCAAAATACATTTAGCTACTTCTCCTGAGTACGGGGATACCACATGTGTGGGACTTTTTGGGAGCCTAGCTGCGCACGGGACCCCGAAACCCAAGTACCGCCTTCAGGCTTTCTAAGGCCGTAAATTTTTGATTTCACTCTTCACTGCCTATCACAGTTTCGGAGGCCATGGAATGCCCAGGTGGCAAAACCCCCCCCAAATGACCCCATTTTGGAAAGTAGACACCCCAAGCTATTTGCTGAGAGGTATGGTGAGTATTTTGCAGACCTCACTTTTTGTCACAAAGTTTTGAAAATTGAAAAAAGAAAAAAAAAAATTTTTTTCTTGTCTTTCTTTATTTTCAAAAACAAATGAGAGTTGAAAAATACTCACCATGCCTCTCAGCAAATAGCTTGGGGTGTCTACTTTCCAAAATGGGGTCATTTGGGGGGGGGGGGTTTGTGCCACCTGGGCATTTTATGGCCTCCGAAACTGTGATAGGCAGTGAAGAGTGAAATCAAAAATTTACACCCTTAGAAATCCTGAAGGCGGTGATTGGTTTTTGGGGCCCCGTACGCGGCTAGGCTCCCAAAAAGTCCCACACATGTGGTATCCCCGTACTCAGGAGAAGTAGCTAAATGTATTTTGGGGTGCAATTCCACATATGCCCATGGCCTGTGTGAGCAATATATCATTTAGTGACAACTTTGTGCAAAAAAAAAATTGTCACTTTCCCGCAACTTGTGTCAAAATATAAAACATTCCATGGACTCAACATGCCTCTCAGCAAATAGCTCGGGGTGTCTACTTTCCAAAATGGGGTCATTTGGGGGGGTTTTATGCCATCTGGGCATTTTATGGCCTTCAAAACTGTGATAGGTAGTGAGGAGTAAAATCAAAAATGTACGCCCTTAGAAATCCTGAAGGCAGTGATTGGTTTTCGGGCCCCGTACGCGGCTAGGCTCCCAAAAAGTCCCACACATGTGGTATCCCCATACTCAGGAGAAGCAGCTAAATGTATTTTGGGGTGCAATTCCACATATACCCATGGCCTGTGTGAGCAATATATCATTTAGTGACAACTTTTTGTAATTTTTTTTTTTTGTCATTATTCAATCACTTAGGACAAAAAAAAATGAACATTCAATGGGCTCAACATGCCTCTCAGCAATTTCCTTGGGGTGTCTACTTTCCAAAATGGGGTCATTTGTGGGGGTTTTGTACTGCCCTGCCATTTTAGCACCTCAAGAAATGACATAGGCAGTCATAAATTTAAAGGCTGTGTAAATTCCAGAAAATGTACCCTAGTTTGTAGGCGGTATAACTTTTGTGCAAACCAATAAATATACACCTATTGACATTTTTTTTACCAAAGACATGTGGCCGAATTCATTTTAGCCTAAATGTATGACTAAAATTGAGTTTATTGGATTTTTTTAGAACAAAAAGTAGAAAATATAATTTTTTTTCTAAATTTTCGGTATTTTTCTGTGTATAGCGCAAAAAATAAAAATGGCAGAGGTGATCAAATTCCATCAAAAGAAAGCTCTATTTGTGGGAAGAAAAGGACGCAAATTTCGTTTGGGTACAGCATTGCATGACCTTGCAATTAGCAGTTAAAGCGACGCAGTGCCAAATTGTAAAAAGTGCTCTGGTCAGGAAGGGGGTAAATCCTTCCCGGGCTGAAGTGGTTAATAATTTACAATTTTTTTAGCATACAATTATTATTGTCTTTGTCTATTTGGGATCAATAACTATTCCAATAGTAATTGTTTTGTGTTAGCACCGATTTAATATTTATTTACATCCTATTTATTTAGCACTTTATTCATAATACGTATGGATTCATGATTATGGGATTATTGCACAGAGCACTTTCTATATAGTATCATATTTATGGTTTAGTTTTTATATTTTTTTGCCAGCGCTGTATGTGTTTGTTTTTCATAATCCAAGTATTAGTACTTTTCTTACAGCAGCGGTAATACACTCACGTATTTGTTTTAATTTGCCATGAGCGCTGCATCGTTATTATATTTTTTTATTCCTGGGATTGATCATTGTTCTGAGTACAGCTGCTGTATAACAAACTTTAATCCTAGATCTCCTCAATTTTCTTTTACTGGATTTCTACAATCTGTGAGCATCAGTCTTGATTTGTCACACAGTCCTTGTCTATGTTAAGCATGCCTTGCACTCGGGGTTTGTGGGGGGGTCATAGACCTGCAGGTTATCACTTTTTACAGGCTAATGACGTCTGGTTGCCAGATGTCTTAAAAAAAAAAAAAAAAGAGAAATCTCTTGACCTATTTTTAAGAACAACCAAGCAAGTTCCAAGACTAAACCACTCAAGCGCATTGGACCTTCCTTTTAGGTAAAGAGGTCATGGCCCTCTGGTGAGTGGGATATCCTACTAAACACATTGGGGGGTGTTTTTTGTTTGGATATATTACAAGTTGGTGATGGTTTCCCACAGCATGTCTCATTGAAGACATAACATTAAAGATTTCATGAACTGTTCAAAGGACGTTTATTTTATTTATTTTGGCTAACAAGTCGTATTATAGTTCAGCACTTTTCACTATTTTTCAGTGTGTATATTATTGATGGTTCTTAATTCAAGTAGAAACACAACAGGTATAGGTTTTATTAGCGCCTCCACATCTATTTTCACTAACTGATTCTAATTAACACCTTCCCAGTTATCCTGACTGGACATCATATGACATCCTGTTAGAATGCGCCAATCGCGATGACCGATCAGAGTATCGGCTTGCTGTGGGTATCATGTGACTGCCGTGATGTATCACAGCAGGTCACGTGACAGTTGTAAACAACAGATGTCTTCCTTTCATGCCATCCATTGAATATAACTGTGTTGCTAGCTGTGATTGGTCAGTGTGATCACAAGTTCACACTAGCGTGATCTCAGAGATCACATCGCATTGCAGCTGCCCATCAAATGTGATCTCTGAGCAATGAAGGTTCAGCCATACAGTTGTATGGCTGAACTCGCATTGGATTCACACAGAAAATAGTGCAAGGACTCGTTTTTTCCCCGCACTAGAATCTGATCGCATGGGTGTTCTCACCTATGCGACCCAATTCCTGTGCAAGTTCACAGTTTGCACTGCGATCTATGAATTAAACTGGGGGTGTCATGAAGTTAATGACACCCACAGCGGTTCTCACAAGGCAGTGCTAACTGTCTGCGGGAGAGGAGCAATGCAGGAACCAGCGCTGGAATCGCACTGGTTCCCACATCACATTAGTGTGAACTTCTGAAGATCGATTCACCACATCTAGCTCTAAATAGACCTTCTGAAAAACTTCAAAGGTAAATTTTAGGTTTTTAGGGTAGCTCAGGTTAAAAGCATAAATGAGTCCCATAATCATGACCAGTGTAGATAAGATGTCCAACCTTCATAAGACTGCCACCATTATACCCCAAAACCCACCCCACTTGTCTACTTAATAACGAGACCACCCTTGAACTGGAGTATAACTGGGCATAGCAGCCTCTTTATTCACAAATATTCAAAATATATAAACATTTTAACCATAACAGAAAATTCCAGAATATCAGTTGCTCCTCCATTCCACTTCCACACTGCAGGCTTTTGTGTATTAGGCCTCCAGCCGTGTCACACCAGCTCAGAGACAAACCCATTCCCACAGTTCCACCATTACCACCATCCAGTTAACCCATGTTAACTGAATACACTGTGGGCCCATACCACCGATGGGTCCCCCACACTTCCATCTCATAGGTTACTTGCCACCATCAAAGACCACCACCGTTAACAAGGGTGACCCCTTACCTTTAGGAGCCCCTCCACACTCTCAAAGCCCGCTGTATCCTGCAGTCCCAGGGATCAAAGGTAAATTTCCACCGCTGACAGGTGAACCCCATCTCAGATATAGCCCAACATCCCTCTCCAATTCCCTATGGCGGATCACCAAGCCCCGATTCCAAACCACGAAACGGCCCACCATTTTATTAACCTTTATAGGGGCTTTATTTAGTCTATCCACCAACCTCGCCAGTCGCCAAGTCGTCCTGGTTACAATGTCTGACCAAACGATCAACATGTCAGGGAAGGTCATCCTCTTCTGTAGGAAGTCAAAGTTAATGTCCTTAATAAGTAGCCGAATGGAACAACCCCCCCAAATCATTCCCCCCAACGTGGAAAACCAAAATATCCAGAGGCCTGTCCAGACGTGCAAAGCAATGTACCTCTGACAGAACTTTACTCCACAACATGCCCGGGCGGCCTTACCAACATATACACGCCTCCCCCCTGGGAATCCCTAGTTGCCTGCCATTAGGCCTAATGGCCTAATGTCTATCCAATATCCAGACGAGGCACATCTGGCTTCCACCTGAAAGGAAGGAAACCACAAAATAACCATAATACCACTACACACAATACTCACCTATCTCGAAAACTTAAATACATGCCCGTTCGGCAAAACAAAACACCCCCCATGTCATACCCCAATCTGTGTCTTCCCCCTTTACTCAACCACCAAATGCGGTCAGATGTCTGTCCAGAATGTCCCTGATTCCCAGCGACCGATCCGTTTCACAGCTGCCTCGTCCAACCCACATCGCGTTGTCTCTGTTGCCGCACCAATGCAGAAGGAGTGCGAAGCATACTGTGAGCTATCCAAACCAGCTGCATTAAGGCATTTTTTAAAAATGGCCACAAACTGGAATTTAGACAATGGGGCTCTATCCCTGTGCACCAGCAAAACCCCCTCCAAAATAGGGTGAACCCCCAAAAATTCCCTCACTGTCACCACCGGGCATACAACAGAGTCCGGTAATGAATACAGCCGTACTTTAATCCCTTTGCCACCCTGGTCTGTCTTTGACCGGCGTAACAATACCTCAATGAACGCCCCTTTGCACACCACATCCTGAACGTGTAAACACCCTGGAACCTTCTTGGAAGGGCTAATCAGCTCACTGGGGCAGCACAGTGGTGTAGTGGTTAGCACTTTCACCTAGCAGCAATAGGGTCGCCGGTTAAAATCCCAACCACGACACCATCTGCCTGGAGTTTGCATGTTCTCCCTGTGCCTGCGTGGGTTTCCTCTGGGTACTCCAGTTTCCTCCCACACTCCAAAGACATGCTGGTAGGTTAATTAGATCCTGTCAAAAAATTTGGCCAAATATGTGTATGTGTTTGTAAGCGCATCGGGACCCCATGGGGTAGGACCGTGCTATACCACAGATGGACACAGGTGGCAAAAAGCGCCCTGAGGCGATTCAGTTCACATAGGCAACGCTATACAAGTCATTCATTCACTAATCCTGAAGGCTCCAAAAAAGGCCAGCGAAAAAAGCCGCTCTAAACAAGTGCCCCTCATAAGCTGAAGAGTACACCCCACCCAACTGAACAAACAGCAACCACAGGTTGTCAAAAGACACCGGCCTCCTTGAATTCCCTCTGTTTATGTTGATGACGATAACCCTTCATGGCTTGTCAGACGCAAAAATCATTTGTAAAATCTGCCTCGCCCTGTAATTTAAACAAGAATGCGAGCCCCGCTAGTTTGTGGTCCATGGCCGACACTGACACCCCTTGTTCCAAATTCCTTGAGACAAAATAATAAACCAGCAACCTTACCTCAATGGCATCCTGATCCTCTCTGGCCTGCCTGACTAACGCCCACCATTCCTGCCATACCTTCTCTTAAGCAGCCTACGTGGACATACTCACTGACTTCCTTATCCATCCTGTGAGGTCACCAAGGCAATCTCCCACAGCCATTGGGGACACGGCACCCCTCGTCGGTCCGCCCTTAGGGATGAGCCGAACACCCCCTGGTTCGGTTTGCACCAGAACCTGCGAACGGACCGAAAATTTGCACGAACGTTAGAACCCCATTGATGTCTATGAGACTCGAACGTTCGAAATCAAAAGTGCTCATTTTAAAGGCTAATTTTCATGGTATTGTTCTAAAAAGGGTTTGGGGACCCGGGTCCTACCCCAGGGGACATGTATCAATGCAAAAAAAAGTTTTAAAAATGGCTGTTTTTTCAGGAGCTGTGATTTTAATGATGCTTTAAAGTAAAAAAAAGTGAAATATTCCTTTAAATATCGTACCTGGGGGGTGTCTATAGTATGCCTGTAGAAAGGCACGTGTTTCCCGTGCTTAGAGCAGTCCATGCACAAAATGTCATTTTTAAAGGAAAAAAAGTAATTTAAAACTGCCTGCGGCTTTAATGTAATATCGGGTCCTGGCAATAGGGATGAAAATCAGTGAGACAAACAGCATGGGTACCCCCCAGTCAGGGCTGGACTGGGACAAAAATTTGGCCCTGGACTTCATCATGACTGGCCCACTTTAATTGTGAATGTCCCCAACAGCGCCCCCCTTACATCAGAGAGTACCCATCAGAAGTCTCCTTCACATTAGAGTCCCCATCAGAAGTCCCCTTCACATCAGAGTCCCCATCAGAAGTCCCCTTCACATCAGAGTCCCCATCAGAAGTCCCCTTCACATCAGAGAGTCCCCACCAGCAGCCCCCTTCACATCAGAGAGTCCCCACCAGCAGTCACCTTCACATCAGAGAGTCCCCATCAGAAGTCCCCTTCACATCAGAGTCCCCACCAGCAGTCCCCTTCACATCAAAGTCCCCATCAGAAGTCCCCTTCACATCAGAGAGTCCCCACCAGCAGTCCCCTTCACATCAGAGTCCCCATTAGAAGTCCCCTTCACATCAGAGTCCCCATCAGTAGCCTCTTCACATTATAGTCCCCATCAGAAGCCCCTTCATATCAGAGAGTCCCCACCAGCAGTCCCCTTCACATCAGAGAGTCCCCACCAGCAGTCCCCTTCACATCAGAGTCCCCATTAGAAGTCCCCTTCACATCAGAGTCCCCATCAGAAGCCTCTTCACATCAGAGAGTCCCCACCAGCAGTCCCCTTCACATCAGAGTCCCCACCAGCAGTCCCCTTCACATCAGAGAGTCCCCATCAGAAGTCCCCTTCACGTCAGAGTCCCCACCAGCAGTCCCCTTCACATCAGAGTCCCCTTCACATTAGAGTCCCCACCAGCAGTCCCCTTCACATCAGAGAGTCCCCATCAGAAGTCCCCTTCACATCAGAGAGTCCCCATCAGAATTCCCCTTCACATCAGAGTCCCCATCAGAAGTCCCCTTCACATCAGAGAGTCCTCCCTCTTCTCCCTCTCCTCCCCCTCCCAGATGTACTCACCGTTTTGAAGGCAGCTTCTCATTCCTCTCTCCAGTCATGTGATAACAAGTGCTAAGGGGAGAGAGGAAGGAAAGTCTGCCGGCTGTCCATATCCCCCTGCAGGCTGGAGGGAGCATAACGCCTAATGCTCTTTCCAGCATATGATGAAAGCAGCTCCTCCTGACAGGAGTGAAATCACGATCACTCACTGTCAGAGAGGAGCAGCTCCAGGACCGCACCTGAATGGCCCACTGAGTCATCAGCCCACCGGGAAACTCCCGGTAGTCCCGATGGCCAGTCCATGCCTGCGCCCAGTCCATTACCAGGCCCTTTGGGTCTTGTATAGATATTAAGGGGAACCCCTCACCCAAATTAAATAAGGAAAGGTGCGGGGCCCTGTTATGGAAATTTGGTTGTATGCAGAGCACACAGCCAGATCTCCTGTTTCTCATAATAATAACAATTTTGTCTAATGATATAAATGCATCTCACCTTTTGATCGTATCCATCCTCTGGTGTGTGCCCCATCCATCCAACTAGACAAAACACATGCTTATGGTTCCAGTTCCAAGATCACACTGCCTGCTCAGCTGTGTGCTCACTCTTTATTAGCATAACAGGAAGTCCCAAAGCTCGAGGGTTGGGCTTCCAACAGCAAACACCTCTTACAAAGCTTGTGACCTCACAGGATGTGAATGACCATATAAGGATTTAACAACACAGGAAAATGCAACAACCAATGAACAATGACTACAGGAGTCTAATGGGTGTGTCTGAGCAGAGACAGGGTGCATGCATGCTTTTAGAAGCCACATGGCTTTCAAACATTAACTCTGTCTCCAACCAGAACAACCCAAAAGACTCCCGTATTTCCGTTGATAGAAATCCCTATTATACATTGTTCCTGAGAACAATGTATACCTGGATTATTCTACTGTCTTTGTGGTCAAGAGATTATCGGCAGGCGTACACTCATCGGGCCACAAATGTGTTGATAAGGCACAAAGGGGCAACATGAGAGCACACTTGTTAAACCGAAAATATCTTTGCAGAGCGAACACACCCCCACCAGATGATCGTTCTGTGCAACGCACAGGGGACCTTAGCTGGCGGACATGTCCCCACTCCGCAAACATTTCTCTACATCCCCAAAGAGCTTTTCACCACAAAACGGATCTCAACCAGCGTCAGTCTACCCCAGTTAGCTCTTTAGAGCGGGCTGCAAGAGGACTGACACTGGGAGACTCTTATGACACTACATTAATATAAAATTTTCCACAAGAGGCCCCCAGGCTCTGAACAGCAGTATACAGGTGGTGTAATCAAGACAGGGACTGTAGGTTTGTTGTTAAGTAGAATCTGTTTGTAATTTTGAACTGGTACATTTTTAAAGTGTAGCTCCAGCCAAAAAATCTATTTTAAGCTTTTTGGAAAACATAGGGAAGGGTTATCACCCCTGTGACATTTGTTTTGCTGTCTGTGCTCCTCTTCAGAACATTTCACCTCACTTTTTGTCCCAATGACAAATGTTTTTTAAAAATTTGGGTTTTTTTGTGAAACAAGGATTGGTGATAAAGCATCAGTGGAAAGGAGAAAAGTTTTTCCCATATTAACTCTTACAGGAGAGAATTTCCCTTCCTAGGGGTAGATTTAATCTCACTTCCTGTTGTCTCCTTCCGTTTGCAAGTAGGAGTCATTTGTAAATTGGATGTTTGAAAGTAGGGGCCTGCCCTATATACTCAGCAGAAATTTGGGCCTTAGGTGTTGTTGTGGCCACAACACTGTAAGCCCTCACAGGGCCCTGCTGTGAAATATTAGATCAAGAATTGTAATTACATGCCCCTGTTGAACAGGGGCAGAAATATTGGGCCTTTGGTAGTGGTGGTGCTGGTTCCACAACACTAAATCCTCACAGATACTCTTGGTGGGCGCAGAAACGGGCCCTGCTGTGAAATATTAGATCAAAAATTGTAATTACATGCCCCTGTTGAACAGGGGCAGAAAAATTGGGCCTTTGGTGGTGGTGCTGGTGCCACAACACTGTAAGTCCTCACAGATACTCTTGGTGGGCGCAATAACGGGCCCTGCTGTGAAATATTAGATCAAGAATTGTAATTACATGCCCCTGTTGAACAGGGACTGAAAAATTGGGCCTTTGGTGGTGGTGGTGGTGCTGGTGCCACAACACTGTAAGTCCTCACAGATACTCTTGGTGGGCGCAGAAACGGGCCCTGCTGTGAAATATTAGATAAAGAATTGTAATTACATGCCCCTGTTGAACAGGGGCAGAAAAATTGGGCCTTTGGTGGTGGTGGTGGTGCTGGTACCACAACACTGTAAGTCCTCACAGATCCTCTTGGTGGGCGCAGAAATGGGCCCTGCTGTGAAATATTAGATCAAGAATTCTAATTACATGCCCCTGTTGAACAGGGGCAGAAAAATTGGGCTTTTGGTGGTGGTGCCACAACACTGGAACCCCTCACAGATGCTCTAGTTGGAGCACAGGAACTACCCTTGCTGCAAAGAATTGCATCAAAAATTGTAATTACACGCCCCACAGGGGCTAAAAAATTGGGCCTTAGGCACTGGTGCTAGTGCCACAACACTGCAACACCTCACAGATACTCTAGTTGGAGCGCAGGAACTAGCCCTGCTGCAAAGAATTGCATCAAAAATTGTAATTGCACGCCCCTGTTAAACAGGGGCTGAAAAATTGGGCCTTAGGCACTGGTGCTGGTGCCACAAAACTGCAACCCCTCACAGATACTCTGGTTGGAGCGCAGAAACTAGCCCTACTGCAAAGATCTGCATGAAAAATTGTAATTACATGCCCCTGTTAAACAGGGGCTGAAAAATTGGGCCTTAGGCACTGGTGACGGGACTGGCGGCGCCCAGAACTAAAAATGTTCTTTCAAGCTATCATGATCATTGAGGAGGAAGAGGATAATTACTCAGTATAACAGGATAGTCACTCAGCATCAGCATAGGCAGTCTTTGAAGGGATCTGAGATTTCAAAAAATGTATTCGGTTACATCAGCATCAGGTGCTTGGTAGCTGGTGGTGATCCAAGACTGATTCATTTTTATGAAGGACAGTCGATTGACCGAGTCGGTGGACAGACGCACCCTGTGATCGGTTACAAAGCCTCCAGCAGCACTGAATGTGCGTTCCGAAAGAACGCTGGATGCAGGACAGGCCAGTAGCTCAATTGCATACTGTGCAAGCTCTGGCCAGTGATCCATCCTCAAGACCCAGTAATCCAGAGGATTTTCGGTGGGAAAGGTGTCCAAGTCAGATCTTGCCCCTAGGTATTCCTGCACCATGTAAAACAGACGCTGGCGATGGTTGCTGGAACCGATCATACCTTGGGGCTGCAGACTAAAAAATTGTCTGAACGCATCGGTCAGACGGCTACCTTCTCCACCGCTCTTTCTTTGACTGACCGAAGCCTCAGCAACACGTTGTCCAGAAACAGGAGTTTGTAACCTCCCAGTCTCAGGGAACGCGTTGCACAGACCTTTCTGCAAGGCCTCCCAAAGATGTTTCATCCTCTGCTCCCTCTGCGATGGCAAGATAAGGTCCGTGACCTTACCCTTGTAACGTGGATCAAGGAGGGTTGCCAGCCAGTATTGGTCCTTCTTGATACCACGAATACGAGGATCCTTCCGCAGACTTTGCAGGATCAGGGAGGCCATGCAGAGTAGGTTTGATGAGGCGTTTGGTCTGGAGTCCTCTGGATCACTAAGAACGACATGGTCCGCAGCCACCTCCTCCCAGCCACGTACAAGTCCATGGGTTTCTTGGTACTGATCCCTTAAAGACTGCTGCTGATGCTGAGTGCCAGGCTCCACCTCCATACTCACACAATCCTCCTCCTCCTCCTCCTCGTCCTCTTCCTGTGTGATCGGCGGGCACGCAGGAACACTGTCTGGATAAAGGGGGCCTTGAGAGCTAAGGAAGTCCTCCTCTTCCTGCCTCTGTTCTGCCTCAAGTGCCCTGTCCATTATTCCATGCAGTGTGTGCTCCAACAGGTGGACAAGGGGGACAGTGTCACTGATGCATGCACTGTCATTGCTCACCATCCTCGTGGCCTCCTCAAATGGTGACAGGACAGTGCATGCATCCCTGATCATGGCCCACTGGCGTGGGGAAAAAAAAACAAGCTCCTCTGACCCTATCCTGGTGCCATAGTCGCACAGGTACTCATTGATGGCCCTCTGCTGTGTGTGCAGCCGCTGCAGCATGGCCAACGTTGAGTTCCACCTGGTGGGCATGTCACAGATTAGGCGGTTCTTGGGCAGGTTAAACTCCTTCTGGAGGTCCGTCAGCCGAGCACTGGCATTATATGACCAGCGGAAATGCACGCAGACTTTCCTGGCCTGCCTCAGGACATCCTGTAAGCCCGGGTACCTGCCCAGGAACCGCTGCACCACGAAGTTAAGGATGTGAGCCAAACAGGGCACATGGGTCATTTGTCCCTGTCAGAGGGCAGAGAGGAGGTTGGTGCCATTGTCGCAAACCACCATTCCTGCCTTAAGTTGGCGTGGTGTCAACCTCTGCCCCAGTGTGGCTCCTGTCCCTCAAGCACATCAGCTCAAGCACCGCATGGCATCTTTTGGCCTGCGTACTTGCGTAGCCCCTTGAACGGCTACGGAGCACTGCTGGTTCCGAGGACAAAGCACAGGAAGAGGCCATGGAGGAAGAAGAAGAGCAGGGGGTGGAGGAGAGAGGTGTGTCACAATCATTAGCATTTTGGAGGCGTGGTGGCGGAACAACCTCCAACACTACTGCACCTTGTCCTGCATCCTTCCCAGCTGCCAGCAGAGTCACCCAATGCGCCGTGAAACCTAGGTAATGTCCCTGTCCATTCCTGCTGGACCATGAGTCAGCGGTAATATGCACCTTACCGCTGACCGCCCTGTCCAGCGAGGCATGGACATTGCCTTCCACATGCCGGTAGATAGCCGGAATCGCCTTCCATGAGAAAAAGTGGCGTTTGGGTACCTGCTACTGAGGAACCACACATTCCACAAACTCACGGAAGGGGGCAGAGTCTACCAACTGAAAAGGCAGCAGTTGAAGTGCGAGCAATGTTGCCAAGCTAGCATTCAACCACTGGGCATGTGGATGGCTGGGAGCAAACTTCTTTCGGCGTGTGCAGCAGCTGGGGCAGGGAAATTTGCCTGGTACAATCTGACGTCGGTGTACTAAAAGCAGATTGCCCACAAGTACTTGGATGTGACACACCTAATTCTACACCGTCATTCCTCTCAGTGCAGGTCTCAGAGAGGACTGAAGGTATAGTGGGGTTGGAGATCTCAGCTGATGAGGAGCAAGGAGAGGTCCTCTTTGTTCTTTGGTGTGAGTCTTTTAGATACGCTTGCCAACGAACTGCATGGCGGTCAACATATGTCTGGTCAAGCATGTGGTACCCAAGCGGGAGATGTTTTGGCCACGCGAGATACGCTTGAGACATATGTTGCAAATAGCAGTGGTGCGATCTGATGCACTCATCTCAAAAAAGGCCCACACCAAAGAACTTTTTGAATAACGCGCAGAGACTGCAGCGCCCTGCACATGTGGAGCTTTGGGGTGTGATGCAGTCAATGTGTTGCCCTTAGGCTGGCCCCTGGATTGCATCCTGCCTCGTTGGTGATGTGCCGCCTCCTCCTCCTCCTCCTCCTCTCTCCAATCAGGCACCCACGTTGAGTCAGTGACCTCATCTTCCCCTCCCTCCTCATCACTGGAGCAAACCTGGCAGTATGCTGCAGCAGGGGGAGCATGACTGCCAGATTGCTGTCCTTCTTGGGCACCCCCTCTGTCCGTGCTCATGTTACTGCCTTCATCGAGCTCAGTATCTTCATCAGAGCCTTCCAAACGCTGGGCATCCTCCTGGAGCATGTACCCAACACTGTGGTCAAACAGTTTGAGGGACTCCTCAGGAGGACATGGTGGGGCTAGGGAAGGAGTCACTGATGACATTGAGCCAAGGGAGGAAGCCGCTGCTTTGCCAAAGTACCCTGGACATGGATGAGAGAGGATGAGGAGGATGAGGACGGCTTGGTCATCCACTCTACCAAGTCTTCCGCATGTTGCGGCTCAACGCGGCCAGCTGCCGAAAAAAAGGCCAAGCGTGTCCCACGGCCACATGCTGATGAGGATGCACCGTCTCCACGACCAGCACTAGACACAGAGCCTGCTTGCCCTCTCTTAATGGCTTGTGACTGTCTGCCTCTCCTTCTTGGCCTTCCAGACATACTAATGGCCTGTAGCTGCATTAAGCTGGGATATATATATATATGTACTGATACTGCAGCTAGCAAAATCAACTGCCTGCCTGTAGTATGAGAACACCACCAACCTTCCACAGGTAGCTTGAGCTGAACACTGTGCAGAGCTCGCAAAAAATAACTTGTAGGTTTAGCTGGACACTGTGAGGAGGATGCACCACACTAACTTGTAGTTTTAGCTGAACACTGTGAGCAGGACGCACAGCACTAACTTGTAGTTTTAGCTGAACCACTGTGAGCAGGACAAACAGCACTAACTTGTAGTTTTAGCTGAACACTGTGAGCAGGAGGCACCGCACTAACTTGTAGGTTTAGCTGAAAACTGTGAGCAGGACGCACAGCACTAACTTGTAGGATTAGCTGAACACTGTGAAGTGGACGCACCGCACTAACTTGTAGTTTTAGCTGAACACTGTGAGCAGGACGCACAGCACTAACTTGTAGTTTTAGCTGAACACTGTGAGCAGAACGCACCGAACTAACTTGTAGGTTTAGCTGAACACTGTGAGGTGGACGCACCGCACTAACTTGTAGTTTTAGCTGAACACTGTGAGCAGGATGCACTGCACTAACTTGTAGATTTAGCTGAACACTGTGAGCAGGACGCACAGCACTAACTTGTAGTTTTACCTGAACACTGTGAGCAGGACGCACCGAACTAACTTGTAGTTTTAGCTGAACACTGTGAGCAGGACGCACCGCACTAACTTGTAGGTTTAGCTGAACACTGTGAGGTGGACGCACCACACTAACTTGTAGTTTTAGCTGAACACTGTGAGCAGGATGCACTGCACTAACTTGTAGCTTTAGATGAACACTGTGCAGAGGTCTCACTACACTAACTTGTAGGTTTAGCTGAACACTGTGAGCAGGACGCACCGCACTAACTTGTAGTTTTAGCTGAACATTGTGAGCAGGACGCACCGCACTAACTTGTAGTTTTAGCTGAACACTGTGAGCAGGATGCACAGCACTAACTTGTAGTTTTAGCTGAACACTGTGAGGTGGACGCACCGCACTAACTTGTAGGTTTAGCTGAACACTGTGAGGTGGACGCACCACACTAACTTGTAGTTTTAGCTGAACACTGTGAGCAGGATGCACTGCACTAACTTGTATCTTTAGATGAACACTGTGCAGAGGTCTCACTACACTAACTTGTAGGTTTAGCTGAACACTGTGAGCAGGATGCACCGCACTAACTTGTAGATTTAGCTGAACACTGTGAGCAGGACGCACAGCACTAACTTGTAGTTTTAGCTGAACACTGTGAGCAGGACGCACCGAACTAACTTGTAGGTTTAGCTGAACACTGTGAGGTGGACGCACCGCACTAACTTGTAGTTTTAGCTGAACACTGTGAGCAGGACGCACTGCACTAACTGTGAATAGTCTAGCTGCCTGACTGGGGTACTAATAGGATCAAAAGAACACCAGCAATTTTCTTCAGGTAGCTGTAAATACTGTAACAAGACAAGCCTGCCTGTCAGTAAGAAGATAACAGGAACGGATCTAGCTAAACTGAATACAGTGTATATATATATATATATATATATATATACACAACACCTGGGATGCATATATATACACAATACACTGTAAGTGCAGCTAACTGACTGACTGTTCTGCCTAATCTATCTAACTAAAATCAAATGACTCTGTCTCTCTCTCTCTCTGTCTATGAACACCAGAACACACACTACACAGGGCTGCCATGCAGGCGGCCTTATATAGTGTGGGGCGTGTACTAAATCCCCTGAGCCATAATTGGCCAAAGCCTCCTTGAATTTGGCCAATTACGGCTCTCTGTTCAGACGGCGCTGTGATTGGCCAAGCATGCGGGTCATAGTGCATGCTTGGCCAATCATCAGCCAGCAATGCACTGCGATGCCGCAGTGAATTATGGGCTGTGACGCGCCACACGAATTTGGCGCGAACGGCCCATATCGTTCGCAATTCGGCGAACAGACAATGTTCAAGTCGAACATGGGTTCGACTCTAACACGAAGCTCATCCCTGATCTACAGGTAGATTTAGTTGAACAATGTGCAGAGGTCGCTCTACACTAACGTGTAAATAATTTAGCTGCCTGTGGTAGTGATAGGATCAGGAAAACACCACCAACCTTACACAGGTAGCTTTAGCTGAACACTGTGCAGAGGTCGCACTACACTAACTTGAAGCTTATTTAGCTGCTTGCGGTAGTGATAGGATCAGGAAAACACCACCAACCTTCTACAGGTAGCTTTAGCTGAACACTGTGCAGAGGTCACACTACACTAACTTGTAGCTTTAGCTGGACACTGTGCAGAGGTTGCACTACACTAACTTGTAGCTTTAGCTGAACACTGTGAGGAGAACGCAATACACTAACTTGTAGCTTTAGCTGAACACTGTGCAGAGGTCGTACTACACTAACTTGTAGTTTTAGCTGAACACTGTGAGGAGGACGCACTACACTAACTTGTAGCTTTAGCTGAACACTGTTCAGAGGATGCACTACACTAACTTGTAGCTTTAGCTGAACACTGTGAAGAGGTCACACTAAACTAACTTGTAGCTTTAGCTGAACACTGTTCACAGGACGCACTACACTAACTTGTAGCTTTAGCTGAACACTGTGAGGAGGAAGCACTACACTAACTTGTAGCTTTAGCTGAACACTGTGCAGAGGTTGCACTACACTAACTTGTAGTTTTAGCTGAACACTGTGAGGAGGATGCACTACACTAACTTGAAGCTTTAGCTGAACACTGTGCAGAGGTCACACTAAACTAACTTGTAGCTTTAGCTGAACAGTGTGAGGAGGACGCACTACACTAATGGTGCGTACACACGGTCTGACTTTTTGGCTACAAAAGTCCAACGGACGCCGACGGACCAAATCCGACGGACTTTAGATTTGGAACTTGCTTCAAATCTTTACGTCGTAACTCCGCCGGACCCAGAAATCCGCTTGACTGTATGCTAGTCCGACGGACAAAAACTGATGCTAGGGCAGCTATTGGCTACTGGCTATCAACTTCCTTATTTTAGTCCGGAGTACGTCATCACATATGAGTCCGTCGGACTTTGGTGTGATCGTGTGTAGGCAAGTCCGGTCGTTAGAAAGTCCGCCAAAAGTCCGTCGAAAGTCTGTCGGACGGGCTGTCGGACTTTTGTAGCCAAAAAGTCGGACCGTGTGTATGCCCCATTACTGTAAATAGTCTAGCTGCCTGACTGTGGTACTAATAGGATCAAAAGAACACCAGCAATTTTCTTCAAGTAGCTGTAAATACTGTAACGCAAGCCTGCCTGTCAGTAGGAAGATAACAAGAATGGATCTAGCTAAACTGAATACAGTGTGTATATATATATATATATATATATATATATATACTCCTGGGATGCATATATATACAGTACAAAATACACTGTAAGTGCAGCTAACTGCCTGACTGTCTTGCCTAATCTATCTAACTTAAATCAAATGACACTGTCTCTCTTTCTGTCTATCTCTCTCTCAAGCTGGAACACACTACACAGGGCCACCGTGCAGGCGCCCTTATATAGTGTGGTGCGTGTTCTAAACCCCCTGAGCCATAATTGGCCAAAGCCACCCTATCTTTGTCCAATTACAGCACTCTCTACAGACGGCACTGTGATTGGCCAAGCATGCGGGTCATAGTGCATGCTTGGCCAATCATCAGCCAGCAATGCACTGCGATGCTGCAATGAATTATGGGCCGCGACGCGCCGCACGAATTTGGCACGAATGGCCTATATCGTTCGCAATTCGGTGAACGGGCGAACAGCCGATGTTCGAGTCGAACATGGGTTTGACTCGAACATGAAGCTCATCCCTATCTGCCCCCAGAGCCAGCTCTCAGCGGCTCTGGGGGCAGATAGATGAAAGCGAGACAAAGCATCAGCCAAAGTGTAATCCATGCCTGGGAGATGCATCGCTTACAGAAAGATGTTCAGCTGTAGGCACCGCAGCACCAGGTGGCGTAACAGCCATATTACCGGCTGTGACGATGCTGAGACATGGTTAATGACTTGAACCAATCCCAGGTTGTCACAATTTAACCTCACCTTCAAATCCCTGAATGACTCACCCCATACTTCCATGGCCAGAACCACTGGAAACAGCTCCAGTAGCACCAGATTTTTCTGAAACCCTGCTTCAGCCCATGCAACCAGCCAAGGACCGGCACTCCAATGACCCTGATAGAAAGCCCCGTAAATTGTTGCCCCCGCAGCATCCGTAAAGAGCTCTAAATCCCAGTTACTCACCGGGACCGACATCCAGACTGATCTGCCATTGTAGTCTGTCAAGAAGGTATCCCATACCCTCAAGTCCTTGTGATGCTCCCGAGTAATCCAAATGAAATGAGTGGGGGACCAGAACCCCGCAGTGGCTGCCGACAGCCATCAGCAAAACACTCTGCCCATGAGAATAATGTGGCATGCAAAGTTATATTTTCCCAATAAAGATTGCAGCTGCCTTAGCTGAATCTTCTGTAGCCCTAAAATCCCTTGAATCTCCAAACTCAGTGCACCCAACTTCCCCTCCGGTAAGCGTCACTCCATAGATTCTGAGTCAATAACAATGCCCAAGAAGCTAGGAGCGGTGGTTGGGCTCTCTGTCTTGTCCTCTGCCAATGGGATCCCGAATGCATCCGCCATGAGTTGCAGTGTGGATAACAACACTGCACACACGGTAGGCGACTGCGGACCCAAACAAAGAAAGTCATCCAGGTAATAAATTATGGAATTCAGCCCGGAAAAATCCCTAACCACCCATTCTACAAAGGAGCTGAATGTTTCAAACAATGTGCACGAAATGGAGCAACCCTTGGGAAAGCACTGATCAACATAAAATTCCCCTTGCCAACAGCACCCCAACAGCCAAAAACTGTCCGAATGAACTGGGAGCAAGCAGAAAGCCAATTAAATATCAGCTTTTGCCATCAGTACACCTTTTCCACAGCGGCGAACCCATACCACTGCCGCATCAAAGGAAGTGTAAGAAACTGTGCATGAGTCATGATCAATTTAATTGTTGACCGATCCCCTCTTTGGAAAAGACAGGTGCAGTGGAGAGGAGGTGCGCATGTGCGGGACTCCTGGGAAGACGCTCTAACTGAGAGCTCCGCATTGCTCTGGCCCTTATAAGCCCCCTGAGCTACCAGATTAAGCGGGACCCTCCCGAAATCAACCCCCATGCCTCCTGTAAGACCCAGGCACCGATCTGCATGCCGAGCGGCTCACAAAAGAGGGAAGTGAGCCATCAGCTAGATTTTAACCCGGCGGCCCCTGCATCTTCCAAGATGGCGGCTGCGGTGCCCACACGAGGAGGCATGGAGGATCCGGACTCCATTTTGGACCCTCCATCCCCATACCAGCAGCAGAACCCCTTGCTACTAACACCTGTGAGTACCTGCACCCCCCAAGGGATCTCCCCAGCCTCCACCGAATCCCTACTAAACAGGACATTAGGGGATCTTCTCCACACCCGCTTGCTGCACTCCCCCTTAGGCCTGGCAGGCTCCCAGCAATCCTCCCCTATGCAGCCAATCCAGACCCCTGACATGCAGCAACTGCTACAGAGCTTCTTTGAAATGCTGGCCCCAGGCCTTGCTCAAAATGCCATGCAGATCACAGCCTCCATTAAAGCTGATTTACAGAGCTTGAAAGCTTGCATGGACACAATTGAACAGGTAGTTGACAACACGGCTGCTCACACCAACCAAAACACTGCCTGCACCCAAACATTACAAGACCAACTGAAATCTGCACTAGCTAAATTAGATTGTTTGTAAAACAGAAGCAGGAGATATCATTTCCGTATAAGGGGGATCCCTGAATCGGTCACAGACATACCTAGTACTGTCAAACTCTTCATTAAGGAACTTATACCGGACATCCAGGGACATAGACTCAAACTTGACAGAGCACACAGAGCCCTACAGCTCCGCTGATAAGATGGCCTCCCGAGGGACATTGTAGTCAAACCTCTTTACTACGGTGTTAAAGAGGATGTTATGAGAAAAACCCGCAACCTGGGCAACCTCTCCTTTCAAGGTAACAAGATCCAAATTTTTGCGGATATTTCTCCTATCACTGTCCAGAAGTGGAGATCCCTCAAGCCTCTTCTGGAAATTCTCACCAAGAACTCCATCAAGTACTGCTGGTAATTCCCTTTCTGCCTCCAGTTCCATTTCAGAGACAAATCATATGGATTCACCAACTTTCAGGATGGCGAACGTTTGCTGCTGCAACTAGGACTTATCTCCCAGGAACTAGCTGCTCTGCATCAGGCAGCCAAGTCAGGCTTCACCAAGTGACCCCCTCCGGGCAGCCCTCTAACCCCACTGTGGAACAAACAACTACCAAAGAGACACCGAGACTCTCACCCTCTGAGATAAGTGACTCTCTCTTTACTCCCGGACGTGAGGTGTTATTCCTATTTTTTGGGATGGATGTTCATCCCTCTCGTGTGTGTAGTGGGTAGCCCTACACAAATCTGACTATTAACGTTCTTGTCAGGCCTTTGCCCATTTTATGTTAGGCCCCATTAGCCCCCTTAATGGCTAACTGGGATACCTAACTTTGTTCTGGCCGCCCACCCCCGCTGGGGTGGAATCTGCCTTTCAATGACTAATTTTTTGCACAAAGTTATGCTCTTTTAGTTACCTCCCCCCTAATGTTATGTCTACCACACTTCCCTTCCTACCTTCCTTCCCTCCCCCTGCAGAGATCCCTGTCCTCTCCAGTTAATGTATGGTTTCCTTAATGTTGCCATCTGTTTCCTTGCACCAGATTGCTCCTCATCATACCTATCCCTGTTTCGGTCCCACAGTAATACATTCTCCCTCAAGGGGACCTGACGCCCGGAGTGGTTAACATGCCACCCTCTTGGTTGTGATGCAGGAAGACTCACCCCCCTCTGGTGACACCAGGTAGACAACCATTTTTTAGGTTGTACCCTCTCTGAGTTCACACTTATCGGGGGACTTGGACTAGGACTCGGCTTGCCAGTCCTGTAGATATAATACCAGACTTTGCATATTATTTTCTTGGACAAATTACTTATCATCTCACGCTCTCTGTTCTCTCCTCTTCTGTCTCTCTTTCTACTTCTCCCATGTCTCCTTCCCAATCCCCTAAATACCTCTTCTTCATTTTCCAGGAACCTTCGCGGAGAACACCCTTCGATCTACCCCCAGGGCTCCAACAGGTGACCAATTCGTCCAATACCCGCTCTCCAAAGGCAGAGGTAAGCTCTCTTCATACATTATTGCTACCCACTCCTAGTGCCCATAGCTGACTCGAATCACCACCATTTATCTTTAAAGATAGCTTCACATAATACACAGGGGCTTAACTCGCCCTCTAGACGCTGGAAGGCATTTCAAAGTTACCACGCCAGAAGCCTTTAAATTGTCCTTCTTCAGGAACCCATTTCCCCACCAGCTATACCCCCTCCTTCCTCCACTGTAGCTTCCCCACTTTTTATCTGGCAAATGCAGACTCCAAAATAAGGGGGGTGGCCATACTTCTTGCTAAATGAATTCCATTTGTTCACACACACACGGTCAAAGACACCGATGACAGATATATACTCATCAAAGGGCACATTGAGGGGGTAATGTACTCCATCATCTCCTATTATGCCCCTAACCAGGGCCAAGCACGCGTCTTCGTCTCCATGCTATCAACCCTTTCTCCACATCTGGAAGACAGAAAAATTTTAGGGGCGATTCCAATATCACATTTGACCATATGCTAGACAAATCTTCTGAAGACAGACCCCACCTCAAAAAAACACCTAAACAAAGCCTAAGTATAGCCCGTCTTCTGCACGACATGAGCCTAATTGACTTCTGGAGGGAACTTAATCCCACAGCCAAGGACTTCACTCACTATTCTGCACCGCACAAAATATACGCCAGAATTGACCACCTCGCTATCCCCGATTCAGCGATTCAGAAAGCGATTCACGCTTCTATACACAAAGTACCTTGGTCGGATCACTCTTTGGTGACCCTCAGAACCACTAGCTCACTCTCGCCTCCTGGGCCCCCCCAGTGGCGCCTAAGTAAATCCCTTTTGTCCAATCCAGTCCACTGTACCATGTTAGAAAAAGACATTCGGCAATTTTTCCACCCTAACGACACCGGAGACACGACCCCAAGCTCCCTATGGGGGGCTCACAAAGCTGTCTTAAGGGAAAAAACGATCCAAATTGTGTCCAAACTTATAAGGGAAAGGAAAGCAGATGTGGAGAGAACTCGAAAAAGAGTTTAAATCTCTCAGCAAATCCCATAAGACTAACCCCACATCAGATACCTTAGCCAAATTACAATCTGCCCAAGTGGCACTGAATTTATCTCTGATGTCCAATGCCAATAAGCACCTGAGCTGGTTGAGCGGCAGGCTCTATTTGCAGGCCGATAAAATTGGCCCTCAGTTAGCAGCAAAACTCTCTCCCAAAATAAAAACTTTCTCCCTCCCCAAGATCAAATCCCTGTCAGGAATATTAACCCAGAACCCCCAAAAAATCCTAGAAACCTTTCAGGCCTTTTACTCCAAACTCTACTCTGCAACCAGCCCGAACAATCCTGAATCCATTAACTCTTTCCTGGAGGACATTGCCATCCCCAAACTCTCGGACTCCCATCGCTCTATTATGGAATCGCCCTTCCAGGTGGAGGAAGTCCAAGACATCATCAAGAATCTCAAATCAGACTCTGCCCCAGTTCCCGACGGTTTCTCTGCTCATTATTATAAAGCATTCTCTGAGGTCCTCTCTCCTCATCTGGTCCATCCTGTTAACTCCCTACGTGAGGGAGCCCCCCTGGAGCCAGCATATATATTGGTTATTCCCAAACAAGGCAAAGATCCCTGCGAAGTTGGTAACTATTGGCCAATCACAATAATGAATAATGATTTAAAGATTATGACCAAAATTCTAGCAAAAAGAATGGCTTCTTTTAGAGATACTTACATCCATAAGGATCAGGTGGGTTTTATCCCCGGGAGACAAGGGCCAGACCAGATCAGGAGAGCGGTAGATTTAATCTCCCTCACGCAATCCTCATGGGATGGAGGTCCTTCCCAACCAGGATATGTCCTTTCCATATATCTCCAAAAGGCCTTTGACACAGTCACCTGGCCATACCTCTTTACCATTCTACAAAAATGGGGCTTTGGCCTGGAATTTCTCAGAACCCTGGCATCCCTCTACTCCTCCCCAAAAGCCCGAATTAAACTGCAAGGTCACCTCTCCGACCAAATCCCAATCCTGAAAGGCACCAGACAAGGCTGCCCCCACACCCCCATCCTCTTCGTCATTGCGATAGAAACGTTAGCTTTGGCTCATCCAACACCCTGATATTCATGGAGTAAAATGTGGTCAATGGACTCACAAATGCGCCCTTTTTGCTGATGACGTTCTTTTGTTCATCACTTCCCCTCTCATATCCACTCCCAACATACTCCAACTCCTCAAAACATTTGGTTCAGTCTCGGGCCTTCACGTCAACATGTCCAAATCAATGGCCCTCAACATCTCAACTCCCAAAGACCTAGTAGATAGATTTAAAAATCACTTTCCCTTCTCCTGGAGCACCTCCTCTTTTCTCTATTTAGGTGTATTCCTCACTTCTCAAAGTGAACTCCTGCACCACCACAATTACCCCCTATGTTCAAGAGACTGTCGGAAGACCTCTCGCAATGGTCCATCTATAAAATGTCCTGGCTAGGGAGAGTAAATTCAGTCAAGATGACCCTGCTACCCAAGCTCCTGTACCTCTTCTGGTCCCTTCCTATACCCATTAAAAAGCGTCTCCTAGACAAACTACAGTCAGCCATTATACAGATCATATGGGGGGGTAACGGACACTGTCTCTCTAAGAAGGTACTGTACAGATCAAGGAAAAAATGAGGCCTGAGACTCCCTAACTTATGGTGGTATTATCAAGCTGCCCAACTCTGCCAATTCTCAGTCATTTACTCCAAAGGCCCAAAGCCAGACTGGGTGGACATAGAAAGACAGGCAACTCCCAATCACACTTTAGATTTCCTAATCTGGAGACCACAAAAAGATAGTCCCAATCCTATCCCCCACACTGTCTTATTCAATGGCCCTATGTGACATTCTGCATAAAAGACACTCCCTGACCTCGGCGTGGCACCCTCTGGCACACATTTTCCACAACCCCCAATTCCTTCTGGGTCTAAACATCAAGGCTTTTGGGTGGTGGCTCGACAAGGGCCTCTATGTAATAGGGCAATACTTTAACAGCAATGGCCCCATCTCAATCAAATACTGCATTTCCAAATTGGACATGCCATCCTCGGAAACATTCCGCTATAACCAGCTGTTACATTTTTTGCGCAGGGTCTGGAAAAGTTCTGACACCCCGCTCTCTGTAACTCAATACGAGCTCTGGTGCTCTTCAGCCACGGGAGTGAAGGGGGGAATCTCCCTTATCTATTCAGTGCTAGCTGATCCCCAGGGGAAAGCGAACTATATGTTGAAGTGGGAGCGAGACCTTCAATTTGAATGGATACTTGGCACACAAATTTTGCCCGCTCATACAGGGGAATTCTTAATATCTCCCTTGTGGAGGTGGACCTCAAAGTCATCTCCCGTTGGTACTTGGTCCACACCCGTCTCACCAAATTCTACCCTCAGTCCTCTCCTCACAGTTTTAGAGGATGTGGCCATGTAGGCTCTCTCTTCCACACACTTTGGGAATGTCCTAAAATCAGAGGGTACTGGAATAGAATCTTTAACCTCATCCATAAGTCCACTGGAGACCCTCTCCCTAATCCATTTGATCCTCCTGGGGCCAAGATCACATTAGCACACTCATGGAAATCCCCCTCGGTCTCCTTCCGCCAGACCAAACAGAAGATTTCCTGGATAATGTCGCAGGAGAAAATCTCGAATGCGATTCTGGACACCTCAGAAAAATTCAGACTCACATGGGAGCCCTGGGCTAAGTATATAGGAATCTCACTACTCCCCTAATAAGCAGAAGCCCCGGTAATTCCTCTCAAATCATATAGCTATCATCCCTCCTCTTCCCTCCACAAAGGTTCCTTCCCTCCTCATTCCTCCTACCCCTCCTCTACCTCTTCAGGTCCACTCCCTCCCCCCTTCTCTCCCTCTCTCTTTTTCTTTCTTCTTCTTCTTTCCTCAGGCTCAGATTTAGGTTGATTGAACCTACTGCACAGTATGGAATAAGCAATACTCCAGAATGATATCCCAGTCAAATAGACTGACCCATGTGAGAATAGGGGGTCATTCCTCTGCCTTGGTAGCCTCAAACTACCCTTGTCATATTATTCTTGTTAGTGACGGACTCACCTTTGGTATTTCACTCTCATAGGGGTTTGATAGTTTGGTCAGGAGAGTGGCTCGGCCCCCTCCCTAAGGTTTTTGGTCGTTCACCCAGTTGCCCCGCGCACAGCAGGATCCCATTTGGGGTGTGCGGGTCGGACTGGGGAGGGTCCGGAAACAGAATCCTTCAGTTCCTTACTTACTTTCACCTTCAATCAACTCCTCTACATAGAGGTATCAGTGTTATCAGTGTTATGCATTTTGTACTGACTTTATTATTGGTCTTTTGCCATTTTTGTACATCTATTATGATATAAGTTTGAATAAACTTTGTTGAACATGGGGAAAAAAAAAAAAAAAGGAAAAGACAGGTGGTGTATAAGCCTAAACTTGTACGGCTCCTTTTTGGGCACCACTCCCAGAGGGGTAATCACCAACTCCTCCGGTCGATCTCTGAAAGGCCCCACCATGCGGCCTAGCGCCACTTCCCTACCCAATTTCTCCCCCACTACCCCAGGATGTAGCAAAGGCTATCGCAAATTCTTAGCTACCGGCGGGACGACCGATAAAAAACAAGGCATATGGAAACTCTCGGAAAATTCCTCCCTCAAGAGCCTAGTGGCCTCCCGATCTGAATAGCTATTTAGAAAAATTAGCATTCTTTCCACCCTCACTGGCGTCCCTTTTGTTAAAACCCCTGGCTTTTTTTAAAATGGGATGGGACCCCTCGCAGCCGGAGCACTCGTGTTTAAAACGAACTTGCAGGTTCCCTCATTGTACTGCCAGCAAACACCCCATTTTTTGGTGGCCAGCTGTCCTTGGGACATAGAACCCCGGCCCCCCTGTAAAAAATTAATTGGGGCCCTTGCTGACGACATCAGCTTCATCCAGAGGCTAATGTCCTTGTGATCCCATCTTAAGGATGGACGGACGGCCCTGCGCTGTCTGAACTGTTCGTCATACCTCAGCCAGGCCGAGCCCCCGTAAACTCTGTAAGCTCCCCCACCCCATGTAACAGAAAATGGCAAACAGTGTTCGGGGTTCTTTTCACCTATTACGTTTGCCATAATGGTAAACGCCTGCAGCCAATTGGTGAACGTGCGTAGGATCAACCGGTACCTCCATTTTTCCTCATCCTCCTTCTTGCTATCGTCTGGTTTAACCCTGTCCAAATTAAACTTTTCCAGGGGCAAAAGGGAAAATATCTCCACGTACTCACCCTTCACTATCTTGTCTCTGACATCCGGCTTCAGGTGAGCACCTAGCAGGCCCTCAAAACAGATGTACACCTCGCATTTAGCTGCATCCGCAATGCGAACCACATCTGTCTTGCCCCCACCTTCCTGCGATGTACCTGCTTTTCCCCCCTCCACAGCCATTGGCAGTCCAGGAGCCGTGTACCCAGTGAAACCCGCGGCCCTATTAGGCTCAGTGAGAACCGCTGAAGAGGAGGTGACCAACCCAGGGCCCCCCGGAACCCCCGCAGCCAAGGAAGACTCGCCACTCGGCAGTATCCATGCAGCCGCCTTTTGCGCCTGCCCACCAGTCCCTACCCAATCATCCTCTTCTGGGTCCCCTGGTGACTCTCACGGCTCCTCCCCACATCAGATAACCCTCTAGGAGAAGCGCTCTCCCGAGGGGGTTACCTTGCGGGCGTGCTCCCGATTCCAGCCTTTCGGCGACCATAGCCGCTGAATAGATTACTCGGCCACGCCCCCCGCCGCCCGCGTCATTGGATTTGATTGACAGCAGCAGGAGCCAATGGCTGCGCTGCTATCAATCTATCCAATCATGAGCCGAGAACCCCGGCCAGAGAGACAGCGCATCCCCGGCAGGTCAAGTTCCAGGGCTCAGGTAAGTAAGACGAGGTGGCTGGGGCCCCAGCTGTTTTTTCACCTTAATGCATAGGATGCATGAAGGTTTACAACTAGGGATGAGCTTCGAGTTCGAGCCGAACTCATGTTCGACTTGAACATCGGCTGTTCGCCAGTTCGCCGAACAGTGAACAATTTGGGGTGTTCGCGGCAAATTCGAAAGCCACGGAACACCCTTTAAAAGTCTATGGGAGAAATCAAAAGTGCTAATTTTAAAGGCTTATATGCATGGTATTGTCATAAAAAGTGTTTGGGGACCTGGGTCCTGGGTCCTGGGTCAATGCAATGCTTAAAGTGAAACAATAAAAGTGTAATATTCCTTTTAATTTTGTACCTGGGGGGTGTCTACAGTATGCCTGTAAAGGGGCGAATGTTTCCCGTGTTTAGAACAGTCTGACAGCAAAATTACATTTCAAAGGAAAAAAAGTAATTTAAAACTACTCGCAGCTATTAATAAATTGTCGGTCCGACAATACACATAAAAGTTCATTGATAAAAACAGCATGGGATTTCCCCACAGGGGAACTCCGAACCAAGATTTTAAAAAAAATGGCATGGGGGTCCCCCTAAATTCCATACTAGGCCCTTCAGGTCTGGTATGGATATTAAGGGGAACCCCACACCAAATTGTTTTTAAAAATGGCGTGGGGGTCCCCCTTAAAATCCATACCAGACCTGATTTTAAGGGGAACCCCACGCCAAAATTTAAAAAAAAATGGCGTGGGGTCCCCCCAAAAATCCAGACTCTTATCTGAGCACGCAACCTGGCAGGCCACAGGAAAAGAGGGAGGGACGAGAGAGCGCCCCCCCCTCCTGAACCGTACCAGGCCACATGCCCTCAACATTGGAAGGGTGCTTTGGGGTAGCGGCCCCCCAAAACACCTTGTCCCCATGTTAATGAGGACAAGGGCCTCATCCCCACAACCCTTGGTCGATGGTTGTGGGGGTCTGCGGGTGGGGGGCTCATCAGAATCTGGAAGCCCCCTTTTACAAAAGTACCCCTACCATTTCACAAAAAAAAGTGTTAAATGTTAAAAATGACAAGAGACAGTTTTTGACAATTCCTTTATTTAAAGTCTTCTTTCCATCTTCTTCGGGTCTTCTTCCTTCCTTCTTCCTTCGGTTTCTTCCTCCATCTTCTTCTTCCTTTGGTTCTTCCTCCTATCCATTGCTTTTTGCTCCGGTGTTATAATTCGGCATCTTCCTCCGCGGCGTCTCCACATCCATGGGAGGCTCCCGCTTTGTAATGCTTCTCTTCTTCTGACACTTCTTAAATAAGGGAGGCCACCCGGTGACCCCGCCCCCCTCTAATGCACAGGGACTTGATGGGGACTTCCCTATGGCTTTCCTCGTGATGTCAGAGGGGGCGGGGTCACTCGGTTACCCAGAGAAGGAAACCGCCGGATGAGAGTCATAGAGAAAACTGAGGGACAGATGGTCCCCGGCAATCTTTATGACTCATGGAGGCCCGGGTGCAACGTTATGACATCACGTCCGGGCGGAAGTAAACAAAGCCAGGGACTTGACAGGAAAGGCTGGGATCGTGACTTTTTTATGATCTCAGCCTTTCCTGCCTAGAGGAGAGATGTGGGGTCTGTTAGACCTCTCATATCTCCATAAAGAGGACCTGTCACGCACCATTCCTATTACAAGGGATGTGACCCCGCCCCCTCTGACGTCATGAGGAAAGCCATAGGGAAGTCCCCATCAAGTCCCTGTGCGTCAGAGGGGGGCAGGGTCACCAGGTGGCCCCACCCTCTGTTTTTTAAGAAGTGTCAGAAGAAGAGAAGCGTCACACAGCGGGAGCCTCCCATGGATGCGGAGCGGCCCAACAACGAAGTGGGGAAGAAGATGCCACGGAGGAAGATGCCGGACGAGAACACCAGAGCAAGAAGCAGAGGATCGGAGGAAGAACCAGAGGAAGAAGAAGATGGAGGAAGAAACCGAAGGAAGAAGAAAGGAAGAAGGAAGAAGACCCGAAGAAGATGGAAAGAAGATTTTAAATAAAGGAATTGTCAAAAACTGTCTCTTGTCATTTTTAACATTTTTGACACTTTTTTTGTGAAATGGTAGGGGTACCTATTACCATTTCACACAGGGGGGCGGGATCTGGGGGTCCCCTTGTTAAAGGGGCTTCCAGATTCTGATAAGCCCCCGCCTGCAGACCCCCACAACCACCGGCCAAGAGTTGTGAGGATGAGGCCCTTGTCCTCATCAACATAGGGACATGGTGCTTTGGGGGCCGCTACCCCAAAGCACCCTTCCACTGTTGAGGGCATGTGGCCTTGTACGGTTCAGGAGGGGGGGCACTCTCTCATCCCCCCCTTTTCCTGCGGCCTGCCAGGTTGCGTGCTCGGATAAGGGTCTGGTATGGATTTTTTGGGGGACCCCCACGCCTTTTTTTGAAAATTTTGGCACGGGGTTCCCCTTAATATCCATACCAGACCTGAAGGGCCTGGTATGGAATTTAGGGGGACCCCCCAAATTTTTTATTTAGTTTCGGGGTTCCCCTGTGGGGAAATCCCATGCCGTTTTTATCAATAAACTTATATGTGTATTGTCGGACCGACAATTCATTAATAGCCGCGAGTAGTTTTAAATGATTTTTTTTCCGGTGAAATGTCATTTTGCTGTCAGACTGTTCTAAACACGGGAAACATGCGCCCCTTTACAGGCATACTATAGACACCCCCCAGGTACGAAATTTAAAGGGATATTACACTTTTATTGTTTGACTTTAAGCATTATTAAAATCACTGCTCCCGAAAAAACGGCCGTATTTAAAACTTTTTTTTGCATTGATCCATGTCCCCTGGGGCAGGACCCGGCTCCCCAAACACTTTTTATGACAATACCATGCAAATTAGCCTTTTAAAGGGTGTTCTGCGGCTTTCAAATTTGCCATGAACACCCCAAATTGTTTGCTGCTCGGCGAATTGGCGAACAGCCGATGTTCGAGTCGAACTCGAAGCTCATCCCTATACGGGAGAGCCCGAAGAAGCACCGGAGGGCGGCCGTAGGGGGATGTCTCCTCCTGCCGCCTGTAACAACGATCATATGGCTTAACCACCGCTATGATCTTTCTTATGGTGTTTAGTATCGCCCGTGGAAAAAAACTATATCTGGATGATGCCTGTAGCTGCACCCATCATTCAGATATCACCACTGAAAGTCCATTACATTATATGAGGTACCTTGTGTGCCAAGTGGTTAACCCCTTCAGGCCTAAGGGTAAAACAAATGTTAATGCCTAAGCACAATTTTGCAACTTTGACATGTGTTAGTAAAACCGTACATATCATCACAACTACTGTGTGCATCCGTGTGGATTATACCACGTTTTTTACGACAAATTGGGCTTTCATTTGGTGGTAAATGGTAATAGATATCTCCTGATTGTTTGTTTTTTATATTATTATCAAAGGAAAACTGATCCAAAATAGTAACAAAAATCATTTTGTAAATTTGGCAGTATATATCTTGTTAGAATCAGTACCTACCACCAAAGAACAACCCAAAATAATCTCTCCTGCTCCTGATGATGGCAGTGATACCACATATGTGGATGGTATGTTAGAAGGCTAGCCGGAGGCTAGGCTGTATTTGTAGGAGGAGTCTGGGGGGTATATATCCCTCCTCCTTTGTCGGATTTCCATCATTTCCGAGTTCACAGGGCATTGTGTAACTTCCAGATTTTGCAAGCGTGAACGACTGCAGGGGGTGTCGGTTCCCCTCTCCAGGTACTTGTGGTTCTGGTAGGTGGGGGCGGAGGGCATCAATGGGGGGCCGCATCGGATGCAAGCTTTGATATGTGTTGCTAGCTGCATGGAGGACAGATGTGTGTCTTTTAGAGATCATTGCTGCTGTCTCAAACACACCGATCGCATTACAAATAGCTACTTGTAAAGGCGGAAAAATAATAGAGGATTTGTTTTTGGATGCTGTTTTTTCTTTAGCTTTCACAATGGACACATGTCATGTATGGGCTGGGGGGGCTCTGCCTGCACATAGGGGGGCCGCTTGCTCTCAGCAGGCCTCCATCCCTGGGGCAGGCCTCTGGGAGGGGTACAGTGAAGCCAGCTGGTCTGTCACTGGAGGTCCGGGGGAGGGGAAGGGTATCCCGTCAGTGGATTCATGTACTGGAGTATGAGAATGTTTTATCCCTGGTATTGATCATTGTTCTGAGTACAGCTGCTGTATAACAAACTTTAATCCTCGATCTCCTCAATTTTCTTTTACTAGATTTCTACAATCTGTGAGCATCAGTCTTGATTTGTCACACAGTCCTTGTCTATGTTAAGCATGCCTTGCACTCAGGGTTTGTGGGGGGGTCATAGACCTGCAGGTTATCACTTTTTACAGGCTAATGACGTCTGGTTGCCAGATGTCTTTTAAAAAAAAAAGAGAGCGCATTGGACCTTCCTTTTAGTTAAAGAGGTCATGGCCCTCTGCTGAGTGGGATATTCTACTGAACACATTGGGGGTGTTTTTTGTTTGGATATATTACAAGTTGGTGATGGTTTCCCACAGAATTTCTCATTGAAGACATAGCATTGAAGATTTCATGAACTGTTCAAAGGACGTTTATTTTATTTATTTTGGCTAACAAGTCACACTATGGTTCAGCACTTTGCACTTTAATGTTTTTTCATGGTCCCAGAGGTTGCACTATTTTTCAATGTGTATGTTATTGATTGTTCTTAATTCAAGTTAGTAACACAACAGGTATAGGTTTTATTAGCGCCCCCACATCTTTATTCACTAACTGATTCAAATTAACACCTTCCCGCCCGGGAAGCAGCGATTCAGTTATCCTGACTGGGCATCATATGACGTCCTGTTAGAATGCGCCAATCGCGATGACCGATCAGAGTATCGGCTTGCTGCGGGTACCATGTGACCACCGTGATGTATCACAGCAGGTCACATGACAGTTGTAAACAATGGATGTCTTCCTTTCATGCCATCCATTGAATATATCTGTGTTGCTAGCTGTGATTGGTCAGTGTGATCACATGGTACAGACAGGGCCAATCACAGCCCAGCTGAACCATGTGATTAGCTCAGGCCAACCACAGTTAATCAAAAGAAAACTGATTGGGGGGGTGTGGCCAGCATCGGAAGTGGATGGTCGCACTATAGGAGAGCTCTGAGAACCGAGTCTCCCTGAAGCATCCCAACGCCATTTATAGCCTACCTGATAACACAGCAGAGCAGGGGAGATACCGAGGAAGCCGCTGGTGATGTCAGGGAAAAGAAAAAACAAAGATAAGCCCCGTAAGTTAAGCACATTTAACAACCTGGCCGGAACTCCAGAGAAACAGCATGAGGCCGGCCCCTCCCACTCACAACATAGGAATGCAGGATGATCAGTGTGAAGGAGGAGGGAGGGGGGAGAGAGCACACTCTAACGTGCAGCATAACAGCTCTGACCCCTCCTAATGCAGATATCAACAGCCCACTGAGGCAAAAAAGAAGAATTTCTGATGCTGAAAGTTACGTAAGTGACTCTCACCCTAATGTAAATGCTACATTCACAAGCAACCCTTATAATGAAAAGCTTAATGCATTCCCCACTTCTGGCCAGCCAATAGTTGACACAGATCTTAAGGAAATGCTACTATCCTTAAGGGGAGCTCTCCAGCAAGATATGTTATCCTTTATGCAAAAATCCAAGATGGAAATGGATGCTTTGGGAGAAAGGGTAGACTATATTGAGCACAAAATGAATGATTTTACTGAAGCCCACAATGACTTAGTGGATTCACACGTAGATCTGGAGGATGAAATTAAACATCTAAAGTTGAAGGTTTCCGATTTTAGAGGACAGTCCAGACGGAACAATAAAACATTTGAAGGAATCCCTGTAAATATAAAAAATTCAGATTTAAAACATTTTTTTTGCCGAATGATGTCTGATCTGATACCTACAATATCTCTTCAAGGGCTGGTAATAGATAGAGCGCACAGGCTGCACTTCAATACCCGCCTATAGTAAAATGACGTCCTCTACTTTTAGGGGGGATATTTGAATGATGCCTGCAGCTAGATGCATCATTCAGATATCATTCTTTTCAGCCGCCGATTCTGTGCACGACAAGAATGATCATAGTGGCAGTTCCGCCACTTGATCTTTCTTTTAGGCGACGGGAGGGGACACCCCCCCTCCCGCCGCCATCCGGTGCTTCTCCGGGCTCTCCCGTGCCATCGTGGCCCGGAGAATGAATCGGCCAGATGTTGACGATAGAGATGAATGGTGATCAGATGGTCACCAGTCATCTCTATGACCGTGGGAGGCCCGGGCGCATCGTTATGACGTCACGCCCGGGTACCCGGAAATAACCGAAGCCGCGATCGCGGCTGGCAGCATGAGATCGGTGAATTTTTTTTACAATCTCATGCTTTCCAGCCTAGAGGAGAGATGTGGGGTCTTATCGACCCCACATCTCTCCATAAAGAGGACCTGTCACATAGATTCCTATTACATGGGATGTTTACATCCCTTGTAATAGGAATAAAAGTAATCAAAAAAAAAAAAAATATTAAAAAAGGTGTAAAAATAAAAAAATTAAGTAAAAAAAAAATTAAAATGCCCCTGTCCCCGGTAGCTCGCGCTCAGAAGCGAACGCACACGTAAGTCATGCCCACATATGTAAACGCCTAGGGTGTCTGCTAAAAAAAAACATATAATGTTTGGGGGTTCTGAGTAATTTTCTAGCAAAAAAATGATGATTTTTACATGAAGTAGAGAAGTGCCAGAATAGGCCCGGTATTGAAGCGGTTAAGCCCTCTCACATACCAGACAAGTTGCCCAGGGATGTAATTGCGAAAATACATTTTTAGCATGTGAAAAATCATTTGATGCAACTTGCAAGACAACGTTCTCCACTACCAGATGTGGGCATTCAGCTATACTCAGATTTGTCACAAGCAACCATTTTGGCCCGAAAAAATTTGAATCCAATAACCAAAATCCTCCGCAACCATAACATTGTGTATAAATGGGGGTTTCCCACTAAACTGCTCATATAGAGGGATAGCATCTCCTACTCTATTTACACGCTAGAAGAAGGGCTGAAGTACCTCAAATCATGGGGATTATTACCAAAAGAAGGTGATCTTAATTTGATTTTAATTTGGAGAAACCCCCTCTGGGGAAAATAGCACCACAATGGCAAACTAGCCATGGATAAAGGGCACCTATATTGGCATTCTCTCCTGCTCCTAACGTGACTAACTTCACAGGCAATATGGAGTACTATAACGTCATGTCCTCAGGTATATCATTTCTTCAGGGAACTCGTTATAACTGTATCCCAAAGATTTACTTTTCCCCCAACTGCAAGTACTAACATAATAGTACACAGGAGTTGTTCACAACTTCTCCTTGTTTTTAAAGTTTTTTGTTTTTTACAGTTTTTCTTCAGTTGTGTTAAGAAGTTGGTTTTGCTTTACCTTCATGGACTTAGCTATATGGCTCTCTCCAACATTCCGCTATATAATGCATAACCTCACTGGAATAATCTGGTTTTTCCAAAGAATAGCAACGCAACACTTTGCTATCTATTGGTTTCACATTAATGGGACTTAAACTACTATCATTAAACGCAAAAGGACTCAACAGTCCTCACAAACAGAAAGCTCTATGGACTGAGGCCTTAAAGTTTGGAATTGACATAGTATGCGTCCAGGAATCCCATTTTGCTAAAAACAATTCACCGAAGTTCACTCACAACAAATATCCACATATTTTCCACTCAAAGAATCACAAAAAGAAACAAGGAGTAATTATTGCAGTAAGAGACACCGTAACATTTAAGATGCTGGATTTACAAACAGACGAGTGACCACAGAAGATTTATTATATTAGTGGCTACCATAGACAACATAACATATACAATTGCCAATGTCTTTGCACCCAACACACATCCTCACATATTCTTGCAGAAAATATTGAAAAAAATATGTAGAATTCAAAAAGGTAACATTATCATTTGTGGTGACTTTAATGCCCCTATGGAATCAAATATTTATACGACCAAGAAGAACCACAGCATCAGATTGGGACTAAGTGATTTTTTTTTTCAAGAAGACCTGTATGATCTCTGGAGGTGTCTTCACTCCACCAAAAGGGATTATACATTCTTTTCCAATGCACATGAAACCTACTCAAGAATATGTTTTTTCATCACAGACAAAACTCTTTACAAAAAACAATAGACGCCAAAATTCATAACATTACCTGGTCAGACCATGCACCAATTACATTAGAAATACAGGTGGACCAGCAATGCAACAATACATTTCTATGGAGAAATAATACTTATATTTTATCACAAGAGAAACACATGTCTGTGATGAAAGAAAAGCTACAGGAGTTCTTTATGGTAAATGATAATGATTCTGTGTCGAGCACTACTCTTTTGTGTGCCCACAAAGCCTACATTAGAGGTTTGCATAATTCAACTAGCCTCTAGGGAGAAAAAAAGGAAATCTACCACTATAGATAAACTAATGAGCGATATTAAAACCCTAGAAAAAGATCATAAAAAGTGATGACCCACAGTTGTTACACCAACTTAATAACTGTAGAAACGAATTAAGAGCTACTCTAGTAACTAACCACGGTAAATATTTTAAGAAACTAAAACTTAACTTTTATTCACAAGGTAATAGAGCAGGGTAGTTATTAGCCTCCCAACTTCAAAAATAACAAATCAAAGGTAGAATTCACAAAATGGTCCATCATGACAATAGAAGGGTCATTTACAATCCCCAAGATATAGCGGACAACTTATCAGATTATTATGGACTCCTCTATAATCTAAAGGAGGATAAGAATACTCCCCAACCTTCACCGGAGGACATAACAAAATTTCTAGATAATATCAAGCTTCCAAAGATTGATGCTGCTACCCTTGATAATCTAAATAAGCCGATTACAGAACAGGAAATATCAAAGGCCATTAAAGACATCCCAATTAATAAGGCACCAGGTGTCGACGGCCTCTCTGGTGAATATTATAAAACATTTGCCACTGCTTTAGTACCCCACCTGACTAAATTGTACAATTTTACAGCCTCCAGTAGTAATAATTTCCCAAAGGAAATGTTGGAAGCAATTATAATAACAATTGTTAAACTCCGACATTAAAATTTATGCTAAAATACTAGCTAGTAGACTGTTGGAAATTACTCCCTATCTTATCGAATTGGATCAAGTGGGCTTTGTTAAAGGTCGGCAGGCCCCTGATGGAGCGAGGCTTATGATTAATTTGATTCAACAAGTGGAGAATAGTGGAGTGCCTTCTCTGCTTCTTGCTTTAGATGCAGAGAAGGCATTCGATAGAGTTCATTGGGGCTATCTATCGGCAACACTTATGAAATTCGGATTTACGGGTTTCATTCACTCAGCCATAATGTCCCTCTATACGAAGCCCTCTGCTAAAGTATACACTTCAGGAAATTTGTCCAAAAGCTTTGACCTTTCTAATGGCACAAGACAGGGCTGCCCTCTTTCGCCTATAATATTTTCATTGGCAATAGAACCTTTGGCAGACCTAATCCATTCTAATGAATCAATTACAGGTATTAAAGTGGGCAATATTGAACACAAATTAGGATTATTCGCCAATGATATAATAATTTCCTTATCCAATCCTGAAACCTCTCACCAATGTGCAAAATATATTAGAATCCTTTGGGAAAATCTCATACTACAAAATTAATAGCAACAAATGTCATGTCCTGCCTATGAATATATCCCAAAAAAAGCTACATGGCCCTTAAAAATAAAACGACTTACAGTTGGGACCAGCCCTCCATTCCTTATTTGGGGATCCAACTTAACTATCCAACAGCTAAATTATATGAAGTAAATTTCCCTAAACTATTCTAGAAAATATAAATAAGGATCTCCAATCTTTCCATAAAACACAACTCTCCTGGGTAGGGAAAATAGCGGCTTTTAAAATGCAGACCCTTCCTAAAATTCTTTATTATTTCTGCTCGCTCCCCATCCAGGTGAACAATACATTTTTCAACCAGGTGAATCTAAAGCTTAAAAAACGTATTTGGAATGTTAAAAAACCTAGAGTAGCCTTCTCAATTCTTACCACTACTAAGAATAAAGGTGGAATGGGTCTCCCAGATATTCAACAATATTACTATGCGTCACTCCTTGATCAAATGAAATTTTGGTTTTCTAATTCAGACGAGAAACTTTGGATAAATATTGAAAAAGAAGTCACTAAGGGCAATGACATGTGTGCATTAGCTATAGCGTATGCTTTGCTTCCTAAAGTCGTAATACCAAAACTCATCCCTGTTAAATCCACATTGATAGCTTGGAAACACATATTATCTAAATCAAAAGAACTAGATGAACTAATTACCGTAAAATCCCTATGCCCTTAAGAGTGCTGGACTACTGTAGAGCCCGTATCTCAGTGAATAATTGGATTTCACAGGGGTTTAATTACTATGTCAACCTACCCCTAGACTATAAAGAGTTGGTGTTAAAAAAACTTAGACATTTTGAAAGATTAAAGAAACTTGACCCAGAATCATGCATGAATATCCCATCAATAATCTGGAAGTTCCTACTGAACAAATACGCTTGTGATAAGAAAGGAATATCCTTATTTTACAAACTTTTCTCAGAATTCCCTAAATCTGTTAAAACCAATAATATGCTGAAATGGGAAAAGGATCTTTCCTTATCTATTTCTTGGCAACAATGGAATAAGACCATAATTCTGAGCACTAAGGTATCATCCTGCATTGAACATTGGTATAATGTCCAAAAGATATGAAACAGATGGTACCTTACACCATATAAACTTTCCAAAATCTACCCATCACTCTCCTCAACTTGCTGGCGATGCAATGAACAAACTGGTTCCCTTTATCATATTTTATGGAATTGCAAAAATCTTAGTAGTTTTTGGAAATCAGTTTCGACATTTATTGCTAACCTCACTGGTAATTTACTTCCCCTTACTCCCGCAATGGCCCTTTTAGGAATAAATCTGGATCTTTACTCTGTAGAATATAGAACAGTAGTAGCAAATGTATTAATAGCAGCAAGGCTGACTATAACAAAACTATGGAAATCTAACGAAGCACCAAATTTATCTGATGTTGTTATAAGGTTGAACACACAAGCTCAATATGAGTTAATGTTGGCATATAAAAATTACAACACGGTCAAGTTTGAGAAATTGTGGCAAATATGGATCAGTCACCCTAGAGCTTCTACCTCACTCAAAAACATGAGCTGCAGTTCTTAAACCATATTTCAGTATTATTCCATGAGTTACATCAATACTTCACAGTTCTCTCTTTTTCTAATTTCTTGAATTGTCCATGATAATGTTGTCATTATATTAGTTAGCACCTGTTTACACTTAGAACCCAATGGGGTAAACAGGAGTGTTACTATACTGTTTATGTATGCTTTAATTGATGATTTGTATGACTATTGTCCATTACTTTGATTGAGATTAGGATGTAAATGTTTTACTGCTGTACCTGATTGTTATATACCAAAACCAGCTGCCTGTAATTTTTCTCTTATTTGTATGGAAATTTCAATAAAAATTCTTTAATGATTTAAAAAAAAAAGTATAGACAAGGTACTGAACATTGTCATGAATACTAAAAACTCAAGGTATACAACAATGGAGATACAATATCCTATACCCGACGCGTTTCAGAGCTGATTGTCGTCTCCTTCAACGGGGGTTTAACAGGATATATGTAGTCTATGAAATCAAAAAGTAGACAGATCTATACAATAATATACAGACATAGAAAAGCCAAATATATTTGGCAACTCACATCTAGTCCAGTTGTATATACATGAGAATTCCATGTTCATATTTAAAAACATTGCCACATGGGGTCGTCAGCAGCCCTGCATGCATTGTGACTGCTTGTATACAGATATTTGTGATAGTCATGTCTTAATATGTACAAATACAAAGAATACAGGGACTGCACCCCACCAGCACCCCCAATGAGAAGACGGTGTTTGGGGTTATGTGTAGGGGTCCCTGTTCTGGGAAAAGGCCCCGGATACTGAGGAATATTGAAGGGAGTCCTAGAAAAGAAGCAAAAAAGGATATAGGTATATAGATATATATCTGCAATATAAAAATAACCCTGCAGACAAGAAATTGCTTGCTGGAAAAAAACATCCCTATAATAGGGTCAGCAGCCAAAGAGACATACACGGCGTCAGAGCCTGAGAGGACATATATGGTAAGTATCGCTGCTGTAGGCAGAGAACATAAAGTAGATAGCCCCTGTATTGAATGAAAGCAGCACTTGATGAAAGCGCATGCAGCATTACAAAGACAGAGTACTTACTGCTAATAGACTGGTCTAGAGTGGATGTCCCAGGTTGTTCCTCTCAGTACCCATGATGCCGTGGAAATGGGGGAGAGTATATATAGACTAATACATATCCGCCGTGCTGTTCACCAAATGGGTGACAGCTGTGTGAGGCCGGAAGTGAAGGAGAGAGGTCCCCAGAGTCAAGTTTGCACCGCGCCTTCACGCCGCACGTGCGCAAAATGATGTCATACGCACGCACTGCAGAGTGACGCGATGCGGGCACATCCCGCCGACACGGAAGTGTCTCCAGGAGGCCGGGAAACAAAAAGGGAGTGGCAGATGTCAGAAGACAGGCCATTACCGCAGAGCATCCTATAAAGGGGCGTCTTATCCGTGCTGGGCATGCAGGGCCATTTCCAATATACAAAAACTATTTTCAAAATAGGTAATGAAGAGAAAATCCAAGAATTGAAAAATAATAAAAACAAAATCGATGTAAAGCTTGTATCTATAGAGTCTGAATGCCATTTGTGTAGATGTATAAGATAATTCAAGAAGCAGGTCATGGCCAGGAAAACGAGCGCACTCATGTGGCAATGTGTACATCGAGACATGCAGCAAAAAGCAAAAGACAAAAAACAAAGGAAAAGAAGAGAAAATAATGCAAACAATAACAAAACTAATTTGTTAACAAGGAAGATTGGCTCATTTTTTATTTGTATAATAATAATCACAAAGAGATTCTTGTATCAGTATTTAACAAGAGAAAGAAAAGGATACAGAGATAGAAGTCGGCCAAGAAAATTTACAGAGTGTAACCCTGAGGATGACTACTTTTCCATCCCCCCTGAGGCAAAGCCCTCAAGGAAGGGCCAGACATTGGACAGCCAGGTGATTTCAATGGCAAACAATTAATGACATTGAAAGCGCAACTAGGTAATATTTGGTGTATAAAGGTGGCCATACACTATACAATCTGATTGTACAGTCTTCTTTAGAGTTACCAAAACTATATAATAGGAGGAGACACCATCTATCCAATCACTCTGTATCCAATAAGGCAGGCTCTTGCACTATATCAGGGGTGTCCCGTGGGCTGCATGTGGCCCCAGGAAGTTTAGCTTGCATCCTGAGTCCCTCTGAAGGGAAAACAGGTAAATGCACACATGAAGGGATGCCAGGGGTGCTGGGGAAAGTTGATGGGTGAGGGGCGTGTGCTAATGAGGTCAGCTGGTAAACTCCTTCCTGTGTCTTACTGGTTGGCCTGTCCTGTCTGTATACCAGGAAGTCTCTGAAGTGATCTGAGAAATCTAGCCATGTATGAGGTAAGGCCCTATCTTCAAAATCAAAGAGAACGTGTATTTTTGTGTACATTACTGGTATATTGGTACATAGAGGGCTGGGATCTAGGGGAAAAGTGTGAATTTAGCTTTTAAAGTACAGCCAATGAAGATTTTTTGGCCGTACTTTTCCTATGGATTACAGGAGGGAAGTTCCTTCTGCACTCCTGTGACCCATTTTCAGATGACAGTGTGCAAAAGCCTCGCTGTTGGCTGATGTCACTCAGCCAGTCCAGGCTGGGGAAAGATCCTGACTTTATAGTCAGGATTCAGACACAAGCCTGGATCAGCAGCTGGCTCAGGCGCTCAGCTATGCTGCTCTCTCCCCCAGCCCAGCGCTCCAGTGAGAGCCGGAGGAGAGAGCAGAGAGCCGCTAACTGATAGTCATGGCTCTCTGCTCATAGCAGAGGGGAAAACCGAGTGATCAGTGGTGTTTGATTGCTCAGTTCTAACTGCAGAGGTGGTGGGGGACAGATGCTCCATCAACCTAGGTGAGTATAAGGTTTTTTTTGTTTTTTTTAGGAACCCCAAACTTCTCTTTAACCACTTCAGCCCCGGAGGATTTGGCTGCTCAATGACCAGAGCACTTTTTACAATTTGGCACTCCGCTGTTTTAACTGCTAATTGCGCGGTCATGCAATGCCAAACCCAAACAAACTTTGCTTCCTTTTTTTCCCACAAATAGAGCTTTCTTTTGATGGTATTTTATTGCCTCTGCGATTTTTATTTTTGCATATAAACGGAAAAAGACTGAAAATTCTGAAAAAAAATATTTTCTACTTTGTGTTATATAAAAATTGTAATAAACTCAATTTTAGTCATACATTTAGGCCAAAATGTATTCGGTCACATGTCTTTGGTACAAAAAATGTCAATAAGCGTATATTTATTGGTTTGCACAAAAGTTATAGCGTCTACAAACTAGGGTACATTTTCTGCAATTTACGCTTTTAGTTTATGACTGTCTATCTCATTTCTTGAGGTGCTAAAATGGCAGGGCAGTACAAACCCCCCAAATGACCCCATTTTGGAAAGTAGACACCCTAAGAAAATTGCTGAGAGGCATGTTGAGCCCATTGAATATTTAATTTTTTGTCACAAGTGATTGAAAAATGAAAAAAAATTACACAAAGTTGTCACTAAATGATATATTGCTCACACATAACATGGGCCTATGTGGAATTGCACCCCAAAATACATTCAGCTGCTTCTCCTGAGTACGGGGATACCACATGTGTGGGACTTTTTGGGAGCCTAACTGTTTACAGGACCCCGAAAACCAATCACCGCCTTCAGGATTTCTATGGGCATAAATTTTGATTTCACTCCTCACTACCTATCACAGTTTCTGAGGCCATAAAATTATCAGATAGCACAAAACCCCCCAAATGACCCCATTTTGCAAAGTAGACACCCCAAGCTATTTGTGCAAAAAGATAGGGAGTTGTCATGAAGTTTCACCCTAATGTAATGATTTGCGTGGGGAGAGTAATTGATTGGTAAAAAAATACAAAAGAAACTCTTCAACTACCCAAATGTAAACCTAGAAAGTATTGCATTTGAATAGAATTAGGTGTGTTCCTCTGAATCAGGGTTAATACATATGGAAAAAAATATATTTGGAGAGAGAGAGAGGGCCAATAGCCCAGAAAGGATTCTTCAAAGAGGAACAAAAACTGATTTTGGCAAAAATAATAATTACTTTATTATAAATAATTATAAATAATTCCACCATATAGAAAATTAAAAAAACAGCATTCAATTTGCTGAGCTTCCACATGGTATACATAAGCAGAGTGAGTTGTCTTATCTTCCTTCCTATGTGTAAACCTTACAGGGGACTGATAATTGACACTCTGATATCTCTCCTCAACAGACTACAAGCCTCCTGCAAGGACACAGAATATTGGTATTTCTCTGACCCAGGGCCGGACTGGCCTACCGGGATAGCAGGAAATATCTCGGTAGGCTGCCTGCTCTGGGGCCGCTGTCAGCTGGGAGCTCTGGAACTTTTTTTTTTTAAAAAGAACAGCTGAGAGAGAAGCGGCACTGGCTGTGCTGTGATCAGAAGGCGGGGCTGGCTGTGGAAATGTGTAGCAGCGAGGGCCGGAGGAGCAAGGAACCATCGTGCAGCAGACATTGTAACCCCCTCCCTCTCCAGCCCGCCACATTTAAATGTGCCGAGGTGCTGGATCAGGGATGAATGGGGCTGTCGGGAGGGAGATACACAGTACCTGAAGCTGAGGAGATAGAGGAAGGTATGACCACAGCCAAACGAATCCTGCATACACAGAGCTCTGGCTGAATGGAAACAAGATCGTCGGGAGCAATGTTATATGTAATGCTGGCCGGCCGGTGTCATCCAGAAATCTCTGCCTTTGGGCAGTGTGCAGGTTACCGATCAGCCTTCTCTCCCTCCTGTCTGGCTCCCTATGCTTTGTTTGTTTTGCTTCCTAACCTGCACACTGATAAGATCTGTGGGAGATGCTGCAGCCAGCATTCTGTGTCCAGTGACAGGTCACACATGGTTGGCTGTTAACCATTTCAGCTCAGCTATTTAGCCAGAGCTCTGTGTGTTCTGCACAGTTTGATGTTTTGTGGATGATTTACTGCTGATTCAGGCTGGAAGCTTCACAGACTCATTCACTGTTTAAAGTTCTCCACTAATCCTGACCACTTCACTGTAAGACAATTTGAATTTTGGAAATTGGATGTGTTGCTGTCTTCTGGCACTTAGTTGTACTTTAAAAGGAGGATTACTAACTTGATCTTGAAGAGCTGGTTTAAGTAGAGTGGCGCAGCCCTACTACACACTTTTACACTGAGTTCAGCCATACTTGCATTCCCTGATCATCTCCTGTACTATGTCTGCAGTCTCAGATCATCCCCTGTATCATGTCTGCAGTAAGGATGAGCTCCGGCGTGTTCGCACAGCCCATGTGCAGAGCCCGCCAGGAAGTCGGCGCTGCGCTAATCACAGTGCACGGCTGCAGAGATCGGGAAATGTCTCACTGCCTGTGATTAGCTCAGCGCAGTGCCGACTTCCTGGCGGGCTCTGCACATGGGCTGTGCGAACACGCCGGAGCTCATCCTTAGTTTGCAGTCTCTGACCATCTCCTCTAATGTGTCCACATTCTCTGACCATCTCCTCTATCATGTCTGCAGTCTCTGACCATCTCTTGTATCATGTCTGCAGTCTCTGACCATCTCTTGTAACATGTCTGCAGTCTCTGACCATCTCTTGTATCATGTCTGCAGTCTCTGACCATCTCTTGTATTACGTCTGCAGTCTCTGACCATCTATTGTATCATATTTGCAGTCTCTGACCATCTCTTGTATCATGTCTGCAGTCTCTGACCATCTCTTGTATCATGTCTGCAGTCTTTGACCATCCCTTGTATCATGTCTGCAGTCTCTGACCATCTCTTGTATCATGTCTGCGGTCTCTGACCATCTCTTGTATCATGTCTGCAGTCTCTGACCATCTCCTTATCATGTCCGCATTCTCTGACCATCTCCTCTAATGTGTCAGCATTCTCTGACCATCTCCTCTAATTTGTCCGCATTCTCTGACCATCTCCTTCATCATGTCTGCAGTCTCTGACCATCTCTTGTATCATGTCTGCAGTCTCTGACCATCTCCTGTAACATGTCTGCAGTTTCTGACCATCTCTTGTAACATGTCTGCAGTCTCTGACCATCTGTTGTATCATGTCTGCAGTCTCTGACCATCTCTTGTATCATGTCTGCAGTCTCTGACCATCTCCTGTATCATGTCTGCAGTCTCTGACCATCTCTTGTATCATGTCTGCAGTCTCTGACCATCTCTTGTATCATGTCTGTAGTCTCTGACCATCTCCTTATCATGTCCGCATTCTCTGACCATCTCCTCTAATGTGTCCACATTCTCTGACCATCTCCTCTATCATGTCTGCAGTCTCTGACCATCTCTTGTATCATGTCTGCAGTCTCTGACCTTCTCCTGTATCATGTCTGCAGTCTCTGACCTTCTCCTGTATCATGTCTGCAGTCTCTGACCTTCTCCTATATCATGTCTGCAGTCTCTGACCATCTCTTGTATTATGTCTGCAGTTTCTGACCATCTCTTGTATCATGTCTGCAGTCTCTGACCATCTCTTGTATCATGTCTCTGACCATCTCCTCTATCATGTCTGCAGTCTCTGACCATATCCTTATCATGTCTGCAGTCTCTGACCATATCCTTATCATGTCTGCAGTCTCTGACCATCTCCTTATCATGTCAGCATTCTCTGACCATCTCCTCTAATGTGTCTGCATTCTCTGACCATCTCCTCTAATGTGTCCGCATTCTCTGACCATCTCCTCTATCATGTCTGCAGTCTCTGACCATCTCTTGTATCATGTCTGCAGTCTCTGACCATCTCCTGTACTATGTCTGCAGTCTCTGACCATCTCCTGTACTATATCTGCAGTCTCTGACCATCTCCTGTACTATGTCTGCAGTCTCTGACCATCTCTTGTATCATGTCTGCAGTCTCTGACCATCTCCTGTACTACGTCTGCAGTCTCTGACCATCTCTTGTATCATGTCTGCAGTCTCTGACCATCTCCTGTACTATGTCTGCAGTCTCTGACCATCTCCTGTATTATGTCTGCAGTCTCTGACCATCTCCTGTACTATGTCTGCAGTCTCTGACCATCTCCTGTATCATGTCTGCAGTCTCTGACCTTCTCCTGTATTATGTCTGCAGTCTCTGACCTTCTCCTGTATCATGTATGCAGTCTCTGACCATCTCCTATATAATGTCTGCAGTCTCTGACCATCTCCTGTATCATGTCTACAGTCTCTGATCATCTCCTATATCATGTCTGCAGTCTTTGACCATCTCTTTTATCATGTTCACAATCTCTGACCATCTCTTGTAGTGTGTCTTACACACATACAAAAATGACATTTAAATCCTGCAAGGCTATTTAAAAACACCTGAACATATTCCAAAAATATGGGGATTTGGTCACACTATATGGCAGCCCATTTACTGTGTCAAAGTACCCCATTATTAGTGGGTCCTACACTAGTAAAAGAATGAAAGGTTCTGCGTCTCAACCATTGGAGATACACTCTTCTTTTATGGGAGAACTGAAGGGACTCCTCCTATGAACTGGTGGACACTAATAAGAGGTATGGGGGGGTGGGGGGTGGAGTTCTCCCATAAAGAGGAGTGGATCTCCAATGGTTGAGACGCAGGATCTTTCATTTTTTACTAGTGTAGAACCCACTAATAATGGGGTACTTTGATGCAGTAAGTGGGCTGCCATATAGTGTGACCAAATCCCCATATTTTTTGAATATGTTCAGGTGTTTTTAAATATCCTTGCAGGATTTAAATGTCATTTTTGTATGTGTGCGCTGTAATATTTTGTACTGTTTGTTGGTCTTATCAGCACCATCTTGAATGTAAACACATTTTTAGGGTGTGCCCCCCAAGTATGATTTTGTTTTTTACACATACAGAACTCGCATCATGTGTGTGTGTGTGTGTGTATATATATATATTAGCATTTTATGCAATAAATGGGCATGTAGCCATTTACTTTCCGGAAAGAGGGAGAGGGAAGGGGGCAAGAAAGGAAATGAGAGAGGGGAAAAAAAAGAGAATGCATGGAAGAGAGAGGAAAAGAGGGGGAGGAACAAAGAAAAAGGGAGAGACATAATAAGAGAGAGAACAAGAAAGATGGATAGAGAGAGAGAGAGATGGGGGAAAAAAAACAAGACATTATGATAGAGAGAAATAAAGGGGAAAGAAAGGAGAACAGAGAGAAGGAGTGGTACATCCTAAAATGTACCATAAGGGGTTTAATACAGTATGAGTGGAAGAGACTCAGGGAGCACTAAATGTCCGCCGGTTAGGGGTGCCATTTACTTGCCTTACCTTGGGTGCTGACAACCCACACTACGCCCCTGGGGCTGGTATGAAATTATTTCCAGGGCTGGTTTTTATTCCCAGTCCGGCCCTGCTCTGACCCCACAAAGAAAGGAGTGAATAAAACGTCCCTCTCCTTTGTACATATTCATACTGATCAGGGTAAGAAAAGGGAATTTACTCCCATCATTTCCTTTCCTGCATGTCCTGTTTTATTGCTGTGTTTTTGGCTTAAGTCTGCTATTATACATGTGCCGTCGGTGCTAATGCTCATATAAAGAAATCAAATCTGGATAAACTAATATGAGAAATGAACTTCCTTTGCAAATACTCTCTCCATCTGATTACTAATTGAAGATCTATATTTCTGGTATAAGAAGTTTACTTTCCCTGGTTTCATACTTCCCCATTGCTGTCCTGTGGTTTTCAGTCACAGACTTCTTGGAAAGTGATATCCATCTATATTTCACAGAAGGTTTTTTCAGCTGTAGATATTCTTTCTAATCCATGCTCATTCAAAGTGTTGATCAAATTGGCTAGTTTTTGAGCCCATACACACTCCAATTACTCGTGGATACATCATTTCCCTTATCGTCTTTCAGGACAGCACATGAGAGAGTGGCTCCACCCACTAGGAAACAGGAAACACAAACTCCACCACATTTTAAAAGGAGGCTCCTCTCCACAGCTCGTCAGTTTTTGTGTTTCCTCCGGCAAGGGAACACCTAGTAGGGGCCAGGGTCTCTTATGGTGCTATCCTGAGAGGCCAGGCTGCCTACCCCACTATACCTATTTTTTTCCTCCAGAGAGTCCGATCCTCCCACACCACGCCACAGGGTTGCTGGTAAGTGGGCTCCTTTTTCCTTTTTCTTTGCTCATGATGAGCTGGACCGTTCCTGGAGCCGCTCCTTAGGTGGCGGCAGCCGTTCGCGGGCTTTTTTGAAACCGCGTGTCGGCGTTACTGGCCGCCGCCATCTTGCAAGAGTACAGACTCGACCGGTCGGAAGTGAGGTATCCGACGAGGGGAAGGCACTAGGAACGGGCGCATCATTTCCGATTGGAAGTGGCGCAGAGGAAGAAGGGAGGAGCGGTCCTGGTGCCTATATTCCGGTTCCGGTCAGGCGCAACGGTGTTTTTTGACTCCGGAACCAACGTTCGTAAGAGCCACCGATCGGTGCAGCACCACTATGGATTCTGTGGCAGCTGCATGTGGGACAGGCACAGGCAACAGCAAGGCCCAGGTAAGAGGCTATAGTGAATATCCTGGTTACTTTGGTGCCCCTCTCACAAAATGTTTTTTCCCCCTTGGTGGCTGGGGCCTGTCTGGGCACATGGGGTTAACTGTTATTCCTCCTGTGCACCTGTGGTGAGTCCGTTAGGAGGAAGCTTTGGCGTAATGAATGCTGGTGTTTTTTCTCTTTTGTCATTTTTTTTCTGGCAGGCTAAGAGCTCTGAACCAGCCATTAAAAAGAGATGCCCCTCATGTAAAGCAAAGTTACTGGAGGGTTGGAAGAAGACTTTATGCCAAATTTGCATTGACTCCTTAGTCAAGGAAGAGGCTTCTTCTGCGTGCAGCGACATAATCGCATCAGTTAAGAAAGAGCTAGATGCTACTATACAGGCTTTTCGCTCTTCTCTTGTAACACCAGCATTAAGTCAGGCAGCTACCTCAGACCCCTCTCAGGACTCACACTTAACCCCAACGGTAGAGGCTGAGGCTGGCCCGACTACCCAAAAGGGGCATTCCCCCTCATACTCTGGAGAAGAGGAGGAGGAGGAAGAGGAAGAGGCAGATGCACCTTCTAGATACAAACTGTCCCTGGAATAAGTAGACAGTCTGTTGAAAGCAATTTATGCAACATTGGGAATGGAGGAAGAAAAAAGAGAATTATCGCTGCACGATAGAATGTATGAAGGGCTTGGTGAAGCAACAGGTTGTACTTTCCCTGTACATTCGGTAATCTCGGAGACCATTAAGAAAGAATGGGCTGACCCAGAGAGAAAACCCTTTTTCCCAAGAGCTCACAAGAGGCGTTTCCCATTTAATGATAATCCTGAGTCACTTTGGAATAAAGTCCCGAAGTTGGATGCAGCTTTTTCCCAAGTATCTAGATCAACAGATCTGGCATTCGAGGACATGGGTACTTTGAAGGATCCTATGGATAAGAAGGCGGACCAACAGCTTAAAAAAGCCTGGCAGTCCATTGTAGGGAATCTCAAGCCTGCTATGGCTATGACCTGTGTCTCCAGAAATATGGAGTTCTGGCTGAATCAGCTAAAGGCACATATTATAGCTGATTCACCCAAACAGGAGATTCTAGATTCCTTCCCAACCCTTATAGCAGCTGTAGCATATATTTCTGACGCCTCTGCAGATTCTATAAGAATGTCAGCTAGGTCAGGGGCCCTGACCATTGGAGCTAGGAGAGCGTTATGGTTAAAGACATGGCCTGGGGACGCAGCTTCCAAAAATAAGTTATGCGGAGTGCCATTTTTGGGAGATCAGCTATTGGTCCCGATCTAGAGTCTATTTTGGATAGAACAGCTGATAAGAAGAAATCCTTTCCTGTTAAAAAGAAAAAGCAGCCAGTTAGGCGGTTTTTTCGACCTCAAAAAAATCAGGAAAAGAGTAACAGGCCCCAAGAAAAAAGAAAAAATTGGGCGGCGCAGAGAGGAAAAGGCAAGGGGAATGTCCTTTTCAATCCTCCTACGCAGGCCAATAAAACACAATGACTTGGTGGTGCCTGTGGGAGGAAGGCTTCAAAAATTCCTTCCTCTCTGGGCAAACATAACAAAAAACCCTTTTGTTTTGGATTTAATAGCCCAGGGTTACAATATAGAGCTGTTGAACCTTCCTCCAGAGAGTTACTGTGTAACAAACCTGCCAAAAGACACAACAAAAGCCCTAGCCATGAAGAACCTGTTAGGGGATCTGATAAAACAGGGTGTTGTGGTTCAGGTGCCTCAGGAGGAAGATTGTCAGGGGTTCTACTCCCATATCTTTCTGATAAAGAAACCATCAGGAAGCTTTCGGCTCATCCTCAATTTAAAACCGTTAAACAGGTCAGTCCAATACAGGCGATTCCGCATGGACTTTATCTTTTCGGTAAGAAATCTCTTAGTCAGAGGATGCTTTATGGCATCAATCGACTTAAGGGATGCGTACCTGCATGTACCTATAGCTGTTCAGTCCCAGAGATATCTGAGGCTGGCAGTAAATATGGGGAGGGAGGTTCTGCACCTTCAATTCAGGGCCCTCCCGTTTGGTCTATCTTCCGCCCCTCGAATATTTACCAAAATTATGGCGGAAGCCCTAGCTCCCCTCCGGCTACAAGGGATTGCAGTTATCCCTTACCTGGATGACCTCCTTTTCTTTGCCCCTTCCAGGGAAAGGTTACAGGAGGATTTGATCAAGGCTCGCAGTCATCTGGAGGCCTTAGGTTGGATTATAAACATCCAAAAATCTAATTTCAATCCAGCACAAAGAGTCCAATTTCTGGGGTATCTGATAGACTCAGTGCATCAAAAGATCTTTCTTCCAGAAGAGAAGAAAGTGAAGGTATTGCAGGCAGTATCCAGCCTTCAGACGAACCTGGAGGTATCAGTCAGAAGGATTATGTCAGTACTGGGAACCTTGACCTCAACCATGCCGGCCATTCAATGGGCCAGACTCCATTTCAGACCCCTTCAGAGTTTTCTCTTAAAGATCTGGGATCACGGTCCAGAATCTTTAGACTCAAAGGTAAAGCTTCCCACCAGAGTAAAAAGGACCCTTTGGTGGTGGAGAAATCAGGCAGTGCTGATACTTTAGTACTGAGGAAGATACAGAAGGAGAAGGTGTCGGTAATCTTGATCACCCCGTACTGGCCAAAAAGGGCCTGGTTTTCCTCCATTCTACTATTCTGGCAGCTTCCCCTTAGACAGGACTTACTACTTCAAGGTCCAGTGTATCATCCGGATATAGCAAGACTAAGTCTCACTGCTTGGTATCTGAGGAACAGCTGTTAAGAAACAAGGGTTTGTCAGAGCCCCTAGTATCTACTTTACTTGCTAGTAGAAAGAAGGTGACTAGAGATATCTACGCTAAGGTTTGGAAAATCTACAATTCCTGGTGCCGCTCAGCAAACCGAAGTTTAGAAAACATTGTGTCGGTTCTGGAATTTCTGCAGAAGGGGGTGGACAAAGGGCTGGCAATTAGCACTCTTAAAGTACAAGTGGCTGCCCTAGGAGTATACCTGGATCAACCTATTTCCTCAGTTCCGTTGGTCACGAGATTCTTTAGGTCACTTACTAGATCCAAACCAGTTCCCGATAGACACTTTCCAAAATGGGACTTGACAGTGGTCTTACAAGTACTCACAAAAGATCCTTTTGAACCATTACAGTCAATCTCGTTAAAGAATTTAACTCTAAAGACAGTATTCTTAGTTGCAGTTACGACTGCGAGAAGAATTGGAGAACTTCATGCTCTTTCAGTTAAAGAGCCCTTTATGTCAATTTACCCAGACAGGATTGTGCTTAGAACAGATCCTGCATTTTTACCAAAAGTGGCATCAGTCCATAACAGGTCGCAGGAAATCATCCTGCCAACTTTTTGTTCAGATCCTTCAGGAAGTAAGGAAGAATTATTTCATAAGTTAGATGTAAGAAGAACTGTATTACATTACTTAGAAAAAACAAGGGACTTCAGGTCTTCGGACTCTTTATTTGTTTTGTTTTCTGGCAACAGAAAAGGAAGGCAAGCTTCAAAGGGATCAATTACCAGATGGTTAAGAATGGCTATTTCAGAAGCTTATGTCCAGTCGGGGTTGTCTCCTCCTCAGGGAGTACGAGCACATTCTACCAGAGCTCTAGCCACTACATGGGCAGAAAAAGCTGGTGCCACCCCATACCAAATTTGTAAGGCGGCTACGTGGTCAAGTTATCTTACGTTTATCCGTCACTACAGATTGGATCTTCTGTCAGCTGATGATCAGGCATTTGGCAGAAAGGTCCTGCAGGCTGTTGTCCCTCCCTAGTTGGTAAGTCTCGATTATCCTCTCATGTGCTGTCCTGAAAGACGATAAGGGAAAATTCAAGTTAGACTTACCGGTAACTTGTTTTCCAAGAGTCTTTCATGACAGCAAACTACCCGCCCTTCATGTTTATATATACATATTTATACGTATATGAAAGTGTGTGTGTGTGTGTATATATATATATATATATATATATATATATATATATATATATATATATGCTGTGAATTCACCGTATTATGATTATGTGTTCCAGCTTGGGCCGGAGGTACTCTACTACAACTGACGAGCTGTGGAGAGGAGCCTCCTTTTAAAATGTGGTGGAGTTTGTGTTTCCTGTTTCCTAGTGGGTGGAGCCACTCTCTCATGTGCTGTCCTGAAAGACTCTTGGAAAACAAGTTACCGGTAAGTCTAACTTGAATATTTTTGTATTCTAAAACAACTTCTTCTATTCAGCTGACTTCTGTTTGTTTGTTTGGATTGAATAAATGTGAGGTTGGTGATAATGTTATCAGTTTATATCATTATGTGGTGGAGGCATCCGTTCTTTTTTAAATGTTCTATATGGTGGAATTTTTTATAATAAAGTAATTATTATTTTTGCCTAAACCAGTTTTTGTTCCTCTTTGAAAAATCCTTTCTGGGCTATTGGCCCTCTCTCTATCCAAATATATTTTTTCCATATGCATTAACCCCAAGCTATTTGCTAAGAGGTATGGTGAGTATTTTGCAGATCTCGCTTTTTGTCACAAAAATTTGAAAATTGAAAAAAGAAAAAAAAAAAATTATTTTCTTTCTTCATTTTCAAAAATAAATGAGATCTGCAATATACTCACCATGCCTCTTACCAAATACCTTGGGGTGTCTACTTTTCAAAATGGGGTCATTTGGGGGTTTTTGTGCTATCTGGACATTTAAGGGCCTCCAAAACTGTGATAGGTAGTGAGGAGAGAAATCACAATTTTACACCCTTATGCCGCGTACACACGAGCGGACTTGGTCCGGCGTACCAGATTTCGTTGGACAAATTTGATCGTATGTGGGCTCCAGCAGACTTTGTTTTCTCAAAAGTTGGACGGACTTAGATTTGAAACATGTTTCAAATCTATCCGACGGACTCGAGTCCGGTCGAAAAGTCCGCTCGTCTGTATGCTAGTTCGACAGACAAAAAGCCACGCTAGGGCAGCTATTGGTTACTGGCTATGAACTTCCTTTTTTTAGTCCGGTCGTACATCATCATGTACAAATTCGTCAGACTTTGGTTGATGTGTGTAGGCAAGTCCGTTCATTCAGAAAGTCCGTCGAAAAGTCCGCTGGGCAAAGTATGCCGCAAAGTCCGCTCGTTTGTACGCGGCATTAGAAATCCTGAAGGTGGTGATTGATTTCCGGGGTCCTGTACGCAGCTAGGCTCCCAAAAAGTCCCACACATGTGGTATCCCCGTACTCAGGAGTAGCAGCAGAATGTATTTTGGGGTGTAATTCCACATATACCCATGTCATGTGTGAGCAATATATCATTTAGTGACAACTTTGTGTAAAAAATAAATTGTAATTTTCCCGCAACTTGTGGCAAAATATAAAATATTCCATGGACTCAACATACCTCTCTTCAAATCGCTTTGGGTGTCTACTTTCCAAAATGGGGTCATTTGGGGGTTTTGTGCAATCTTGGCATTTTATGGCCTTCAAAACTGTGATAGGTAGTGAGGAGTGAAATCAAAAATGTACACCCTTCGAAATCCTGAAGGCGGTGCTTGGTTTTTTGGGGTCCTGTATGCGGCTAGACTCCCAAAAATTCTCACACATGTGGTATCCCCATACACAGGAGAAGCAGCTAAAGGTATTTTGGGGTGCAATTCTACATATAACCATGTTATGTGTGTGAGCAATATATCATTTAGTGACAACTTTGCATCAAAAAAAAGTGTAATTTTCCTGAAACTTATGGCAAAACATAAAATATTCCATGGACTCGACATGCCTCTCAGCAAATAGCTTGGGGTGTCTACTTTCCAAAATGGGGTCATTTGGGGGGGTTTTGAACTGTCCTGGCATTTTATGCCCAACATTTAGAAGTCACACTTCTTTATGTCACACATCACCCACTCTTCTAACCACTTGAAGACAAAGCCCTTTCTGGCACTTTTTGTTTACATGAAAAATATTATTTTTTTGCAAGAAAATTACTTTGAACCCCCAAACATTATATATTCTTTCAACTGGTTCCCGACCGGTGCACGCCGACAGAATGGCAAGGTTGCGCAAATGGGCGTACCTGTATGTCCCTTTGAATTTGCCGCTGTGTCATCGCGTGTGCACACGCCGGCCGGGAGCTCAGTAAGTCGGATCGCGGGTCCCATGGACTCGATGTCCACGGGGATACCAACAATCATCTCATGCAGAGGAAGAACGGGGAGATGCTGATGTAAACAAGCATCTCCCCGTTCTGCCTAGTGACAGTGTCACTGATCACAGCTCCCTGTGATTTATTATTTATTTTTTTATTTCAGGTACTTGTATAGTGCCGTCAGTTTACGCAGCTCCTTACATATACATTGTACATTCACATCAGTCCCTACCCTCAAGGAGCTTACAATCTAAGGTCCCTAGCTCACATTCATACATACTAGAGACAATTTTTAGACAGGATCCAATTAACCTACCAGCATGTCTTTGGAGTGTGGGAGGAAACCGGAGTACCCTGAGGAAACCCATGCAGTCACAGGAAGAACATGCAAACCCCAGGCAGGTAGCGTCGTGGTTGGGATTCGAACCAGTGACCCTTCTTACTGCTAGGTGAGAGTGCTACCACTACACCACTGTGCCGCCCATAGGCAGTGAGCAGTGATCAGTGTAGTGTCACTCGTAGCCACGCCCTCCCCACAGTTAGAACACATCCCTAGGACAGACTTAACCCCTACAGCACCCCCTAGTGTTAACCCCTTCACTGCCAGTCACATTTACACAGTAATCAATGCAATTTTAATCGCACTGATCGCTGTATAAATGTGAATGGTCCCAAAATCGCACCAAAATTGTCCGACATGTCCGCCATAATGTCGCAGTCATGATAAAAATCGCTGATCGCTGCCATTACTAATAAAAAAAATTATTAATAAAAATGCTATAAAACTATCCCCTATTTTGTAGACGCTATACAATTTGCATAAACCAATCAATAAACGCTTATTGCGATTTTTTTTTTAACAAAAATATGTAGAAGAATACGTATCGGCCTAAACTGAGGAAAAAAAAAATTTTTTTATATATTTTTTGGGGGGTATTTATTATAGCAAAAAGCAAAAAATATTGCTTTTTTTTTCAAAATTGTTGCTCTTTTTTTATTTATAGCGCAAAAAATAAAAACCGCAGTGGTGATCAAATACCACCAAAAGAAAACTCTATTTGTGAGGAAAAAAGGACGTCAATTTTGTTTTGGAGCAACATCGCAGGACCGTGCAATTGTCAGTTAAAGCGACGCAGTGCCGAATCGCAAAAAGTGTTCTGGTCTTTGACCAGCCAAATGGTCTGGGGCTTAAGTGCTTAAAGCAAAGGCCATACAGATTAAAATGGTGGGTGTCACGGGAAGTGGACGCTGATGTGAGTGCGATGTGAGAGTGCTTTCTCCCTCCCCTCTTGCTCTTCCCGGGACTGATTCCCCCCAGGGGCCTTTAGATGCCGTGGGCTGTCTGAAGCTGCTGCCGTTTATGAGATGTGGCTCTTGGTTGGTGTGCTACTGAGAGCAGAGTCTTCCCCTCAAGCACACACTGATATCAGCAGTGAAAATCATGGAGGAGATTAGAACAGCTTCCCCTCTCCCCCTCCTTTTCTATTTGACCGAGGCATTATACAGTGAGAGGAAGCGGCGGTGGTGAGAGAATCCCCCGCCTCCCCCCTCTCCCCTCCTCCCCCCTCTTCTCTCCCCTCCTCCCCCCTCTTCTCTCCCCTCCTCCCCCCTCCTCTCCCCTCTCCCCTCCTCTCCCCTCTCTCCTCCTCTTCCCTCTTCTCTCCCCTCCTCTCCCCTCTCCCCTCCTCTCCCCTCTTCCCTCCTCTCCCCTTTCACCTCCTCTCGCCTCACCCCTCTCCCCTCCTCTCCCCTTTCCCCTCTCCCCTCCTCTCCCCTTTCACCTCCTGTCCCCTCTCCCCTCCTCTTCCCTTTCATCTCCTCTCCCTCCTCTCCCTTCCTCCTATCCCCTTTCCCCTCTCCCCTCCTCTCCCCTCTCCCCTCTCACCTCCTCTCCTCTCTCACCTCCTCTCACCTCCTCTCCCCTCTCACCTCCTCTCCCCTCTCTCCTCCTCTCCCCTCCTCTCCCCTCTCACCTCCTCTCCCCTCTCTCCTCCTCTCCCCTCCTCTCCCCTCCTCTCCCCTCTCACTTCCTCTCCCCTCTCTCCTCCTCTCCCCTCCTCTCCCCTCTCTCCTCCTCTCCCCTCCTCTCCCCTCTCCTCCTCTCCCCTCCTCTCCCCTCCTACTTCCTCTCCCCTCCTCTCCCCTTTCACCTCCTCTCGCCTCACCCCTCTCCCCTCCTCTCCCCTTTCCCCTCTCCCCTCCTCTCCCCTCTCCCCTCCTCTCCCCTTTCACCTCCTCTCGCCTCACCCCTCTCCCCTCCTCTCCCCTCCTCTCCCCTTTCCCCTCTCCCCTCTCCCCTCTCACCTCCTCTCCCCTCTCCCCTCCTCTCCCCTTTCACCTCCTCTCCCCTCTCTCCTCCTCTCCCCTCTCTCCTCCTCTCCCCTCCTCTCCCCTCTCACTTCCTCTCCCCCCTCTCCTCCTCTCCCCTCCTCTCCCCTCTCACTTCCTCTCCCCTCTCTCCTCCTCTCCCCTCTCTCCTCCTCTCCCCTCCTCTCCCCTCCTACTTCCTCTCACCTCTCCCCTCTCACCTCCTCTCCCCTCTCCCCCCTCCTTCCCCTGTGACAGAACGGCTTCTCTATTGAAGATGGACAGTGCTGGTGTGAGAAATCTCCTTTGAACTCCTGCTACAGCTGGGCACCCTGGAAGATAGGGATAAAGAGTGAGACATTTCCATTTATTTATCTATTGGAGGAAGTGGATAGAAGCTGCTCAGAGATAGTGCAAACTGTCACAGTCTTATATGCTGGAATAAAGGAGAGTGATTTATTTCATTTTTTTCCTGCAAGACTAGGATATATGAACTTTTTTGGGTGAGAAACTTCCAACTATTTAATACTGAAACAGGGGGGATGGACGTAAACTAGTGACAAAGTATTTGTATTCTTGTTTTTTTCTTTTTTTTCCCCCCTGCTACTGCCTTATGGTGCGAAGCTTAGAGCCCGAGACTGTGAATTGCAACTTATGAACTGTATTTGGCTATTACATTATATATAAATCACATTTACATTATATATAAATCACATAATCATATAAACCAGATAAGCACCGGGAAGCGCAAATGTAACTTTATTTTTTTTCCTTTTTTATTTAAGCGCTGAGTAGCTAATCCTGAAGGTGTTACCTATGTTTGTTACATATGCTTAGCTGGGACTACTAGCTATAGCACTATAGTGCTGTGTGCTGCTATCCCAAGCGAACCAGTGTTTGAATTATAGCTTTATTACCTGGATATTTAAATCTATAGGGTGGTCCAGTGGTCTTACGGGAGCTGGAAGTGGAAAGGAAAGGATTTTTTCTTTTTTTATGTGCCCTCCTGGTCCGCTGCTCACAGGCAAACAGTATGGCTAGAAAGAAGGGAGAGGAGCAGGCACAGCAGGAGAATACTGTATCTTTGGCAACACGTTCAGCAAAGGAAAAAGGGAACCAGGCTGCTGTGGCGGCTAAACTGGAGAGATTTGCCCATACTCCTGAAAAGTCACCCAATAAAGGACCCCCGCAGTCAGGTGTAAAGGCCCAACCGGGACCCTCACAGGACAGAAAGAGCCAAGGTCAGGGTCAGAAGGCCACAGTATTAACAGGCAAAAATATGGCAGGTGGCAGGGGGGCAGAAAGTGAGATCCTACCACTCCCTGTTGAACCAACACCTCATACACTGTCAGCATCACAGGAAGAATCAAAACCAAAGCTGAGGGATATACTAATGGCAGTAAATGTATGCAAATGTTCATTAAATAGTCTATCTGAACAAATTGGGGGGATTAAGGAGGAACTGCTGGTGATGGGCCAGGATTTGAAGAAAGTTGGAGAAAGGACAAGTGCCCTAGAGGAGAGATTTAGCCTAATTGAACACGATTTTTCCCCCTTAAAACAGGAAATTAAAGCAATGAGAGAGCTAATGGCCCTTCAAGCCTCAAAATTGGATGAATTTGAGAACAGGGCATGCAGGAGTAATGTGTGAGTGGTGGGACTCCCAGAGGTGGTTGAAGGCCCCCAGCCTGCTGAGTTCCTAGAGAAATGGCTCAAGGAGACATTTGGGGAAGACATTTTCTCACCACAGTTCTCAATAGAGAGGGTGCCCCCGGTCAATCCTTCTAAAATTTCTTAACTACAAGGACAAGGAGATCCTCCTAAGAAGAGCCAGGGAGATGGGGAATATTTTTTTTTTCCATTAAAGAGATTTTATTGAAAAGTTATAGACAACTTACAATCAAAGTCATGTATCAACTATAAAAAAATATATCACAGGTTTTCATGAACATATATTTCTGGCCTACAGCAGGAAAATAACATCTCGCTACTGCTAGATAGCTTTGTGCCAATGTGTAATATTTGGTTCGTCTAATCTTTAATTTATAGTACATCATAACAATGTCTTATTTGGTATCAAATGGTACTCAATATATCACTGTAATTTCTGCTATTGTAAACAACTTTGATTCCAGGAGTTAGTAAAGGATAGAACAGTTAGAAAGTAGAGAAGGGTTTTTGGGGAGGGGTATTGTAGTCTGAGACAGCTTGCCTTATGTGTTTGTTTATTACTTCTATTATGTTATTTATCTCGTCTGGTGGAGAGTGGTCGCTATTACTTACATGTGGTTTATGTTTCTTTGTTATATCCTCGGTATGAGTTTTTCATTGCATCATCAGCTCGTCATAAGTTTTAGAAAATTTGAAAGCAAACCACGGAGACCATGTTTTTTGGTATTTTTCTGCTTTGTCTGTGGACTGCGCTATGGTGTCCTCCATGTGGCAAATTTCATCAACTTTTTTTAACCAGGTTTGTATGGATGGAGGATTCTTGTTTTTCCAATTAAGTGGTATTAAGGCCTTAGCCGCATTGAGTAAATTTTTTGTCAGTTATTTTTTATACCGTCTAAGTGGGAAATTTGAAATATGAAGTAAACAGCAAGGTGCGTCTAGTTTCAAACTTGTCTCTGTGATTAGCTTCACTAGATCCCTGACTTTGTTCCAGAATTCTCTTAGTACCGAGCACTCCCACCAGATATGTATCAGAGTGCCTTTTTCTTCCTCACATCTCCAACATCTGTCAGAGGCTTGAGGGAACCATTTCGAAAGCTTATCAGGTGTTATGTACCAGTGTGTCAGGAGTTTGTATGACGTTTCTTGTGTTTTAGTATTTATGGAACATTTGTGTGACATAATGCATGCTACGTTCCACTGTTTGTCAGTGATCTCTACTTGTAAGGCCTTGGACCAGTCAGTCTTAAATCTATCGCCTGTTAACTCTTTTGTCCTTTGTAGCCAGCTATATGTGATTGAGGTTGCTCTACATAGTTGTGTGCCTTTCAGGCAAATGTCCTCTAATTCTGATAACTGCCTAAAACAAAGTGAATTTCTAGGTTTGCTGGTGAGGTAGCTGCGTATTTGAAAATATGACCATGTGGGTAATTTCCGCAGTTCACTATCTGCTTTAAGTGAGTTGATGTCTTTAATGTTGCCTTTGTGAATACAGTTTGTGGCGAGTAGTGGTTGTTAACCTTCAGGTGTCTGTAAAGTCTTATTTTTAATTCCTGGGGGAAAGTCGGGGTTGTCCATCAGCGGTGAGAGTGGGCTAGGGACTGAGGTCAAAGTCGTGGTGATTGCTACTTTCTGGAAAAGGTTGAGCGTGGTGCCTGTCAGAGGGTGTTCTTTAAATTTTGAATTTTGAATCTTCCAGGGTATCCAGGGGGAGAATTTCAGTGGAGTTTGGTGTAATGAGGTTTCCAGTGTTACCCAGTCTTTGGATTCAATGTGACAATGCCAATTAATCACCCTTGTGAGGTGAGAGGCCAGGTAGTAGTTATAAAAGTTTGGTAATCCCATACCCCCTGATCTTTCGGTCTGGTGAGTAATTGGAATTTGATTCTGGCTTTTTTGTGTCCCCAGAGAAATTGTATAAGGGTAGATTGTAGGTTCCTAAAGAATACCTGTGGGAGCTTAATTGGGAGTGATCTGAGTAGGTAAAGCAGTCTGGGGAGAATGACCATTTTAAATATTGCCGCCCTCCCGAACCATGAAAAATATTTATTGTGCCATTTTTTTAGGTCCTTTTTTATTTCTTGTAGCAGAGCTGGGAAGTTATGTTCATACAGGGATGTTATTTTTGGTGTCAAGTTGATCCCTAAGTATTTGAGGGATTTAGTTTCCCATCTAAAGGAGGAGTTGTTTTTGGTTTTGGTCAGGGTTTCGTCCATGAGAGATAAATTCATCGCTTCTGACTTTGTATAGTTTATTTTAAGGTTTGACAAGTATCCATAGTGTGTGAATTGTTTCATTAGATTAGGGATTGTTACGTGGGGGTTAGTCAGGAAAAATAGCAGGTCATCTGCGTACGCCGCGGTCTTGTATTCCTTGTTTGCCACTTTAAATCCTGTGATTGAGCTATCTAGATTAATCTTTCTGATAAATGGTTCTAAAGAAAGAATGAATAGTATAGGGGACAGTGGGCACCCCTGTCTGGTACCGTTTGTGATCAGGACCCTATTTGACAGCGTACCGTTGATCTTCAACTGAGCTGACGGTTTGTCATAGAGAGCTGAGATCCAATTCATCATCCTCGGACCTAGCCCAACATATTTACACGTGTCTAGCATATAGTCCCATGAGACTCTATCGAAGGCCTTCTCCGCATCCGTGGACAGGAGAAGGCCCTCACATTCCCCACTGGTAGCTGCTTGTGTTAGTAAAAGGGCCTTGATCACATTGTCCCTTGCCTCTCTGTTGGGCATGAAGCCCACCTGTTCCGGGCCTATAATGGAATGTAAAATGGGCCTTAATCTGTTTGCCATTACTTTTGCTAAGATTTTTAAATCTAAATTCAGTAGCGAGATAGGTCGGTAGCTTGTGCAATCAGTGGGGTCTTTCCCTGGTTTTGGTATTACAGTAATGTGTGCAGCTAGGAATTCGGTTGGTGTGGTGGAGGTTGAAGATAGAGCATTTAAAGCTCTATGTAGGGGAGGTGTTAGAATTTGGTCAAATGTTTTGTAGTAAATGGATGTGAAGCCGTCCGGGCCCGGACTTTTCCCTGCTTTGAGGTCCTTTATTGCTGACTTAATGTTTACCTTTATGTCGTGAGGTTTGTGTTGTGTGGGTAGATTATATAATTGTGAGTAAAATTTTTGGAAGTGTGTTGCTATTTCCTCTGTTGTGACATCTAGTGTTCCCTTTTGTGATCTGATCCCAGCAATGTTATTCTTTGAATTAGCTTCTTTCAATGCTCTGGCTAGTAATCTGCCTGTTTTGTCCCCTGTCTCATAGTATATTGCTTTTTTAAAGAATAACATTCTTTTAGTTTTGCGGTCAAAGAGTTGTTGTAGCGTCTTGTGGGTGTCAAGCAGTTCCTGCGCTGATTTCATTGATAGTGATTGTTTATGACTGTTTTCCAACTTTTGGATTTTGTTTATCAGTTTACTTCTTGTTCTTGTTTTTTCTTTCTTTGGGATCCTAGTTTAATTAATTCTCCTCTGATGCAGCATTTGTGTGCCTGCCATATTGTCATTGGATCCATTGCGGTGGTAGTGTTATTTCTAAAGTAATCGGACAGTGCGGTAGTTATTTTGGGCGTCAGTTCTGGGTCTGTGATAAGTGAAGAGTTAAGTCTCCATGTGTTTGATCTAGGGATTGGTGTGCTTAAGTCAATTGTCAGAGATATGGGTGCGTGGTCAGATAGCACCTGGACCCCTATTTGTGCGTCTGTTACATTAGGTAGATCTCTCTGGGTTATGAACAGTAAATCTATGCGGGAATATCTATTGTGCGGGACTGAATGATGGGAAAAGTCTCTGTCACCAGGGTGAAGGAACCTCCATGTGTCTACTAACTGTAGGGAATTAAGAAGGGTCTTAATTTTTTTAAGAGCACTGTATTTAATGCAGGATTTCCCTGAGGAGGAATCAACTGCTGGGTCTAATGGGACGTTAGAGTCACCTCCCATTATAAGTAGTCCTGATGCGAACCCTGACAATTCTCGTACTATTTTTTGGCAAAAGGTAACTTGTCCTGAATTGGGGAAGTATACGTTTGCTAACGTGATGGGTCTGTTATAGTATAAGCCTTTTAGAAATAAGTATCTACCCTCTGGGTCTATCAGACTCCCACTGAGGGTAAATGGGGCATCTCTGCTCACCAGAGTTGAGACTCCTTTGGTTTTAGCATTGTCGTTCGTTGCATGGTATGCCTCAGTGAAGTAGTTATTGGTGAGTCTCGGTACGTGGCCTGTTTTAAAATGTGTCTCCTGGAGGAGAACAAAATGAGGCTTACCCTTTTCCAGTTCTCGTAGGAGTGATGTCCTTTTTTCTGGGGTATTGAGACCTCGTATGTTATGCAAAATCACCCTGGGGGATTTCCCCAATGTCGAATAAGCCATCAGAATGTTTGGATATCTGGAGTCGTAGCGTAGGTCCTGTAAAAGATTCTAAAGTGTTAGTTAACGACCAGTCTCCACTGTAGTTTAGTATTGGTTGGTAAGGGGGTGGGGGAAAGAGGTAGGCAAGGAGGTAAAGGAAGAAAGAAGAGAAGTTATAAGAAAATAAGGTAACACGAGGTGAGTACACCTCCAAATAGAGTACTAGTATTTACTTTAGTTAGTTAATTCACCACGCTAAAGTAGTTAAGTAGTGCGTCAAAGTCAAGAAAACTCAGCTCTGATACACTTTTGAGGGTACGTGGGAGGTCAACGAACGAAAAAATATGAAAAGGAAAAAATAAGAGTCTCAAAAAGTAACACTTGTTGTACACTAGATAACTGTTGAAACAGGTATAACGGAGAAAAGATGAACGACGCAGCCTCTTTCTGGCTTTAACTGTGTTTGGATCCCGGGAAAGCGTCTTGCCCCTGCGTCCCTCTCTTAGGTTCACTTCTGTTGATGGCTCCTAGTCGATGATTCTCACATTGGGTCACGGTCTACCCTCAAGAGTCAGCGTCTACTATTCGGGTTTTATGTAAAAAGAAAAAAAAAAACCCCAAATTGCTTGACCGATCAGTGGCCTATGGTAGGTCATATCTAGTGATTTAAATGCAAAAAAATGTGAACAGTTAGTGTAATACACAACCCGAAAAATTATGCATCCGTTTGGAGTCAGTGTCATGGAGCGTCTTCTCACATGGCAAATGAAGTGGTATGCCGCATCTAGACCGTAACTGCATAAAACCAAATGTAATTTTGTAATATGAACTTTGTTTGGTTGTGTCTGCTTTGGTCGTTAACTGCGGTGGTAGATGTAGAGCTAATTGGTTTCTCACAAATCCGTGAGTTCCCGAGGGCAGATAGTGACCGTGGTCAGTCCTGTTGTTAAATCCTTAGTGAAGTAAACTCTTATGCCCCGTACACACGGTCGGATTTTCCGATGGAAAATGTCCGATCGGAGCGTGTTGTCGGAAATTCCGACCGTGTGTGGGCTCCATCGGACATTTTCCATCGGATTTTCCGACACACAAAGTTGGACAGCAGGAGATAAAATTTTCCGACAACAAAATCCGTTGTCGGAAATTCCGATCGTGTGTACACAAATCCGACGGACAAAGTGCCACGCATGCTCAGAATAAATAAAGAGATGAAAACTATTGGCCACTGCCCCGTTTATAGTCCCGACGTACGTGTTTTACGTCACCGCGTTTAGAACGATCGGATTTTCCGACAACTTTGTGTGACCGTGTGTATGCAAGACAAGTTTGAGCCAACATCCGACTGAAAAAATCCTAGGATTTTGTTGTCGGAATGTCCGAACAAAGTCCGACCGTGTGTACGGGGCATTAGAGAGGTTCCGGGGTAAAGTTTACTGAGTTAGTTAAGATTGCGAAATCTAGATAGCGTGGAGCGTGTGTTGGGAGTCCCCCTTGTTGATCCCCCCCCCCTTCCATGCTTCATTTTTTTAGAAAGTTGTTTCTCAGGTGTGGATAGAGGGGAGTTGGGCGGGCTTCCGGTGTGGGGAGGCAAGGAAAACTCCTGATACCATTCGGGTAGATCAACTAAGTCTAAATCCAGTGCAGCACAGAATTCAGGGAGGTCGTCAGGTGTGCGCAGGATAAGCTGTTTCCCTGCAATTGTGGTCACTAGGGCAAAAGGAAAACGCCAAGTGTATCGTATGTCTTTCTCTCTTAGCTTATCTAGGAGGGGTCGGAGCGCCCTGCGGTTTCTCAGTGTGATCTGTGAGAGATCTTGGTATAACATGATGTTTGCCCCGTTAAAGATTATGTGTTCATTTCTCCTTGCCTTCCTCATTATTTCTTCCTTGAGGGGGTAGTTCTGCAAGCAGCATATTATATCTCTTGGGGGAGCAGTATCAGGGCCTCTAGCTCTGAGTGCTCTGTGTGCTCTGACGAATTCTATGTCTGAGTCCTCCTGCTTTTCTAAGAGGCTGTTGAAAACACGTTTCAAGGCAGGTATTATTTGGTCACTGTCCACTGACTCAGGGATCCCTCTCACCCTTATATTGTTCCTTCTTCCTCGATTGTCGAGGTCTTCTATGTGCCGGTTCATTTCAATGTGATGGCTGCTGAGAACGTTGCTTTAATGTCTGCAGCAAAGACAGACATGTCAGAGTAGGTTAGGGGTTTGTTTGAGCGTTTCCCACTCCTACCTGTGTCTTCCAGTGTGGATTGCGAGTCCTCACTGTATTCTTCCTTCTCGTGCTGTGCGCCCGCCATCTTGTGTTCCTTCACACTGCCGCGGTCCGCGGGTTTAGTTTTCAGGAACTCCGAGATGCTTCTGGAGGCGGCAGAGGCTGGGGTACGGCGTGTTTTGAGGTGAGGGGTCTGGTGAGTCAGTCTGCCCATCTCCCGATCCAGGTGCTCAGGGTAATGTGCTTTCGGCTGCGTCTATCCACGGAGCTCCTCTAGTGTGCTGCCATCTTGTTCGCTGGCTAAGCCACGCCCCTCAGGGAATATTTTTTTTAAAGGCATTAGGATATCATTTTACCCAGGCTACTCCTCAACATTGCAAAAGCGAAGAGCAGACTTCATAGAAATTAAACGCGGGAGGTACATTACTATTTACACTAAAAGGTATACACTCAATGGGGTTAAGGATATAAACAATAAGCACAAAGACACAAGAAAGGTACGCTGTGTGATTACACAAAATGATTTAAGCACAACAATATACTTTTTCAAGGTAGATGCACGGGTAAATGACAATTACTGTATGTATGTATAGAAAATGGTGAAATGTTAATATTTTGGTATGCTCTTTTTTTGAGGAAGGGGTATAACGTACTTGCCTTTTGCCCATGCCCCCTACCACTCCAGGAATATTATAGAGACCCCCGTCATGCAATCTAGTACTCTTAATATAGCCTCCTGGAATGTTAGGGGGCTTGGGAACCTGGTTAAAAGAATGGTGGTTTTCTCCACACTTGAGAAGGATCGGATAGATTTGGGTTGCCTACAGGAGACACACTTAACGATAGACACAACCGCAGGCCTGTATGGTGGGAAATTTCTGTTTCAATACCATTCAGTGCATACCTCTTATTCTAGGGGTGTAAGTACAATAATAAGATCTGGTGCATGTTTCTCCTGCAGGGAAGCCAACATAGATACAGAGGGACGGTACGTGTTTCTGAACTGCCAGATAGAGAACAAACCATATATTGTGGCCAATCTTTATATTCCGCCTCCTTTAAGATGGAGGTTCTATATAAATTGGCAGAGTTTCTCAAAGATAAAGAGGACATACTGGTTATAGTGGTGGGGGACTTTAACAAAGTTATTGATAAGAGCAAAGATCGATTCCCCCGAGGAAACAATCTGACAAAGTTTCTGATGGACGGTTGGCCCAATTTATGGAAGAGCTGGAATTGTGTGATATCTGGAGAACCTGAAACCCAATGAGGCAGCAATACTCATGTCTCTCTAGTTCATATGCAACATTGTCAAGAATAGACATGGCTTTTGGAAACGGGGATATGGTACAGCTGGTAAAAAGCATAGTATACGCTGCTAGGGCAGTGTCTGACCACTTACCATTAATAATGACAATTCAGTTGGAAGGTCAGAACCCCCCGAGAGCGTGGAGTATAAGTCCATTTTGGTTGGAGTTAATGAGGGGACCAACAGAGGTAACACTAAAATTAAAGGAATTTGTAACATTGAATAAGGGCTCCGCAAGTGCCGGGATAGTGTGGGATACTTTGAAGGCTTTCCTCAGAGGGTTAATAATACAACAGAAGATCAAAAGTAAGTCCAGGGAGTGGGTGGAGGTCACTGGGAGGGAAGCTGTGGAGTCTGAAAATCAGTATGTGGTAGATCCAACCCTGGAAAAAAAAGAGAGGTGGCTTAAAAGTCAACAAAAATACCATAACATGATTACTAGAAAGGCAGAAAATAAGCGTCTTTTTCAATCCCAACGTACCTTTGCTGAGGGGGAGTGTGCAGGCTGTTTTTTGGCTCGGTTGGTGAAGACCAACAACTCCCCATCAGTAATCGCAGCCATTCGGATGCCAGGGGGAGAAATTACTTCTCGGACCCCTGAAATACTTGACGCATTTAGACAGTACTATGCGAACCTATACAAATCCAGGAGGGGAGAAGTGGCAAGAGATATAGATCGCTTCTTTAGGGGTATTGAGGTACCAGCTCTTTCACAAAGGGAAAAAAAAATGAGCTAGAAGCCCCCATAACTCTGGAGGAACTGCAAAGCGTAGTGGCTGAGATGGCTAACCAGAAGTCCCCCAGCCCAGATGGTCTTCCCACAGAAATTTATAAGCGGTACGGTGAGGTGATGCATTCAGATCTATTGAGGATGCTAGGGGAGGTGGCTGTGGGGGGGAGGATGCCCTCTTCAATGGCAGAAGCTACAAAAGTGTTTATCCCAAAAGAAGGGAAAGATCAAATGGATACCTCGTCCTATAGGCCAATATCCCTACTGTGTTCAGATGCAAAAATACTGGCAAAAGTGCTGGCCGCTAGGGTGAAAAAATATATACAAAAACTTATACACCCAGATCAATCTGGGTTTATTCCCAATAGATCTACTAACATTTATGTAAGGCGAGTATACCTGAACCTTCAGATCCCGACAATAAATGGGGGTTCACGAGCGGTCGTCTCTTTGGATGCTGCCAGAGCTTTCGATAGCTTGGAGTGGGACTATTTGTGGCGGGCTCTGGAGGTGTTTGGGTTTGGACCCACTTTTATAGGCTGGGTGAAAGCACTTTATAAGACACCAAGCGCTAAGATAAGGATTAATAATACATACTCTGATCCGATCCAGCTGGAGAGGGGAACACGGCAAGGATGTCCCCTGTCACCTCTATTGTTTGCTTTAGCAATAGAACCATTAGCAATTGCAATTAGATCTGCAAGGGGTATTGTCATGAAGATCCTGCCAGTAATCAGCGATCCAGATGCAGGGGGACACGGCCGCGGGTTCCACTGCGCATGCGCGCGTTCACGGGTGCTGCCACGCACGGGCACGCGAGCGCACACTCCTGCTAGTGCCAGGCGGGCTATTTAAACCGGCCTGTCACTCTATCCCCGCTGTCTGCTCTACAGCGTTCCGTGTGCTTGACCTGATCTGACCTGTGTTCTCTGCTATCTGACCCGGCTTCCTGTTAGACCATCCTGCTATCCGCCTGCACCAGACCCTCTTGGCTTGCCTGACCATCCCTCTGTGTTGTCCCTGGTACCTCTGCTGATCGACCGAGACCGACCTCCGGCTTGCTGACCACCCCTCAGTCTGATACCTGTATCCAGCCTGCTACCTGCTGCTTTGTTCCTGGTTCCAGTCCAGCGTTCCAGCCTGCTACTTGCTACCTTGTTCCTGGTTCCAGTCCAGCGTTCCAGCCTGCTACTTACTACCTTGTTCCTGGTTCCAGTTCAGCGTTCCATCCTGCTACTTGCTGCCTTGTTCCTGATTCCAGTCCAGCGTTCCAGGCTACTACCTGCTGCTTTGTTCCTGGTTCCAGTTCAGCGTTCCAGGCTACTACCTGCTGCTTTGTTCCTGGTTCCAGTCCAGCGTTCCAGTCTACTACCTACTGCTTGTTCCTGGTTCCAGTCCGGCCTACTTACCTGCCTACTTACCTGCTCCCTTACCTGCTGTGGCTCTGGGTCCTCTCTGCATTCTGGCCTCATCTTCAGCTTTGGATCCAGAGGGTGCCATCACTCCTGTATTTCCGGTGACTGTCGATCCTGCCAGGCACCCATACCTCTCCTCACTCCTGGCCTTCTGTCTCCATTCCAGAGGAACAGGAGTGGGAGCTGTAAGGGAGGTCCTTCTCTGCACTTCGGGCTCAAAACCTACCAGGTACGTGACTGTAGCAGACAGCCATGTCTGAGCCTGAGCAGGGAACGTCTCCAATGGAAGAACTTTGTGCACACCTGGCAGGATTGACTGAAGCAGTCAAAAGTCTTCAGCAAGGATACACCAGGCTGGAGGAACGAGTGTTAACCTTGTCTAACCCTATTGGGGCTCAGGGAGTTTCTTCCGCTCCTGCTCCTTCAGTCGGGTCTTCCTCAACAGTGGTGATGCTCCCTCCAGAACCCAAGGTCCCGACGCCTGAACGTTTCTCCGGAAATTGCCTTAAATTCAGGGCCTTCTGCAACTCCTGTGAATTGTTCTTTGCTCTTCACCCACGTACCTTTTCCCTGGAGGCTACTAAGGTGGGCTATGTAATCTCTCTGCTTTCTGGTGACCCCCAAACCTGGGCCCACCGTCTCTTGGAGCAAAAGGACGTATCCCTGACTAATCTCTCCACTTTCCTTGACGCACTAGGTCAGCTGTACGATGACCCCCAGCTGTCCGTGACTGCAGAAGCGGCTTTGCACAGCCTTCAACAGGGTCGCAGGGCTGCAGAGGACTATGTGGCGGAATTCAGAAAATGGAGTGCGGACACAAATTGGAATGATGCGGCTCTCCGCTATCAGTTTCGAATGGGACTTTCTGATCCTCTGAAGGATGAATTGGCCAGGGTGGGTACTCCACAAACCTTGAATGCATTGATTGATCTCACCATCCAGATCGATCGACGTCTAAGAGAGCGTAGGACTGAGAGAGCTATGGGAACTTCTCGCCCAACTTGGGTTACCCCTAAAGTTCCCCATCATATATCACCAGCACCACCAATCTCTACGTTTAACCCACCTGAGCCAATGCAGTTAGGGGTTCTGCGGCCTTCTCTTACCCAGGAGGAACGACAACGTTGTCGAGTGAATAATTTGCGCCTGTATTGTGGGGAACCTGGGCACTATGTCAGGAACTGTCCCCTTAAACTCCGTAAGTGCCTATCCCTGTCCACTGACTATGTTGCACCCCTGGCTAAGAACACTACTCACCTTGCCCTTTCTATCCTGTTACAGCTTCCAGGAGAGACTCTGCAAATAACCGCCATTATTGACTCTGGAGCTTGCAGTTGTTTCATGGACTCTCGTTTCGCTACCCAACATCAGATACCTCTGTTGCCTAAGGCCCGTGGACTGTCCATCTATCTAGCTGATGGAACTGCCATTAAGTCTGGGCCTGTTACCCAAGAGACTGTTCCAATACCCGTCTCCATTGCTCATCAAGAACTGTTACGCCTAGATATCATCGCTTCACCTCTGTTCCCCATAATCCTCAGCATGCCATGGTTACAGGCCCACAATCCTGACATTAATTGGATCACAGGTGAAGTTACCTTTTCTTCCCCATATTGCCAACAGTCTTGTAGACTTCAGAACACTCAGGAGAACCCTACCCTGCTCTGTTTGAACACAGATCCTAGTCTACACCTTTGCAACCCTTCTGCATATCATGACTTTTTAGATGTATTCAGTAAGCAGGGGGCAGAGGCCTTACCCCCTCACCAGGCCTATGACTGTCCTATCGAGTTACTCCCCGGTGCTGAGATACCTTTTGGAAGAATATTTCCTCTGACGGAGGTGGAACAAGGGGCTTTAAAAGAGTATATCGATGAGGATCTAAAGAAAGGCTTCATTCGTCCATCCACGTCTCCAGCAGGTGCAGGTATCTTCTTCGTACAAAAGAAAGACAAGACTCTCAGACCATGTGTAGATTACCGCGAGCTGAACAAAATTACGATAAAGAACCGTTACCCTCTTCCCCTGGTACCAGAATTGTTCCAAAGACTTGGGTCAGCTATCATATTCACTAAACTTGACCTCCGCAGAGCCTACAATTTGGTTCGTATTAGGGATGGAGACTTGTGATGCCGTTCGGTCTGTGCAATGCCCCTGCTACATTTCAGTACTTCATCAACGATGTGTTACGAGACTTTCTAGACCTGTTTGTTATCGTCTATTTAGACGACATACTAATTTTTTCTTGTTCCCTTGAATCCCATTGCAGGCATGTCAGAAGTGTGTTGGCCCGGCTTCGACAACACGGTCTATATGCAAAAGCTGAGAAATGTGAATTTGAACAGGAAAGTATTCCATTTTTGGGGTTAATCATTTCCACTAAAGGCATTAAAATGGACCCTCAAAAGGTCACTGCAGTGCTAGACTGGCCAGTCCCGACAGATAAAAAGGGAATCCAGCGATTCGTTGGATTTGCTAATTTTTATCGTAAATTTATTAAGGGGTTTTCAGCCATCATCACACCCATCACACAGCTAACTAAACAGGGTACACGCTTCCACTGGTCTGCCGAGGCTCAAAAGGCTTTTGAGACTCTCAAGGGCCTTTTTACTTCTGCTTCCGTACTAAAGCATCCAGATTCCTCTCTGCCATTTGTACTAGAGGTGGACGCGTCCGAAATTGCAGTAGGGGCAGTGTTGTCCCAAAGACAGGGAACGAAGGGCCTGTTATATCCTGTGGCCTTCTTCTCTCGTAAATTGTTCACGGCAGAGAGAAATTATGATGTAGGTGACAGAGAGTTATTAGCTATCAAGTCAGCATTGGAGGAGTGGCGCTACCTGTTAGAGGGTGCCGCTCATCCAGTCTTAATTTTCACAGACCATAAGAACCTGGAGTATTTGAGGTCTGCAAAAAGGTTGAAGCCACGCCAAGCCAGGTGGGCTCTCTTTTTCTCCAGGTTCTCCTTTCATGTCACTTATCACCCTGGCTCCAAGAATACCAAGCCTGATGCCCTATCCAGAATGTTTCACAAGCCTCAAGAAGTTTCCCCTCCGGATACCATTCTGTCTCCGGGGAATTTTCTTTTGCTTCAGGGAGACCTGCTTTCCCAGATTAAGCAGGCCTCCGCAGAATTGAGATCTTCCATTAGGTCAGAACTTCAAGTTAAGGATGGGTTACTGTGGCATGAGAATAGGATCTTTATACCTGAAGAACTACGAATTTCAGTACTAGAACTCTGTCATGACCATGCATTGGCTGGGCATTTCGGAGTGGCTAAAACTACTGATCTGGTACAACGTACCTTTTGGTGGCCTCAGTTACGTGAATACTGTAGGAGATTTGTGGAATCCTGTACCACTTGTATCAGGAACAAGGGGCACAGGACCAAGGCATGGGGTTTGCTAAAACCATTACCTGTCCCGGATAGGCCTTGGAAGATGCTTTCTATAGATTTTATTGTGGAATTACCTACGGCTGGGGGCTTCACCTCATATTTTGTCATAGTAGACCGGTTGTCGAAGATGGCCCACTTTGTCCCTATGAAGGGCACCCCCTCAGCTACAGAAACGGCACAGGCATTTATTAAAGAAGTCATCAGGCTCCATGGGGTACCAGTTAATATTGTTTCAGATCGGGGGGTACAGTTTACCTCCCGATTCTGGAGGTCTCTGTGCAAAACGTTGAAGATTGAACTCTCATTTTCATCTGCTTATCACCCCCAGACTAATGGGCAAACAGAGAGAACAAACCAGACTCTTGAACAATATTTACGATGTTTCTCTTCATTTGCCCAAGATGATTGGATTTCTGTTCTTCCATTGGCTGAGTTCGCCTATAACAACTCTATCCATTCCGCTATCAAACAGACTCCGTTTTTTGGAAATTATGGTTTCCACCCTTCATTTCTGCCAAATTCTATTCCAGAGTGCACAGTACCCGCAGTTCAGGAGAGGTTGGACTTCTTCACTTCCAACAATCAAGTTTTGCAGGAGACCAGGACACAGGAGTATAATAAAGCAACTTTTGATAAGAAGAGGCGAGGTGAGCTGTTACTTACACCCGGGGACCAGGTATGGTTGTCTACAGTTAATCTCAGGATGGCTTGCCCATCAAAGAAATTGGGTCCCAAATTTCTTGGACCATTTCCTGTCAAGCGAAAAATTAATGAGGTGGCATACGAACTTGAACTTCCAGATTCATTAAAAGTGCATCCAGTATTCCATGTGTCTTTACTCAGACCCTCTGTTTCTAACCCATTTCCAGGTCAAAGTACGGATCCTCCTGATCCAATTTTGGTAGATGGGGAGGAGGAATTCGAGGTGGAGGCTATCATGGACCATAGGAGAAGAGGTAACCAAGATCAATTTCTAATAAAATGGAGGGGGTTCGGCCCAGAAGAAAATTCTTGGGAACCCGAGGATAATATTCATGCTGAAAATCTTTTACAATCCTTTAAAAGAGCCCCTCCGGAGAAATTTCTCCAAAGGGGCATCCGGAGGCTGCCCCTTGGGGGGGACAATGTCATGAAGATCCTGCCAGTAATCAGCGATCCAGATGCAGGGGGACACGGCCACGAGTTCCACTGCGCATGCGCGTGCGTTCACGGGTGCTGCCACGCACGGGCACACGCGTGCGCGCACTCCTGCTAGTGCCAGGCGGGCTATTTAAACCGGCCTGTCACACTCTATCCCTGCTGTCTGCTCTACAGCGTTCCGTGTGCTTGACCTGATCTGACCTGTGTTCTCTGCTATCTGACCCGGCTTCCTGTTAGACCATCCTGCACCAGACCCTCTTGGCTTGCCTGACCATCCCTCTGTGTTGTCCCTGGTACCTCTGCTGATCGACCGATACCGACCTCCGGCTTGCTGACCACCTCTCAGTCTGATACCTGTATCCAGCCTGCTACCTGCTGCTTTGTTCCTGGTTCCAGTCCAGCGTTCCAGCCTGATACTTGCTACCTTGTTCCTGGTTCCAGTCCAGTGTTCCAGCCTGCTACTTGCTACCTTGTTCCTGGTTCCAGTCCAGCGTTCCAGCCTGCTACTTGCTGCCTTGTTCCTGATTCCAGTCCAGTGTTCCAGGCTACTACCTGCTGCTTTGTTCCTGGTTCCAGTCCAGCGTTCCAGGCTACTACCTGCTGCTTGTTCCTGGTTCCAGTCCAGCGTTCCAGGCTACTACCTGCTGCTTTGTTCCTGGTTCCAGTCCAGTATTCCAGGCTACTACCTGCTGCTTGTTCCTGGTTCCAGTCCAGCGTTCCAGGCTACTACCTGCTGCTTTGTTCCTGGTTCCAGTCCAGCGTTCCAGGCTACTACCTGCTGCTTTGTTCCTGGTTCCAGTCCAGCGTTCCAGGCTACTACCTGCTGCTTTGTTCCTGGTTCCAGTCCAGCATTCCAGTCTACTACCTACTGCTTGTTCCTGGTTCCAGTCCGGCCTACTTACCTGCCTACTTACCTGCTCCCTTACCTGCTGTGGCTCCGGGTCCTCTCTGCATTCCGGCCTCATCTTCAGCTTTGGATCCAGAGGGTGCCATTACTCCTGTATTTCTGGTGACTGTCGATCCTGCCAGGCACCCATACCTCTCCTCACTCCTGGCCTTCTGTCTCTATTCCAGAGGAACAGGAGTGGGAGCTGTAAGGGAGGTCCTTCTCTGCACTTCGGGTTCAAAACCTACCAGGTACATGACAGTTATACAGAGGTTTAAAAGAGAGATGGGAGAAGAAAGGATTGCATTATATGCAGATGACATCTTGTTCTTCCTCTGAGATATAGATGCATCCCTGGCGGGGGTTATGAACATAGTGGAGGAGTTTGGGAAGCTCTCAGGTCTGGTAATTAACTGGGAGAAGTCAGCCCTGATGCCTGTAGATACAATAGATCTTTTCCCATCCTCGGTCGGGCAACTAAGAGTGGTAGACAAGATGAAGTATTTAGGAGTATGGTTAACAAGGGACCCAGGTCAGTATATTGAGGATATTCTTGCTCCCCTTCTGCTTAAATTTCAGTGGAAGTGTGATATCTGGAGTTGTCTTCCTCTGTCAGCAGCTGGAAGAATTAACCTCATTAAAATGATCTGAATGCCCCAACTCTTGTATCAGCTACATAATTCTCGAGTTTGGATCGGAGTGAGATGGTTCAAAAAAATTGAAACATTGTTCCGGGAACTAATCTGGAAGAAGGGGCAGACTCGTATTAGCTTACAGATACTACAGCTACCAATAAAAGAGGGAGGAGCGGCAGTTCCACACCCGCTCAGTTATTTTTTGGCTGCCCAGTTGCAGCATCTCAGGGGATGTAATATACCAGGGGAGAGTAAAAAAAATGCACAAATGATGCTGCAGGAAGCCTTGCATAGCAGTTTGGTGGAAGCTCTGGAGGTGGACTCCCTACTCGCTGGATGCCCCACATTAAAACTAATAACAAAAGTATGGCAGGCGGCCAGGGTAGTAATGGGATACATGGGGTTAACAGAATATACCCCAATTTGGGACAACAAGCAATTTCCAGATTTGATCCCATTGGGTAAAATAAATGAGTGGGAGGTTTGTGGTATCAGAAACCTTTTGCAACTATATGATGGGAGTACGTTGAAATCATTCGAGGAGTTGAGGGGTGAGTACGGTATCCCAAACCAATCATTCTACCGGTATCTTCAAATTAGACATGCACTGAATGCCCACTTTAAAACACAAAGGGTAGAATGGTATAAAGTACCTCTTATACAAAAAATAGCTATGACAAGATCCTGCAAAGAGATATATGAACAGATATGTAGTAAAACCATTAATGGGGAAAGACTGGCTAAAACTAAGAAGGGATGGGAAGAGGACCGGGGGGAAAAAATAACAGGAAAAAAGTGGAGAAGGATATTGGACTTGAGCTCCCAGGTGTCAGTCTCCCCCTCACAGAAAATATTGCAGCTATTTTTGCTACATAGAGTTTACCACACTCCTAAGAAGCTTTTTCGGTACAGATACAGAGCTGACGACAAATGCCCAAGGTGTCAAGGAATAGGGGATTTGATTTATATAATCTGGAGGTGCCCAAAACTATTCAGGTACTGGACAGAGATAATGGAGTATATTAATAGTACCTTTGGGCTTAGGTTAGACCTGAATGGTGCTATATGTCTGTTGGGGAAAATAGAGGAAAATAATGTGCCCAAAAAGAGTAAAATTGCAGTGATAAGATGTTTTTTCCAAGCTTGAAAGATAATAGCTCAGAACTGGCAATCAGTGAGACCCCCCACATCAGAAGAATGGACTAAAGTGATGGATGCCACAGTATGGAGGGAAAAAGTGGTATTTGTTAGATGGAGGAAACTGGAAAATTTTTTAATGATGTGGAAGCCCTGGTTAGATAAAATGGGATGTCCCCTTTAAAGGGAATAACTAGGGAGAGGAGATCTTATTGAAAGACAAGGATGATATTATTGGAAAATAAGGGGGGAGTGGAGAGGACGAAGGGAAGTGGCAAATAAGAGTGAGAGGAGAGAAATAAGAATACATAATATATCTGTTATTATCTGTTATTTAAATAGACACGGTGTATGGAAGGGACAGTTGCACTTTATAAAAAAAGACTAGGGAGGGAGGAGAGGGGAGGGAGGGGTTATAAAAGGATAGAGGGGTCACAAAAGGTTAGAGAACCACAGAGGAGATGGAGCTGAAGTATTGGTAGTTTTTGTGTGTCTTCTAAATATTCCTTTTTTTCCCCTTTTAAAGGAAGTAAATACAAACTGGGTATATTAATGTATTAAAGGTTATTTAAGTGTGAATTTATACACAACATTGTAAAGATGTTCTAATAGTATGTATACGAAAATAAATAAGTTAACAAAAAATGGTGGGTGTTGCAATTTTTTTTTTCACACAGTATTTGCGCAGCAATTTTTCAAACGCAATTTTTTTGGAAAAAACACACTTTTTAATTTTATATTAATTTTCAACATATCCATTAAAACTGGCTTCCTATCACAAATATATTAATATATTCATCAAAATAGATACATCCTTATATATAACACCTTTCTCCCCAACAAAAGAAGAAAAAAAAGGGGGAAACACAATTTAATCTTAGCTTAACCCTCCCCCCAACCGTCTTTTCTCTTCCTCCTCCAAATGTAATGTGTTCATTGTGTTTAACACCCCCCCTACACCAAAAAAAACTGTCTTGTCATATTTCTTTTCAAACGTTTCATCATGAATTAAAATAAATAAATAAACACATTTAGGAGGCTTCTCTGAGCCATCTCAATCCCACTCTTAAACACCAAACAAAATATTAAAAAATAGCGTACAAGGCTTCTAAGAGCCATACTTCCTTCTTATCAACCTAAAGTGAGTATCTACCCCGTCTTCCCTTTACCATATCTGTTCTATCCCTCCCCTTTTCCCCCCACCCCTTATCCCCTCTCAATATCCATTTCAGTTATACAAAAAAATCATTTATACCACTCTATACATCTGGAGGAAAAAATAAGGAAGACAGATAGAGGAGAGAGACAAATCAAAAAAAAATGTATAATATATATTTCATATATTTCCCCTTCCCCCGGGGACACCTGTTTCCAAACTCAGAGACTATGCGGCTCTCTACATCATTACTCTATCCAATCTTCATAGAGCTATGTTCCAATCCTGCCCATATTTCACTGAATTTATCCTTCCTATCTTTCACTGCATGTACCCATCTTTCAGCCTCCATTATAAAATTGACCTCTTTCTTCCAGTCCAACAAAGTTGGACATCTAGTTTGTTTCCATAGCCTAGGTATTAATAGTTTGTCAGCACTTAATAAATATGGAATAATGCTTTTCTTATAGGATCTGATTGACATTGGGTTTCCGTGGAACAGAAAATTCAAAGGCGTCAAATCCATGGGTCCGGGGGACATCTTCCCGACCCATGGGGCAATCGCTTCCCAAAACACCTTAATCCTGGGGCACGACCACCATAGATGGAGGTGGGTGCCTCTCTGCCTACACCCTCTCCAACATCTGGCATCCGCTGTCCGGTACATCTGTGCCAGCCTAGCTGGGGTCTGATACCACCTGGTCAAGAATTTATACAACATCTCTTGGATCCGTTAACTTATAGATGTAGACTGCGTCGAGACAATAAGCTTCTTAATTTGTGCTGCATTAAAACTTTGTCCTAATTCTCCTTCCCATTCTTTAAAAAAATATGGAACCATTTTGTTTTGTGTCGCGAGAACTAATCTATACATCTGTGATAACAGATGTCTGGCGCTAACTATCTTTACGCACATAGATTCGAATACAGTGAGAGAATTTGATGGTCTCATCAGAGGTTTCAGCTTATTGAAAAAACACACCAATTGATGGTATCTCCACTTCTCTATATGTACCTTCCCCATTTTCACTATCACATCTCGTAAGGGAGCCAACATTCCGTATGGGGCAAATTTACCACATGTCATATCCCCATCCCTAAAATGAATTTTGCGCAATATTGATAATAAATAAATAAATCAACCTTTATAGAATTGTGAAAAAGCAAGCAGAGTATCAAACTATTAGGATAGTGGTTGCTCAAGATATTGCTGCAAGGATCAAATATCTCTTTATTGCAGCATATAGCTCTAGCCACTAATTTACCAATTAAAGTGATAAATGTTAAATCTACAAATAACGTGAATACAATCAAAACTCCTACAGTGAGAATATAAATAGGTCTAAAGTAACCGTGAATAAAAAGCAAAACTTCCTATGGCCATTAATAAATAATTGAATGATTTGTGCAAACTCCGCTGTGAATATTTAGTATAAAACATCAGCCATAGTACCAACAATTGCAAAATGCGTGCCAAAAAAAGTCCACTTAGTGCTCAAATTAAGGTGCAAATATTAATATGGCAAGTTCTTAAAGGAAATCGATGGGTTGCAGTATAAAAACAGTCTATAAAAGATTCTTCTATTCAACTCTTGCATATAAAATAATCTGGATAAATATCCCTGCTGGTAGTGTCTCCTACTGTGGTCTCACAGAACCCTCACCTTCAATTAGTAAAAAAACAGGCATTCAGTGATGTAGGATATCTGCTGTGATGGTTGTCACTGGGGACCCCAGATGAAGACACGTGACGTTAACGCGTAGGGATTGGCTGGAGCGGTACACAGAAGTTGAAGCATAAGTGAGAGGGCGCTGAGAACGCCAGATCTTTTTTACATTATTCTGCCTGTTTTTAAATGACTAAATGTAAGAGTATTACCTATAATAAATACCCCTATCCGATTTTAAAACTATATCACGCTAGTGGAGCCTTCTTTTCTCCTCCTCCCCTATTTGTTTTATCTCCACCATTGCTGAGATAATTAAAGTGGACTTTTTTGGCACGCATTTTGCAATTGTTGGTACTATGGCTGATGTTTTATACTAAATATTCACAGCAGTGTTTGCACATATCAATCAATTATTTATTAATGGCCGTAGGAAGTTTTGCTTTTTATTCACGGTTACTTTAGACCTATTTATATTCTCACTGTAGGAGTTTTGATTGTATTCACGTTATTTGTAGATTTAACATTTATCACTTTAATTGGTAAATTAGTGGCTAGAGCTATATGCTGCAATAAAGAGATATTTGATCCTTGCAGCAATATCTTGAGCAACCACTATCCTAATAGTTTGATACTCTGCTTGCTTTTTCACAATTCTATAAAGGTTGATTTATTTATTTATTATCAATATTGCGCGAAATTCATTTTATTCATTATTTCACTGAGTGTTGGTGTGAACACCCTCATTTTGCTGCAATATTGCCACTTTATTTACCTTATGATTTTATTCACTTTACAATAGTCCAGGTACTATTGGTACATTTATCATCCGACGAGCGCGAAGGACACCATATAGTTTTTATATCCCCATCCCTCCCTCAGGCTCCCAAAGATCTGACCTCCTCTCCCGGAGGAAACCAATGGTACCCCTCCAATGGAGTCTTGGGGGATATTGGTGGGGCGTAATTCCCTAGTTGGTTTAACTTGTCCCATATCAATAGAGTGGTCTGGGTTAATGGTGACGTCCATTTTGAGAGGCCCCTGTTCCAGCGAAACCCATATTTTATTTAAGGGGTCGTGACACCAGTTCAGGATCCGCACCAGGATGATCGCCCTATAATATAAGGCTACATCTGGTAGTCCCATTCCTCCTTCCACCTTGCCTCTGCGTAGAATATCATGTGCCAGCTTGGGATGTTTGCCATTCCATACAAATGATATAAAGGCCTTCAGTAGGGTTTTAAAAAAACTCTGTGGAAGTGTAATAGGTACCGTGTGTAAGATATAGTTTATTTTAGGTAGTACACTCATCTTTATGGCGCTGACCCTTCCAAACCATGTAAAAAAACAGCCCTTCCATTTCTGCAGGTCCCATACTATCCCTGTCACTAGAGAGCGATAATTCAAGTCATACAAGAATTTGGAATCTGCAGTGATATGTACTCCCAAATAGACCAGTGAGTGTTTGTTCCAAATAAAGGGCTTACAATTTTGCAAGGTCTTTTTCATCTCTAGGGGGACATGACTGGGTAAAAGCAAAGACTTTTCAAAGTTTATTTTGAAGTTGGATAGAACTCCAAACTTAGAAACCTCTGCCATCAAAACCGGCAATGATGTCTGCGGTAAGGAGAGGTAGAATAACAAGTCATCGGCATATGCCGAGACTTTATGTTCTGCCGGTCCAATCCATATCCCTAAAATCTCAGTATTTTTTATTACTTTACAAAGGAATGGTTCCAATATCATGGCAAACAGTAACCGGGACAGTGGGCACCCTTGTCTCGTGCCATTTCATATTTGAAAGTAGTCCGACAGTATGCTGTTCACCTTCACTCTCATTCCTGGGGTCGCATACAGTGCTGAGACCCATCCCATCATGCTCCCTCCCAGACCCATCCCCCTCAACACTTCAGTCATAAATACCCAGTTCACCCTGTCAAACGCCTTTTCGGCATCCATTGACAATGTCACTCTTGGGGCTTTATCAGGGCCGTGTTGCATCCAATGGAGGATGTGTAAACCCTGGATGGTGTTATCTCTGGCCTTGCGGCCCTTCATGAAGCCCGTCTGATCAGGGTGAACTAGCTTCACTCTATGATCCTGTAGGCGAAGGGCCAGAATTTTGGCTAAAAGCTTGGTGTCTGAGTTTAGCAGGGAGATGGGTCTGTAGTTAGCGCAATGCTGGGGGTCTTTTCCTGGTTTAGAGAGTACCCTGATGTAGTCCAGTAACGCTTCCGGGGGTTGAGGATTAGAGGCAATAATTGAATTAAAGTAATTACATAATGGGCCCCCTAATCTAAGAATAAATTTCTTATAATATAAATTTGTGAACCCGTCCAGTACTGGACTTTTACCTATTGACAAAGTCGATATAGCTTTGTTTATTTCACTAATGGAGATTGGTCTATCTATTTCCTCGATCACCACTGACGGCAGTGAGGGTAGCGCCGAGTTTGCTATATTATCTCGGATCTCTGCTATATGCTGTTCATCCGTGGTATTCGACGAAACAGGTTGGATATTATATAACGCCTCATAAAATTTGTGAAATTCTGCCGCAATGGCCTGGGTTTCCACTATCTTTTTATTTTGGACTGTTAAATTATGAACATGTCTGGATTCTTGCTGTTTTTAAGCTGTCTAGCTAACAGCCGGACACATTTATTGCCATGCTCATAAAACCGATGTGCGTAATATCTATACTTATTTTTAGCTTTATGGTCCAGGCATTATGCTAAATTACGTTGCAGGTCCTCCAATTGTTGGACATCTGCTGGGTCAAAATGTCTTTTATGTTTAATCTCTTCCAACAAATCTGTTATTTCTTTTTGTTTCTCTTTTTTAATCTGAGACCCATAAGCTATCAGTTCACCCCTGATCACTGATTTATGGGCTTCCCAGACAGCCTGCTCAGACACCTATCCTGGCTTGTTTATTTCAAAGTATGTTTTTATCTTGAAAGATAATGCCTCCACCATGCTTTTATCATCCAATAGTGATTCATTTAACCGCCAGGTTTGTTCTAGATGGCCTACAAGAACTGGTAGGGGAGTCACCGTGATAGGGGCATGGTCTGATATAGTTATTGATTCTATAGTAAATGAACGGGTCTTTTCAAGATAAAACTGGTCCACAAAAAAAAGGTATATGAAAAAAGGGGCCATGTATTTTAGAGTAGTAACTATAGTCCCTTATCCCATTATGTGTTATACTCCATCCATCCACCAAATGCAAAGAACGCAGAAGCTGCTTTAAATGTTTTAAATCTTTAAAAGATATGGGAGTTTTGCCCGTTGATGTGTCTATATTTGAGTCTAGGGTAAGATTAAAGTCCCCCCTCAGAATCAAAAATCCCTTCCTAAACTTCCCCAGCAGCTTCAGGGTCTTTACCAAAAAGTTGACCATTCCTGTATTTGGCACATAGACTAAAGCAAATGTATAACAGTAACCATGTAACCTCCCCTTTACAAAAAGAAAACAACCTTCAGGGTCCGATTGTGAGGCTATTACCACCATTGGACATGTCTTTCTAAAAGTTATTGTCACCCCCTAGCAATTTTTTGGGAAAAAACACACTTTTTAATTTTAATGCACTAAAATACACTATATTGCCTGTGACAGAACCCACTGTCACTGTGTATTTTGAAGGGTGCTGTGGGCTGGCATCCTACCCACAGACTATGGCCCAGCAGAGAACGTGAGATTTGAAGAGCTATTTGCAGTCTCCCACCACCTGGAGAAGATGCCACCTCCAGACATTTTTGTCCACGGTCGCCGGTTCATCGGAACCGGGTTCATGCGGCATATGTGGCTGGGCTCGTGCAGTAGTTTTCAGGTACCTAAATCTATTGGCCCGGCTGGGCTAAATATATACTTTTGTTCCACAAACAATGTATTTTTAACTGATAAAGGCATATACAAGATGGCGGTATTCCCAAAGCATGGGGCTTTGAGACTTAGGGACAAAATGGCATTGAGATAATGTAATGTAATGCTACATCCCTTCTCCCCCCCCTCTTGTTGCTGTGTTTAATTGTGTTGGGTCATGGCATGTAGACAAAAGGTCTGAACTGAAGACACATCCCAGCAGGGGATGTGTAAGGAGGGGCTGCCTGCTTATCATAATCCCTTCTGGTGTTTAAACTTTAGTTGTTTGAATATACAAGTGTTGAGTTTCCATTGGTTCTTCCTTGTCCCCTACCCCCTCTATAACAAGGCTAAGAGGAGTGTCCCTAACTTTGTTTAAAGGTGAATGTTTTGTATTTAATAAACAGTTTTATGCTCTGGATGTTTAACCCTCAACACCTGTGTGGCTTGTCTCGTGATTGAGGGGTTAAGAGCTGGTTATGGCGAGTCTGCAGGCTGTGGGTGCGTTTGGAGGACAGGAGAAACAGGTCTGGCAGAGATGCCCAGCAGAGGTATCTAAGATCCATCACATTGCCCAAATGTTTGGTGAAATAAAAAAGATGATCTTAGGCCGAGTACATGGATACCAAACACGACATGCTTTAAAATTGCACACAAACGTGCAGCGGCGACATACTACATACATTTTTAAAAGCCTTTAAAAGCCTTTACAGGTTACCATTTTAGATTTACAGATTACTGCCCTCGATCTAACCTTCACGGTGATACCTCACATGCATGGTGCAATTGCTGTTTAGATAAGACACAAGACTGGCGCTCGCCTTTGCACGGGGGGGACAGGGTTTTTTTATTATTTATTTTGCTTTTTTATTATATTTTGAAACTGTTCCTTTCATTTTTTTTATAATTTTTATTGTTATCTCAGGGAATGTAAATATCCCCTATGATAGCAAGAGGTGGTGACAGGTACTCTTTTTTGAAAAAAATGGCGTCTATTAGACCCTAGATCCCTAGACCCTAATGAGCTATCACCATCCCTCCATAAGCATCCTAGCGATACAGCCATAGTCCACACTTCCTTTGCACCTAAATCCTCGTTCTTCCCACATTGGGCCAAAGGCAAATATATATCGACCTTCTATGATGTGGTCTTTGAATCCTTTAAAACGAGATTTCATCACACCAATACTAAAGGTAATAAATTTAACAAATATCTTGATCCGCTGGGGCTATCCGTCAATAGTCTTAAGCAGAATCAGGATGTCATCATTCGGAAAGCCGATAAGGGCGGTAGCCTGGTCATCCAAAATAGAGAGGACTACATTGCCGAAGCAATGAGACTATTGGGGGACACAGATACCTATGTCAGACTCAATAGAGATCCCATTATCGAATACACGAAAGATCTGAAACTACTCCTAGACAAGGCCCTACTGGATGGGGTCCTTACTAAAAGCGAGTATTACTTCCTCTACAATAGACATGCTCTAACCCCACATTTCTATCATATACCTAAGGTGCATAAGAGTGAGGTCAATCCTCCGGGTAGACCTATTATTGCAGGTATTGATAGTATTACAAGTAATGTGGGTTGCTATATCGATCATTTCTTGCAGGGAATAGTGACCAGCCTTCCATCTTTCGTCAGGGATTCGAGCCATATGCTGGAAATACTGTCCCATTATGTTTGGCAACCTAGGTACAAATGGCTTTCCCTAGATGTAGCCTCGCTCTATACATCAATTGACCATATTTATGGCCTTAGGGCGGCCAATCACTATGTGTACAAAGAGGGTGCCCCCATTCAGTGCAGGCTAAATTTGTACTTGACTGTGTTGAATACTCTCTCACGCACAACCACTTTTCTTTCCTTGGAGAGCACTATTTGCAGAAGAAGGGCACTGTTATGGGGGCTAGGTTCGCCCCAAGCTATGCCAACATTTTTATGGGATACTGGGAAGAACAGTATATTTGGAACAATAACCATATGGGGTGAACTTGGTCCTCTACGCCAGATATATTGATGACATCCTTATCATTTGGGATGGGTCTGATCAGGAATTGCATCTCTTCCTTGACCACTGCAGAGAGAACCCCTTTGGGATCAGTTTCACTCATGTCATCAGTAGTGAGAGCCTTGTCTTTTTGGATCTTGAACTTAGGAGTGACTTTGATGGTAATATCCTCTCTAGAACACATTTTAAACCCAGTGGTGGTAACTCCTTCTTGCATGCTGATAGCAATCACCATCCTAGATGGATCAGAAACGTGCCGTTTGGACAGTTCTGCCACCTGAAGCGTACTTGCACTAAGAAATGTGACTACCTAGAGCAGAGCAAGGTCCTTCGTAACAAGTTTTTGGACAAGGGATATGATCCCACCCTCATTGAGACTGCCTTCAATAAATATGCCCTTTTGTATGATGAAACTGCGATATATGATCCACCGTCTGTTCCCACCATCAACCAGGAAACCATACAAACCCGGTTTTCCACACAATACACCAACAAAGCCTTTGAAATACAAAGTATTTTATGGAAAAACTGGAGTATTTTAAAGCGCGATCCAGTGCTAAGTGAGTACCTTTCTGATGGACCAAATATAGTATATAGGAAACCACGAGACCTGAGAGGTCTTATAGCCCCTAGTATGGTGAGGGAACCCATAAATAGGTCCACAAACGCATGGTCAACTATTTTTGACCAAAAGGGCAGCTACAAATGTAGTGTCAGGAACTGTGGCACATGTCAATACATGTGGCACAGAAAAAAGACAGTCACTGGCAGAGACGGGAGGATCCACCATCTGAAGCAGTTCATCAACTGTGGGACGGACCACGTAGTCTATGGCATTCTTTGCCCATGCGGTCGCCTTTATGTTGGCCGCACTTCCCGTCCCATGAGAGTACGTATTGGCGAACACAAATGCGACATCACGAATACACGGGTCAAGTATCCAGTCCCCCGGCATTTTCAGGAAGTCCATCACGGTGATCCATCAGGCATGAAAGTATTTGGGATCGAGTCTATTGGAGGCAGCCTCGATAGGGGTAGAAGACACCAAAGGCTTTGCAAACGCGAAGCCTATTGGATCTTCACCCTCGGGAGTAAGACCCCCGGGGGCTTGAATGAGGACCCTGAGGTTTACAAAATCACGTGACTCCGCAGTGCCCACCCATGGTGCTCCCATATGCCATTGCCATTCTTTCCATACACACTCACACATACATACCTTTCCGTGCCCCTTCTGCCTTTGAAATCAGGTCGACTTTGTCTGTTGCTATCTACTAGGTTTTTCAATCAGTGTATTATATTGCACATCTTCTAGTGATCTATGATTAGTGTACTATTATTAGTGTATTCCAATTCTCTACTAATTTTTATTATTTTAATAACATCATTATTGTGTTACCATTAGTGATATGTTTAGCATCCATATGATAAGGGTATCCTTTTGCTAGTGACAAGTCTGTCACTCCGCATATGTTGCACACAGTGACGAGGAAGGGACCACTTGGTATTTTGCCCATGCTAGGGAAACATGCTTTCCCCCCCTCCCCCTTTTCTGTGGGGTACACAAGTATTATCACCTGCATAATAATACCAAGCGGTCATTATGCCAGTTACTGTTTGTGCCACATGTGTCCACTCCTTCAATACCATCCCTGTATACATATAAATTATTATATATTTTTAAAAATATATATATATATATTTTTTTTTTGTTCATGGTTGGTTCATGATATGTCAGTGATATGGGCATGCACGTTATGTTCGGATTGGTATATGGGATGTGCACCTTACATTAATGTTAGATTCATCTATGCACATATATATGTGTATATATATGTATATGTACTTATGTGTGTATATGTATATATTATCGACAATGATTTCAATGCTATGTGTGATATATAATGCAGCAGTGATACTGTGTGTATATATAATGTAGTAGTTATTCACTTTCCTACTTCTCCTCAGGTGCATATTCTGCACTATACAAGAGAATGCAATATGCATAGTGTATTTTCTGTTGTACAGTGGCCTCTTTTACTTCATGTGCAACCTCTATAGTTCTTGTGTGTTACACTCCTGGCAGTGTGGGTAGCGCAGCTGCAGGCAGCGGGGCGGACCTATGGTTGGGCTGGCGTCGGGTTGATTCTGCGCTGTGCCAGCCGTGTTCCATCGAGGGTTTGCCCCCAGCAACATGGCGCCGAACGATCCATTGCCGCTTACGTCACTGGTAGGCGACAGCAGGCGTAGAGGAAGTGACGCGCACTGCCTCTTCCTCCTGTCTGGAACGCAAGCACACTGGCGTGCGTTCCAACACAGTAACAACACGCGGAAACGATCGGCGAGCTCATACACAGAGTCGCTCACACAGAGATCAGGATCGGACACTGAAGGTACAGCGCCTAGTTACATTAGCTAGCCTGCTATTTATATGACTACTTCCCCTTCTAAAGGTGTACTGTCCCCGTGCCGCTCTGAACATTTTGCCGCTATCACTGTATGTTATGTGCACCTATGGTTAACCTTTGCTGTGGCTTGTTGATATTATTCAACCACATTGATACTCTTTTTGATTGTAGATTCTACATTTACATCTTATATTATTCTTAATTCACAATTTATATTCATCTATTTTTATCCAACTTTTCATTTTATTTTATTTAATTTACTATTTAGCATTTATCATCATCTATTCACTTGTACAAGTGAGTTGCCCATGAGGGAGGGATCCATTGAGGGGGAGGGGCCTCACATGCCCTCCCCACTCCACTGACTGTGCTTTCTGGCACATACACTATATATACAGGGACTATTGAAGGAGGGTTCACTGCTGAGCTCTGATGAAGAAGGGACGTGCCCTTCAAAACGCCTCAGCTAGTAGTGAAGCTTGTATGTTCCTCTAAGACCTTTTGGAAGGCTTCACTCATCATCACCACCACTTGCTGCTTGTTGTTGCTCGAGTTTTATGGCACCAGATTTTACTACTGCTTGTGAGTAATTTCTTTTATCATTTTATTCAATAAATGTTTTACAAAAGATAATGCACATGGCCGGTGCGCCCCTCTCTCTTTTTATCTCTTTGTCTGCTAGGATTCCCCATCCTTGAGGGCAGCAAGGCCTGTGTCGTCCTTCCATCTATCTGGTTGACCACATGTGCGCAGGAGTCAATTTCTTTTTTCTAGACCCTAGATCTCTCCTATGCTCTCAAAGCATCTGACCACACCAAGATCTGTGTGATAAAATGATTTGCCAATTTCCCAATGGCGCTGTTTATATCTGTTAAAACCTAAGTCATACTTCCGGTTCCGGCGCCGCATGGAGTAGCTGCTTCTCTACGTAGCTCCCGCACTAAGGACACGAAAACCGGCTTATAAAAGCAGCCCCCAAGCCCACATCCACCCTCGGCCACCCCGGGTGTTAACAATCAATATATGGACCATTTCGTGGAAGTTCTCAGCTCCCGCACGAACACGCACGGCCCAGACGGCGCCGCCGGCTCAGCCGCAAATCGAGGCCCTGGCTTCGGCCTACACAGAACCTCACACAGGCGTTCAGATGGCGGAGATGGAGGTAAGCGGCAGCACAGCCCCACATACCTCCCTACAAGCCTCCTCCGCCCAGCCACATCCTCAGGCCTCCTCTCCCCAAGCCTCCCTCTCTCAGGCTTTCCATACAAGCCCCCATACCACAGCATGCTGGGAACCACAAAACAGAGCGCATAGTGCAGGCTGTAGCAGCCCTCCTGTCCCCCATGGTTTCTGCATCTGTGGAAAAGGCTGTCAATGCGGGGATGAAACAAATAAAGGCCCAGCTAGGAGAACATAACACTAGGCTGAATGAGCTAGAACATCACCTATCAAGCATGGAAGAGGAGATGTACCAAGCACAAGCCACAGAACAAGCACAAGACAAGACAAACCAATATATAATCCAAAAACTCGACGACTTGGAAAACAGGTCCAGAAGGAGCAACCTGCGATTTGTGGGGATACCTGAATCTCTTCAAGCATCTGCTCTATCAGACTTCTGCTCCCAACGCATCCCGGAGGCGCTAGGCCTTACAGGCTCCTGCACGGTTGAACACGCCCACAGGATGGGGTCCTATAAGAAGGAACGCAAGAATCCTCGGCCTATCATCGCTAAATACCTGAACTATTCTGACAAGGCTCTTATCCTCCAAAAATTCAGACAAACCTCCAAATCGATGGCGTGAAGGTTCTGATTTTTGCGGATTACTCCATCGAGGTCTCAAAGAAGAGCAAAGCCTTCCAGCAGATATGCTCAGAACTCTTTAAACAACAAATTAAATTCACTTTAGCCTTCCCGGCTACCCTACGCCTCAAGACACCTAGCAGCGACCAGCTATCCTTCCAAGAACCCTCAGAAGCAGAAGCTTACCTGCGGTCTATGCTTTCTAACCCCCACCAGCACACCCCTTCTAAAGCCACCCCAATTAACCGCTCCCTGGATCAACGGAGCCGACGCAAAGACTCTCCCAAACGCTTCAGATCCTCGGTCTCGGACCAGCATCGCTTCACCGCTCGCTGAACAGAGACTCGCAGTTTACCTCTCTGGCTACCCAATTTTCGGAAAGTAGCCCTCACAGTACCTCCTCAGGTTTTCGGAAGGCACTACGTAAAATATAATGCTATTATAATTCATTGTTCAGTTATCAAAGTTCTCTCTTCGCAGTTGTTTCTCCTATTATGTCTGATTATTCCCTACTGGCCTCACTATGTACGGCAAAATTCACCCTCCCCCAGAAACTCGGCCCGCAAGGGCCTACATAGACACCTGCTATCCTCCCATGGGTTCTCTGGGAGCATAAATGTCCTGTTCTGGGAGTTGACCTACACAGTGACTCCATGCAGAAAAAGTGAAGTTTATATGTTTAAATGTTATGTTTTTTTCTTTGATTCCCCCCCCCATGACATACCCCCCCCCCTCCCCTCTCTCCTCTATCCAGGGCTCATACAAACCCCCATGCACCTCTAATCCACACCACCACCAGAACAACACCACCATGCTCCCAGACATAGCTGGTACTTTAACCCACCACCTGCAAGGTGACAAATCGAACTCATCAGCTCATATCCCCCCCAAGCTCTCCCCAATATGAAAATAGTCTCCTGGAATGTAAAAGGTCTCAGATCCCCCAAAAGAGAATGAAAGTTCTCAGACATCTCAAACGGCTCAAAACTGACATTGCCTTAATTCAAGAATCACACTTACTAACCCCAGACTTTCATCACATGAAGCTTTGGGTAGGCACTGTTTTAGGCTCCGAGGCAGTAGGTCGCAAAGCTGGTGTTCTCCTGCTCATAAACAAAAACCTTCCCTGCACAGTTTTGTCGGTGAAAACGGACAGTCAGGGTCGTCTAATCATGGCACATGTCCAAATAGGCTCCAAAGAACTAGTGATAACAAATGTCTACGCTCCCAACAGCCCAGGCAGACAATTTTACACTGAACTGTCCACCTGGCTACTGGGTAACACTCATATCCCCCATCTAGTTGGAGGTGATTTCAATGATATTCTCCATCAGACAGACGACAGATCCTCCCCAATGGGCCCAAAACCGGGCTCCGACCCCTCCGCCCCCTCTCTCTTTGCAAACACCATGGAAGCTATCCACCTCCAGGATCTATAGCACCTCTCCCACCCGGCAGACAGAGAATTTACGTTCTATTCCAACACACACAAAATATTCACAAGGATAGACTATTTTTTTAGACTAACCTACTCCCCCTCCTCCATAGTACAGACATTCACGACATATCCATTTCCGACCATGCCCCCATAGAGGTGACACTCGACAATCTAGACCTACCCCCACACCCCAATATCTGGCGGTTCCCCTCCTACTTACACAACAACACTGACTTCCAACAATACATGTCCGATGCATGGACTGAATACTCCTCAAATAACGCCCCTCACATAAACGATCCCAACCTCTTCTGGGACGCCAGCAAAGCATTCCTAAGGGGACGTATTATTTCATATACTACCTCCTTTAAGTGCAGCACTTTAACTGAATATAAAGATGCCAGCTCATGCCTACACCAGGCACAACGCTCCTTATACACTACAGACTCCCCAATTACCAGAAATGAATGGCAGGCAGCAAAAAGAGAATTTGATACTTGGGTAAACACCCTCAAACTCACTAAAAAGGCTCACTTGGATGCCACCTTCCACAAGTTTGGGAACAAGGCAGGCAAACTCTTAGCTAGACTCTGCAAAGGCCCTTTCCGCCGACTCATAACATCTCTCCGTGACAGCAAAGGCACCCTCCACTCCACTCCACAACAAATTAATAAAGTCATGCTTAAATTTTACTCCACATTATACGCCTCAGATCCAATAGATACACAAAAAGAGAAAATAAACATGCCCAAAATCTCCCTTTCACAATTAGAAACCCTTAATGTCCCCATGTCCCCATATCCCTACCTGAAATTTCGACAACAATTCGCTACCTAACCCTCTCCAAAGCCCTGGGTCCAGACGGATTCACTAGCAAATTTTACAAGACCCTACAAACCCTCCTAGAACCCACTCTCCTTCAAGTATACAAGGGTATATGGTCAGGCGGTGCCTACCTACAGTCGGGGAACCAGGCCATTATAAAATTGCGATCTAAGAAGGGCAAAGACCCCCAGGACCCGGGATCATATAGGCCCATCTCACTTCTCAATCTAGACGTGAAAATTCTTTCTAAAATCGTAGCCTCTAGGTTAGCTGACACCATCCCCTCTTTAATTCACTCCGCCCAATCTGGTTTTGTAAAAGGCAGAACCGCCACCCTCAACATCCGCAAAGTCATGCTGGCCTTAGAACATGCCATTCAACACCCAGACACGGACCATGCCATTATCACGTTAGACGCGGAAAAAGCCTTCGATAATGTTAGTTTTGACTGGCTATCCATGACTATGTCGGCAATGGGTTTCGCTGGCCCCTTCCACCATCTTATTACCACCATGTACACAGCTCCAGCAGTAAGATTAGTGGCAGCAGGTCTTCTATCAGAAGAACTCCGCCTTCACAAGGGTACACGCCAAGGCTCCTCTTCAATATCGCCCTAGAACCTCTTTCCAGATACCTAACATCAATAGCTCCCCTACATGGCATAAAAGTAGGTACACATGACCTGCGCACTTCCCTATTTGCAGATGACGTTCTTATATTCTCAGCCAACCCCCCATCAGATATGTCAACCATAAAAAATGTATTTGAAGAATTCTGTTTATGCTCTGGTCTCCGCATTAACTATAGCAAAAGTGAAGTTCTCCTCATTGGCACTCACTCTAAACCATCTTGGACCCAGCACTCCATTTTCCCTGTCGCAAAATCCCATATTACCTATCTGGGAATAAAAATAGGAAAACTCCCGTCTTCACTATACCACCTCAACTACCCACCTCTGTTGTCAAGAATAACTCAGGAATTGAATGCCTGGATGGATCTGCCCCTCTCGCTCTTGGGAAGATGTCATTTGATAAAAATGGTCAGTTTTGCAAGATTACTATACCCTCTACAAACTATTCCGCTACTTCTCCATCACAAGGATGTGACTTCGCTTAATCTAAATTCTTATGGCAAAACAAACGACCACGTATAGCTTTCAAAAAACTATATCTTCCCAGGTGCGAAGGTGGCATCAGTCTCCCTCATATTAGAATTTATAACGTAGCATGTTTGCTTAGAACTAGCCTAGACTGGATAACGCAGTCCTCTCGTTACTCCAACTTCTCTTTGGAATATGACATGGCCCATCCGTACTCATTAGTGGCCCTACTCCACTCCAAATGGAAGTGGGTCCCTCTCTATCAAAATATTCTCCTACTAAGGGATACAGCAGTAGCATGGAGAAAAGCTAGGAAACTGCTCAAGATATCTCCCTTCGTGTCGATATACCTTTCGATTCAGGGAAACCCGGTCTTCCAACCAGGCTTGGAACATAAACCCTTCAAAATATGGGAACGGAAAGGCCAAACGAAATTCTCCTCCCTCTGTAACACAGTGACGGGGCAGCCTTTACCCTTTGCCAACATAGCGGAAACCTTCTCTTTACCCACAACACATACCTTCCACTATGGTCAATGCATCAGCTTCCTAAAAGACGCATGCAAACAAGACAACAAAAGGTTCCAGCCGAACTTCACAGACCAAATGATCTTGACCAACTCCTACAAAATCTTGGACATATACAAACCACTCTTACACAAGTCATCTCTACCTCTTTCATCATCATCAGTCAAAAACTGGAGCAAAGATTTCCCTGACCCAAACCTAGTGAAAAAAATCCTGCAAGGCCTCAACACCGTACAAAAACTAACACCCAACGAAATATGGAGAGAAACTCAACTGAAAATAGTACACAGAGCATATATGCCTTTCCTATCGTCAAAACAGACAAGAGCAAAGCCTTTTGCCCCCTCTGCAACCTTCAGAAACCATCCCTGACTCATCGCTTCTGGGACTGCTCCTACATTTCTACATTCTGGGACCAGGTACTTGCATACATATTTGAAGTGACCCTACTAAAATTACCAAAGGCTCCGTTACTCCTCATCTTTGGTCACTGGGACCCAAAACTACTGCCTTGGTCCCAAATCACCACTACAAATGCAAGACACGCGGGTGCCTCAAAAGATACCACTTCACACAAAGAGTGGTCTCTGATTTGCCTTCTAATTGCAAGAAGAACCATATTGAAAAATTGGATCTCTCCTCTTAGCCCTAACATCACCCACATCAAACGAGAGCTCATGCATCTACTTATTAAGGACCGTCTAAACACGGATTTCAAACAGAAAAAATCCAAATACCGCTTCTACTCCAAATGGCATGCCTTCATGCTCTCATCTCTCTCCCAGGAGGAAATAGCAAACTTCAACCTATCTTCTTTCTCTTACTATGACTCCTACTCGCCAATACCAAAGGAGACGACCTCCTCATGAAAAGGTCTTCTCTTATCAAATCAACCATAGCACAGGCCGCTAACTTTGCCTCACCAAGAACACTATTAGAGTTTCATTAAACTACCATCACCAGCTGTTCAATATGGTAAAATGTATCTTGACATTCGTACAATGTATCTTGACAATCGTATATGTTTAAACTATGTAGCCCCCCCTCTCATATTGCCTACCTTCACACCCTTCCTTCCCTCCCCTCCCCCCCTGTTGTTTTCTTTCGTTTCTCCCCTGCCTTTAATATTATCTAAGAATCTAGTAATCACAGGGATTTCCTAAACAGATCCATCCAGGTATCCACTACTAATAGTCAACAATTAGATTGTTATGATCTGTTGTAACTCGATTATCCAGGTTTCCCATCTGGGTAAATACATTTGTGATTATCCCTCAATTAGACATAAGTATGTACCGAAGTTCTGTTACCTCTGTAAATGTTTTACAACATGGCTGTGTACAGTACTATACTTTATTGTACGCTGAAAATCAAAATAAAAACTTTTTGAAAAAAAAAAAAAAACCTAAGTCATGAAATGATTGTAGCTTCTGGTTTATTAGGCCATAGAGATGATTGGAGCCATTCTGGTCTCTGATCAGCTCTATGGTCAGCTGGCAGAACCACCGGCTGCATTCTTGGGTTCCCTGTTGGGACAGGAGAGCCTGAGAAAACCATGGAAGACGGTGGGTGGAGGATGTCCCCTCCAACTGCTTGTGAAAGCAGTCTAGAGGCTAATTAGCTGCTAGGATTGCTTTTACATGAAAGCCAACCGCTGGCTAAAAAGAATTATAAACCTGCAGGCATCATTCTGGTATAACCACTCAAAATCCAGCAACATATCAGTTTCTGGTCCTTGTTAGGCATACATTGTATTGTTCTTTTTTTCATGCAGCCTGTGGGCTGAAGGAAAAAAAGAGATTTATCGGTGGGTATGCCCACCATTAGAATACCGCCCTTCATCCACCCACTTCTAATGATACATGCACCATTTTTTTTTTGTGGTGGTGAAAACCTCCTACAGCACTGAAGTCGCTGATTTATGTATCGTGGGAGCAAACACTGTTGCTGTCAATATAATTAAATCAGTGTTGCAGCTGAATGGCGTACCTTCTAAGAAAATGATGGTTAACAGAAAAACAAAGTAACATTACAGTATAACAGTAAGACCATACCTGAAAAACAAATGCAATAAAACATAGTAAAAATAAAACATTTTTTAACACAATCTGTGCCTAAAAAATATATGCTGAAGCATGGTGGCAATCTGCCCCTAATGTTAGGGGCAAATCGCCCCTCCTTACGCCTGCCCCCATGCTTCGGCATATATGCATTTTTTTTTAACTGTGGTGGTGAAATCACCTCCGACAGTGCTGGACTCACGGCTTTACATATCATCAGAGCAAACGCTGTTGCTGTCAAGATAAATAAAGCCGTGCTGCAGCTGAATGGTGTACCTGAGAACAAAAAAAAATGGTTAACAATAAAGTATAAAATAATTACATACCTGAAAAGCAAACATGATAAAACATAGTAACAATAAAACATTGCATTGTAGAATACAGTAAAAAAGAGCAGAACAATAGAGAGAGAACAGAGAGAGTTTTTTTTTTTTTTTACACTTTTTTTTTGTAACTGCAATGCCGCATATACACACTCAGAATTTCCAACAACAAATGTTCGATAGGACCTTGTTGTCAGAAATTCCAACTGTGTGTATGCTCCAGCAGACATTTTCCGTTGGAATTTCCGACACACAAAATTTGAGAGATGGATCTCAAATTTTCCGACAACAAAATCCATTCTCGTAAATTCCGAGCGTGTGTACACAATTCCGATGCACAAAATTCCACGCATGCTCTGAATCAAGTATGAGACTGAAGTGCTCGGTCTGGTAAAACTAGCGTTCGTAATGGATATAGCACATTTGTCACGCTGCAAATGTTAAAATCTTTTAATGCAGCGCATTCTCTTCTTCTTTATAATGCTAGAATAATTAATTTGTTCTGCTGCTGATATTCACACAGTTTTGAAAAACAGATTTCTTGAGGGCAGCACAGTGGTGTAGTGGATAGCACTTTCACCTAGCAGCAATAGGGTCGCTGGTTCAAATCCCGAACACAACACCATCTGCCCAGAGTTTGCATGTTCTCCCTGTGCCTGTGTGGGTTTCCTCCTGGTACTCTGGTTTCCTACCACATTCAAAGACATGCTGGTAGGTTAATGAGATCATGTCGAAAAATTGGCCAAATATGTGTATGTGTTTGTAAGCGTGTCGGGACCCCATGGGGCAAAGGACCGCGCTATACCGCAGATGGACACCAGCGGCAAAAGCGCCCTGAGGCGATTCAGTTTGCATAGGTAGCGCTATATAAGTCACTCATTCATTCATTTATTATTTCTTGTGATCTCCTGAATAAAAATGTATTTTTTTCGTCAGATCTCCGTAATAAGGTTTTTCTTTTTTATAGTGATTTTTATTTATTTATTTATTTTTTATCAAGATCTCCTGTTTTTTTTGTTTGTTTTTTTCTATTGATCTCCATAATATTTGTTGTTGTTTTGTGTGTCAAGTTACCACAACACCATTATTATCTTGTATTTGTTAACCTCAAGGAGGTTGGTTGGTGTTGGTGTCCCTTGTTAATTTGACATTGTATTTTAGAAATGTACCTGCCTACTCACCAACAAACTGTCTTTTTTGAAGTAAAACACATAGCCAAGTATTTAAAAAAAAATATATACCTTTTAATATGGGTCATAACAAAATAAAGAGGAAGGCACCGCTGGATAAACTGGTGAAATTTGCGAAGCCTTTCTACCCCAGGGCACACATCAATTATTTTACAGTCAAAATTGGTGGCCTGAGGAGTCCATATAATAGTGAGCACAATCTGGCACAGAAGTCCAAGAGATCAGGAACAGCAGCAGATGATATATATGTCAACAGGCTGTGGTCATACAACAGCCTGCATCTTTTGCCAGACCAGACTGAACCCAGGCCATCACTCTCTTGTCTTCCTTCCAGGCTGTGGCTCTGGTGTTGGAGGTGTGGCAAGAGATGGAGGAGGTGGAGGAGGAGGACGATGGTCAAACTCCTGGCTTCCACTAAGCCCCGCCACCTCCTGGCTGCCACTTGCCACTGCCTGCTCCTGGCTGAGGCTTTCCTGTGTATGAAAAAGGGACATAGTTTTAGTTTTTTGTTCATCAATCACACACAATTTTCAGCTCATGACTGTTGCCAATTGAATGTGACAAATAGAAAATACTATCATTCTGGCCCCAGCATTTTTCATTCTTGTCGCAATCATTTTTGGCCACTACTGTCTGTTGATATGTAAACCACTTTGTTAAATCAGAAATTAGTGATCAATAACATCTAGTTATCATTAATTTTACAACCAGAAATATGTTGAACAATGCTATACCTAACTCAAGCTGGGCTCCTTCACATCTTCCTGCCTGGAAGGCCCAGGTTGAACGTCGGAAGCCTCAGCTGGAGTGGAAGGAAACCTCGAAGGAAGAGTGGAGAGTGCTGGCCTGGGTTCACTCTGATCTGACAGAAAATGCAGTCTGTCATAGTACCACAGCCTGGGTAAATAAATGTCATCTGCTACACCTGATCTCTGGGAATCCTGGACCTTCTTGCACTCCCTAATATAAGTGCTCCTCATGCCACCAATTTTGGCCTTCAAATAGAGGATGTCTGCCATGGGGATCATTGGCTTCACAAATTCCAGCAATTTATCCAGCACTGCCTTCCTCTTTCTTTTATTATTGTAGAAGGGGTGGTTCACTTGCCACAGACAGGGCAGCTCCCTGAACATATCAATGAATATTGGTATAAATTCAAGATCATTGAATGGATCCATTTTCCCTGCAAGACACAACACAAGACAAACCCTAATGTCAGGCTAAACTCTCCTAATCTTGTCCCAATCTAGGCCCCAATTTATAAGCAGTATAGCCCACTGATGCCCCAAGTTAAAATTGTACCTTCATTATCACAATCGGCACTTCGGCTACTCCTTCCTGCGCTCACAGATTGTACGTACAATGCACGCGTGTTACACTTTATATACACTGCGCATGCATGAAACTCCACCTGCCTCTGACCTTATATCCAGTATATTCCCCGCCCCTTCTCTTTTGGCGTGGGAGAGCACATGGCGGAGAAAGAGCAAGTGCATGCAGACAGCAGCAGCAGCAACGAAAGCCCGAAACCATGAACGTGCTGATCCCGGAGGAGATTTAAGGCCTCAAATATGTCCTTTGGAGAGATGGTGGAGATGGTGGACATCTTGAAGAGGGCCAACTATGATGGAAAGTATGGACCTTACCTAAACCCAAATGTGAGAAAGGCCAAGATCATGAAAAAAGTTGTGAAAAGTCTGCACAGGAATTTTGGGGTATGACTATCCAAGGAGCAATTGATGAAACGCTGGTCAGACCTGAAATTGTGGGAGCGCGATCAGTACAGAAAGATCAGGAACTGCTTCTAACAAGTAAGTAGTTGTCCTGTGTTTTTATAATTATTATTACTTGCATGCTGCTCCATGTGCTTTTCTTTACTGTTGTACAGTTTAAAATGGCAACTTTTAGGTTCGTGGGCACAGTAATCGTTCGTAGTAAACATCGTTCATTCACTAATACAATGTTTTCGGTAGATCCAGGTAACCTAATTTGTTCAGGCCTATTTGTATTAAAAAGAAGTTTAGTACATTGTTGTCTAGATGGGTTTGTAACTAGAATGATATGCAAACTTGATTCAGTGTAAGGAGAGGACACTCAGCAGCTGTTTACACATCTGGACACAGGAGCACTAGTGTAGGACACCAGAACACCCTTTTTAGGGTGTCCCACACAGGTGCTCTAGTGGATACTAGGGGTCTCTCCATGTGTGAAAATGTAACAAAAAAGTAAGTATTCAAGCTTTAGAAAGGGAAAAAAAATGTCTTCAGCTTGGAACTCTGCCAAAAAATACAATTGTACGAAACTTCCAAGCAATGTTTCCTATTCCTATTTCTGGCCTCAAATATCTGTGTGCTAAGTATACCTTTTTTTTCACATAGGGGAGAAAAGACTCGGGACTAGGGATGAGCTTTGAGTTCGAGTCGAAATCGTGTTTGACTCGAACATTGGCTGTTCGCAAGTTCGCCGAACAGCAAACAATTTGGGGTGTTCGCTGCAAATTCGAATGCCGCGGAACACCCTTTAAAAGTCTATGGGAGAAATCAAAAGTGCTAATTTTAAAGGCTTATATGCAAGTTATTGTCATAAAAAGTGTTTGGAGACCCGGGTCTTGCCCCAGGGGACATGGATCAATGCAAAAAAAAGTTTTATAAACGGCCGTTTTTCAGGAGCAGTGATTTTAATAATGCTTGAAGTCAAACAATAAAAGTGTAATATCCCTTTAAATTTCGTACCTGGGGGGTGTCTATAGTATGCCTGTAAAGGGGCGCATGTTCCTGATGAGTAGATGCTTGGGCCGCTTCTTGTTAGGGGCGATTCAGGATCCTGGGCTCCAGGTCAACCAAGCAAGAAAAAAGAAGAACAAGGGGGCTCCCAATGGTGTAGTTCGTTTTTAAAATGTATTTACTCAAAAGGGGAAAAAATATTTTAAACAGTGAATAAAAACATCCACACTGTGGATACAGTGTGGGGCGGTGACAAGAAAAGATGGCGGCGGAACGCCGTCACCTGGTGCAAAACTTCCGGTTCACACTTGCAACACTTCTGGGTCAGAGCAGCGTCTAGTGTTGTGTGCGATGGCTAGCGGGATCCTTCGCGTTGCGTCACGTGACCTCGTGACTTCATCAGGGATTCTGATTGGTCGAGACCTCCGTGGGTTTATAGTCAGTAGCCGGAAATTGTTTAGGCGCCATGTTTGTGTAGTCTAGATGGTATGTCAGCGCAGGAAGTACTGTCCTATTAGAATAATAAACTATTGGCATGCTGTGCGGACTCAAAATAATTGATGAATGTTTCTTCATAAGTACCTAAAGAGTGTAAATGTGTTGTTAATATTTTGGAGAAAATGGGCTTTAAATATGTATGATGTTCTAATTAGTGGGTGTGCTGCCATCTTGTGGTGATTAAGAGAAATGACCCTATGTAATTATACATAGACCCACAGGCAGTCCGAAAATATTTCACAGCACAAAAATGAAAATAAGTTGTTGTGAATCATTTCATATTGGAAAGTAGTAAAATACTAAAAAATAGATAATAGTAAATTACTATAAAAATCTAAAAATCCATGGCGAGTCAAATTTATTTAATGTATATAGGCCAGATAATAATTCATTAGGTGCTGCCATCATGTGGTTAAAATTTAAAATGCAATCAACATTAACTCCTTTATAATTAGATGAGAGGATAACTGTATAATGTATTCTAAATATTAAATACTCTGGAAAATTTCACTAAGGCGGTCATTGTTGATTAATTTAAAATGTTATCAAGTAATATTGTTAAAAATTTTACTATAAATTTTTTTTTTAATAAAGGGAAAAAAATCTGTGTCCCGGAAAATTGGCACAAGGTTCACAGTAATAAAATCATACCGTAGTAAAGCAATATATCAATAATCACTAATAAAGCAATTAAGGTCGAAGTCTATATTTAACCCATTCGGTGCCAAAGTATTCATTTTGTGTATCCACTGATATTCCTTTTGGCTGAGATTACAAATTGTATGGCTACCTCTCCATGCCTTGTGGTAGCGCTCTATGCCCCAGAAGGTCATTTCCGCTGGGTTGCTGTTGTGGACCTCGGCAAAATGTCTCGATACATTATGTTTCAGGAACTTGTTTATTATATTTTGCACATGTTCTTTTACTCTGACTTTTCAGGCTCTTTTTGTACATCCGACATATTGCAAGTTACAAGAACATTGCAGCACATATATAACCCCTTCTGTGTGGCAGCTAATAAAATCCTTGATTGGGTATGTTTGCCCAGTATTGGTTGCTACAAACTCTGTTTTTTTACTCTGGAATTTCCTAGACCTTTGGCATGCAAAGCAATATTTACATGGAAAAAAACCTTTTCCATTAAAAAAGAAAACGGATTAGTGGAAGGAGGATCCACTACGTTTTTAACAATTAAATCTCGTAGTGTAGCAGCTCTCTTGTAAATGATAAGTGGTTTATCTGGTAGTATGTTTTTCAGATGTTTATCTTCTCTTAAAATATGCCAGTGTTTCTTTATTATTTTTTCTATGTCCTTATGTTGGACATTGAAATTCAAGATTAATGCCGGAACCTCAAACGACATTGTAGGTTTTTTTTGGGAGTGTAACATAGTTGTCCTGTCCAGAAATTGAACCAATGCGATTTGTTTGTTGATAAATTTTGAGTCGTATCCTTTTTCCATGAATCTTTTTCCAACTACATCTGCTTGTATTTCGTAGTCTGATTCTTTCGTACAGTTACGTTTAATTCTAATTAATTGCCCCTTTGGTATGTTGAAAAGCCATGGTTTATGGTGGCAACTCGTGATGGGCAGATAACTGTTTCTTGATACCTCTTTGAAATGAGTTTTGGTGATGAGTCGATTATTATCAATGATGATATCTAAATCCAAGAATTGAATTTGTTTATCATCAATCTTCCAGGTGAGAGAGATGTTTTTATCATTCTGGTTTAATCTAGTGAGGTATTGTTCAAGTGACTCTTTGTCTCCGTTCCATACAATTATAATGTCATCTATAAATCTTTTGTATAATTCTAATTGGCATGGGGTGTTGTTAAAAACCGCTTCGTCTTCCCATTGGGCCATGAACGCGTTTGCCACACTAGGGGCATATTTGGCCCCCATGGCAATTCCTGTTACTTGTTTATAAAATTCTTGGTGGTGCCAAAAATAATTATTTTGGAGGGAGAAATGAATGCATTTGATCAAATACTTTCGTTGTGTGCGATGTAAGCTGGAAAACTGTTTTAGTACCCACTTAGTGGCTTCACATGCCTGGTGGCGTTTGATACTGATGTATAAAGAACACACATCGGCTGTGGCCAGCAGGGTTCTACCCTTAAGGACAGTTGGCGAGTCCAGTAATTGTAAGATATGTTTTGTATCCTGTAGATAAGCTTTTGTGCGTTGAACGGCTGGTTGAATAAAATTATCTATATATTCGCCCAATCTGGCTGTTGCTGAATTTATGCCATTCACAATAGGTCTTCCTGATGGGTTCTCACAATTTTTATGTATCTTCGGGACCGTATAAATTACTGGTATTCTGCACAATTCTGGTACTAGGTACTTTGCTTCTTTATTGTTTAATATTGATTTTTTAACTCCCTTTTGGACTAGTTGTTCCAATCCTCGTTTAATTTGTGAAGTGGGATTTCTCTGCAATTTGGTATAAGTAGACTCATCAGAAAGTTGGCGTTCAATCTCTTTAAGATAGTTGTCTTTGTTTTGTAACACTACTCCTCCTCCTTTATCGGCGGGTCTTATCACGAGATCCTTTCTCTTGGTTAATGCCTGTATGCCCTTCTTGATGTGTGCTGGATCTTTAATATTTTTTATTTTTAGTTGGTCCAATTCTTTCAAAACTAGGTCTTTAAAAACTTCAATATGTTGTTTATCTTGTATCTGGGGGTTAAAAAGAGACTTATTTCGTAAAGTGCTATGTTGTATTGTAGTTTGTGTGCTTAGTCCATCATTATTCTTCACTTGTGGGTTACTCATGATGGCCTTCTTGATGGTAATTTTTCTTACATACTTGCGAATTCCAATATATGTGTCAAATTTATTCAGATTTTGGACGGGCGCATATTTTAGACCTTTGTCGAGGACCGCTAATTTTTCTCTAGTCAGTTCCTGTCCACTTAAATTGAATATACCCTCACCGATTATTCTCGCTTTATTTTGGACTCTCTTTCCTGCTCGGCGTGCTCTCTTGGTTCTGGGGATCTTCTGGGATGGTCCTTGTAATGTCATCGCCTTGGTGTACTATAGACACCCCCCAGCTATGAAATTTAAAGGGATATTACACTTTTATTGTTTGACTTTAAGCATTATTAAAATCACTGCTCCTGAAAAAACGGCCGTTTTTAAAACTTTTTATTGCATTGATCCATGTCCCCTGGGGCAGGACCCAGGTCCCCAAACACTTTTTATGACAATGACTTGCATATAAGCCTTTAAAATTAGCACTTTTGATTATTCATGTTCGTGTCCCATAGACTTTAACGGTGTTCGCGTGTTCGAACAAACTTTTTTCTTGTTCGCATGTTCTGGAGCGAACCGAACAGGGGGGTGTTCGGCTCATCCCTACTCGGGACATCTGAGGACACCAGGGACACACAACCTCCTAAGATGGGGGAAATCCCAACACCACAACCAGAGGATGTGGAGGAAGGAGAGGTTTATGAAGTGGGCGAAATAGTGACCACAACAGGTGAGTGTCTGAGACCACAGCTTCAGGTAATAGATGGATGCCTGCATATTTTTAATACATGGCGTGTTTTTGAATTTTAGGTGATGTGGATGTTGTAGAAGAAGAAACTCGTTTCACAAGTGCAAGTGCACATATCCTCATCGGGGAGATTATGGTGTGCAATCGGGATTTACAGAAGATCAAGGAAGACATCAATGATGTTGAAAAAAGACTAAAAAACATCATTGATGTTTTAGGTAGAATCTAAAACACACCAAAAATCTTCTAATTGTTTGGTATTTTTTATATTTTTAAAACTTTTTTGAAGTATATTGAAAGCCAAATTTTGAAGATGCACAGAGTGTGTCAACATGTGCTATCTGCCATCATGGGATATCAATGTACGTGTTTTGTGGGTGCAACCCCTTCCTCGCAACTCAAGTAGGTGAGAGGAAGGGGTTGCACCCCGAAACACATCCATTGATCCCCCATGATGGGAGCTAGCACATGTTGACATTAGTCATGGGATCAGGATGGAAATCCCCATTTGACTCTCAATTTTTGTGCATCTTCAAAATTGGCTTTCACAGGGGTGACATCACCCTCATCTGATGAAGGCAAGATCAACACAATTTGGACATAGCAATGTTTGATATTGCCTTCAATTTATTAAAGTAGAACTTTGTAAGTTCCTGAGTTGTGTATTGTTTTATGGTTTTAAACATGCCTGTTTACCACAAAAACGGCTATTTGTACTGTCAAAACCAAAAATGTTATTCCAAAAATATGTTGGTTTGTTCAAAAACCCTTTTCTAATGCACATGTGAATGTGCACAGAGTAAAAAGTTTTCTACTCAACAATGTCTTCTTCCAATGCTCAATACCAGTTCTTTTGGAGTAAGTTGTTGTAGTTACAGTGACAATGGGGGTTATTTACTAGAGGCAAATCCACTTTGCACTACAAGTGAACTTTCAGTGCAGTTTCAAGTACACTTTTGCAGTTCACTTGTAGTGCAAAGTGGATTTGCCTTTTGTAAATAACACCCACAGTGCTTTATAATTTGCCACAATCGGGCCATTTTTTTGACTCCACAAATTTCATTCATGGTGCTGAAAATGATGAATATTTTTATCAGTAATGCATTACATAAATTAACAACAAAAACAAGGTGTGTGTGTAGCCACAACATAATAGTTTGCTGAAGAAGAGATTGTCACCTCATGTATCAAAGAAATTACGTTTGCACTATTGAAGAAACAGGCCCAAAAGAAAAGCCCATTGGATAACCTATGAGACAGCTAAAAGAAACACAAGCCGTTAATAAAAGGAAATATTATTTCAGTTTAACTAAAAAAGTATTTTTTTAAATGTTTGTTAACCATTTTGTGGCATCTCAATGGCCCCCCCCACCCGCAAAGTACTCTAGATACTTTTTGCAAACTTCGCGGGCGCTTTGGGGGGGAAAGCCAGGATGGCCAGGTTCAAGAGCCGTCAGATTTGTTGGATCCAGTAATAAGCCGGCCTCAGTCCCAACTGAGGCCACATAGTTTGATGCATTTTTTCCTAAAAAGTTATGTAATATGCAGCATGCAAGAACGATGTGATTGATTTTATATTCCGCCAAGATGATTGCAGTGAGGAATAGGTGGAACCGGCTGGCCATTATTCAAAGGCATTTTCCACCACTCTTCTGGCTCTAGCCAGGCAATAGTTAAAAACCCTCTGGGGTGAGGGTCCTCATCGGGAACAGCCACATCAGATGTTCACCCAGCCCAAACGCTTCATCAGCGACAAAGACGAATGTCAGATCAGCCACGTTGTCTTCCGGAGGTGGCAATCCCAAGCCACCATTCTGGAGTCGTCTGCAGAACTCGGTCTGGGCGATGACTGCACCATCTGACATCCGGCCATTCTTCCCCACGTCCACATAGAGAAACTCATATGTTGCGGACACCACCGCTAACATCACAATACTATTAAACCCCTTATAGTTGTAATAGCATGACCCCAAGTTAGGGGGTGGGACTATGTGGACGTGTTTCCCATCAATTGCCCCTCCGCAGTTGGGAAAGTCCCACCGCTGGGCAAATTGCGAAGCCACAGTCTGCCATTCCTGTGGTGTTGAAGGAAACTGTGGAGTCAAACAAGAAAAAAAATTTGTCATTTTGCACATAACATTGCAAGCAGATTAGACACAAACATTCTTGGCCAACATCAGTATAACAAATATTTGAAGGAGTATTTAAAGACAAAAAGATAAGGTCCACTTATCAGATTCCTCACCCTCTCTGATGGCCCATTGTAAACATTTTAGGGGGGAGATGTTTTGGACAGGTAACCCTCTTCACTTCACTGAGAGCTGAATGCATAAATAATGTGTGATACTTTGGCCAGCCCCTCCTTACTTACACTATTGGCAGCACACTGGACAGGTAAGAAGTGTCATAATCCAAAAATATAAAGACACACTGTCCAAATTGAAGCATAATTTTACATTCTGCAATTACCTATCAAGATAATAGGAGAACAAAACTTTAACCACCTCTAAACAGTGCATTTTCACCCCCTTCCTGCCCAAGCCATTTTTCAGCTTTCAGTGCTGTCACATTTTAAATGACAATTGCGCGGTCATACAACACTGTACCCAGATGAAATTGTGATCATTTTTTCCCCACAAATACAGCTTTCTTTTGGTGGTATTTGATTGCCACTGCATTTTTTTTTTTTTTTTGCGCTATAAACAAAAGAAGACTGACAAGTTTGAAAAAAAACACATTTTTTACTTTTTGCTATACTAAATATCCATTTTTTTTTCTTTAAAACTATTTTTTTTCAGTTTAGGCTGATACGTATTCTTCTACATATTTTTGCTAAAAAAAAATCACAATAAGCAAATATTGATTGGTTTGCGCAAAAGTTATAGCATCTACAAAATAGGGGATAGATTTATAGCATTTTTATTATTTTTTTTACTAGCAATGTCTGCGATCTGCGATTTTTATCATGACTGCGATATTGCAGCGGGCATATCGGACACTTTTGACACACTATTTGGGACCATTCACATTTATACAGCGATCCGTGATATAAAAATGCATTGATTACTGTATAAATGTAACTGGCAGGGAAGGGGTTAACATTAGGGGGTGATCGAGGGGTTAATTATATTTCATGGGAGTGTTTCTAACTGTAGGGGGCAGGGACTCACAAGGGGAGGAGACCGATCAGTGTTTCTCTGTACTGGGAACACATTATCGGTCTCCTCTCACCTGACAGGACGTGGATCTGTGTGTTTAAAATAATTTGGAACCCTCTCTACCCCCCAACCGCTAAGTCAACCGATACCAATCCTCTATCTGCTGACTTTGTCAAACCCATACACACTATACCTACCTCTTTTGTGGTCATATTTATGGATGAATTCGCCAAAGCATGTAGTAAAAGGGCCTGCCTGAATACCTTCAAATGGTACTGTTTAACTGCTTGCCGACAGCCAGCTGTCAATTGACGGCCAGGCAGCGCAGCTCTCGTTGTGGGAGAGTGTCATATGATGCCCTCACTTTCCCGACCCACCAGGGGTCATTCAAAATGTGACAGCGCTGAAAGCTGAAAAATGGCTTGGGCAGGAAGGGGGTGAAAATGCACTGTTTAGAGGTGGTTAAAGTTTTGTTCTCCTATTATCTTGATAGGTAATTGCAGAATGTAAAATTGTGCTTCAATTTGGACAGTGTGTCTTTATATTTTTGGATTATGACACTTCTTACCTGTCCAGTGTGCTGCCAGTAGTGTAAGTGCTCGCGCGTGCCCCCTGGTGGGCCGGGAAAGCGAGGGCATCATATGACACTCTCCCGCAACGAGAGCTGCACCGCCTGGCCGTCAAAAGACAGCTGGCTGTCGGCAAGCAGTTAAACAGTACCATTTGAACGTATTCAGGCAGGCCCTTTTACTACATGCTTTGGGGAATTCATCCATAAATATGACCACAAAAGAGGTAGGTATAGAGAGGGTTCCAAATTATTTTAAACACACAGATCCACGTCCTGTCAGGTGAGAGGAGACCGATGATGTGTTTGCATTTTTGGGAACGCTAAACTGGGGATGCAGACCCTGACTGATGCTAAAACCTAACTTTGATCACCCGCCGGAGTTAAACCTTTATAAAACAAACTAACTAACGAGTCACCCGTAACACTAAAAAAAAAAACAAGTATTCGGCGCAAGAATTAACAGCGAAAACCCAATCATGTAATGATGAACTCTAAATGGGATAAAAATGGGATAAAAAAATGACATTGGAAATAGGAAGTAGAGTCCGTAATGTAACACAACAAGTTAAAAAGATGAGGGTGATGTATATAGTCCACATTCACGGCAGCCTTCCGATGGGAGTGAAAGCCATTATCCCAAAAGCACTGTAAAACAAGGAAAAGGAGGCACCTCTGGGTGCAGACTTTAAAACAATTTATTGTAAAAACAGCAACAGCAAGATTTGCACTCACATTTGAGAGGAAGATTTCAAGCATAAAATAGCCCCAAAGCAATCCAGGGGGTCCGTGGAGTCATCTCTCTCAGCTGGTGGATATGTAGCCTCTGGGTAGTCTGAAGCGCTGGATGTATGCCGGCCGACAGCGGGGACAAACACCAAAATGAGGCTTCAATGGCAAACAGTATCCCATCTCCCATCTCATCCCAGGGGAGGGATGAGGATGTCACACGCTGTGCGACGCATTTCCTGAGCTAGCTCGCCGTGAGTGACGTGACAGCAGCGCTCCTTTATCAAGCTCAACACTAATACGGTGATCACTGGTGACAGGGGGTGAAAGGGTTAACTAGGGGGCAATCAGGGGGTTAAAACCTTTATTAGGTATTATATAGGGGTACCTGATGCTATAAAAACCTGACGGTGAAACTAACTGGCTAACTAGCATCACCCATGACACAAATACAGCGATCAGAAAAAAGATTTATTAGTGACACTGGCGACAGGGGGTGAAAGGGTTAACTGGGGGGTGATCAAGGGTTAAACCTTTATTAGAGGGGTTTAGGGGGTACCCTAGACCTACCTGGGCCTACTACTAACTGCCCTAACACTTATTACAGTCACAAATGACACCAATGCAGTGATCAGTAAAAAATCTGAAAACTGCAATTGGTGACACAGTGACAGGGAGTGAAGTGGTTAATTGTGGGGGCGATTGGGGGGTGATCGGGGGGGTGGCAAGTGTACCTGTGTGTACTGGTGTTTGTGTAGTGTTGTGCAACTCACAGTAAGACGTCTTCTCTCCTCTCACTAGAATTGAAAAGACTCCACGAGGAGAGAAGACATCACTTCCCTTGTCTGTGTTTACACTTACACAGGCAGGGGAAGGATTTCATTTGTCAGGACCGATCAGTAGGTCCAAGCCATAAATCATTGGCCTGGACCTGAGGACTGATTGGTTCTCTAATGAATCCGACTGCCGCAGACAGGGGGGGCGCAATTGTAACCCCTGACCACGGGGAAAGGAGGAATGTACAGGTACGCTCATTTGCCCATGTGTGCGATTTTGACAATGTATATCGGCGTGTGGCGGTCAGCAAGTGGTTAATGACATCCCAGTCTTACTCCGTAGGGTTCAATATTGAGTTGGCCCACCCTTTGCAGCTCTAACAGCTTTAAAGTGATTGTGAAAACTCTATTATTTAAAAAAATAATAATAACAAACATGTTATACTTACCTCCTCTGTGCAGTTGGTTTTGCACAGAGCAGCCCAGATCCTCCTCTTCTGGGGTTCCCTCTTTGCTGCTCCTGGCCCCTCCCTCCTATCGAGTCCCTGCTCAGCCAGCAGCTTCCTATGGGGGCACCTAAGCTGAGTCAGAGCTCAGTGTATCCATTCAGACACGGGGCCCCAACCTGGCCCCACCCTCTCTCTTTCCTGATTGACTAACTAACTTTGCTTGAGAGCTGCCAATGGTGCCACTGCTGTGTCTCAGCCAATCAGGAGGAGTGTACTGGTTGGCTAAGACATTCATGGACATCACTGGAAAGAGATGGGGCTCAGGTAAGTGTAACAGATCCCGGTTGCACTCTGCTGGAGTGCTTCCATCAGTACACTGCTTCCTCCAATCTGGACCTTCCGATATCAGATTTTACAGCTGAATATTGTAACCAAGATCCAGACGAGACTAGCTCAGTAACACAGCTTGAACATGGACTGTTTATTTTGAGATCTCACACAAATATATACACCAGAATGACAATACAAACTGTAACCAGAAACCTAATTAACATGAGCTAATTAATTAATCGTTTAGACAGCCTAGGTGACTCCGAGGCATGACCTTTCAGGACAGACTTGTCTTTTATCTCAGAAGACACAATCAACATTATCATAAATATAAACACAGCAAACATTCTCACAATAGCAGAAGCTAATTACAATTTACAATACAAACAGTGATCTCCCCCCTCCTCAGCCTAGTAGGCAACACACTATAGTAGAAGTAGACTGTCCTACTCTGTTCTAGAGGCCTGTGATCAGCTCTGTATATATATCCTGGGAGATATTGTGGATACATATTACTGTTATATTTAATTAACCACCTTCTCATTGTCCATTAAACAGCTGTCCATCATTTTTCTCATTCACTCTGTGCCCCTAATGGACACAGGGTGACTTAGACATAGGAGGTGCATGGGGAGCTGAAATAAGGGTTTCCCAACCTCTCCAAGGAATTCTGGGTTCCACGGGCCCCCCGTCACAGTAAGTAATTAGGGGGTGCTGGAGGGGCTGCTACACACAAGTTTTTTCATCTTAATGCATAGAATGCACCTTCTGCCTTTACAAATCCTTCAACTCTTCTGGGAAGGCTGTCCACAAGGTTTAGGAGTGTGTCTATGGAAATGTTTGACCATTCTTCCAGAAGAACATTTGTGAGGTCAGGCACTGATGTTGGATGAGAAGGCCTGGTTTACATTCCCTAATTCATCCCAAAGGTGTTCTATCGGATTGAGGTCAGGACTCTGTGCAGGCCAGTCAAGTTCCTCCACCCCAAACTTGCTCATCCGTGTCTTTATGGGCTTGCTTTGTGCACTGGTGCGCAGTCATGTTGGAACAGGAAGGGGCCATCCCCAAACTGTTCCCACAAAGTTGAGGGCATGAAATTGTCCAAAATGTCTTGGTATGCTGACGCCTTACATAGTTACAGTACATAGTAGGTGAGGTTGAAAAAAGACACAAGTCCATCAAGTCCAACCTATGTGTGTGATTATATGTCAGTATTACATTACATATCCCTGTATGTTGTGGACATTCAGGTGCTTATCTAATCATTTTTTTTTAAACTATCGATGCTCCCTGCTGATACCACCACCTGTGGAAAGAAATTCCACATCCTCGTCGATCTTACAGTAAAGAACCCTCTACGCAATTTAAGGTTAAACCTCTTTTCTTCTAATTTTAGTGAGTGGCCACGTGTCTTTTTAAACTGTCAAATGCTTTTCCAGATACACCACGTCTACGGCCTTCCTTTATCTAGATGAATGAATGAATAACTTGTATAGCGCTACATATGCGAACTAAATCGCCTCTGGGCGCTTTTTCTGCCTCCTCATAGAAGGTTAATAAATTGGTTTGGCAAGAATGATTCTTCATGAATCCATGCTGATTACTGCTAATGATACCGTTTTCATTACTAAATCATGTATATAGTTCCTTAATCATCCTCCAAGAGCTTGCATGCTATTGATGTTAGGCTAACTGGTCTGTAATTCCCAGGGATGTATTTTGGCCCTTTTTTTAAATATTGGTGCTACATTGGCTTTTCTCCAATCAGCTGGTATCATTCCAGTAAGTAGACTGTCTGTAAAAATTAGGAACAATGGTCTGGCAATTATTTGACTGAGTTCCCTAAGTACCCTCGGGTGCAAGCCATCTGGTCCCAGTGATTTATTAATGTTAAGTTTCTCAAGTCTATTTCTAATTCTGTCCTCTGTTAGCCATGGAGGTGCTTCCTGTGATGTGCCATGAGGATAAACACTGCAGTTTTGGTTACTGAAGCCCCCCGATTCCCTCGTGAAGACTGAGGAGAAGAATAAATTCAATACCTTCACCATCTCCCCATCCTTTGTAACCAGATGTCCTTCCTCATTCTTTTTGGGGCCAATATGGTCTGTCCTCCCTTTTTTACTGTTTATATATGTAGCAAAAATCACTCCGGGTGCCTTGCTTCAGATTATTACTTTAATCTCTTCACCCCAAAGCAACTGCTAATTATTTTTTTTTCGGGCTTACAGTTACCTTCTTTCCAGTGTCCATCCTAGGGGTGCTCATCACTCGTTCAATTGAAACACTGGCTCCAACACTTCCTTTTTTTTCTCTCCAAGTTTTATTCAGTAACATCATATGCAATAGAAAGACAGAGGGTGAAAAGGGATTCAGGTACCTTGGATGTTGCGGTTGGAGATAATTTCTACATCCAGCGAAATAAAACTTCCACAGCTGGATTCAGCAATCACCGGATAGGCCCCCCTCACTGACCTAGCAGCCGATGCAATGCTCGAACACGGCCTCTGCCATAGACCTTACGACTCTGGGTGAACAAATTGTGAACGATCTAAACGGTTTCTGCCACAGACCATACAGTCTTTGAAAGAACTGACTGTGGTACTAATCCAAGATGCGTCTCCGACTGAGTTCCCAGGCTTTTCTTAAGATACCACCCTTATGCTCGGTCCTCTCCCGAAGAGTCCTCCCCTGGTCATTGCAGTCCCTTGCTTCTTCCCGCAGGCCTGACAGGAAAGAGACCATCATTCTGACCCATAGGCCACCAAGACTCCGATCCTTCCTTTAGTAGCTAGGCCTTAGGTCTGCCAAGCTTAAGGCAGAACTTTAAGGATTCGTAGTCTCCCAGGCCTGGAGGGCCATGAGGTAGGGAGCGCCAGTCCACGCTTCCTGAGCCCGGGGGGTCAGGAAGCGTGGACCATCCGATAGTCACCAAAGAACCCCACTAAAATTGCGTCTGTGCCTTAAATACCCCTACCCAGAAATATCCGGTGTGTTAACCACTCCCACCGAAAAGCCTCTGAGCAGCGAGTAGTCAATGTGTTTGACCAGACTGCATTTTCCAATCCACCAATGATGACAGCACCACCCATGGTTAGATGGAAATCTGCACAGTCCAACCAATCTGACACAGAAACCATAAAATTTAGGCAATAATAGTTGAGCCTAAACTGTAGCTTCAACTAGTTTAAATTTCAAAAATACATAGCGTCTGCTCATCAGGAGAAGAGCGCTACATATACTTAAAGAATTTCTTGGGATTTTTTTTTGCTCTCATCCGCTATGTGTCTTTTGTGTTCTATCTTAGCCGTCCTAATTGCACCCTTACATTTCCCGTTGCATTCTTTGTAAAGAAGTTCCCTTCACTGGAACTAAGGGGCCAACCCCTAAGGGGCCAAGCCCAACCCCCGAGGGGCCAAGCCCAACCCAGAGGGGCCAAGCCCAACCCCAGAGAAGCCAAGCCCAACCCCTAAAAAACAACCCCACACCATCAGTGGCAGTCTGTCCATTAGGGGCACACGGGTGCTGCCCCCCCTAGCCCCCTAATCTACATGCCGGGCACCAGATGCATGGTTTCCAATGGGGTTGGAAAGGCTCTAATAGGCTTCAAAATAGGGTGCGCTTCAAAAAAAGGAGGGCTTGGGGTGCAGAGCACTACGTTCCAAGCCCACCCAGTTGTTTGACATTAGCAAATTAATTTTCACTATTCTAACACTGATCCTCCTCCCAGCCAATCAGGAAGTGGGTCCTGAGACCCGTCACCCAATTGGCTGAAAGGACAGGCGATTCTTTTGGATGCCTAGGAGGAGGAGGAGGGAGAAGACGGTAAGTGCGGGGTTAGATGACCGGCAGCAAGACTCCTGGGGGGAGGGTGACTCACCAGCTGCCACTGCACATTATAATCCCCCTCCACCAAATGATTTGGACCAGTGCCCAAAGCAAGGTCCATAAAGACATGGATGAACAAGTTTGGGGTAGATGAATCTGACTGGCCTGCACAGAGTCCTGACCTCAACCCGATAGAATACCTTTGGGATGAATTAGAGCAGAGACTGTGAAACAGGCCTTCTCGTCCAACATCAGAGCCTGATCTCACAAATGTGCTTCTGGAAGAATGGTCAAACATTCCCATAGACACACTCCTAAACCTTGTGGACAGCCTTCCCAGAAGAGTTGAAGCTGTTATAGCTGCAAAGGGTGAGCCAACTCAATATTGAACCCTACAGACTAATGCCGCGTACACACGATCGGACATTGATCGGACATTCCGACAACAAAATCCATGGGATTTTTTCCGCCAGATGTTGGCTCAAACTTGTCTTGCATACACACGGTCACACAAATCTTGTCAGAAATTCCAAACGTCAAGAATGGTGACATACAACACGTATGATGAGCCGAGAAAATTGAAGTTCAATAGCCAGTGCGGCTCTTCTGCTTGATTCTGAGCATGTGTAGAACTTTGTGCGTCGGAATTGTGTACACATGATCGGAATTTCCGACAACGGATTTTGTTGTCAGAAAATTTGAAATCCAGATCTCAAATTTTGTGTGTCAGAAATTCCGATGGAAAATGTCCGATGGAGCCCACACACGGTCGGAATTTCCGACAAAAAGCTCCCATCGAACATTTTCCATTGGAAAATCCGACTGTGTGTATGCGGCATAAGACTGGGATGTCATTAAAGTTCATGTGTGTGTAAAGGCAGGTGTCCCAATACTTTTGGTAAGACAGTGTTTCTCAGTGCTACTAACTGATTGAAAATGACAATATTCTGCCCTGACCAATCGACTCAGTTTGATCAAATCCTATCAAAATTGATCGGATGAGACGTTAAGGCTAATAAATTGTTTGAGGATTTGATTGTTTTGATGAAATCACACAAAAGGCAGCAAGCTGTACTTTTTTAAACACACATAAAGACAGCACAATGGTATAAACGAGGTTTATTGAAATACATAAACATTTTTTTTGCATATGCATTTGTACGTGGCTGCTATCCATTGGACAAGCTGTTTGGGGGTCATTTAAGACAAATAGGAGGACTTGATCTGACTTTACATCCATCCCAATTTGAGACTGTGGCTGGGTTATAAGCCAAAAGGCGTATTTAATCTCCTGACCAGAGATCAAGGGAGCTGGTAAGAGGCAGTTGTTTTAAAGGTGAAGGACTGTCCTATCTCTAACACTATTTTCCACGGTGAATTTGAGTGTGATGTCACTTTTGCTGGGGATGAAGATCTGTGTCCTATGGTGATCTCCTGTCGGACAACAATTGACACTGTTGGATGTTTTTGATGGACTCATTAATTTGATGTACACTTATTTCCGTACAACTTAAGTTTATTTAGCGCGGTTTCTTTTATTATTTTAACATTTTGTATTGTGGGTATCTCACATTTTTGCAACAGCAGCTTACTATTCAATCTATGGTATAGACAGCAGATCAATTAATGTATGTCATATTTACCCTTTCTGACAGCGCTGTATTTTCTTATATATTTTGCACATTCAGCAAATGCTTGGTTAGCAAATTTTTGTAGCATTTGAGTGGGTAGGTAGAGATATTTAGAAGGCAACAGGCAGCGTTTAATACTGTTTTGGTTTCTGTTATTAGTTTAACCACTTGCTGCCCGCCTGCTGTCATATGACGGCGGGACAGTGCAGCTGTTGTCCTGGGCCACTGTCATATGACGGGACAGCCTTCCAGGCAGCCCGGGTCCTGGGTCCCGGGGTGCGTGCCCGGCGGCCGCGATGTCCACCGGGCACCCGCAATTGCCCGGTAACCGAGCAGGACCGTGGATCTGTGTGTTTAAACACACAGATCCACGTCCTGTCAGATGGGAGGAGACCGATGGTGTGTTCCTTGTACAGAGGAACACCGATCGGTCTCCTCCCCTTGTGAATCCCCTCCCACCACAGTTAGAATCACTCCCTAGCAACACATTAACCCCTACAGCGCCCCCTCCTGGTTAACCCTTTCATTGCCAGTCACATTTATATAGTAATCAATGCATTTTTATAGCACGGATCGCTGTATAAATGTGAATGGTCCCAAAAATGTGTCAAAATTGTCCGATGTGTCCGCTGCAATATCGCAGTCATGATAAAAATCGCAGATCGCCGCCATTACTAGTAAAAAAAATAATAAAAATGCTATAAATCTATCCCCTTATTTTGTAGACGCTATAACTTTTGCGCAAACCAATAAATATACGCTTATTGCGATAATTTGTTTAAAAAAAAAAAATTTGGATACTTATTATAGCAAACAGTAAAAAATATTGTTTTTTTCAAACTTGTCACAACATCTCAAATATGATCTTGTTATGAAACCGGTGGTAAAGACTATTCATTTTATTCGCTCTAAAGCCCTGTTCCACCGCCAGTATAAACAGTTTCTACTGGATATCCGGGCTGAATAGAAAGAGGTTTTATATCACAACGATGTAAGATGGCTCAGTCGGGGGTCTGCACTGTGGCGTTTCGACTCTCTCAGAAAGGAAATCGGAGAATGTTTGGAAACAAAGGGACAACGGATGTGAGAACTATCTGATCCTATTTGGCTGGCTGATTTGGGGTTTTTAGCTGACATAACAAAGTATCTGAATGTACTGAACACGAGTCTTCAGGGGAAAGATGCAGTGGTGAACCACCTTTATTCACACCTCAAAGCCTTTGGAACCAAGCTGCAACTTTTCATAAGGCAGTTGTCACAAACATGGCCCAATCTCATACATTGTTCAGCATTTCAGGAAATAATCAACAGTTTTCCACAGGACAATATCAGTGCGCAAACGAGCCGGTATGCAGCAGACATCACATCTCTGGCTGGGGAGATTAAACGGGGCTTTCAGGATTTTGCAGCTATTGAAAAGGAGATCAGCCTTTTCTCCTCTCCATTCTCTGGTGACCCCGATGATGATCCAGATCAGCTGCAGCTCGGGCTCATTGAGCTGCATTGTGACAGCGAGTTACGCAGTCATCACCAACAAATCTCTCTTGTGAACTTTTACCACCAACTGGATAAGAGCCGGTTTCAAGAGATTCGAACATTGGCTAAGAAAATGCTGAGCTTGTTTGGCTCAACATATATGTGTGAGAAGACATTCTCTGCTATGAACTTTAACAAGACCCGCGTGAGGACAAGACTCAGTGATTCTCACCTGCCAGACATTTTGCGCATCAAAACCATGACCTTTGACCCAGACCTAGCCTATGTCCTGCAGTCCAGATCTCAGTTTTGTTGTAATATGTTGGCCGATTTATGTAGGATATATGTGTACACATACAGTACAATATTGACATATTGACCAGGCCAGAATTCAGTTGATAATGGTTGAGTTGCCAACTCAATTTTAACATATCAAAGGCACAGCTGATGACCCTTTGATGTGTTGATCTTATACAAGTCTATCTAGGTATTTTAATCAAAGGCTTAACATTGTTTACATACTTAAGGATGATAAAGAACCATAGAAGAAATATTTATTGGTGGTAATTAGACTTGAGGGGATATTCAGACCCCCCCCAGTGTCAGACCAGTATTTCAGGTGGACAATTCAAGCTGGCAGTCAGTCTTTTCATTCTCCATGAAGATGAAGACCACAGGTCTAGATATTGTCTAGGACAAATGGGACTCTGAAGGCTACTGTTCATTGTCATATTTACTCTGTTGGGCTTTGTCATCTGTTGCAAATATCTTATGGACTTTGTCCTGTCTGAAGTTTCAATAAATGCATCTCTCTGGAAGAATCGGGTTGCTGCGGGAAATTACTCACATTATAATAAAAAATGCAGCGCTATGTGATATTAACCTTACTAGTGTGACTATAAATACCACAAATCAATGCAGTGAACACTTACATCCAAGTTATGAGAAAAAACAATAATATATTAATAATAAAAAAACAAAACATCTTTGTGTCAAGCAAGTTCGCAGTGAAATAATTCATTAATATCAAAGTATCATCAAATATCAAAAAAATTCTCAATTTTCAGCAAGTCCACAGTGAAAAAGGTATGTGTTGAAAAAATATAGTGAAAAAATATATATAATAATGTCCCATAAGGTGACTCTTGTGATGATGATCCAGGTAATAAAATCAGTGACTTCCCACATGTGTCCCCCCCCTGTGTGACTGCGCTCACCTAAAGGAATGTGATCGCACAATCAAGTTTGGTCTACAAAAGCAGCTGAACCACCTCTGGGCTCTAAGTATAATGGGCTTTGCAGGATCCTCCCTGTTGGTATAATCCAGAGATGTTGTCCTCAACTTAAAGTATGAAAGAGTGCATTATCGTTTGAGTATAAATTTATTGTAGGGATCCCCCTGAAGAAAACATGTGATTAGCCCTGTGTCGTCATGTGTAGGGGAGGGGCCAGGGTGGTGGAGGAGACAGTTACATGCTCTCTGAGCAAGCTGCTGATACACACCACTTTGCAAGCCATTTGGAGAGGATTTTTTTTTTAAACAAAGTTTTTATTGACTTTTTCACAAAGCATCAGTACAGAAGGTTGAGGGAGATATTATATCAACATTTCTTACTGAGTGTTATAGCATGCATTAACATTGTTATAGTGACATTTCCTCATTTGAAGAGCGCCAGGCAGAAGGGTGCCTGTGCAAAGTTGTTGTATATTTGCGGGGTGCATACGGTAGGTGTGCACTAGGTGTTGGGGGATGTTACAGCATCTCGAGTTTAAAATTGGTGGTACAGATGATTCAATTCTGATGGAGTAATGTTCATTACAGTGCTGTGATCAGTGATCCAGGGTTCCCAGTTTTGGAGAAACGGCGTGGTAGCCAGGTTAGCTTTGGCGAAGGAGAACTCCATTTGGAAATGATTGTTCAACAGAATAATAAGATCCAACCTGTTGGGCGGCTGTGGTGATTTCCATTTTTTCGCTAGAGCTAAGTGAGCTGCAATTAGTATGTGAGTCACCAATATTCTGACACTGTTCGGCCAGTTGGGGACATTAAGACCCAGAAGAAGATCCAGTGGGGTTAATGGTGAGGGGACATTGCAGACCATAGATATGAGGGTAGAGACTTCTTGCCAGTATCTTTGAATGTTAGGGCATTCCCACCATACAGTATGTGCTGCAGGGTACCTCTTTCGGTGCAGTTCCTCCAACATTAAGGTGAGGTAGATGGGTAGATCTTAGCCAATCTGGCTGGGGTAAAGTACCACTTATGGAGCAGTTTTTGCAGTGATTCCCAGTGGGAAATACAACGTGATGCTCGAAGAGTCAAGGCTTTGTGCCACATTGGAAGCTGTGGTGGGGATCTTGTAAATCAGTGAGATTCCTTTAACTGCTGGAGCAGGTTTATCGTAGAATTTCCAAAAATTAGTTATTGTAGCTTTGTCATCTATGATATCCAGTGAGGAGAGGATAGATCGAAGTCGTAGATATAAGAAAAAAGTTGTGGTAGGGATGTTGAATAGCTGTTGCAGCTGTGAGAATGGGTGGGGCCCTGAAGTGGACATTAACTGTCCTAGGTTGGTGAGTCCTTTCTGTATCCAAGTTTTGAGGGGCAGTTCCAATGCTTAGATGGGGAGTTTGGAAAGTATAGATTTAGGTATTCCTTTGGCTCATTGGGTGGAGGCTGTCCACAGCCGTAGAGCCGCCGTTACAGAGTGCAGAAAATGGTGTTGTGGTTTCAAAGTGAGTAGGGCAGCCGTCAGGGTGTGTTTCAGGTTTGGTTTAACAGCCTAGGATTCAATTTGGGCCCTTGTCTTATTAGAAGCAGGTGACCACCATTCTCTTAATTGGTCCAGTACCACTGCCTTGTAGTATGCCTGGATGTTGGGGGTTCCCATTCCTCCATTTTGTACTGGGTATAAAAGAATGTTCTTCTTGAGTTTGGGTTTTTTCTGTTGCCAGAATAATGTATTGAGTATCCCTTGTAATTGTGTTATTTGGTTGGGTAGCAAGGGTAGAGGTATTGTACGAAACATGTACAAAATATGGGGAAGCAGATACATTTTAACTTGAGCTATTTTCCCATCCCAGGAGACAGTGAAATTACTCATTTCTTTGGCTATGCGCATAAGCTTTTCTTGGAGTACAGCATAGTTCACTTTTATCAATAACTTGCTGGGGAAGGTTAGGTGAATCCCTAAATATGGGAGTGAAGAGCTCTTGGACTATGTGAAGGGCATTTCTTTTGTTATGATCTGTGTGGTCTGATCATCTATCCCTAAGTTTAGCATTGTGGATTTACCGTGGTTTATTTTGTAAAGAGAGACTGAGCTGAATAGTTCTACGGTATTTTGAACACTTGGAAGGGAAAATTTGGGGTTTGTTAGAGTGATGATAACATCATCTGCGTACAGGCCTAGTTTGTGCTCAACATCCCCTATTTTGATACCCGATATTGCCGATGTTGACCTGATGGATTGTGCAAGTGGTTCCATTACCATGGCAAAAATCAAGGGTGAAAGTGGACACCCTTACCTTGTGCCATTAGTGATGTCAAATGGGTCTGATGTTATCCCTGACATCCAGACTGCTTGGGGAGGAGTATAGATTTAGTATAGCAGTTAGAATGTTGCCTAACAGTCTAAACTTGCACATGACTTTTTCCATATATTTCCAATGTACCCTATCAAACGCCTTCTCTGCATCTAGTGATAGGAAGAGAGAAGGCGTTTGGTTGTGTTCCACCTATTGGATTAAATAAATGAGGCGTCTAGTTCCGTCTGAAGCTTGTCTGCCGGATACAAATCTGACTTGGTTAGGATGTATTATTTGGGGGATTATCATAGATAGGCGTTGAGCTAATAGTTTCGCATAGAGTTTGGTGTCAGTATTTAAGAGTGAAATTAGGGGGTAAATGGCTGGATTGTCAGGGGATTTGCCTGGTTTGGGTAAGGTGACTATCAGGGCTTCTAGGTATTCCTTAGGGTTTTTGCCTGTAATGGTATAGTGATTAAAAGTGTTCCATAGATGTGGGGTGTCAGAATAATATTCAGAGAAATATTTATAGTACTCGTTTGGGAATCCATTGGGGCCTGGGCCTTGTGGAGGGGCAATTTCTTTATGGCTTTAAGAATTTCTGTGGAAGAGAAGGGTGTAGAAATGGTTTCTAGTTGTGTGGTGGATATAGAAAGGAGGTGAATAGGCGAGAGGAACGCTTCAATGTCCTCATTTTTAGGATGGGCTGCTTGTTCTGAGTCTTTAAGGTTGTAAAATTTGGCGTAAAAAGCACTAAACTCGTTTGCTATATTTAAAGGGTTATTTAACCGTTTACCTTTGGAGTTAGTCAGGAACAGTATTTTTTATTGGCATGGTGTTTTTTCATTTGTTTGGCCGGGAACGCACCTGATTTGTTGGCTGAGGAATAGTATTGGAGCCTAATGCCGCGTACACACGAGCGGACTTTCTGGCAGACTTGGTCTGACGTTCTGCCCGCCGGACTGTACGGCGGACTACCACCGGACTTTCTGAACAGACGGACTTGCCTACACACGACCAGACTTTCCGGCAGGCTAGGTCTGCCCGTCTTTCTGACGGACTTTCGCCGGAGTTACGGCGGACTTTCAGAATGAACGGACTTGCCCACACACGGACAAGTCCATTCATTTTGAACGTGACTCGTGTACAACAGGACTAGAAATGGAATTCAATCTTGCCGCTTTTATCGGCGAGATTGACACCTTGCAAGCCCCGTCGTGGGGCATACCAGGCCCTTAGATCTGGTATGGATCTTAAGGGGAACCCCCTACGCCATAAAAACGTCGTGGGCCCCCCTTATCCAGGGGTCGTGGGACCCCTTAATCCATATCAGACCCCGATCTGAGCACGCAGCCCGGCCGGTCAGGAAAGGGGCACCCCCCCTCCTGAACCGTACCAGGCTGCATGCCCTCAACATGGGGGGGTGGGTGCTTTGGGGGAGGGGGCGCCCTGCGGGGCCCCCCCATCACAAAGCACCTTTGCCCATGTTGATGAGGACAAGAGCCTCTTCCCGACAACCCTGGCCGTTGGTTGTCAGGGGCTGCGGGCGGGGGGCGGGGGGCTTATCGGAATCCAGGAGCCCCCTATAATAAGAGTCCCCCAGATCCCAGCCCCCACCCTATGTGAATGAGTATGGGGTACATGGTACCCCTACCTATTTACCTAGGGAAAAAGTGTCAATAATAAAACACACTACACAGATTTTTGAAGTCATTTATTAGACAGCTCCATGGGGGTCTTCTTCTGGCTTCGGGGGTCTTCTTTTGACTTCGGGGGTCCCTCCGGTTCCTCTTTTCCCCGCGTCCGGTTGGTTCTTCTCCACTCCCTCTGGCCTCTTCTCCCCTTGTTCCAGTTCTTCTGCCAGCTCCTCCGCTCTCTTCATGCTGCTCTTTTGCCAGCAGAAGTCCAGACTTCTGGCCTCTGGCTTCTGGGCTTCTTCTCTTCTTCCCATGTTGACACGATGGTCTCTCTGGCTGGAATGCTCTCTGAGAGCTCCGATGTGACTTATATAGGTGAAGACCATGCCCCCTAAAACATCACAGTCCCAGCATGCCCAGGGACTGTGACGGCATAAGGGGATGGGGTCTACGCCTATATAAGTCACATCGGAGCTCTCAGAGAGCATCCCAGCCGGAGAGACCGTCGTGTCAACATGGAAAGAAGAGAAGAAGCCAAGAAGCCAGAGGCCAGAAGTGCGGACCTCCACTGGCAAAAGAGCGGCTTGAAGACAGCGGAGGAGCCGGCAGAAGTACTGGAACACCGGGAGAAGAGGCCAGAGGGAGCGGAGAAGAACCAACCGGACACCGGGAGAAGAGGAACCGGAGGGACCCCCGAAGTCAGAAAAAGACCCCCCAGAGCTGTCTAATAAATTACTTCAAAAACCTGTGTAGTGTGTTTTATTATTGACACTTTTTCCCTAGGTAAATGGGTAGGGGTACCATGTACCCCATACTCATTCACATAGGGTGGGGGGCCGGGATCTGGGGGCCCTCTTATTATAGGGGGCTCCTGGATTCCGATAAGCCCCCCGCCTGCAGACCCCGACAACCAACGGCCAGGGTTGTCGGGAAGAAGCCCTTGTCTTCATCAACATGGGGACAAGGTGCTTTGTGGTGGGGGGCCCCCTCAGGGCGCCCCCTTCCCCAAAGCACACCCCCCATGTTGAGGGCATGCGGCCTGGTATGGTTCAGGAGGGGGGGGTGCTCGCTCATCCCCACCCCCTTTCCTGACCAGCCAGGCTGCGTGCTCAGATTGGGGTCTGGTATGAATTTTAGGGGGGCTCCGCGCCGTTTTTCCGGCATAGGGGGTTCCCCCTTAAGATCCATACCAGACCTAAGGGCTTGGGATGCCCCGCACTCGCCGTAATAGGAAAATGTGTTTTTCCTATTGCAGTGAGTGCGAGATGCAGTACTCTGCCCTTGGGTCGTATCTGGTCCATCGGACCAGCATACAGACGCATGCAGATGAACGGGCTTTCCGTCAGGAACTGAGTCTGGCGGGCTAAGATTTGAAGCATGCTTCAAATCTAGGTACGGCGGACTTTTGGGAAAAAAAGTCCGCCGGAGCCTACACACGGTCGGATTGTGCGGCGGACTCTGGTCCGCCGGACCAAGTATGCCGGAAAGTCCGACCGTGTGTACGCGGCATAAGGCATTTTATGTAATAATCAAATTTTTTATGTAGGTGCTCACTGAGTTGGTACCTTAGATTTTTTTAGATCAAGGGATATGTTGCTGGATGGTGTTTGTTTATTGACATGTTCTAACGCAAAAAATTAGTTTTAATAATTTTACAGTGGTGGCTGCATGTTGTTTTTTTTGCCTGTGCTCCAAATTTTATAACAAGGCCACGTAAGAAAGCTTTGTGCACATGCCAAATTATAGATTGGTCAGCAACAGAATATTGGTTGTTTTCAAAGTAGTTCTTAATCTCAGATCGAATTTCTCCCTCAAATGCTGAGTTGGTGAGTAGGGATGTGTTTAGTCTCCAAATAGTGTGTTTTGTAGATTTGTTGCTGTTGAATATTGTGATTGATATCGCCGCGTGGTCAGACCAGGTGATTGTACCTATGCGCGCTTCAGTGATTGTTTGTAGGAGGAATTTATCTGTTAGGAACATATCAATCCAAGAGTAAGATTGCTGGGGGTTGGAGTAAAAAGTATAATCTTGCTCCGTATCGTGCGTGCATCTCCAGGGGTCATAGAGGTCTTCATTGTGCAGGAGAGAGGACAATGCAGATGGCCTTCATTTCGTTGGGTTAGATGTGAGAGTTGTCAATGATTTTGTTGAAATCCCCACATAGCACTACTGGATTGGACCTATAAGGGGCCATTTTAGAGATTAGGTTATTGTAAAATTTCTTTTGGCCAGTGTTAGGTGCGTAAAGATTCACTAAAGTGAGGCGTTGGTTCTCTATCGTTGCAGAGAGAATTAAATACCTACCATCCTCATCAGCCTCACAATGGTGTAACTGAAAAGAGACGGATGAGCTGATTGCGATCATTACCCCTCTTTTTTTTGGTGGGGGCACTGGCAAAGAAGCGGTGTGGATACCGTTTGTGCGTCCATTTTGGATCTTCCTTTCTATTACTAGGGTAGGGCCCACTAATTCGGGGTACTTTGTCGCAGTAAGTGGGCTTAGCGCTATATGACCATATAGTGTGACCAAACCCCCGTATTTTTTTTGAATATGTTCAGGTGTTTTTAACTAGCCTTGCAGGAAATGTCATTCTTGAATGTGCGTGCTGTAATATGTTTTGTACTGTTTGTTGGTCTTATAGCAGCACCATCTTGAATTTAAATGCATTTTAGGGTGTGCCCCCCAAATATATTTTTGTATATTGTAATAGACCCTGACCAGGTTTTTTTAGGCTGGAGCACCCCTCCCCCTCTTCATTACCTCTTATTTAGTGGCCACCAGTGCATAGGAGGAATCCCCTTCAGTTCTCCCACATAGAAAAGTTCAGCTCCCATGGTTGAGACGCAGGATCTTCCATTCTATTACTAGAGTAGGACCCAATAATTTGGGGTACTTTGTCACAATAAGTGGGCTTAGCACTATATAACCATATAGTGTGACCAAACCCTCGTATTTTTTTGAATATGTTCAGGTGTTTTTAACTAGCCTTGCAGGAAATGTCATTCTTGAATGTGTGTGCTGGAATATGTTTTGTACTGTTTGTTGGTCTTATAGCAGCACCATCTTGAATTTAAATGCATTTTAGGGTGTGCCCCCCAAATATGTTTTTGCATTTTGGAGACTTGTCTTTGGTGAAATGCGTTTCTTGTACGCAGAATACAGCTGCGCAATGGGACAGCACTTCTTTCCATAGGAGGTTGCGCTTGAAGGGGGAATTCAGGCCTTTGACATTGAGTGAGGTGATGTTGATGGCAATTTTAGCAGGGAGTGCCCTGGGATGAGGACAAAGGGAGCGAGATCACTAAGTCTATGTCTATTACATGTGGTATGTCACTGGGTATACTTTCTGGAACTGTAATAAATTATCAGAGGTATCATAATGTGGTAGCAAGCAGATCAATCAAGAGGAGAAACAGACAATCAAAAAAAAGCCAAAAAAGATAAAATGAACAACAATAACAACAATATCAGTGTGTGTGGCACACTATAACCTGAGGGAGTGGATTCGACACTATGTCAGCGCCCACGTAGGATCCTATGAGTGCGTGGGACCGAAGGCCTTAGTGTTGTTGAGGGTTTCGCCTTGATCATGTGGCCGGTCCTGGAATGGCAGAGGGTTCGGATGGGAGCCCAAGTTTCCGGTCGTGGTAGGTGGGAGAGGAAGAAATCCACAGTTGGTCAATTTTTTGTAGCCATCTTTGGGAGTAAGGATTGGAATCATTTGTTGTTGGTATGTCACCAGGAGCTTGGTTGGAAAGCCCCACTTGTACGTGACTTTTTTTTCTTGTGATATCACGGTGATGGGGGTGAATGCTCTTCTCATCTCCATAGTGGCTTTGGAGAGGTCACAGAACAGGAGGGTATTTGTGTATCGTGCTGTAAGTGGTTTAGTGGATTTGGCCACCTGCAATATTTGTTCCTTAATATGGAAGTAATGCACTCTCGCTAGAATATCCCTTGGAATGTCAGGGGAGAGTTGTGCAGGTTTAGCAATTCTGTGCACCCAGCAATTGTGATGTCTCGTGCATTTAAGCGCAGTAGTAGTCGTGAGAATAGCTGTTGCAGGTAAGGAGTGATTTCATTTGGTTTTATAGACTCAGGGACGCCTCTGAATTTTATATTGTTCCTCCTGGAACTGTCTTCTAAATCTTCAATTTCAGTTTTATGTGGTGAATTTCAGATGCATGGTGCTCATGTGGGTCCAGCAATTCATTATGTGCTCTGACGTGGTCATGCATGCTTTCCTCAAGCACATTTGCTCTTCCTTCTAGGCAGTCAACCCTGTCATGCATCTGGAGACAGAGAGTTGTAATTCTCTGTGCAGATCTTTTTGTAATGTAATGAGCATTGATTTGAGCATGGACTCTGTTACAGGGTTGTCTGATGCAGGGATGGCCGCAAGAGCTGGGGTATCTGCTGTGTCAGTGTCTCTGTCAGCCCACTGGTGTTTCTTGTGCTGGGGTTCTTTGCTGGGGGAGATGGCTGGGGAAGATTCCAGCCTCTTACCTCTATCCGCGTTGTGCTGTGAGGATGAGGTATCCAGTGATGGCAGGGTGTCCATCTCTTACCTGTTGTTGTCCCCGGGTGACATGGCTGGGTATTCCCCCTGCGGGGGAGCCGATCGTTGTGCCTCTGCTTCCTTGGAGTGGGATGTCACTGAGGTGATGTGTCCGGAGCCAGTGCCATCTTGGGCCTCGTTCATGGCCGCTTTAGTATAGTAATCTGTGAGACGGCGGGGTGCGGGTGGCATGCCTTGTAGACATACCCGGGACGGTCCTGAATACTTTCCCCCTCCATGTAGCCAGAACGGGGGTCTGAATGTCACCTGTAGTGGTGGCGGATCCTGTTAGCGGCGCGGAGCTCAGGCTTCAAGCCAAAATTATGGTCCGCTGCTGACCACGCCCCTGGAGAGGATTTATACTGAATGTTTTCTATAGTTTGGTGCACTGGAAGCACCTGTGAAATGTGAGGACCCTGATGTTTTTACCTGCAATAAATTTATACTCAAATGATAATACACTATCCAGCCTCTTTATTACTTTAAATTTAGCAGTCACACAGGGGGAGGGGAACACGTGTGGGAAGTCACTGATATTATTCCCTGGATCATCATCACAAGAGTCACTTATTGGACATTATTATATATTTTTTTCAATATATTTTTATAACATATACCTTTTTCACTGTGGACTTGCTGAAAATTGAAAATGGAGGCCTCTGCTGACCACACACGGCTTCCATTTTGGGGTCTTCTCCTTTTTATCACCTGACCTCTCTATAGACATCTTACTGGCTGATACTTTGGTGCTGATTAATACCAGTCTTGGCTATGAAAGTCACAGATTTGTGGAGGTGACACCTAGAAATACAAGTCTGTATAAATTGTGGCCCTAAACAGAGTCGGATTCCTTTGTGACCCCCGATATACTAACTAGATGAATGCCGGGTAGAAGGTTCTGATTGATCCCCATAGTTATGGGTTGTAATTATGGGATGATAAAAATCGCTTTCGGACAGATCGTTAGATAATCTGATCGTTAGTACACAGCTTTCGACAGCCGATCATGACAGTCCATCCAACCAAATCCAAAGGGACAAACAGGAAAACTTTGCTCGGACGACAGCCCATCTTACGACAATCATGTAATCAGTACAGCATGCGTCTGCTAAAAGTCAACAACCACACGCATGATCGGAAACATGAAAATAAACCAGGAGGACACAGGGGTCACACATATTTGACATCATTTAAAATACGTAGCTACGCACAGTGGAAGATTTTTCCTGAATCGTATGACAAAAATCTTACACACATTTTGCAATGTTGTATTCGATATTAGTTTTATGCAACAAAATGCAAACGATACGATGTACGATAATCTGAACGTGTACATGAGGCATAATGCTTTCTAATTGGACAACTAGTCAGTAATTGTTATCCACAGAAGGGAACAAATCCTCCTTATTGGTTCCATTGATCACACTACAATTGAGTTTATTATTGTTTGTGCTCCTTCCAGGTGATGTCATCTCGGGTCATCTCCTGATGTCATGGCGACCTCTTCCTCCTCATCATCCTCCTCCTCACAAGGTATGACTGCTGATCCTGACAATCCTTTCCAATGTTTTCCTCCATCTCACATCTCCAGAGATTGGAATTAGATGATAGGACATCTTATGTCTCCGTAGTCTGGACATTTCCTGTAGACATCTGGTCAGTCCACCCATTAGAAGAGTTCAGGAACTTTCATCAATTCCACCATCACATTCCCATGTCTTCAGATTTTATTTATCATTGATGGAAATGATCTTCTGAGATGGTCCAATGATCCATAATGACTGGAGGACCCCAAATTTTATGGCTATTTGTGTAACGGTCGGGGGATGCCTTTGTCTATAATCCTAAGGGGAAGCCAAAAGGTGTCATATGACACATACTGCTGGGAGATTTGGGGGTAATCGGAGTTCTTAGTTCACACTGATCAGACACATCATTTTTCAGGGGGGGAGGTTTTTTAAAGGTTTTATATTTTTCATTTAGTTTACTATGAAACAATCAATAAACATGATGTTTAAAATGATCATCCCTACATATACATTAGGAGGTCTGTATATAAAATAATTACTATGAGTTTGTGTCATTTGTACAGTCATCACTAATAATCCCCGTAATTTGTCTAATAGGTTTACTTCCTATGATCATCAGCTCATAATACATTTTTTTCTTGAAATACCTCAACCAGTAAGATATGGCATTATGACCACTAGATGGAGCTGAGGATCCTAGGAAATAAACATATTAGACACATTATAGGGATGATTCACAAAGGTGATGCTTTTTCAAAAATAGCCCCCCTAGGTGTTTGCCCCCAATATTCATCCATCTGAGAGGTAACTTACCACTATGGAGGCAATCATATGAAATTACCACAAGGAATCCAATCCCTCCATAGGATAATGTACATATAGACATATTGGGGGATCATTTCCTTTCCCTTCTATATGCTCTTTATAGCATTGCTGGCTGCCAGTGCAGACTTATCTCCTGTCATGTGTCAGAAATCCTCCAATCAGGATGAATGTTTATGATTTTTTATTGTTCTCTCTGCAGGGTTGGCTCCTGGTGTCCTGGGAAAGTGGAAACAAACCCCCGGGGATCTTATCATATATTCTCTGGAGGATCTGAAAGGAAGTGACTTCAAGAGATTTAGGAACAAATTGTCTGATTTCTCCTATGGAGATAAACGTCCCATCCCCCGAGGAAGACTAGAAAATGCAGACTGGATCACCACCAAGGACATCCTGATAGATGCATATGGAGAAGAAGGGGCTCTGGATGTCACCATTCATGTCTTTACACTGATCGATCTGATGGGACCTGCAAATGACCTCCAGGAGAGGAGAGCACAAAATGGTGAGTTCCCGTCTATAATGACCATTTCCTACCAATTCCTGATCAATATCTGTGTAAGGAAGGACTAGGAATGTCATCCAGGGAAAGCCAGTGATCAATCAGGAGCTTCCAACTGGACAAACCCCTTCCCACTGACAGAATGCACTTATGGGGCCTCACGAAAAGGGGTCTTTATTCTGGGGGCCACATATCTGTGTATCTCTCTTTGTGCTGGGAGAGTGCTGCACAGAGACTAGGATCCCACCAAGAGCCCCGCTATTGTACTAATGATCGGGACCCGGGACTCCAGGTTCCCTGTCACATGATTGCTGTGATAGCCTCTGATTGCCAGTCATAGTAATAACACTGTATAAGTCACAGTAAGTCACTCTGCCGCTCACCCCTGTGTTTTCTTTCTTTTCTAAATGGAGAGAAAGATACATTGTATACATACAGGATATATTATATAATACATTGTATACATACAAGATCCATTATATAATACATTGTATACATACAGGATCCATTATATAATACATTGTATACATACAGGATATATTATATAATGCATTGTATACATACAGGATCCATTATATAATACATTGTATACATACAGGATCCATTATAAAATACATTGTATACATACAGGATATATTATATAATAGATTGTATACATACAGGATATATTATATAATAGATTGTATACATACAGGATATATTATATAATACATTGTATACATACATGATAAATTATATAATATATTGTATACATACATGATATATTATATAATACATTGTATACATAACAGGATATTTCATATAATATAATATACTGTATGCAAACAGGATCCATTATATAATACATTGTATACATACAGGATATATTATATAATACATTGTATACATACAGGATATATTATATAAGACATTGTATTCATACAGGGTACATTATATAATACATTGTATACATACAAGATCCATTATATCATACATTGTATACATACAGGATATATTATATAATACATTGTATTCATACAGGGTACATTATATAATACATTGTATACATACAGGATATATTATATAATACATTGTATACATACAGGATCCATTATATAATACATTGTATACATACAGGATATATTATATAATACATTGTATACATATAGGATCCATTATATAATACATTGTATACATACAGGATCCATTATATAATACATTGTATACATACAGGATATATTATATAATACATTGTATACATACAGGATATATTGTATAATACATTGTATACATACAGGATCCATTATATAATACATTGTATACATACAGGATATATTATATAATACATTGTATACATACAGGGTACATTATATAATACATTGTATACATACAGGCTATATTATATAATACATTGTGTTCTTTCTAATAAGAGAAAAATTGCTATATCAAGGTTTGATCCAGGTCAGTGCCAGATTTAGTTTTAGGGTCAGAGGTCATGTTAGGGGTCAGGGTTAGTGTATTTTGCGTAGGTTTCTTTTTAACCACTTAGGGACCAAGCCTCTTTCTGAGATTTGATATTTACAAATTAAAAACAGTTTTTTTTTTGCTCAAAAATTACTTAGAACCCCAAACATTATATATTTTTTTCTAACACCCTAGAGAATAAAATGGCGGTCTTTGCAATACTTTCTGTAACACCGTATTTGCGCAGCGGTCTTACAAGCGCACTTTTTTTGGGAAAAATACACTTTTTTAAATTAAAAAATAAGACAACAGTAAAGTTATCCCATTTTTTTTTTATATTGTGAAATATAATGTTACTCAGAGTAAATTGATACCCAACATGTAACGCTTCAAATATACGCCCGCTCGTTTAATTGCGACAAATTTTTACCCTTAAAAATCCCCATAGGTGATGTTTAGAAAATTGTAAAGGTTGCATGTTTTGAGTTACAGAGGAGGTCTAGGGATAGAATTATTGCTCTCGCTCTACCAATCGCGGCGATACCTCACATGTGTGGTTTGAACACTGTTTTCGTATGCGGGCGTAGGTCATGTATGCGTCCGCTTCTGCTCGTAAATTCGGCGGGACGAACGCTTTTAATTTTAATTTTTTTATTTTTACACTTCTTTTTTAAAAAATGGTGTCACTTTTATTCCTATTACAAGGAATGTAAACATCCCTTGTAATAGAAAAAAAGCATGACAGGACCTCCTAAATATGAGATCTGGGGTCAAAAAGACCTCAGATCTCATATTTACACTAAAATGCAATAAAAATAAATTTAAAAAAATTTGCTAAGAGCTATGGGCGGAAGTGACGTTTTGACGTTGCTTCCGCCCTGCAATAGTATGGAGACGGGTGGGGGCCATCTTCCCCTCACTCAGCTCCATACAATCACAGCCACTTGTCTATTATACAGAACCTCCATATTTTTAGCCAGGGCTTTTTTTCAGGGGGAACTTGGTGGAACTCAGTTCCACCACCTCTGGCTTAGACCCTTTGGTGCCTGCTCACCACAATCACTTGTAAACACAGAAGTCTGGTTTCTGTGTTTACAAGTGACAGCTCTGTGTGTAACCCCCATGAACTCTGCACTCTGTATGTAATGCAATCCTGATATTTAATGCCCCTTTAAGACCCTCCTACTGTTTGTGAAATATCACCACACCTAATATTTGATGTGATTTGGAGGGTGTGTGTGTGGGGAGGGGTTTTGGGGGGTCGTGGTTGAGTTCCAGCACCTATTGTTTGAGAAAAAAAGCCCTGTTTATAGCTGTATTCCTAGGAGACTCTCATGACTGTTGGTCGGGGTTCTGAGCCTTGTGCCCCATGTATCCACCTGAACCTCCATCAGAAAGAGGAGTCAAGGCTCCAGATTCTAGGTGTGTGTCTGTAAACCTGCATAGAGAATTGGGGGCTTTTCTGGTCTTCCTATCATGTCCTATCGTGACGAAATGCGTAGGGAGGAGCCTGTGACGCTGACATCATTATGTTTTCCTTTGTGATTGATGGGACATACACATACATACAGTAAGCTGGAGGAAGTTCGTGGAGATGCCGTGATCATTACTCTTGGCTATATGCTTTTAATGGATGAAGATTTTTGTAAGTGCAATCTTATAGCCCAATAAACCACGCTGTATTGCAATTTTACACTATGGGAGCTTTTTTTGTTTTTGTCTTTTGAGTACCACGTTTTCAACTGTGGATATCGGTATAGGTTTGTGGGTGATCTGATAATTTCCCAAATGCCTGGTGAGACCGCTGTCATGGTGGTCATCCTGAGCTGGTAAGGAGCCTCATATCTCACTTGGGTGTGAATCACTCTGGATGTTGGACTCACCTGTATCACATTCCCTCTGAATATATGCACATTGGTCTTCAATTCACTTTGCTTATGGACTTATTAGTTTTGCATCGCTTGTCATTGGGACTTTATTTACACATGTAATTTGTATATATAATTTTTTGTTATTATCACTTCTTATATATGGTAAGACATTTGTTTCAGTTCTCTATGGGAGACTTGTTTCTTTTCTTTTTATCCCACCGATTTTATTTTTGATGGGTTATCACTCTTAAGGTCATTTCTAGTGTGATATAATTTTTGTTTTATTTTCATATTAAGTTTTAGCGCTGCACAAATTTTTGTTTTTTGATGTATTGGAGTTTAGTATTAGACTTTTAGTGCTGGCGGCTTTTACAATTTATTTTTCAATATATATCCCTTTAGCGCAGCGTTAACCCTTTTGAGTTCTTTACTATTAGACAAATACACTCCCCATCACCTGGAGGAGGAGAGACTCCAATCTACAGAGGGTTGGTGGGATGATGGTGTCTGGAAGGATCTGTTACACTAATAACTCTTATGCCGCATACACACGGGTGGACTTTCCTACGGGACTGGTCCGACGGACCGAATCCGGCGGACAATCCGACCGTGTGTGGGCTGCATCGGACTTCCGACAGACCGTTTCGGTCGGAAATCCGACGGACTTCAGATTTGAAACCTGCTTCAAATCTTTACGTCGTAACTCCGCCGGACTCAGTTCCTAAAGGAAAGTCCGTTCGTCTGTATGCTGGTCCGAAGGACCAGATACGACACAAGGCAGGGCAGGGTGTCTGCGATTTCCCACCTGACTCTTAATACCCTCTGGTAACTGCACTGATCTTCCCTGCAACACAAAAGTCGCTCTACCTGTCTGCGATTTCCCACCTGACTCTTCATACCCTCTGGTAACTGCAAAGACCCCACTCTTTTCTTAAACACTGGACTACATTACCTAACTGAACTTTAATTCTGCCTTACTAAGAATTTGAAACTACTGTCTATACTTGTTTGTTTTTGAAAGTGTCACTTAATTTGTATTATGCTGCCCTGAACAAGATCAAACATTTAACCTTATTCTGTTGTCCCCTCTTGCACTGCAATATGTCCAGGCCAGTTGTAAAACCCCACCCCCCACAAGCCTGGTTTTTTCAGCTTCTAATTGAATAATTTTGAATCTTCCCCCCCACACCTTCCCACTATAAATGTAGTTCATGTCTTGGGACGGCTGGCGAGGGTTTAGGCTGGTCACTCCTTGCACAAAGTGTCATGCCGGCAACAAGTGTTTGGCACGTGGACACGGGCACTTTGACTAAGGTACTGCAACACAAAAGTAAGTACAGACATTATTGTTCCACAGCTATTTTTACAGGAAGTTCCACTTCATTCTCTAACTTTCCTCAGCCTCCCTTCTATTAGCCTGTCCCCACCCTCCAACATGCTCACACTAATGTTTGTTATAACATCCCCTCTCCTCAAACTCTCATTTCTTTATCCCCCTTCTCCAGCCCCTAACCTTTACATATCTCCCTCTCTTCTGCCCACTCAATATTACTCCACTTACCACCTCCTGCTTATTCTAAGCCCACACAGTATCACCACGTCCATTCCACCACAGCATCTGCCCTCCTATAAATCCCACTCCCGCCTTACCGCCCTCACCCTCCTACTACTCTTAATGTCTGGGGACATCGCACCAAACCCCAGCCCTCCTATACCCAATTCCCAACGCCAGGATTGGCCATCTACCTCCTCCAACAGTAGTCGTAACTTCAACCTTCTCATCCCAATTCCCCTGATTCCACAAGTCAGCCCCCCTCTTTCATGTGCCCTCTGGAATGCCCGCTCAGTCTTCAACAAACTCGTTTCTGTCAATGACCTTTTCCTCTCAAAATCCCTAGATTTATTTGCTATAATCGAAACCTGGCTCCAGGAATTCGACACTACCTCTCCAGCTGCCCTGTCCCACAGTGGCCTTCTCTGGACTCACTCCACCAGACCCAGTGGACGAAAAGGAGGTGGTGTCGAACTTCTCCTCTCCCCACAATGCACCTTCCAGGTACTTCCCACACCTCCCTCTCTTTCCCCCTGCTCTTTTGAAATGCACTGCATTCGTCCTTTCTCTCCAGCTTGTCGGAGGGTCGCAGTCATTTATCGGCCTCCTGAACCAGTGTCACGCTTTCTGGATGACTTCTCTGCATGGCTACCCTATTTTCTCTCATCCGAAGCACCTGCCATCATCCTAGGTGACTTTAACATTCCAATCAATGTTAATAATGCTACCACTTCTAAACTACTCAACCTAACCTCCTCTTTTAACCTAACACAATGGACACAAACCATCACTCACTTCAACGGCAACACTCTCGACCTTGTATTCTCCCATCGCTGCACTCCCTGCAATCTCTCTAACACACCCTTTCCTCTCTCTGATCACAACCTTATCCGTTTCACACTCTCCTTGTCTCCAACATCCCATGCTGCCAACCCACAAACCACTAACCGCAGGAACCTTCGCAACCTCAACCCTTCCCTTCTTCACTCTGCTACTGAAGGCCTTTATGACAAAATCGCACCCCTGTCCTGCCCAGTCCTAACTACTTCCATCTACAACACCACGTTGTCATCCTCCCTAGACGTACTTGCTCCTCTTTCTACACGCAGAACCAGGCCCCATCTGCCACAACCCTGGCAAACAGATGACACCAGAAGTCCCAAAAGACACAGCCGTGCTCTTGAGCAAGCATGGCGTAAATCTAAATCCTTGCAAGACTTTACCCTCTACAAATCTGCCCTTCTCAAATACAACTCCTGCCTCCACACTGCTAAACAAACCTATTACAACACTCTCATCAAAACCCTCTCATCCAAACCTCGTCAACTCTTTTCTACCCTTAATTCCTTACTTCACCCCCCACTACCCCCACCCACCAACTTGCTTACCGCTCAACAGATTGCCAACCACTTCAATAGCAAAATCAACACAATTCGCAAGGAGATATCCAGCATTCAAATTCCTCCCCTACCCAACATATCAGGTCCAACACTACACTCAATACTCTCCTCCTTTTGCCCAGTTACCACAGATGAAGTTGATAAACTCCTCTCCATGGCCCACCTCACTACCTGTCCCCTGGACCCTCTTGATTACTGCGACCACCCTCCCACTCTATCCTCAACTCCCTAACCCACATCTTCAACCTCTCCCTTCCCTCCGGCACCTTTCCTTCCCCGCTCAAACGTGCACTGGTTACCCCCATACTCAAAAAACCCTCACTAGACCCCACCTGTTTGAATAACTTAAGACCTATCTCCCTGCTCCCGTTTGCCTCCAAGCTCATTGAATGCCTTGTCCATGACCGAATGAGTCGCTATGGACAACAACCTTCTCGACCCCCTACAGTCTGGCTTCCGCCCACAACATTCTACTGAAACTGCCCTACTAAAACTCACCTATGACCTAATAACTGCTAAAACCAATGGCCACTACTCCATACTCATACTTTTAAACCTCTCTGCTGCCTTTGACACAGTTGACCACCTGCTCCTCCTCAGAAAATTACACTCCCTTGGCCTCCATGATTCTGCATTATCCTGGTTCTCCTCCTACCTATCTCAGCGCACTTTCAGTGTCACTTACAACTCCATCTCCTCCGCTCCCCTTCCTCTTTCTGTTGCGGTACCCCAAGGCTCCATCCTTGGGCCTCTCCTATTCTCACTCTATACCTCTTCCCTGGGACAGTTGATAACCTCCTATGGCTTCCAATACCACCTCTATGCCGATGACATACAGATCTATCTCACCACTCCTCAACTCACCCCCTCGATTTCCTCACGGATCTCAAACTTACTGAATGACATATTGGTATGGATGTCACACCACTGCCTCAAACTTAATCTTTCTAAAACTGAGCTTGTTATATTTCTTCCTTCACGGTCCCCCTCCTGTGATTTCACCATTAATATCAACAACACAATCATTGGTCCCTCCACACATGCCAGGGTCCTGGGTGTAATCCTTGACTCTGACCTCTCCTTCAGCCCCCATATCCAATCACTGGCTAAATCCTGCCGCCTTAACCTCTGCACCATCTCCAGAATTCGACCCTTCCTGACTAATGACACCACAAAGCAACTTATTCACTCCTTGATTATTTCCTGCCTTGACTACTGCAACTATCTCCTTAATGGCCTACCCTTAAGCAGGCTATCCCCCCTTCAGTCTATTATGAATGCTGCTGCTAGACTAATACACCTCACCAATGGATCCGTGACTGCTGCTCCTCTCTGCCAATCCCTTCACTGGCTTCCCCTACCCCACCGTGTAAAATTAAAAATGCTAACCATAACATACAAGGCCACATCTACATCACCAACCTCATCTGCAGATATCACCCAAATCGTCTCCTCCGCTCCTTCCAGGACCTCTTGCTCTATAGCTCCCTTGTTACCTGCTCCCATGCTCACCTTCAGGACTTCTCCAGTGCCTCTCCTATCCTCTGGAACCCGCTTCCCCAGTATGTCCGATCAGCCCCTACCCTGTCCACCTTTAGGAGATCCCTGAAAACTCATTTATTCAGGGAAGCCTATCCCACACCCACATAACTGTCCCTGAGCCACCCCATCAAATCATTCTCTGCAGCTATTACCTTTTGTACCACCACCCCCTCCCTTTAGAATGTAAGCTCTACGAGCAGGGCCCTCTTGTACCTTTTGCATTGAACTGAACTGTAATTGTGTTGTCCCCCTTATACATTGTAAAGCACTGCATAAACTGTTGGCGCTATATAAATCTTGTATAATAATAATAATAATAATAATAATAATACATCTCGCGCTCACTGCAATAGGAAAAACAAATTTTCCTATTGCGGCGAGCGTGAGGGGGAGGCGACAATGTCCCTTAGGTCTAGTATGGATTTAAAGGGGAGCCCCCTATGCCGAAAAAACAGTGTGGGGTCCCCCCCAAAATCCATACCAGACCCCTATCCGAGCACGCAGCCCAGCCGGTCAGGATAGGAGGGGAAGACGAGCGAGCGCCCCCCTCCTGAACCGTACCAGGCCGCATGCCCTCAACATGAGGGGGTGGGTGCATTGGGGAGGGGGGCGCCCTGCTCCCCCCAACCCCAAAGCACCTTGTCCCTATGTTGATGAGGACAAGGGCCTCTTCCTGACAACCCTGGCCGTTGGTTGTTGGGGTCTGCGGGTGGGGGCTTATCAGAATCCAGGAGCCCCCTTTAATAAGGCCCCCCACCCTATGTGAATAAGTATGGGGTACATCGTACCCCTACCCATTCACCTAGGGAAAAAGTGTCAATAAAAAAAACACACTACACAGGTTTTTAAAGTAATTTATTAGACAGCTCCGAGGGTCTTCTTCTGACTTCGGGGGTCTTCTTCCGACTTTGGGAGTCTCTCCAGCCTTTTCTCTCAGCATCCGGTTCTTCTCCGCTCTCTCCGGCCTCTTCTCCTGGTGTTCAACCTCTTCTCCCGGTGTCCGGTTCTTCTGCCGGCTCCTCCGCTATCTTCTGCCACTCATTTGCTAGCAGTGGCCCGGACTTCTGCATCGCCTTCTTCCCTCTTCTCTTTTTCCGATGTTGACACGACGCTCTCTCAGGCTGTAATGCTGTCTGAGCGCTCCACAATGACTTATATAGGCGGTGACCCCACCCCCTTATGATGTCACAGTCCCTGGGCATGCTTGGACTGTGACGGCACAAGGGGGCGTGGTCACCGGGTGATGTTGATTTTGGGGGGATCCCACACCGTTTTTTTGGCGTAGGGGGTTCCCCTTAAAATCCATGCCAGACCTAAGGGCCTGGTATGCCCCGCGACGGTGCTCGCGAGGTGTCAATCTCGCCGATAAAAGTGGCGAGATTGACTTCCTTTTCTAGTCCCGTCGTACCTGAGTCATGTTCAAAATGAACGGACTTGTCCTTGTGTGGGCAAGTCCGTTCATTCGGAAAGTCCGCCGTAACTCAGTCGAAAGTCCTGGGGGATGTCATAGTTACATAGTTAGTCAGGTTGAAAAAAGACACAAGTCCATACAGTTCAAACTTAAAAACAATAAATAAATAAAATAAAAAATATTGTACAATCCAATATACCCAATTTTACACCCTCAGTTGATCCAGAGGAAGGCAAAAACCCCAGCAGAGCATGCTCCAATTTGCTACAGCAGGGGAAAAAATTCCTTCCTGATCCCCCAAGAGACCACCTCTGGCGGGAATCTATTCCACATTTTCACAGCTCTTACTGTGAAGAAACCTTTGCGTATTTGGAGACGAAATCTCTTTAACCCTAGGCGTAAAGAGTGCACTCGTGTCCTCTGGGTTGACCGTAAAGAGAATAACTCAAACACCAAGATCACTATATGGCCCCCTTATATATTTGAACATGTTGATCATATCCCACCTTATTCTCCTCTTCTCAAGAGAGAATAAATTCAGTTCCTCTGATCTTTCCTCATAGCTGATCTCCTCCATGTCTCTTATCAGTTTGGTTGCCCTTCTCTGCACTTTATCCAGTTCCCCCATATCCTTTTTGAGAACTGGTGCCCAAAACTGAACTTCATATTCCAGATGAGGTCCTACTAATGATTTGAACAGGGGCAAAATTATATCTCTCTCTGGAGTCCATACCTCTCTTAATACAAGAAAGGACTTTGCTCGCTTTGGAAACCGCAGCTTGGCATTGCATGCTATTATTGAGCTTATGATCTACCAAAACCCCCAGATCCTTCTCCACCACGGATTCCCCCAGTTGTACTCCCCCTAGCATGTATAATGCATATTCTTAGCCCCCAAGTGCATAACTTTACATTTATCAACATTAAACCTCATCTGCCACATAGTCGCCCAATTAGACAGTGCATTGAGGTTGGCTTGTAAAGTGGAGACATCCTGTAAGGACGTTATTCCACTGCATCGCTTGGTGTCATCTGCAAAGACAGAAATGTTACTTTCGATCCCAGACCCAATATCATTTATAAAGTTATTAAAAAGTAAGGGTCCCAGCACTGAACCTTGGGGTACACCACTGATAACCTTAGACCATTCAGAGTAAGAATCATTAACCAGTACTCTCTGAATTCTGTCTTTTAGCTAGTTTTCTATCCATTTACAAACTGATATTTCCAAGCCTGTAGACTTTACCTTACACATGAGCCACGTGTAGGGAACTGTGTCGAACGCTTTTGCAAAATGCAAGTACACCACGTCCACAGCCACCCTTCTGTCCAGGGTTTTACTTACCTCTTCATAAAATGAAATCAGGTTTGTCTGACAACTTCTGTCTTTCATGAATCCATGCTGTCTGTTGCTTAAAATGTTTTTTTCCAGCAAGAACTTGTCTATGTGTTCTTTTATTAAATGCTCCAGTATCTTCCCAACTATAGAAGTTAAACTAACAGGTCTATAGTTACTTGGTAAAGTCTTTGATCCCTTTGTAAATATAGGCACCACATTCGCCCTGCGCCAATCCAGTGGTACTATTCCCGTCATTAATGAGTCCCTAAAAATTAGATACAATGGCTTTGAAACTACAGAACTCAATTCTTTTAGGATCCGTGGGTGGATGCCATCAGGCCCAGGTGCTTTATCCACCTTTATTCTGTCTAAATAATTCAGGACCATATCATTTTTAAGCCATTGTGGATCATTCAGGGCTGTGTCACTACCACCCCCATGCTCCTTTGTATACACAGAGCTGAAGAAAGTATTTAATAAATTTGCCTTCTCTTTGTCCCAAGTCACCCACTCTAGATTATTTTGTAAAGGGCCTACTATCCTACTATCTTTTGCAATCCGTCATTCATTTTGAATTTTTGCATCCTTGATTTCCTTTTTACATATTCTGTTAAATTCTTTGTAAGATTTAAATGACACTAGTGTTCCTTCATTGTTATATTTCTTAAAAGCTCTTTTCTTATTGTTTATAACTTCTTTAACTTTGGCCGTGAGCCACATAGGTTTTGTTTTTAGCCTTTTAAACTTATTGCCCATGGAAATATACTTTGCAGTGAGGTCCCAAACAGTCTCTTTGAAAAATTCCCATTTCTGTTCTGTGTTTATCAATGCAAATATTCCCTCCCAGTCTGGAAGACCGGTGGACCTAGTCTGCCGGAAAGTCCAGTCGTGTGTAGGCAAGTCCATCCGTTCAGAAAGTCTGCCCGAAGTCCGCCGGAAGTCCGTCGGACCTAGTCTGCCGGAAAGTCCGGTCGTGTGTACAGAGCATTAGGCTCCATGCACACTGGAGCTCATAAACAGTAATTTTTTGGAGTTTGGGCATTTTTTTTAAAAGCCCATAAACTCCACTCTATGTTATCCTACGTATCCATGCACACATGGAAGTTTTTTTACGTTTATCAGCAGTGGAGTTTATGGGCTGTTTTCTGAACGTCATGATATTGCGTTCAAGAGCAGTACTGGAAACGCCAGACACCAGTAAAAGGTGTTAAATGAGGGCTAATGCTGTAAAAAGAGCATTAAGCCTAGTTCAGCGTCTCTCTGCCTCTATTCAAAATCAATGGTTCCCTATGGGAGCCCATTGATTTGAATAGAAGTCGCACCAGAAGTCGAATCATGATGATCCGACTTGCGGTGCGACTTGTGTGCTGAGGATGAAGGGGAAACCCCGCCAAAATGAAAAAAAAATTGGCATGGGGCTCCCCCCTCGGATGATACCAGACCCTTTGGTCTTGTATGAATTTTAAGGGGAACCCCCTTCGCTGAAAAAACGGCATGGGGTCCCCCCAAAATCCATACCAAACCCTTATCCGAGCACGCAGCCCGGCCGGTCAGGAAAGGGGAGGGGGACGAGCGAGCGCCCCCCTCCTGAACCGTACAAGGCTGCATGCCCTCAACATGGGGGTAGGTGCTTCGGGACGGGGGGGCGCTGCGCCCCCCCACCCCAAAGCACCTTGTCCTTATGTTGACAAGGACAAGGGCCTCTTCCCGACGACCCTGGCTGTTTGTTGTCGGGGTCTGCGGGTGAGGGGCTTATCGGAATTTGGGGGCCCCTTTAATAAGGGGGCCCCGGATCCCGGCCCCCCACCCTATGTGAATGAGTATGGGGTACATCGTACCCCTACCCATTCACCTGGAAAAAAGTGTCAAAAATAAAACACTACACAGTGTAAAGTAATTTATTAGGCAGCTCCGGGGGTCTCTTCTGACTTTGGGGGTCTCTTCCTTCTTCTCCGCGCTCTCCGGCCTCTTCTCCGCGCTCTCTGGTGTCTTCCTGCTGAGCTCCTCTGCTTTTTTCTGCTCTTTTGCCCGCTCTTTTGCTAGCAGTGGCCTGGTCTTCTCCGTCATCTTCTTCTCTCTGCTCTTCTTCCGATGTTGACACGACGCTCTCTCCCGCTGTAATGCCGGGTGCGCATTGCGCAACGACATATTGGCATGGGGCGTGGTCACCGGGTGCTGTCATCCGGTGACCCCGTTTCCTTATGATGTCACCACCCGGGCCATGATGGGACGGTGACGTCATAAGGAGGCGGGTCGCCTTATTAAAGGGGGCTCCCAAATTTCTGATAAGCCCCTCGCCCGCAGAGCCCGACAACAAACAGCCAGGGTTGTCAGGAAGAGGCCCTTGTCCTTATCAACATGGGGACAAGGTGCTTTGGGGTGGGGGGCACAGCGCCCTCCCTGCCCCGAAGCACCTACCCCCATGCTGAGGGCATGCAGCCTGGTACGGTTCAGGAGGGGGGCGCTCGCTCGTCCCCACCCCCTTTCCTGAACGGCCGGGCTGCGTGCTTGGATAAGGGTTTGGTATGGATTTTGGGGGGACCCCATGCCGTTTTTTTGGCAAAGGGGGTTCCCCTTAAAATCCATACCAGACCTTAGGTCTGGTATGGTCCAAGGAGGGAACCCCACACCAATTTTTTTTCCATTTTGGCAGGGGTTCCCCTTCATTCTTAGCAGACAAGTCGCACCGCAAGTCGGATCATTATGATCCGACTTCTGGTGTGACTTCTATTCAAATCAATGGGCTCCCATAGGGAACCATTCATTTTGAATAGAGGGAGAGAAACGCGGCTAAAAGCTAGCGCAGCTAAACGTGCATTAATGGCAATGCAAAACACTGATAAAATCGCATTTTTAAAACAGCGTTTTTCTGCCAGCAATCCGACGTTCAGAACGGCCGTTTATGAGCTACAGTGTGCATGGAGCCTTAGTTATTATTAATACAATCACAGCCACTTGTCTATTATACAGAACCTCCATATTTATAGCTGTATTCCTAGGAGACACTCATGATTGTTGCTCAGGGTTCTGAGCCTTGTGCCCCATGCATCCAGCTGAACCTCCATCAGAAAGAGGAGTCAAGGCTCCAGATTCTAGGTGTGTGCCTGTAAACCTGCATAGAGAACTGGGGGCTTTTGTGGTCCCCCCACTATGGTCACATGTAACTGCAATGTGCTGAGATGTTACCAGGCAGACAAAAACTCTCCCCATCACCTGGAGGAGGAGAGACTCCAATCTATAGAGGGTTGATGGGATGATGGTGTCTGGGAGGATCTGCTACACTAATAACTCTCTTAGTTATTATTTTATACATTTCAGAGGTTTGTCAGGACTAATCACTTCCCTAATCTTATTTCCAGCCAAACTGAAGAAGACGACACATGGGAAAACATTATCAGGTTAGTAGGTCATCCACGTTTCATATGAAATCTCTTCTGGGTGAACATTTTGTTTTTATTGTAGTCTGGACCAGTGGTGGAATTACCAGGGTCACAAAGGTTGCACTTGAGAGCAGGCCCTGGCATTCTGCCACTGTAGGGGGCCCAAGATGGCAGGAAGGGGGTCCAATGCAGAACATTTTTTTTTGTTGCTGTGACTTTAGTCACATTTATTAGGACAGCACCCATTGAAATGAATGTTTTGACTTGTCATGCAGCTTTGTGTTGAAAGTCACATGATAAGTAGTCCGAACCAGGGCTTATAAAGGGCCCCACGACCGGAACAAGCAGAAAAGGCCATGGGCTGAAGAAAGTGCCCCTGCCTCAGAGAGAAGAGCCCCAGCCTTGGAGGGAAGGGCCCTGGGACCAGAGGAAAGGGCCTGGGACTGATGGACAGGGCCCCAGCAGTCAGGGGGTGCCTTTCATGGTTCCTTGCACTGGAGCCCTGTAGGTTCTATTTATGCCTATGAAAAAAGAGAAGAAGTTGGGACTTTGCATGAAGTATGCGGATTTGGAGGCAAAAATTAGCTATATGAATCTGATAATGTTGAATTTATTAAATATTACACAGTAAAATGCATCAAAAGCAGTGGTTCATATTGCATCATCCAACATGATTGATTGATTCATACATTAACATATTACACATAAACGATAATGTTCAAGTAAATTGGGTAAAACAGAATATATTACAAAACTCCATGAGTATTGAATTTATGGCATCTAAAGCGTGACGCGTTTCGTGGCTATCTTGCCACTCATCAGAAGCCTATGTAAATTGGATGTCTATAAAACGAAAGTATTGTACCAAACAATGAGTCAGGCTTGTATATAAAAAGTAAAAGGAATATGCTTGAATCAACCCCCTATACTTATAGGTGAGGTGATGGAAAGGGCATGGCAGTGGTTGCGTGGGCAGTCATGGACAGGATCTGGCACAGGAGCTAATGCGGCACAACATGCGGCAAAGCAGGGAAGCGAGAAACATGAATGTGAACTAAGTGGATAATCCTCACCATAGGTTCAATGGTGACACGTGTACAAACCATCTAGGGCTGGGCGTAAAAAACAAAAACAAAAGCAAAAAATTGTTGGTGTTAGGGAGGTAATAAACACTGTGTTGGAACAGTGAAGGGATAGATGGCCAGTAGGGATGAGCTTCGAGTTTGAGTCGAACCCATGTTCGACTCGAACATCGCCTGTTCAATCATTCGTCGAATTGCGAACGTTATAGGCCCTTCGCGCCAAATTTTGAGTGGCGCATCACGGCATCGCAGTGCATTGCTGGCTGATAATTGGCCAAGCATGCACTATGACCTGCATGCTTGGCCAATCACAGCGCCGTCTGTACAGAGAGCCGTAATTGACCAAAGCCAGGGTGGCTTTGGCCAATTTTGGCTCAGGGGTTTAGTACACGGCACACACTATATAAGGCTGTCTGCACGTCAGCCCTGTGTTCCGGCGTTGAGAGGGAGATAGAGAGAGAGAGACAGTGTCATTTAATTTGAGTTAGATAGAGCAGGCAAGCGAGTCAGTTAGCTGCAGTCAGTGTATTGTGTATATATATATGCATCCTAGGTGTTGTGTGTGTGTGTGTGTGTGTGTATATATATATATATATATATATATATATATGTATATATATATATATATACACACACACACACTGTATTCAGTTTAGCTAGATCAGTTCCTGTCATTCTCTTCCTACTGACAGGCAGGCAGGTGTTTTTACAGTATTTACAGCTACCTGAAGAAAATTGCTGGTGTTCTTCTGATCCTATTAGTACCACAGGCAGGCAGGTGCAGTATTTACAGTTAGTGTACTGTGTCCTCTGCACAGTGTGCACCTAAAGCTACCTGAAGACAATTGCTGTTGTTCTGATCCTATTAATACCACAGGCAGGCAGCTGCAGTATTTACAGTTAGTGTACTGTGCCCTCTGCACAGTGTGCACCTAAAGCTACCTGAAGACAATTGCTGTTGTTCTGATCCTATTAATACCACAGGCAGGCAGCTACAGTATTTACAGTTAGTGTACTGTGTCCTCTGCACAGTGTGCACCTAAAGCTACTTGAAGAAAATTGGTGGTGTTCCTCTGATCCTATTAGTACCACAGGCAGGCAGCTGCAGTATTTACAGTTAGTGTACTGTGTCCTCTGCACAGTGTGCACCTAAAGCTACCTGAAGACAATTGCTGGTGTTCTCATACCAATAATACTACAGGCAGGCAGTTGATTCTGCTAGCTGCAGTATGAGTATATATATATACATCCCAGCTCTGTGCAGCTACATCTCACTGCAGGCCATTAGTATATCTGGAAGGCCAACAAGGAGAGGCAGACAGTCACAAGCCAATAAAAGAGGGCAAGAAGTTCGCTCCCAGCCATCCACATGCCCAGCGGTTGAATGCTAGCTTGGCTAAATTGCTAGCACTTCAACTGCTACCTTTTCAGTTAGTAGACTCTGCCCCCTTCCGTGAGTTTGTGGAATGTGCGGTTCCTCAGTGGCAGGTTCCCAAACACTTTTTCTCACGGAAGGCGATTCTGGCTCTCTACCGGCATGTGGAAGGCAATGTCTTGGCCTCGCTGGACAGGGCGGTCAGTGGTAAGGTGCATATTATTGCTGACTCATGGTCCAGCAGGCATGGACAGGGACGTTACCTATCTTTCACCACGCACTGGATGACTCTGCTGGCAGCTGGGAAGGATGCAGGACAGGGTGCAGTAGTTTTGGAGGTTGTTCCACCACCACGCCTCCAAAATTCTTCTAGTGGTGATTCTGCCACACCTCTCTCCTCCACCCCCTCCTCTTCTTCTTCCTCCATGGCCTCTTCCTGTGCTGATTTGTCCTCTGAACCAGCGGTGCTCCATAGGCGTTCAAGGGGCTACACAAGCACGCAGGCAAAAAGTTGCCATGCGGTGCTTGAGCTGGTGTGCTTGGGGGACAGGAGCCACATTGGGGCAGAGATTCTGTCAGCTCTGCAGGGGGGCAGGTTCAGAGGTGGTTGACACCACGCCAGCTTAAGCCAGGTATGGTGGTTTGCGGCAATCGCACCAACCTCCTCTCCGCCCTCCGACAGGGACAACTGACCCATGTGCCCTTTTTGGCTCATGACCTTAACTTGGTGGTGCAGCGGTTCTTGGTCAGGTACCTGGGCTTACAGGATGTCCTGAGGCAGGCCAGGAAAGTCTGTGTGCATTTCCGCAGGTCATATAATACCAGTGCTCGGCTGGCTGACCTCCAAAAGGAATTTAACCTGCCCAAGAACCGTCTAATCTGTGACATGCCCACGAGGTGGAACTCAACATTGGCCATGCTGCAGCGGCTGCACACGCCATCAATGAGTACCTATGCGACTATGGCACCAGGACAGGGTCAGGGGACCTTGTTTTTTTTTCCGCACGCCAGTGGGCTATGATCAGGGATACATGCACTGTCCTGTCACCATTTGAGGAGGCCACAAGGACGGTGAGCAGTGACAGTGCATGCATCAGTGACACTGTCCCCCTTGTCCACCTGTTGGAGCACACGCTGCATGGAATAATGGACAGGGCACTTGAGGCAGAATAGAGGGAGGAAGAGGAGGACTTCCTTACCTCTCAAGGCCCCCTTTTTCCAGACAGTGTTCCTGCATGTCCCGCCAATCACACAGCAAGAGGATGAGGAGGAGGAGGACGATTGAGTCAGCATGGAGGTGGAGCCTGGCACTCAGAATCAGCAGCAGTCTTCAAGGCATCATTTACAGTCTGAAGAAACCCATGGACTTGTACGTGGCTGGGAGGAGTTGGCTGCGGATCATGTCATCCTTAGTGACCCAGAGGACTCTGGACCGAATGCCTCAGCAAACCTATGCTGCATGACCTCCCTGATCCTGCAAAGCCTGCGGAAGGATCCTCGTATTTGTGGTATCAAGGGGAGGGATGATTACTGGCTGGCAACCCTCCTTGATCCATGTTACAAGGGTAAGGTTGCGGAACTCATCTTACTGTCGCAGAGGGAGCAGAGGATGAAACATCTTCGGGAGGCTTTGCAGAAAGGTTTGCGCAACACGTTTCCAGTGCCTGGGAGGTTACAATTTCCTGGTCCTCCTGGACAACGTATTGCTGAGGCTTCGGTCAGTCAAAGAAGGAGCGGTGGAGAAGGTGGCCATCTGACCGATGCGCTCAGACGATTTTTTAGTCTGCAGCCCCAAGGTATGATCGGTTCCAGCAACCATCGCCAGCATCTGATTCACATGGTGCAGAATTACCTAGGGGCAAGATCAGACTTGGACACCTTTCCCACCGAAAATCCTCTGGGTTACTGGGTCTTGAGGATGGATCACTGGCCAGAGCTTGCACAGTATGCAATTGAGCTACTGGCCTGTCCTGCATCCAGCGTTCTTTTGGAACGCACATTCAGTGCTGCTGGAGGCTTTGTAACCGATCACAGGGTGCACCTGTCCACAGAATCAGTCGATCGGCTGACCTTCATAAAAATGAATCAGTCTTGGATCACCAGCTATCAAGCACCTGATGCTGATGTAACCGATTGATTTTGATGTGAGAACCCTTCAAGACTGCCTATGCTGATGCTGAGGGACTATCCTGTTATGCTGAGTGACAACCCTTTTCCTCCTCAATTTTCATGCTGAAAGCTTGTAAGAACATTTTTGGTTCTGGGCACCGCCACCAGTGGTCAAGGTCCAATTTTTCAGTCCCTGTTTAACAGGGGTGTGTAATTACAATTTTTGATGCAATACTTTGCAGCAGGGCTCATTCCTGCACTCCAACTATAGCATCTGTGAGGGGTTGCAGTGTTGTGGCACCAGCACCAGTGCTCAAGGCCCAATTTTTCAGCCCCTGTTTAACAGGGGCGTATAATTACAATTTTTGATGCAAAACTTTGTAGCAGGGCTCATTCCTGTGCTCCAACTATAGCATCTGTGAGGGGTTGCAGTGTTGTGGCACCAGTGCCTAAGGCCCAATTTGTCTGCCCCTGTTCAACAGGGACATGTAATTACAATTCTTGAACTAATATTTCACAGCAGGGCCCTTTCCAGCGCCCACCAAGAGTAACTGTGAGGGCTTACAGTGTTGTGGCACCAGCACCACCACCACCACCACCAAAGGCCCAATTTTTCTTCCCCTGTTCAACAGGTGCATGTAATTACAATTCTTGATATAATTATTTCACAGCAGGGCCCGTTCCTGTGCCCACCAAGAGTAACTGTGAGGACTTAGTGTTGTGGCAACACCAACACCTAAGGCCCCAATTTCTGCAGAGTATATAGGGAAGGCCCCTACTTTCAAACATCCAACTTACAAATGACTCCTACTTGCAAATGGAAGGAGACAACAGGAAGTGAGATGAAATCTACCCCTAGGAAGGAAAATTATCTCCTGCAAGAGTTAATATGGGAAAAATGTGTCTCCTCTCCACTGATGCTTTATCACCAATCCTTGTTTCACTAAAACCCCCAAAATTTTCAAGAAACATTTGTCATTGGGACAGAAAGTGAGGTGAAATCTTCTGAAGAGGTGCACAGACAGCAAAACAAATGTCACAGGGGTGATAACCCTTCCCTATGTTTTCCAAAAAGCTTAAAAATAGATTTTTTGGCTGGAGCTAAACACGTTAAAAATGTACCAGTTCAAAATTACAAACAGATTCCACTTAACAACAAACCTACAGTCCCTGTCTTGTTTGCACTGCCTGTATACTGCTGTTCAGAGTATATAGGGCCTGGGGGCCCCACGCCTTTCCTTTTTTTAATTTGGGTGCGGGGTTCCGCTGAATATCCGTACAATACCCAAAGGGCCTGGTAATGGACTGGGGGGTACCTATGCCATTTGTCTCACTGATTTTCATCCATATTGCCGGCACAGTGGTGTAGTGGATAGCACTCTCGCCTAGCAGTAAAAAAGCTTGCTGATTCAAATCCCAACCACAACACTACCTGCCTGGAGTTTGCATGTTCTCCCTGTGCCTGCGTGGATTTCCTCCGGGTACTCCGGTTTCCTCCCACACTCCAAAGACATGCTGGTAGGTTAATTGGCTTCTGTCCAAAATTGACCCTAGTATATGAATGTGAGTTGGGGACCTTGGATTGTGGGCTCCTTGAGGGTAGGGACCGATGTGAGTGTGCAATGTATGTGTGGAGTGCTGCGTAATTTGACGGCGCTATATGGGTACCTTAAATAAATAGGGATAATTTTAGACACGCACCCACACTCACTCAGGTTGAACTGGATGGACTGGTGTCTTTATTCAACCTTACTAACTATGTAACTATGTATATATAATGAACAGTGCAGCGCTGGACATATATCAACATAAAATGCTAAATAAATCAATCAATGATAATGTTACAACAATCAATATTAGTGATGATGTGCCAATAAAATGCTGTGAGCAATCAGTAACAGTGATGGTCTGCCCATATATTGCTACCAATCAATGAAAATTACGTGCTCATAAATATCAAAATATAGTGGTAAGAATGTTCAAATAAAGTAAAAAAATATATAAAAAAGTGCAAAATCCAAGTTCAATGTTCCACTTATTAGTGCCGCCCACCACCGAGTGAAGAAAATGGAGGCTTACCAGAAAGCCTGCGACCGCCCTTACTCAGGGGGGTCAAAACAGGCTTAGTAGAGATTGGGATATGTAAATCACCGTGGATATCCTGCCAGGATTACAGCTGATGTCCCTCCGACCTCCTTCCAGGATAGCTCGTCTGCAGCAGCAGGGGACGCTCCAGAGAGTGTGGTCACAGGATGACTCACGCAGCAAACACTTCAATGAGGGTGAACCATATCAAAAAGAAAAGAACTCCAATAGTGTAGAAAGCTAAGTTCCATTTATTAAAACCGCAGAAATACACTGTATAAAATAGCATATATAATGCAGATAAAAACCTAGCAGGGATATTGTAAAAAAACTCCACCGCCGTTAGAAATGAAATTGCGCATTCCTCAATTCTGAGGAAAAAATTATGGAATCACCCTGTAAATTTTCATTACAAACACTAACACCTGCATCAGATTAAATCTGCTTGTTAGTATGAAGGTAAAGAGGAGAGATCACACCTTGGAGAGCTGTTGCAACAAGTGGACTGACATGAAGCATGGCTCCAACACCAGAGATGTCAATTGAAAAAAAGGAGAGGATTATCAAACTTCTTAAAGAGGGTAAATCATCATGCAGTGTTGCACAAGATGTTGGTTGTTCACAGTCGGCTGTGTCTAAAACATGGACCAAATACAAACAACATGGGAAGGTGGTTAAAAGCAAGCATACTGGTAGACCAAGGAAGACATCAAAGCGTCAAGACAGAAAACTTAAAGCAATATGCCTTGAAAACAGAAAATGTACAACAAAACAAATGAGGAACAAATGGGAGGAAACTGGAGTCAACATCTGTGACCGAACTGTAAGAAACCGCCTAAAGGAAATGGGATTTACATACAGGAAAGCTAAAAGAAAGCCATCTCTAACACCTAAACACAAAAAAACAAGGTTACAATGGGCTAAGGAAAGGCAATGGTGGACTGTGGATGATTGGATGAAAGTCATATTCAGTGATGAATCTCAAATCTGCATTGGGAAGGTGATGATGCTGGAACTTTTGTTTGGTACCGTTCCAATGAGATTTATGCAGACGACTGTCTGAAGAAAACATGCAAATTTCCACAGTCAATTATGATATGGGGCTGCATGTCAGGTAAAGGCACTAGGGAGATGGCTGTCATTAAATCTTCAATAAATGCGGGGTGTTGGGAGTGTCAACCCACCCAGGGAACATAAGATTCAGCCTTCCCTACTGCTCCAATAGCAATTATAAGTTGTTTTGAATGACTGATTAATATATTTGTACATGTCAAATGGTAATCCCTTATTTGTACGGGATTTGTCAGTATACCTTTGGATTTAATTACAATGTACTGCACTGCTCTTTAATAAAGCTTTATTTTCAAAAAAAAAAAATCTTCAATAAATGCACAGGTTTACATTGAAATTTCGGACACTTTTCTTATCCCATCTATTGAAAGGATGTTTGGGGGATGATGAAATCATTTATCAAGATGATAATGCATCTTGCCATAGAGCAAAAACTGTGAAAAAGTTCCTTGAAGAAAGACACATAAGGTCAATGTCATGGCCTGCAAACAGTCCGGATCTCAATCCAATTGAAAATCTGTGGTGGAAGTTAAAGAAAATGGTCCATGACAAGGCTCCAACCTGCAAAGATAATTTGGCAATCAGAGAAGGCTGGAGCCAGATTGATGTTCTGTTTATCACTCATGAAGTCAATGCCTCAGAGATTGCAAGCAGTTATAAAAGCCAGAGGTGGTGCAACAAAGTACTAGTGATGTGTTGGAGTGTTATTTTGTTTGTTTTTCATGATTCCATATTTTTTTCCTCAGAAATGAGTGATTCCATAATTTTTCTCATTCAAGTTTTTTTTATTATCATTATTGAAAAAATAGTACAGTATAATCAGCATAACAAAAAATCAGTACAATATATTTCACAGGGGTGATTCCATAAGTTATTCCCTGTGCTTGTTCTATAAATCTAACTGTTACTGGCCACCACAATTATTTTTCTTGATTTCTTTTAGTGTTTCTTAAAGCCAGAAAGTTGCCATTTGAAATGCCTTTAGTTTTTGGCCATGTCTGTGATCTGCTTTTTTTCTACAACAATAAACAACTGAAGGAACATCCTCAGGGACTGGTGATTCCATCATTTTTGCCAGGGGTTGTAATATTGATCGTTGTAACATTATCTTTGATTTATATAACATTATATTTTGATATATGTCCAGCGCTGCACTGTTCATTATATATACATCATTTTTGCCCTTATATCGGGATTATAGTATTCAGCAGCAGGACTCCCGTCACGTTTTTTTCTTTATAATTAATATATATTTATTTTCATTCACTGTTTATGCACCTAACGCAAATCTTTTTTATTGTTTTAACTATGTAACTATGACCCGACATTACATTAAAGCTTTTAAAAATGACATTTTGTGCAGGGACTGTTCTAAGCACGGGAAACATGCAACACTTTACAGGCATACTATAGACACCCCCCAGGTACGATATTTAAAGGAATATTTCACTTTCTTTTTTTACTTTAAAGCGGAGCTCCGCTGAAATTTTTTTTTTTTAAAGTCAGCAGCTACAAATACTGCAGCTGCTGACTTTAAAACATGGACACTTACCTGTCCAGGGCGCCCGCGATGTCGGCACCCGAGGCCGAACCATCTCTCAGTCCTCGGGTGCTGCCGCCTCCATCTTCGGTAAGGAAATCAGGAAGTGAAGGCTTGCGGCTTCACTTCCCAGTTCCCTACTGCACATTTGCGAGTCGCGCAGCGCAATACGGATGGTCCCTGCTGTCTCTGGGAACTGTGTGTTTCCCAGCAGACAGCAGGGGGGAACAGGAAGTGGCGTAAATAACCGCAGATTCTGCGGCTATCTATGCCGGAAGTGGGTGCAAATACCTGTAATATACAGGTATCTGCACCCCCCTCCCCCCTGAAAGGTGCCAACTGTGACACCGGAGGGGGGGAGGAATCCGATAAGCGGAAGTTCCACTTTTGGGTGGAACTCCACTTTAAGCATCATTAAAATCACTGCTCCCGAAAAAACGTCAGTTTTTAAAACTTTTTTTTGCATTGATACATGTCCTCTGGGGGAGGACCCGGGTCCCCAAACACTTTTTTAGGACAATACCATGCAAATTAGCCTTTAAAATTAGCACTTTTGATTTTGAACGTTCGAGTCCCATAGACTTTAATGGGGTTCTAAAGTTCGCGCAAACTTTCGGTCCGTTCGCAGGTTCTGGTGCGAACCGAACCGGGGGGTGTTCGGCTCATCCCTAATGGCCAGTGAGAAGTGAAAAAAATGTGTGTGGTAGGGATGTGACAGGAATCTGTGATAGTGAGACTGTGTGGGAAGCAATGAAGATGCTCCAACGTAGTGAACACTAACATTGAAAAGTGAAGGGAAAAGAAGAGAGAAAAAGAAAAGAGAGAAATAGAAAGGAAAAGAAAAGGGAGAAAGGAAAAGAAAAGGAAAAGAAAAGGAAAGAGAAGGAAAGAAAGAAAAGGAAAAGAAATGTGTGACAGTGAAATCGTGTTGGAAGCAATGAGAAAGCTCCAATATAGTGAGCGCTGTTGTTTAGAGATAAGAGGACTGGAATGTGTGATAGTGAAGTTGTGTTACAAACAATAAGGATGATCCAACATAGTAAACACAATCATTGAGAGTGAGAAAGCTGTGAGGCAAAAGAATATGAAGAGAGAAAAAAGGAATAGTGATGTTTTCTGAATATGGTATTGTGTCAGAAATGCTCTAGAAACCAATCCTGAATCTTATCCCGCAGTATTTCAGGGACCAGAGGAAAGGAACAAAGCTTGACACATAATTATCTGTGTCAGCTAAATGCTAGACAAAACCGCATGCTTCCTTCCCTGATTTATGAAAAAGGAAAAGGGTGATCTATTTTTACAGTCCCATTGTCCTCTATGGGTTCGGTGTTGTGTGGGGGACGTGGACTTTGTGGGTCCGGTGGTGATAGTTGGGGCTTTGTCTGACTAAGGGAGCTGCCAACATTTCTCCGCAGCACAGATATCAACACACATACACAGGGGTTGCAGAATTGGGAATACTATGCATCAAGTGGAGTGCACTTTCTATTTAACACATCCAGGTAACATATTCAGAACACATCACTTTTCCTTTTTTCTCTCTTCATATTCTTTTGGCTCACAGCTTTCTCACTCTCAATGATAGTGTTTATTATGTTGGAGCATCCTTATTGTTTGTAACACAACTTCACTATCACACATTCCAGTCCTCTTATCTCTAAACAATAGCGATCACTATATTGGAGCTTTCTCATTGCTTCCAACACGCTTTCACTGTCACACATTTCTTTTCCTTTCCTTTCCTTTCTTTCCTTTTCTTTTCCTTTCTCTTTTTCTCTTTTCTTTTTCTCTCTTCTTTTCCCTTCACTTTTCAATGTTAGTGTTCACGACGTTGGAGCATCTTCATTGCTTCCCACACAGTCTCACTATTACAGATTCCTGTCACATCCCTACCACACACATTTTTTTCACTTCTCACTGGCCATCTATCCCTTCACTGTTCCAACACAGTGTTTATCACCTCCCTAACACCAACATTTGTTTTGGTTTTGTTTTTGTCTTTCACGTCCAGCCCTAGATGGTAAAAGAGTCTTTGTACACGTGTCACCATTGAACCTATGGTGAGGATTATCCACTACGTTCACATTCATGTTTCTCACTTCCCTGCTTTGCCGCATGTTATGCCGCATCAGCTCCTGTGCCAGATCCTGTCCACGGCTGCCCACGCAACCACTGCCACGCCCTTTTTATCACCTCACCTATAAGTATAGAGGGTTGATTCAAGCATATTCCTTTTACTTTTACTTTTTATATACAAGCCTGACTCATTGTTTGGTACAATATTTTCATTTTATAGACATCCAAATTACATCAGCTTCTGATGAGTGGCAAGATAGCCTTGAAACGTGTTGCGCTTCAGATGCCATAAATTCAATACTCATGCAGTTTTGTAATATATTCTGTATATACTGTTTTACCCAATTTACTTGAACATCATCGTTTATGTGTAATATGTTAATGTATGAATCAATCAATCATGATGGATGATGCAATATGAACCACTGCTTTTGATGCATTTTACTGTGTAATATTTAATAAATTCAACATTATCCAATTCGTATAGCTCATTTTTGCCTCCAAATCCGCATGCTTCATGCAAAGTCCCAACTTCTTCTCTTTTTTTGTTTTGATAGGGATGGAGGCAATTGTGACGTAACTGTCCTAGGCCTCACACAAAGTCCCAACCTTGTTCCTATTTATGCCTATGGTCTGGATGGTGTGTCCATAGTTTGTATGCTTCCACAGTATTTAATGGGATATCTTATTTTAGGGTTCAATTCTTCGGGTTTATGGTTAGAATACAATATTCCCAACTCTGTCTTATAAATACTATTTCATGTGTGTATGAGGAATAAAATATTCTCTTTTCTCTCATAAAGACATCAGTAAGGAACACAGAGAGTCTGAGAAGTTCCAGAGGATTAAAGAATATAATTCCCGTATGGGGGAGGCTGTTCATCTACAGGAAAGATTCACCAAGTTATTGATGATAAACGGACCCCAGAATAAAGAGGGAAAACAAGAAGAAATAAGGAGTTCAGGCAGAAGACATCTACAGATCATGGAGAAAAGATCCCCAACCACAATCCAGGCCCTCTTTGACCCTGATAAATGTGGGTTCATCCCTGAGATTGTGAAGTTACAAGGATCTGCTGGGATTGGAAAAACAATGACCTCTAAGAAGATCATGCTGGACTGGGCCTCTGGGGATCTCTACCAAGACAAGTTTGATTTTGTGTTTTATCTGAGCTGTAGAGAAATTAACACCATCCCTGGAAACATAAGTCTTGTGGGACTTTTATCCAGAACCTGCAGACTGAGTTCATATGACCTGGTGTCTATTCTGGAGGATCCTGGAAGTCAGAGAAAACTTCTCACCATAGTTGATGGGTTTGATGAACTGAGGTGGACTCTGGAGGAGATATCTGAGGGTTGTCCTGACATTTCTATGGAAACCCACAAAGAAATAATTCTGCAAAGCTTGCTCAGGAGACAGGTTCTCCCACAATCTTCTCTGATCATCACCACAAGGTCACTGGCCATGGAGAAACTTAACACATTCATCAATGATTCTCGCAATGTGGAAATCCAGGGATTTACAAGGGACGATCGAGAGGAATATGTCCATAAATTCTTCGGAAATAAAGAAGATGCAGACAAGGTTCTCAGTATAATAAAAGACAATGACGTTGTGTACACCATGTGTGCCGTCCCCATCACATGCTGGATTGTCTGCACTGTAATGAAACAAGAAATAAGAAAAGATTTGGATGCAATTCGGTGTCATACAACGACTTCAATTTACCTTTTCTACCTGGAGGTTTTACTAACCCATCACAGCAAGAAGGAGCAGTCTGTACACAGGAAACAAACCTGTCTGAAGAAGCTGTGTGCTCTGGCCAATCAGGGAGTTCTGAACCAACAAATCTTATTTGAGAAGAAAGATCTAGAAAGACATGGACTTTCTCTGGATGAGGTGGAGTCTGTATTTCTGAATGAGAACATCTTTCATTGGGACGTCCGCAGCCAAACCTGCTACAGCTTCATCCACCTGAGTGTACAGGAGTTCCTTGCTGCTCTCCATTATGGGATGGATGATGGGTCTGGGTCTATGGAAGGTACTTCCCTCCCGGAGATCTGTAAAGGGGAATCACTCCATGACCTCAGTTCAAATTCCTCACATTTAGTATTATCTGTACAATTCCTGTTTGGTCTCTTAAATGAAAATCAGGTGAAGACATTCTCAGAGATCACAGGAATCACCATCTCACTCCGAGCCAAACCTGCAATCATAGAATGGGCCATGAAGGACAGTGATCAGAATTTCTCTACTCAGACCATCTTCTGTCTGTATGAGACTCAGGATGAGGACTTCATTAGGAGAGTCATGTCTGGTTGTACAGATTTGGAGCTGTGGGGCTCACTTACTGGTCACTTGTGGACGGACAGGAATTATTCCAAGCAGCTGAACTATTGCTTGAAGACTTTGAAGAGAGAAAGTTTTCAGTCTTTAGAGTTTGAAGATCTCACTGTGGGTCCAGAGTGCCAGAAACGTCTATCTCCATTCCTACACAGGAGCCAGAAGGTCATGTAAGTGAGTGTGAGGATATCCTAACTGAATTCAGAGAATGGGCAGGAACCTGCATACAGTATAACGGTGATTATCAGACATGTTCTCCATCTACCACACTTGTTAGAAGTCCTGGGAACTCACACTTTCCTCAGCCCTAAGCCCTGGTTCACACTACAGCAATTTTCCTGCGACATTCTGATGACATGTAAAGTCGCAGGTCAGGTGAAAACACAAAGATTTTATTGGGTGTTGTCTTAATTGCTGTGATTTGAGTCACTGCAACAAAAGAAAATACTTCCTGCACTACTTTTGGGTGATTCTTGTGCTGCACGACTCCCATAGACTTCAATGTAAAATCGCCAGAAAGTCGTACATTTGTCTGAATCTTTAAGACTTTGCTGCGACTTCTGAGGCTTCTTTACCCCTCACCTCTCCTCCCTGGTCATCCTTGCTGCCTAAAATCTTCCTCCCAACACATCCCAGTCACACCTGAGCGTAGCGGAAACGCACATTCCCACTTCCATTATTTGTGTATTTTTCATGTGTAAGCACACATTGTGTATAGGGAGCCCATTCACTGGAATGTTCTGCCCTACATGCAACAAACACCCCAAAGTAGATCAAGAATCTTCTCAGTCATGGGGCGTCATGCATCTTGGCAGCAAAACATGCGTCTGATAACTGTGATTGGGGTGTCATTAACAATTAGCCGACATTTATATCTGCGTGTTTCCGAATACGAGGCGACCCACACAGAAAATGTGCGATTTTTCATACGTCTAAAAAATGCACAGCAACGCACGCCACACATGCGCAGATGTAAATGAATGGTAACACAAAAGCAATGCTCCTTGCTGTGCGTTTTTGAAACATACAGCAAAGCGCATGTATTCTTGCAGTCTGCCATGCATTCAAAAATGTGCAGAAGCAAATGAATAATAACACAAGTGTGACGCACATTGTCGCCAATTTATGAAACGCACAGCAAAGCATGGATTTTCTTGCCGGTTGCTCTGTAGTTGGAAATGTACAGATGTGAATGAATGGAAACAAATTTACAACTGACGGCAACCTGCAAGAAAATGCATGCTTTGCTGCGTGATATGTGTGACAATGCGCATCACACTTGTGTTACCATTCATCTGCATCTTCATGTTTTTGAACGCACCCCAACCCGTAAGAAAACACATGCTTTGCTGTGCATTTTGAAAATGTTGCCCTTGCGATACCATTCGTTCATGCCTGCATGTTTCTGAATGCCCAGCAACCTGCAGGAAAACGCATGCTTTGACGCACATTTTGGAAACATGCATTGTGCTCGCCTTGCCATTTTTTCAGTACAAGCGTGATGCGCGGTCGCAGCGCATTTCTGAAACGTGCGGCAAAGACACAATTTCTGTGCGGTTGAAGTGCATTCAGAATCATGCAGATGTAAATGCAGCCTGATTGTTAATGACGCCCCAATCACGGTTATCAGACGCATGTTTTGTCATGTGATAAAACACGCTATAAACACGGATCATCAAAGTCACATAGGAATGCTTCTCAGTAAAGTCACTTTGAAGTCACACCTGGTCGCCGGGAAGTTGTAGAGCAAAGTCAAGCTGGAAGTCACTGCGACTTTCATGTTGTGCTGTGTGAACCAGAGCTAAATGGTGGTTCCCACATATCACCTTCTACCAATCACATCATTTACATCGTATTAACCCTTTCCCTGCCCCCCAATTATACCATTTATCACACAGAACATTTGGAGGGAAAGCTTCGTGTTCAGAGATCTGGGGGAGGGAAATAATGTCAGGGGTGTGACATCATCATCCCAACATTGGAGGGGCCAATTGTCTGCAGAAGTGGGCGGAGATGGGAATGTCTGGACTGCATTTTATATCTGGAACCAAAGTGGTGTTCCAGGATTTTCCAGAAGCTGAATGGAGACCCCTGTGTAGGAAGGCCAGAGACCCCGTATACATATCAGGGGCCTCCTTTAAATTTTGTCTGGAGTGTGACTTCAAAGACCACTCATAGCCACCAATGAGAAGTCCTCATCAGGTCCAGTATGAGACTGTAGAGCCAGAGGGAAGGCAGCCATGTGGAAGGGAAATGTTGGGTGTTACATTGTTATTCTTGGTGTCAGAGGTCATACATTCTTGGTGCTAATTATTATCTCATTATTGGCTTTTAGATTTCAGGATTGTACTATTTCCAGTAAAGATTGTCCGGGAGAGGACGAAGCAGAAGAAGAAGATTCCTCCTCTTCAGGATATAAAATGAAGTCTGATTCTCTTTCCTTTCTGATGAACCCGGAGAGTAAAATTCAGGAATTATGGTAAGAGAAATGTGTGATCTGCAGTGATGGGGAAATGTGACGTCTTGTGATTGTTCCCGTCTCTCAGTGTTTCCTTCTATCTCTGGGTGTCCTCCATCCTCACCCATGTAGAATCTTCCATCACCTGTCCTCTTCTCATGTCTTCTCCTCTCTCTGAGGGAATCTTTCTCTTTGTAATCTCATCCATGGGATTTGGGGTTCCCCTTATAGTAGAACAGTCACCAGGCTATGTACATATGGAATGACGATCCATATTCCTAACAAGCAGGAAATAGGATGGAATAGACCCCCTTAGGACTCGCTCACACGTCTGATGATTATGTAGAAGGAAGCAATGCTCAGTAACACTTCTATGACATTTATGATGTGTCTTCATTGTGTTTATGAAGATCTGAAAACACTATAAGAATGCTGGAGAAATGTCCGGGGGAGGGGTTACTCTTCTAGAGGGAGGAGCCTAAAGGGGAAGTGATGTAGAGGAAATGATCTCCTCTGATATGTGGATTTCGGATATATTACAATAATTCTATAAAATGAGAACAAGCCGCCATGTCATCATACTCACTATCGCTCTCCTGCCCCCCTGGAGGACAGATTTCCCGGTCTGAGGATAATACCCGCTTGGTGACTTGTTACCAGATCTGTTTTATTTGTATGTGTCACAGTAGCTGGGATACTCGGGTCATTAATAGTTTATTAATAATAACATGTAATATATCCTCACATAGATTTACAATATATCCATGTAAGAGTGCACAGAGCGGCCGGCGACCCTCCTCTCCTTCATAACAGTATAGCAGCGGCTCTCCTAGTGTATCTGACAGGCGTGATGACGTCTCCACCTTACACGTTACGCCCTAGGCGGGGCTTTATCATGTATATTTGTGTTGTTTGTTTAAAATGTGTAAATATTAACACTTTTAGGTTTAGGGAGTCTCACTTCTAGCGCTGCACATCTATCCTGTAAGGGAGGTGTCCTGCACTTCACCAATCATAAGTGGCTGACCACAAAGTAGGTATTTTGCATGTACATAGTATGCCAAACTTTGGGTGGTCTCACTCATCATGCTGCAATATTGAACACTTTGACAATATCTTACTTATATTGTTTTTTCTAACATTGTAATATTTCTGTATAATTTTGCTGAAACACGTGTGGATTGTTTAAACATTTGAAATAAAAATACTATTTTTAGGTTTAGGGAGTCTCACTTGTAGTGCTGCACAGTTCTCTATGTATTTGGTGTTGGGTTTTGTGGATGAATCCTTCTGTGTTCAGCTGATTAGTATATATAATTATAAGAGGTTTTTGGCTGTGCAGTGACACATTTCCTGCCTGGCACTGTCAGTATTGCCGGCTGGTTGGTGATTTTTCCGGCACACAGAAGCTATTGGAGTTACCACACGGCTGTTCTGTACAACCAGAAGTGACCGGAGCTGCTCTGTCCTACTTCTCTATTATTTTCCAGTGCATTCTGGGATACTGGAGCCTCCGCTGTCTGTCCTCCAATGCCCAGCGATTATTGGACATCACCATGAAATGAATGGAGGCGACTGACAAGCGTGGATGTCTCATGACAGCGACATGCGGCTTCATTTATAACACGACACAATGCTACCGCTCCTGTGTGACCAGCACTGTGTGCTGCCATTGTAATATTCATGGCAGGCATGGAAGGCGGTTATCAGGCTTTAGAAATGCTGAATAAATGTCACATAATCACATGGTACTAACACACGTGTGACCGAGACCTCACTGACCTCTGTAGATACAGACACCATGGATCAATTCATCCTCAATTTTCACACAATATCCAGTGAGGTCCATCTGGTGGGTTTCAGCAATCTGCTCCCCCTCCCCTTCCCCTCCTCTGAGTCATTCAGTTATGAAGGGAAATTACAGCTTGAGCTACTGAGCTCTGTAAATAACATGGATTGTACAGTGATCTGGGAGGGACAGGCAGGTAAACATGTTGAAAAGAGATTTCAGCTCCACCTGCTGGCTGAAAATGAAAATTGCTGTAAGACTCCTAGAACTGTGGGTAAGTAGCTATTATTTTCACCAATAGTGTATTTAGCATTATTCTGATGATTTATGTCCTTGTGAGAATGCCATACACCATTTCCTACTTCCTCCCGCCCTTGTCCCCACCCACAGCTGGTCCAGAGAGTAGAAATTATGCATGGGTATACCTGTAGCCATAGGTTGAAAAAGGAACCAATAGCAGTTCCGAAACGTGTCCCTTTTTGATGACTACATCCGTTCCATGCTGGTTGCTGTTCCCCACCACCGACGTCACTTCCGGGATCTTCGTTTTCCCTAGACTCGGATCATGTGACCTCCACCAGCATCTCCAGGATCTTCCAACATCTGCTGGCAACTTCATTGGAGTCCCTGCCGCTACTTACCCACAGTCCTGGGAGTCTTACAACAAGCTGCGGACCCTCCTGATGCTGGATCGCTCTTACCATCAATGATGTTATGCTTAAGAATTGTACAAAAAAAACCCTAGTGGGGCTTTAAAGCAGCCAGTAAATACAAAATGAATAATCAAAACATAATTTTATTAATACAAAAGGTAGTATATAACAAATTAATTCTGACCTATAGAGTCAGGACATGAACTGGGGTAAAATCTGCATTAAAAAATATAAAAAACACAGTGGACAGTGCCCGTAATTGGGAACAATGTGCCATACAATGTATTAGGACAACAGGAAAATATTAAATATTCAAATCCTGACGCGTTTCGACCCTAACTGGGTCTTCTTCAGAGGATAATTGTCAACTGTAGAAATATAAGCATGTATCAAACAAAATATAAAACTCAACGATAACAGACTCATGTATGTAACACAGCATATCTACAACACTGGCATAATTATCAGTGACAAAATTCCCGATAGTGATAGGTGTTCATGATGAAGAGGATATGGCCCCCCTGAATTTTATGCCTCCCCAGTACTAGGTCAACTCCTCAAAGAGTGGGTGGTAGGCCAGACATGCCTTACGAGGAATCATGCGTATATTACCCCCCACAGGGGGGGGGGGAGGGAGGAACGGACAGCGTCAGGCACACACTGCACCCAAGATGGAGTGATGGTAATACTGGAATCAGATTGAAAGCAAGAAATAATTAGTTCTCTGAGAGGGATACTGATTTCCCTAATTCCGAACAGTTTACTGGTGTTAAAATGTAGGTGCAGGGGCATGCAGGGGACAAGAGTGCAATAGAATGGGAACAGAAAAAACAGAAGGAATGAAAATGAGGGGAGGTGGTGGAAGGGGGGGAGGAGGGGGGAGGAAAAAAGTGAAAAAAGAGCAAGGATAGAGTGAGGGGGCCAGACAAGGAAAGATCAGTGAGAGCCAAGAAGTGCAAAAAAGTGCGTGAGGTGAGTGAATGGGTGACAAGGGTTGTTAAAACCATACAACAACCCACATGGTTTTAGGGTTCTATTCTTACTTTGCGTCCTTTCACTCTTTTCTTTATTTTTGGCTTCCTAATCTTTCACATCTTCACCACTGCACCACCTTCACATTTTCTTTTCTTTTCCAGCTTTTGGCTGGTCTCCTTCACTCCTTACACTCTCCGCTTATTGGTGCACGGTTAGTACCATTTTTTCCAATACCACCACCACCACTGTATGGTTTCTCATGGGCAGCAGGGGTCTCGATGTTTGTTTGTCTCACTATGTCACCCATTCACTCACCTCACGCACTTTTTTCACTTCTTGGCTCTCACTGATCTTTCTTGTCTGCCCCCTCACTCTTTCCTTGCTCTTTTTTCACTTTTTTCACTTTTTTCCTCCCCCCCCCCCTCATTTTCATTCCTTCTGTTTTTTCCGTTTCCTTTCCTTTGCACTCTTGCCCCCTGCATGCCCCTGCACCTACATTTTAACACCAGTAAACTGTTCGGAATTAGGGAAATCAGTATCCCTCTCAGAGAACTAATTATTTCTTGCTTTCAATCTGATTCCAGTATTACCATCACTCCATCTTGGGTGCAGTGTGTGCCTGACGCTGTCCGTTCCTCCCTTTCCCCCCCCCCCCTGTGGGGGGTAATATATGCATGATTCCTCGTAAGGCATGTCTGGCCTACCACCCGCTCTTTGAGGCATTGACCTAGTACTGGGGAGGCATAAAACTCAGGAGGGACCATATCCTCTTCATCATGAACACCTAACACTATCGGGAATTTTGTGACTGGTAATTATGCAAGTGTTGTAGATATGCTGTGTTACATACATGAGTCTGTTATCGTTTAGTTTTATATTTTGTTTGATACATGCTTATATTTCTACAGTTGACAATTATCCTCTGAAGAAGACCCAGTTAGGGTCGAAACGCATCAGGATTTGAATATTTAATATTTTCCTGTTGTCCTAATACATTGTATGGCACATTGTTCCCAATTACAGGCACTGTCCGCTGTGTTTTTTATATTTTTTAATGCAGATTTTACCCCAGTTCATGTCCTGACTCTATAGGTCTGAATTAATTTGTTATATACTACCTTTTGTATTAATAAAATTATGTTTTGACTATTCATTTTGTATTTACTGGCTGCTTTAAAGCCCCGCTAGGGTTTTTTTCGTACAATTCTTATGCATCTTATGGGAGCCCATCTATCTGCACTCATGTGAGTGTCTCTTGTTGATTATTCAACGATGTTATGCTTATTTTACTTTCTGATCTTGTAAGTGTTTTTAATCCCGCTGGGGATATTAAATATTTTAATATTCTGCACTTAGAGGCACCTTTTTTCCTGCTTGTGTTTTTTAGAGTTTGCTTCCACTTTCAAAGCTGCTGCCCTTAGGGCTCCTTCACATGGACGTGTCCGTGTACGGAGGCCGCTCTGCTCAGCGGGGGATCGCTCCACCAATCCCCACTGAGCAGGAAGATGACAGGTCTGTCTCTTCACACTGTGCAGCGACGGACCTGTCAGAGCGCCGCTCTACCCTATGGGGGATCGGATGATGACAGACCGTAGAGTCCGTCGTCACCCGATCCGATCACGGATGGAAAAGTAGGTTTTTCCTCCGTTACACTTTTTCGGATCGGAGCGGGTTGGATGTCAGCGAACATGTCACCGCTGACATCCGACACTCCATAGAGATCTATGGACGGACGGTCCATTCAGGTCCACCTAAAAAACTTACAGGCGGACCTGAACGGATTGTCAGTGTGAAAGTGGCCTTAGTGTTGAAGAATCACCATTACCACCACTGGACCCCTGGTCTTATATAAACATTGCCTGCTTAGTCCTGTTTTCCAGAGCGCCCTCAATTTTACATTGTACCAGGATAGGAGTTATAAATCCTGGAAAGTTACCCCTCCCCCATCACTAGAAGAAACGATGAAAACATCCCTAACTCCCATCCCCTTTATGAGTTCTTGTCTGCCATAAAAAGTCCCAAGTCTTCCTCTGCCAATGGCTCCCCCTGCTGTGTCTGAGCCAATGAGGAGGGAGAGAGCCAAGAGAGCCTCTGCTCTTGTGCACATTGCTGGATGGAGATCAGGCTCAGGTGAGTATTGGGGGATGGGGGAGCTGCATGAAGAAGATGTTTTACCTTCATACAGAGAATACAGAAAATACATTAACCGGTTCCCAACCAGCCGCCACAGTTGTACTGCAGCAGGTTGTCTCTCCTGTGTGAATCACCATCATTATACGTCGGTCACACGCACCGCCATCCCCACAATGATTGGTTTGATTTCAGAACCGATCAGTCTACAGGCCCAGGTCAATGATTTCTGGCCTGGACCTGCTGATCGGTTCTGGTGAATGGCAGACTGTCCTCTGTCTGTGTAATGTAAACACAGGCAGAGGAAGTGATGTCATCTCCCCTTGTGGAGTCCTTTTAGTTTCCAGTGAGCGAGGAGAAGACATCTACTGTGAGTACACCAACACTACACTGACACCAGGACATGTAGGTACACATTTAACCCCTTGATCACCCCCTGATCACCCCCCAGTTAACCCTTTCACTCCCTGTCACAGTGTCACTAGTATAGTGTACAGATCTCTTTTCTGATCACTGTATTAGTGTCACGGGTGACATCAGTTGGGTTCTTTATTTTTTTTTGCCACATCAGACAACCTTTTCAGGGGTCTTAAATCAACTTTACAGTTCATTTTCGTTTAAAATCAACCCCATCAGAGTCACATCATCGTGGCCTTTGCTATATCAAAAAAGAACAAAAGGGGGGCACAAGAATAGTATAAACATAGTATAACAATATTATTTCGTATCACGCCCGTTAATATACTTAACCCCGTCTCTATTCCTAGATTAACTCCCATTTCCTTTTACTTCTATTCCCCCCCATCCCCTCCTACCCCCTCCCCGGGTCCCCCCCACCCCACCTCTCCAAGGTCTATTTTTCTTCTACTCTCCTCCTTTAGTCTAAGGCTTTGAATTCTTTGGCATAGCTCCATGTTTTTTTTAATTTTTTCCATCGGTCCCACCTACCCATGTTTCCACTTCCTGTTTCCTCGAGCAAACTCCCCAAGGTCTCCATATTGCAAGTCTCCTCTACAGCATCGAACCACTCCCAAATCTCTGGGGACTCTCTCCTCTGCCAATTCCTCGGTGTCGTCCCGGGCACATCCTCTCTTCCTCTGCTCTCCACAAACAGCATAGATGCCATAGCGTTGGTCAGCCTTGTTTTCAAGCACCCTAAGGTAATACCTCATATACTCATATATTTTACTACAATCACCACTCCCTTTACTCTTTAGTGTCAGAACTGTGACCTTCGCTATGGATTTATTTACCCACTCTAGGTCTACCATTCCATCCACTGCTGGCTGTGTTTTGCAGAGGGAGTTTTGTTGCTTTGGGAATGATGCCTTTGTGCGCCTGTCTTGCGCTGGATTGCTTGCCACCCCAGCTCCGGGGGAGAGCTATTCCCTGCCCAGTCCCTGCCTTGTACCACAGTCTGGTGACATTGTGAGTACCCAGAAATTGACACATTGTCCTTTCTGGTTATATTTTTTATTTTTTATTTCAAATTTTGATGCCTTCATACTTTGCAATTTCAGAAATCCTGTAGCATCCGCCCCTGAAGAAGTGTATTCACAGAAACGCGTCGGGCACCAAGGATGCAGCCACTGGGCTTTTAATTGGATTTGACAGTTACCAATGTTTTGATGTACCTCAGCATTTTATTTTTATTTTTATACTCATTTTTTACATCATGTGTTTTGTGCTCCCTATAATAGACATATGCATTTATTGTATAGTGTATATCTGCTACAGTTATATATGATTAGACTCACAATCTTTGACTGTATGTATATATATATGCATTCATGTAGACCATGGTTTGTGCGCATGCACACGTAACCCTTTACATGTGTTGTATACTCAGAATTTTTTCACTAATAAATTTGTACACATTTTTTATCCTACTCCAATCTGTCTACTGCCTCATTTAAAGTCCCACCTGGCCTTCTGGCCTTCCCCTCCATTTTTTCTCGCATTCGGGATGGAGGCACAGCCCCACGCCTCATTTAAAGTCCCAAACCTTCCCACAAAACTCTAATAGGGATGGAGGCAGTGGACAGTTGCTAGGCAGTGTTCCCCTGCTAGCTTTATTGGGGTTTTTTATGTGTGATAGTGTACCTCAATGGTCCACACACATAGTTGTGTGCAACTATATGTTGCTGCAATTTAAAAGGGCGCACCCTACACAATCCAGCATGGTGGCTGGGTTCTGGCTTTGGGCTGTTTCTTTTCCCGGAGCTGCGATGCGCTCTGCGTGCCTTCCCCATCCCCCCCACGTCCGCCCCCTCGTTTTGGGCTGGTTTGGTGTGGGGGATCGGGTGGGTGCACACACCGCATCGGCGCCACGCAGTGCTCCCGCACATGACGTCACTAGTTGGCGCCGCTGTGCGGGCGCATAGTTTTCCATCCAGCGTCGGCGTGGCTGTACGCAGTGACGTCAGCCTGGGCGGGTCCCTGCCGTTCCGCAGGGAATCCCGCCCCACGTACCGCCGGCCTGTCAGCGTGACGTCGGTGGCAATCACCGGCGCGGCTGGGTCGCATATAAGGTGTCGTCCCGGGCACATCCTCTCTTCCTCTGCTCTCCACAAACAGCATAGATGCCATAGCGTTGGTCAGCCTTGTTTTCAAGCACCCTAAGGTAATACCTCATATACTCATATATTTTACTACAATCACCACTCCCTTTACTCTTTAGTGTCAGAACTGTGACCTTCGCTATGGATTTATTTACCCACTCTAGGTCTACCATTCCATCCACTGCTGGCTGTGTTTTGCAGAGGGAGTTTTGTTGCTTTGGGAATGATGCCTTTGTGCGCCTGTCTTGCGCTGGATTGCTTGCCACCCCAGCTCCGGGGGAGAGCTATTCCCTGCCCAGTCCCTGCCTTGTACCACAGTCTGGTGACATTGTGAGTACCCAGAAATTGACACATTGTCCTTTCTGGTTATATTTTTTATTTTTTATTTCAAATTTTGATGCCTTCATACTTTGCAATTTCAGAAATCCTGTAGCATCCGCCCCTGAAGAAGTGTATTCACAGAAACGCGTCGGGCACCAAGGATGCAGCCACTGGGCTTTTAATTGGATTTGACAGTTACCAATGTTTTGATGTACCTCAGCATTTTATTTTTATTTTTATACTCATTTTTTACATCATGTGTTTTGTGCTCCCTATAATAGACATATGCATTTATTGTATAGTGTATATCTGCTACAGTTATATATGATTAGACTCACAATCTTTGACTGTATGTATATATATATGCATTCATGTAGACCATGGTTTGTGCGCATGCACACGTAACCCTTTACATGTGTTGTATACTCAGAATTTTTTCACTAATAAATTTGTACACATTTTTTATCCTACTCCAATCTGTCTACTGCCTCATTTAAAGTCCCACCTGGCCTTCTGGCCTTCCCCTCCATTTTTTCTCGCATTCGGGATGGAGGCACAGCCCCACGCCTCATTTAAAGTCCCAAACCTTCCCACAAAACTCTAATAGGGATGGAGGCAGTGGACAGTTGCTAGGCAGTGTTCCCCTGCTAGCTTTATTGGGGTTTTTTATGTGTGATAGTGTACCTCAATGGTCCACACACATAGTTGTGTGCAACTATATGTTGCTGCAATTTAAAAGGGCGCACCCTACACAATCCAGCATGGTGGCTGGGTTCTGGCTTTGGGCTGTTTCTTTTCCCGGAGCTGCGATGCGCTCTGCGTGCCTTCCCCATCCCCCCCACGTCCGCCCCCTCGTTTTGGGCTGGTTTGGTGTGGGGGATCGGGTGGGTGCACACACCGCATCGGCGCCACGCAGTGCTCCCGCACATGACGTCACTAGTTGGCGCCGCTGTGCGGGCGCATAGTTTTCCATCCAGCGTCGGCGTGGCTGTACGCAGTGACGTCAGCCTGGGCGGGTCCCTGCCGTTCCGCAGGGAATCCCGCCCCACGTACCGCCGGCCTGTCAGCGTGACGTCGGTGGCAATCACCGGCGTGGCTGGGTCGCATATAAGGTGTCGTCCCGGGCACATCCTCTCTTCCTCTGCTCTCCACAAACAGCATAGATGCCATAGCGTTGGTCAGCCTTGTTTTCAAGCACCCTAAGGTAATACCTCATATACTCATATATTTTACTACAATCACCACTCCCTTTACTCTTTAGTGTCAGAACTGTGACCTTCGCTATGGATTTATTTACCCACTCTAGGTCTACCATTCCATCCACTGCTGGCTGTGTTTTGCAGAGGGAGTTTTGTTGCTTTGGGAATGATGCCTTTGTGCGCCTGTCTTGCGCTGGATTGCTTGCCACCCCAGCTCCGGGGGAGAGCTATTCCCTGCCCAGTCCCTGCCTTGTACCACAGTCTGGTGACATTGTGAGTACCCAGAAATTGACACATTGTCCTTTCTGGTTATATTTTTTATTTTTTATTTCAAATTTTGATGCCTTCATACTTTGCAATTTCAGAAATCCTGTAGCATCCGCCCCTGAAGAAGTGTATTCACAGAAACGCGTCGGGCACCAAGGATGCAGCCACTGGGCTTTTAATTGGATTTGACAGTTACCAATGTTTTGATGTACCTCAGCATTTTATTTTTATTTTTATACTCATTTTTTACATCATGTGTTTTGTGCTCCCTATAATAGACATATGCATTTATTGTATAGTGTATATCTGCTACAGTTATATATGATTAGACTCACAATCTTTGACTGTATGTATATATATATGCATTCATGTAGACCATGGTTTGTGCGCATGCACACGTAACCCTTTACATGTGTTGTATACTCAGAATTTTTTCACTAATAAATTTGTACACATTTTTTATCCTACTCCAATCTGTCTACTGCCTCATTTAAAGTCCCACCTGGCCTTCTGGCCTTCCCCTCCATTTTTTCTGCCAATTCCTCGGTATCGTTCTTTTTGCAGCATTCAGTAACTGCGGTACCAGTGACTGTTTGTATGTTTTTGAGTCTCTTGTCCCCCCATGGAACAGGACCTCCCAAGGGTCTTCTACCACCTCTATTCCCGTGATTTTTTTAATTAATTCTAGTATTTTACTCCAGAAGTTTTTGATTTTGGGGCAGTTCCACCACAGGTGACCCATTGTACCTACTTCTTGGCAGCCTCTCCAACAATTGGCTGACCCTTTCTGGTATTTACTAATTATCTCTGGAGTGAGGTAGCTTCTGCTAATGCATTTGTAGTTCATTTCTACCGTTCGGGTGTCCATTGCTGAATGAGCGATCATTTTCAAGATTCTTTTAATTGTGACTAAATCCTTCTTAGTGCCCAAATCTCTTTCCCATTTGGCTATAAATGACGGTATTTCCAATTTTTCTGAGGTCATCAAAATTTTGTATATTTGAGATATTGTATTTTTTGGGACCTCTTTATCACACAACCTCTCAAGGTCTGTCAATTGATCCCCCGACCTAATCGGGTGCGGTAGCGTATTGATAAAATGACTTAATTGGAGATAACGCCATCTCTCTAATCCCCGTGGTTCCCTTCCGTGTATAAGTTGTTTGAGTGGTATAATTTTCCCTTCGTTCATTATTTCTCTTAGTTGTGATTTCCCCCAAAGTGCTTCTTTTCCTCTAATATTCTCCATCCCTGGTGCAAAAAAGTTGTTATCTATTAGTGTGATCAATGGTGAATTGTAATTCCCATTAACTTTCTTATATACCCCATCCCATATTCTAAGGACATTTCGTGTTATGACATGTGTACTGTTATCTAACATTCTAAAGTGTGGGGGATTCCATATAATAGTGCCTAGTTGTGCATTACTAATATATTACTAATATTTTCCTCTATTTTCACCCATTTTTTTAACTTTTCCTTCCTCGTCCATTCTACCACCCTTGATAGTACTACAGCTTTATAATACATCTGCACATCGGGTACTGCCAGGCCGCCATCTGTTTTGCTTTGTTTCAATATCTGAAAGGAGACTCTGGGGTTTTTGTTTCCCCAAATAAAGGTCATAAATACGTCCGATCCATGACAGGGCCTTGCCGGAGAATCTCTTACAGTCTAATCTGACGGCATCGAGTAGCAGAATATAATTACTTGTGAATATCTTTTGGATTGTGTTAGTTAACTTGATACCCAGATATTTTAATTCCTTGGTCCATTTAAAACTAAATTTTTTTTGCAAAGTCGCTTCCTCTGTCTTACTTATATTTATATTTAATACTTCCAATTTGTTCATATTTATTTGGAAGTTAGATACCTCTCCATACTTCCTTACTGCTTTTACTAGTTTGGGCATAGTAGAGATCGGGTCCGTTACATAAAACAACACGTCGTCCGCAAACGCTGTGACTTTGTGCTCTTCCTCTCCTACCTTCACACCTCTAATATCGGGGTCTCTTTGTATTGTTGCCAAGAGGGGTTCCATAGCTAGGACGAAAAGCAGCGGGGACAGGGGACACCCCTGTCTCGTGCCGTTTTCCATCTCGAATGGTTGAGATATTAACCCATTGATTTTTACTACGGCAGTTGGATGGTGGTAAAGAGTTTTAATCCTCCGGATCATTTTAGGACCTAGCCCCATAGTCTCCAAGGTCTGGAACATGAACCCCCAGTCTACCCTGTCAAATGCCTTTTCGGCGTCGATTGACAGAAGCAGTCCTGGGGGCCCACTCTCCTTCATTTTTCCCAATAGGAGAAGAGTCCTGACCCCATTGTCCCTCCCCTCTCTGTTGGGAACAAATCCTACTTGGTCTGGGTTAACTAATGAATTCATAAATTCCTTTAATCTCTCTGCCAATACTTTTGCATAAAGCTTTGCGTCATTATTCAGCAAAGAGATTGGGCGATAACTCGAGCATAGTGATTTCTCTTTACCTTCTTTCAATATAATTGTAATAGAAGCTTTTAGTGCCTCCCTACTCATCTCAAAGCTGTCCCCCAGACCATTCATGTAGCGACATAGCCTAGGTACCAATGTTTCTTTAAATATTTTATAATAAAGTATTGTCAGGCCGTCCGGGCCAGGGCTTTTCCCGAATGCCGTTGCTGCTAAAGCTTTCCTGATTTCTTCTTCTGAGATTGGTCTTTCTAATATTTCTCTGCCTTCTTCTGAAATCTTGGGTAGCGCTGCCTTTTTTAGATAGTTGTTATATCTTAATCTCCTATTTTTTAAAGAGGTGTCTTGCCTGGGGACTGAATATAGGTCTTTATAGTAGTTAAAGATCTCCGCTATACTTCTAGTTGAATATTCCATATGGCCTTCTTTGGTCTGAATTTTTTCTATAAAGTTCCTGGCTTTCTTCTTTTGTACTATTTTTGCTAACTGTTTGTTGGTTTATTACCCCATCTAAATCTCTACCAGGCTATCTTATTAAATGTTGCTCTTGACTCCTGCTCCATCGCGGTTTTCAGCTCTGATCTTTTAATAACCATCTGCTGATGTATCTCTTGGGGGAGCTGGCACGCTTGTTTTTTATGTTTTTGTTCTAATCCTGCCAGGTCAGCCCTTAGTTTTTGAAATCTTCCTCGCTCCCATTTCCACCAAGACCCCCCTGATATAGGCTTTATGAGCTTTCCATAGCGTAGCTCCCGACACTTCCCCCGTGTCATTTACCTCAAAATAGTTTTCTAATTCCTTTCTAATTCTATTGACACCCTCCTCCTCTATCAACTCCTCATTTAGCCTCCACTGCCCCCTATCAGCCTGACCTCTACCAGTTGCTATTTCCATGGTCATAGGTGCGTGATCTGAGTAAGTTATATTTCCAATCTTGGACTCTACTATCTTATCGATCGCCCAATGTTCGACTAGTCCCCAATCAATCCGGGAGTAAGACCTGTGCACAGGGGAGAAAAACGTATAGTCTCTTTTGGTTGGATGTTGAACTCTCCAAATATCCACCAATTGGTAGGTGGAGAGTTTTTGCTTTAACTCTTTCAAGTGAGCGCAGTTTCTCCCCTGTGTTCGGGCCGTACTGTCTAGATTTGGGTTAAGACAAAAATTAAAATCCCCCATTAGTATTAGATGTCCTCTCATGAACTTCATTATTTTCCCCAATATATTAGCTAAGTACTTCGTCGGATTCTTGTTTGGAGCATAAATGTTGACTAATGTATATTCTACTTCATTTAGTCTACCTCTGAGGCACAGGTATCTACCTTCTGGGTCCACTAATCTTTCCTCCAGCACAAACCTTGTTTTCTTTGCAAAGCCAATGGCCACTCCCCGTGCCCTATTAGAGATGGTATCTCCTTGGTACCAGACTGGGTATTCGTTTGAGAACAATCTAAGTCTCGATTGGAGTGTTATATGTGTCTCTTGCAAGAACACCACATCTGGGCCCAATAATTTTAACTCGTTGAACATATCCCATCTTTTCTTGGGGGTGTTTAAGCCTTTGACATTGTATGTTAGAAATTTTATTGTGGCCATGACCCTTTTTCCATTCTCCTAAATTCTCCCTTTACCTTAGACCTTGGAGAGTTTTCCCTCTTTCTAGATATTGAGATTGGACGGGACCCCCTCCCTCTACTCCCCCTCCCTCTCCCACCCCCTCCCCCCCACCACCCCCCCATCGCCCCCACCACCTCCTCCATCACCCCCACACCCCCCCCCTCTCCCACCCTCCCCCCCATTGGTCCTCTCAGGACCCTTAGACCAGTGAGGGTCACTTGTATTGTGTCCCACCATTGGTCTCCTTCTCTAAAGGTGGAGCTCTAGGTGTGTCATCCCTCCAGTCCGTGCTGCCTTAGTGACCGGACACACTATGTTTCTACTGACGGGGCTTCCTCACCAATATTGTGGATTAATTTTGGTCCTAACCCACCCACTCCCCCCCGCTCCCCCCCCCACCCCCGCTTGTCCTCTCACATCTGGCCTATGCTCAACTCAATCCAACGTTCATTAGACCAGTCCAGCATCTGGGGCACCTGCAAGCCCAATTTCTCACAGAATTCCTCTAATTCTCCCGGGAATCTTAGTCTTGCGGATCTCCCGTCTTTGCTACCCACCAGGCAGGCTGGGAATCCCCATGTGTATTTTACATTTTGGTTTATCATTTGCTCCAGTAGGGGTTTCAAATGTCGCCTTCTCGCCAGTGTGTCTTTGGCCAGGTCCGCAAAGACTTGAATTCTTGCCTCTTCAAACTGTAGTTAGGTATGCCCCTTCAATTTAACCCATATCTTTTTCTTGTCTTCATAAAACCTGAATCTCACAATAATGTCACGACTTCTTTCTACCCGTCTGGTATCGAGCGTACCCACCCGGTGAACCCGCTCGATTTTTGGGAAGTCTTCCCCTCTCAGTCCCAGAATTGGGCCAAAGATAGTTGCTACAGTCCTCCTCAGATCCTCCCCTCTATTTTCCAGGACCCCCCTGAGTCTCAGATTTTGTCTTCGATCCCTGTTTTCCTGATCTTCCATTCTGGAGCAAATTTTTATCTGATTTTGTTGAGTTGTTTTAAGTTGTTCTTTTAATTCGGAGATTTCCCGTTCCTGTTTGACTGACTTATCCTCAGCTTCCTCCACTCTGGTCAGAAGGTTGCCTAGATCTAACCTCAACATACCAATCTCTGCTTTGATCGAGGTTTCCAGGGCTTTAAGCATTTCTGCTAATTCGTTTTTTGATGGCAGTTGTGTATCCTGTCTATGCTCTTCTATTCTAGATGCCTCCAGCGTGTTGTCGGCTAATAATTCCTCTCTTGAATGATCAGAAGTCTGATCTTCCCTCTCGTTTAGTCCCTTCTTCTTTTTGTCTACCATATTTGATTTCTGGGTTTCTTGATGGGCGCTTCCCGGGCTCCCCCCCTTGACCATATATTGCTTAATTGTACTTCCAGCAGCGTTCCCTGGTAAATTATCTTTTGGGGTTTTCAGTGGTCCCCCCTTCCCGGTTTTAGATGCGTTCCGGCTCATACTATTTTCCTGCTGAGCTATCTCAGTTTGATTTTTTTTTTTTTTCCAATAGATTTTATTGAAAGAAATTGCAATACAGGGTATCACATTAGTTGGTATACAACATTTTTGAACATTTTACATATATAATTTTGAACATTGTACATATATATATTTACTTATATATATATATATATATATATATAAATATATATATATAAATACCAGTAGTCTATGCACATTTATATATAGGACATATCATGACGATATAACTGGATGAATCAACAGGGTGGGTCCTGTGGGAGCTACTGATATCAAAAACAAAAAGAAAAGAAGGGGGGGGGAAGATGGGTAGAATGGGGGGGGGGAGTGGAAGCATACATCAGTCGGTTAAAGTATTAAGTAGCTATAGCGTTACAGGAAGAAGAGAGAACGGGAGTGTCTTCCTCCTCAGGAGTGTTAAGGGAAGTGTCATAATAAGCGAATGAAATATTTTCAAAGTTTTGTAGTTTCTCTTGGGACAGAGTTGATTGCATGAAGGCCCACCATCTTGAGTAAAATCGTGTGTGGCGGAGTACTTTTTTGAAGTCGGTATTGAGTTTGTCCCTGTGAAGCAAGGTTAGAAGCTCCCTTTTAAGTTGCGAGATCTGTGGGCAAAGAGAGGAGGTCCAGTTTTGTAGAATTAGTCTTCTAGCCAGTAAGAGACTGATCAAGGCCCAGTCCTTATATGTAGGGTGGGTGATTGGGGACCACGGGAGCAGTTGGTCATCCCAGTATCCGAAGATGAGGAGTAGGGGGTCTTTAGGTATTTTTAACAGCGTTATTTTGAAGATGTAGGAGATGATTTGGTCCCAGAAAGCGGAAATGGAGGGGCATGACCAGAAACGGTGGGAAAGTGATGGTTTTGGCTGTCGACACATGGGGCAATTTGCTGCACCTTGGACAGTTTTGTCCGAGATGAAGGGTATGTAGGCGCGGTGCATAATCTTTAATTGAGTTTCTCTCCATACCTCATTGGGGGTCAGCTGAAGCGTTTTCTGGTACCCCTGAAGAACCTTTTCCACTATGTCTGAGTCAGGGAAGTCCTTTCCCCAGTTTGCTACCGATGAGGAGGCAAGTGGGGGAGTAGTCCTTATCAAGAAAGGTTTATAGATATCCGAGATTTTATAAGAGTCACTGTGGAGTAGTAAGTCTGTGATGGATGTCTGAAATCTCTTACTTTCCTCTCTGCATGAGTCTTTTATAAAGCTGACGCATTGTGCGTAGTGTAACGTATGAGATGTAGGGAGAGAGAAAGTTTCTGCGATGACAGAGAAGTTATGAGGGCGTCCTGTTTCCCGATCACATAGGGTGGAAAAATGTGTGAGGCCTTTTTGTTGCCAAATAGTGAAGGGTTTGTATTCCAAACCCGGTGGGAAGCTGGGATTTCCTTGAATCGGGAGATGTCTGGACATAAAGGGTGAAAGTTTCAGTGCTTTCCGTACTTCCCTCCAAGCTATGGCTGTGTCTCTAAGGAGAAGATTGTGTTGTATAGGTGGGGGAGTTGATTTCCACCTGCAATGAAGTAATGCCACCAGGGAGTACGGTTGGGCCATTGAAGCTTCCATGGAGTAATTAGAGCAGCGAGAAAGTTGCGATATCCAGTCTAGGCTTATCCTGAGTAGGCAAGAGAGGTTATACGTTCTGATATTTGGGAGACTAATCCCTCCTTCGCGTCTGGGAAGATACAGTTTAGCAAGGGCTATACATGGTCTTTTGTTCCGCCAGAGAAATTTGGAGATGGCTTTGTTTAAGTTTTTGATATCTGCATGTTTAAGAAGTAATGGTATCGTTTGGAGAGGGTAAAGTAATCGAGCGAAACTGACCATTTTTATTAGGTGACATCTTCCCAGGAGCGAAAGGGGCAGATCCATCCAGTTATCCAATTCTTGAGAAATTTTTTTCAACAGTGGGGGATAGTTTAGATGGTATATAGAATGGGGCAGTCTTCCTATTTTAATGCCTAGATATGTTATGTGTGACTTGGCTACTGGAAAGGGTGAGTGTTGTGCCCAGCGAGGGACAGATAAAGTGCCTATGGGGAGAATTTCGCTTTTGCTGTAATTTATGCGGAGACCCGAGCAGAGTTTAAATTCATCAACGATTGTTTTGATGGTGGACATGTCAGAGGAGGGGTTGGTTGAGAAAATTAGGATGTCATCGGCGAAGAGTGACGTGCGGAGTTCTTGGGATCCTATTTTGATGCCGTGTAATGGGGCCTTTAGAGTAAGGTATCTAGAGAGGGGTTCTAAGGCGATGTTAAAGAGGAGTGGGGATAGGGGGCAACCTTGTCTCGTGCCCTTGTAAAGGCGGAATTCATCCGAGAGAAGGCCTGCCACCACCAATCTGGCCGCGGGGGAGGCATACATGGCATGTATAAGGTGTTGGAAAGGGCCCGTGAAACCCATTTTTGATAGGGCACGTGATAGCCATTCGAAGCTGACATTATCGAAGGCTTTTTCCGCGTCCAAAGTGGTGATGGCATGGTCCCCCCCTGGGCTGATTTTGGCTTGTTCCAGAGCCATCATTACCTTACGGATGTTCATAGTGGCTGTTCTCCCCTTCACAAAACCTGATTGGGCTGGGTGAATCAGAGAGGGAATGATGGTGGCAAGTCTGGAAGCTACTATTTTTGAGAGAATTTTAACGTCTAAATTTAGGAGTGAGATGGGTCGGTACGAACCCGGTTCTTGGGGGTCTTTGCCTTTTTTTGAAAGTAGTTTGACTATGGCCTGATTCCCAGTCGGTAAGTAGGGGCCGCCAGTCCATATACCATTATAGACGGCGAAGAGAGTGGGTTCGGTAATAGTTTGTGGGGCCTTATAGAATTCTCCTGTAAACCCATCTGGGCCTGGGGCTTTAGAGGGAGCTAGGTTCCGGATGACATTAGATATTTCTTGAAAGGAGATAGGTGCGTTGAGGACTTCAAGTTGGGAGGGAGAGATCGTGGGTAGAGACAGCCTGTCTAGGAAGTGTTTGGCTGTGTTCGTGTCGATAGGGTCGGTGGCATATAGCGAGGAGTAGTATTGTAACATTATTTTGTTAATGTCCTGTTGTGAGGTTTTTAGGTCACCTGTGGTGTCCCGAAGGGAGGTGATGTGTGTCGGGCGGAAAGGGCCTTTGCAGAGTCTTGCTAACAGTTTGCCAGCTTTGTTGCCAAATTTATGAAGGGTGGCTGTCATATGTGCCCTGTATGTCCGCTCAAGGGTATCTGCCCAGGTATTAAAATCCCTTTTTGCTACCTGCCAGTGTAGCCTGTTATCAGGGGAGTCCCTAGTATAGAGAGAGCGTTGTGCCGAGCGCAGGTTGGCACTGGCCCTCTTATAATTTGCCAAAGTGTTTCTCTTGTGAGAGGCAGCGTACGATATGATTCGGCCTCTGAGGAAGGCCTTACCAGCTTCCCAGAAAAGGTTCGGGTTGTCCGCATGTGGGGAATTAGTCTCGGAGAATTCAGACCAAGCTTTCTCCATGTAGTGTTGAAAGTCTGAGTTATTTTGGAGATAAGCGGGGAAACGCCAAAGTTTAGGAGTAGGATGTAGGTCAGGGGTGTCTAGCGAGATTGAGATGAGGGGGGGTGATCTGATATGGCTATGTCATGGATATCAGAATTCGAGATCATGGGGATAAGACTGTCAGTGCAGAAGAGGTAATCGATTCTAGTGAAAATGTTGTGAGGGTTGGAGTAAAAGGTGTATTCTCTATCTACTGGGTGGAAAAGCCGCCAGATGTCATGTAGGTGGAGAGATTCCATAGTGGATGCGAAGTGTGTGAGATCAGACAGAGTGGGAGATGAACGCGTTAGTTTGGAAGAGGATCTGTCGTCGATTGGGTGTATGATGGTGTTAAAATCTCCCCCAATTATATGTGGGAGGTGCAGAGAGTGTAGAATCCAGGAGGACAATTCATTAAGAAATTTTTTGCCGGGATTATTTGGGGCATATATGTTAGAGATCACTAGAGTGCTGTTACCCAGTTTTACGTGTGTGGAGAGGAAACGGCCCTGGTTGTCTGTTTCCACGGACAGTATCTCGCAGGGAAGGTTTTTGTGGATTAATATGATAACCCCTGCTTTGCGATTGAGTGCACTTGAGCCTAGGACAGTACCCACCCAAAGTTTTTTCATTCGGTGGAGGTCAGAGGTGGTTAGGTGGGTTTCCTGGAGCAGGGCGATATCTGTTTTTAGTCTCTTGAGGTGACGAAGAATTTTAAGTCTCTTGACGGGGGACCTAAGCCCTTTCACGTTCCAAGAGGTGACTTTCATATGAGTAAGGTCGAAGGTAGGTTGTGTGCCGTTAAATTGTTAACAATATATGTAGACCTGAGGAGAGGAGTTGAACTGGTAGTGCTAACTAGGGTGGACTGGCTATGAGGAAGGAGTTGTGGCTGAGAGTCTAGTGACAGATGGATGTTGCTGGGGACAAATAATGGGGAGGGATAAGGGGGGGTAGGAGCAAGAAATAAAAACATCTCATAACAATAGAGGAACTTCTCTTTTTTCCGCATAGAGTCACTGTGCAGGCCAGCTCCCCTAACGATCCAGTCGCTGTAGTGGGTGCGCGCCCTGAATGGCTCAGTGTCAATGGCCGCGACGGAGGACCTCTCATAGGTGCAGGATCAGGAGGAGGCCATACAAAGTGAGGCTATAGGAGGTGAAGTAGTATAAAAGAAAAAGAAATCTGTGCCATAATAAAAGAGAACAGACAAACTTAAACAAGCCATATACCTGAGTGTCCAGACATTGGAGTCATTAATACCGAGGAGCAGGCAGAACATATGCTCCTAAAGAAAATATGGTGGGGTAGCAAATCTTCTCGTCAGCGGGGGGTGTTACGGTGGGTAGGTCCGGAGGATCTGAAGCGTTTCGGGGAATCTTTCCTCGGGCTTCGCTGGTCCAGAGGGCGATTGTTTGGAGAGGCCCTTAGCGGGGAATCGGAGTGAGATTCAGTGCGCAGTGAACGCAAGAAGGCTTCCGCCTCAGAGGTGTCCTGGAAGGAAAGCTGGTCTCCGTTGGAAGCTTTGATGCGGAGAGTTGCAGGGAAGGCCAATGTGAACTTCATCTGTCGCTGATGTAGCTCTGTGCAGATGTGTTGGAATGCTTTCCTCTTTTTTGAGACTTCTATGGAATAGTCCGCGAAGATCAGGATTTTGATCCCATCAACTTCCAGAGATCTGTTTTGCCGAAACTTTTGTAGGATGACAGTCTTGTCGTTGTAGTTTAGGTACTTCGCTATGATTGGGCGAGGGGACTTGCGATCAGGGGCGAATGTTCCCACTCGGTGGGCCCGTTCTACCGTAAAAGGGCCGGGGAGGCCTAATGCCTCCGGGACGCGTCTGGCGCAGAATTCTGCAATAGCTGAGGATTGTAGTGATTCCGGGACCCCCACGAATCGCAGATTGCTCCTTCTAGATCTGTTTTCTAGATCGTCCAGTTTTTGTAGTATGTACTGATTGGTTTTCTCCTGTGCTCGTTCGGTAGCTTGTGCCTGATAAACTTCTTCTTCCAGGCTTGAAAGGCGGTGTTTCAACTCGTGAAGTCTAGTTGAATGTTCTCCTAGTTGTGCCTTGACTTGCCTCATTCCCGCATTCCACCGCCTTTTCCACTGAGGAAGTTATCATAGGGGATAGGAGGGCTGCGACGGCTTGAGCTATACGATCCGTATCATTGTCCCCCTGGTATGGGGAGGGGGAGGCCGGATGCAGGGAGAGAGGAGAGTGGAGTGAGGAGGGGGGTGCTGTGGGATCGCTCACCTCCATGCCTGGTTCATCGGGCGTGGAATTCGGGAGGACTGGGGTCTCGGGTTGCGTCCGGGGCCGGTTGCATCGTTGCGGCCGCGTAAGAGCGCGCGCCAGTCTTCTCCACAAATCGGACCATAGGGTAACTTGTGGGGGCTTTGGTGAGACTTCTGGCAGCAGGAGGGGGGTGTGCACTCGATATTGAAGTCCTGTTGTTGAAGGCCTAGACCGGGGCTTCAATTTGCAGCTGGGCCAGGCATGTATAGGTTGTTCTTTTGATTGCCAACAGTCGATCCGTAAGGGAGTGTGGGGACCCCTATGAGGTGTCAGGCGACGGGGGGGAGGTCAGGCGGCTGTATTTGGGCCTTTTCTTGTCCTGCTAGGGCCGCGTAGGCCGAGATCGGGGCCTCCAATTGGCTGGGCCGGGCGAATCTGGCGTGGATCCAAACCGTTCCCTTGGTTATTGAATGAGGGGTCCCTGATGAGGTGCAGGCGGCAGGAGGGGGGGTCGGGCAGTTGTTTTAGTACCCAGATTCGTGACGTGAAGGCAGCGTAGGCCGAGACCGGGGCCTCAATTTGCGGCCGGGCCGGGTGAGATCGTTGTGGCCTAGTAGGAGGCCGGTGCCTTGGCGATCTGGAGATCCTAGGAGAGTGAGGGGTCCTCGGTTAGGTTGCAGGCGGCAGGAGGGGGGTCGGGCGGTTGTTTTAAAGCCCCTGTTCATGACGTGGATGCCGCGTAGGCCGAGACCGGGGCCTCGATTTGCGGCCGGGCCGGGTGAAGTCGTCGCGGCCTAGTAGGAGGCCGGTACCTGGCGATCTGGAGATCCTAGGGGAGTGAGGGGTTCCCAGTTAGGTTGCAGGCGGCAGGAGAGGGGGGTCGGGCGGTTGTTTTAAAGCCCCTGTTCGTGACGTGGATGCCGCGTAGGCCGAGACCGGGGCCTCGATTTGAGGCCGGGCCGGGTGAAGTCGTCGCGGCCCAGTCGGAGGCCGGTAACTGGCGATCTGGGGATCCTAGGGGAGTGAGGGGTCCCCGATTAGGTTGCAGGCGGCAGGAGGGGGGTCGGGCGGTTGTTTAAAGCCCCTGTCCATGACGTGGATGCCGCGTAGGCCGAGACCGGTGCCTCGATTTTCGGCCGGGCCGGGTGAGGTCGTCGAGGCCTAGTAGGAAGCCGGATTCTGGAGCTCTGGAGGTCGGCAGGAGAGCGGGGAACACCCGCGGAGATGTGCCGGCGTCAAGTGTGGATTGGGCAGGTATTTGTAAGCCGATTATTGGATCGTGGTGTGGGAGCTGTGAGGAGGCTCAGCTACTCCATACGGCGCCGGAACCGGAAGTCCAGTTTGATTTTAATCTGTATGTCCAACACTCTCAAGAAATAGTCCCGGGTATAACTCTCTCCCGCTAGTTAACCAATCAATCTGAGGTTGTTAGTGTAGATACCAATGTGGCAGTCGTAAACTATTAGCGACTTGAATGAGACTCTATGGTACTGAGTTTAGCCCTGTGTCACAGTGTCTGGTAAGCGTGTTTCCAGGCTATTATCTGGTATACCAGTACTGTGACACAAGGAACTCACAACGGTAGCTTATGAGTGTGTTAGACATAGTCTACCTAGCCTGGGCCTAGCTTCCAATGCTGTAGGAGTGAACATCGCATACGGGTACAGTGCTGCGATTCCACAGAGCGAGTTAGTTGTAGCTTTGGTTATATCCGAAGCACTTATATATTTCAGCAATATATGATGTCTCAAGCTTCACCCATAATAAACCAGTACTCAAAGGTTAACGAACTTTAAATCACATTTCTTTATCACTGGCCAAGTTTGTGCTGTATAGTATATACGGCGGAGGTACCCACCACCCCTTCACTACATACACATATACCCCTAAGCCACAGGGTGAGCATACAGGCGTAAGGCATGTATTAGTATCATAGGCTTGTTTATTATATCCCCGCCTTCCCTCCAATGTCAGTACGGATACCGTGATGTGGGAATTCAATTGCAGCTTTGATCGTATCTATAGGCTTTTTATTTCAGCAAGATATAATGCCCCTAGTTTCCTCCGTGATGTATCAGTGTTCAAAGGTTAAGGTGCTTAAACAACATATCCTTGCATTTGGCAAATCTCATGCTTCATAAAATATACAGTGGAGTGACCCACCACTCCTCCACTGTCTCACCTAGTTTAATAGGGACAGCAGGAGTTACCATACACACGTTGATCAGCAGATTTCCTAGCTTCACAATCTACAGTCTTACTTCTCCTGGCGTGCTCCTTATAAGCTTTACACTCTTACCTTGGAGATGGGTATTTTTAGTGAGTCTCTTACCACCATTACTTGTACTTCTACCTTCTACTTTCTGTTTCAAGCTATTTGATACTTCCCCCAGCTGGAGTCAGATGGATTTAGCTGTCAGGCTTGCTTGCCACTATCAGGGCTCTGGATCTTCCAGCGTATATCTTCCACTTCAGCGTCCAGTCCCGGTCCTGTCTCACATGCTGCCAGTACTCAGTGTGGGGGGGGGCGAGGAGCTCCGGTCTGTTAATCGAGGCCGTCACCACAGCTGTTTCTCTCTGTCCTCCTGTCTTCCGTGCACGGATCTAAATCATCTCCTAGCACACAGGTCGCTGCACGGTTCTCTCAGCGGGATGGCTCTCCATATCCTCTCCATTGCCCCTGTTTGCTCGTCCTGATATAAGAGAGAGCCGGCCGGCATGCCAGCAGGACGACACACCTCCCGCTCCTCCCTTCCCTACGGACGTCTCACGTCTCACGTCATCTCCCCCACCACATTAGTTGGGTTCTAGTGTCAGTTAGGGTCAGTGTCAATCCCAGACAGCGTCAGATTAGTGCCAGGTACACTAATACACACTATATACCTCCATTACTAGTATAGTATCTGAACGGATCAATATCTTTAATATGATCACAACTATATTAGCTTCCCCAATAGTATAGTGTTCACAAAAGCACGACATCAGCCCAGATACCTGCCAGCACCTGTGTTTAGCCCCTCAGCCCAGCCCAGCCCACCCAAGTGCAGTATCCATAGATCACTGTCACTTACAAAACACAACACACAAAACTGCAGTGTTAGCAGAGTCACGCCTGATCCCTGCTAGCACTAATGCCCCGTACACACGGTCGGACTTTGTTCGGACATTCCGACAACAAAATCCTAGGATTTTTTTTCGACGGATGTTGGCTCAAACTTGTCTTGCATACACACGGTCACACAAAGCTGTCGGAAAATCCGATCATTCTGAACGCGGTGACGTAAAACACGTACGTCGGGACTATAAACGGGGCAGTGGCCAATAGCTTTCATCTCTTTATTTATTCTGAGAATGCGTGGCACTTTGTGCGTCGGATTTGTGTACACACGGATTTTGTTGTCGGAAAATTTTATAGCCTGCTCTCAAACTTTGTGTGTCGGAAAATCCGATGGAAAATGTGTGATGGAGCCCACACACGGTCGGAATTTCCGACAACAAGGTCCTATCACACATTTTCCGTCGGAAAATCCGACCGTGTGTACGGGGCATAACAGTTCATTTTTATTTGTAGCGATTGAAGCAGTCGCTGACAACCAGGTGCTCTTTTACCTGTGAGTCTCACTAGCTGTACATATAAATTTAGTGGCCAAAAATTCCAAACAGGGGTACAGCATTGAAGAGACCTCACTGTCAGATTCAGGCTCAGTATACAAACCGGTAGAGAGCACCCTGACAGATAGCTCTGATGATGGAGTAGTGGTCCCTGCTAAGGTCAGGCGTACTCGACCCCATTCTTCTGTTGCTGAGGTGCAACAACCGCATGGTTCTCATATGGAGCAGAGAGCCAGTACTAGTGTCACTCATCCTTCTGGTGAACTGGCAAGCACCAGCAGCCTAGTACATCCTGGTCATAGACAAACCAGCACTGCAGTAACACTTGGTGATGTGGCAAGTCCCATAAGTGCAGTTCAAGCTGGTGTGGTGGCTAGCACAAGTAGTGTCCTGCAGCCACCAAGAATTCAAAGAAGGGCAGTAGAGCCCATAGTGCCCTTCCTGATGCGTTTGCTAATCCTGATTGGAAGCCAACACTTCTGCAGTGCCCGTTCCTCCCCCATTCATTGGCCAACCCAGAATTCAGGTGGAAATAGTGGATTTTAGTACCCTTGACTAGATATGAGCCCCCCAGTTTGGATCGCACCAGAACTTGCGAAAAGACAAAACATTTGTGCGAACACCATCAAAGTCTATGAGACACAAATGTGAAAATAAAAAGTGCTAATTTTAAAGGCTTTTATACAAGTTATTGCCATAAAAAGTGTTTGGGGACCCGGGTCCTGCCCCAGGGGACATGGATCGATGCTAAAAAAGTTTTTAAAACGGCCGTTTTTTCAGGAGCTGTGATTTTGATGATTTTTTCTCTCTTCTGAAATTCCAACAATCATTCTTGGTGACTTCAACTACATCCCTGTTAATCTTAACACTCCCGCTACTTCTTAGCTGCTGAGCTTAACCTCCTCTTTTGACATACAGTGGGAATGGAAAGTATTCAGACTCCCTTACATTTTTCACTCTTTGTTATATTGCAGCTATTTGCTAAAATCATTTAAGTTCATTTTTTTCCTCATTAATGTACACACAGCACCCCATATTGTACACACAGCACCCCATATTGTACACACAGCACCTCATATTGTACACACAGCACCCCATATTGTACACACAGCACCCCATATTGTACACACAGCTCCCCATATTGTACACACACAGCACCCCATATTATACACACAGCACCCCATATTGTACACACAGCACCCCATATTGTACACACACCACCCCATATTGTACACACAACACCCCATATTGTACACACAACACCCCATATTGTACACACAGCACCCCATATTGTACACACAGCACCCCATATTGTACACACACCACCCCATATTGTACACACAACACCCCATATTGTACACACAGCACCCCATATTGTACACACAGCTCCCCATATTGTACACACACAGCACCCCATATTATACACACAACACCCCATATTGTACACACACCACCCCATATTGTACACACAACACCCCGTATTGTACACACAGCCTCCCATATTGTACACACAGCTCCCCATATTGTACACACAGCACCTCATATTATACACACAGCACCTCATATTGTACACACAGCACCCCATATTGTACACACAGCACCCCATATTGTACACACAACACCCCGTATTGTACACACAGCCTCCCATATTGTACACACAGCTCCCCATATTGTACACACAGCACCTCATATTATACACACAGCACCTCATATTGTACACACAGCACTCCATATTGTACACACAGCTCCCCATATTGTACACACAGCTCCCCATATTGTACACACAGCACCCCATATTGTACACACAGACCCCCATATTGTACACACAGCACCCCATATTGTACACACAGCACCCCATATTGTACACACAGCACCCCATATTGTACACACAGCACCCCATATTGTAGACACAGCACCCCATATTGTACACACAGCCCCCCATATTGTACACACAGAACCCCATATTGTACACACAGCACCCCATATTGTACACACAGCACCCCATATTGTACACACAGCCCCCCATATTGTACACACAGAACCCCATATTGTACACACAGCACCCCATATTGTACACACAGCTCCCCATATTGTACACAGCGCCCCATATTGTACACACAGCCCCCCATATTGTACACACAGCCCCCCATATTGTACATACAGCACCCCATATTGTACACACAGCACCCCATATTGACAGAAAAACACAGAATTGTTGATATTTTTGCAGATTTATTAAAAAAGAAAAACTGAAATATCACATGGCTTAAAGGTTCAAGTACTGTGTCTGACATTCATCGCAAACCAATACATCCTGTGGCAGAGATTCGTATGGGTTTTATAACAAACAAGTCTGTGGCAGAGACTTTTGTTTGTGCTACATACTGGCTGCTAGACAAGTGAGAGAGGCCTATCCAGGCGGGCAAAGATTGTGTCCCATAAGGGGATCGCATTCAACTACAAGTGTTTAATCCTAAAGGACATTCTAAAGAAACCTAAAGAAAGGTATTTGAGCTTTCCTGCAGCTTTCCTCCTGCCTCTTTCCTGCTACTTCCTTGATTACTTGGTTCATTAAAGCATTGAAAACGTACTCAAGTGTTGGTGCTTATATCGTCCAGAGGTAAACTCCACGGAACCCTAGACCCGGTGCCGGTGAAACAGAGGTATCGAGAGTGAAGGTAACAACCCGCTTAAACCAGCAGCTCTACCGAGAGTTATTGCTACATATATATATATATATATATATATATATTCTACACACACATCAAATACACTGCCTACACTGAATGAATATCTAGTCTACCCTAAATGCAGACAGACTGTGTGTGTGTGTGTGTGTATATATATATATATTGTGTAGTGTGGTACCCACCAGTGTTTGGATGCAGGATTCTCAACCAGGCAGGTTGAGGGGCTCCAGTTTATTTTCTTATTTGGGAGGAAACTGGCTTTTCAGTTTCCTCATTGTTTACTAAAATCTGTTTTGGGAACTGGAGCCTGGGGATTGCTTAGAGATCAGGGTGGGATGAAATCCCCAGTCCTGGGTCCAGGTTTTGGGACTCACCGGCACACTGATTGTTCAGGTGTGTGTGGGCCTTATAGCAGAGTCAGGACCATGATTTTTGGCTCCACCCAGAGAGACAGGAGGTCTCCAGGAGTCAAGGCTTGCAAGGAATTTACCAGAGAGTGCAGGTGTGCACTGAAGTACCCAGAGAGTGCGGGTGTGCACTGAAGAACCCAGAGAGTGCAGGTGTGCACTGAAGTATCCAGAGAGTGCGGGTGTGCACTGAAGTATCCAGAGAGTGCCGGTGTGCACTGAAGTACCCAGAGAGTGCGGGTGTGCACTGAAGAACCCAGAGAGTGCGGGTGTGCACTGAAGTATCCAGAGAGTGCAGGTGTGCACTGAAGAACCCAGAGAGTGCAGGTGTGCACTGAAGAACCCAGAGAGTGCCGGTGTGCACTGAAGAACCCAGAGAGTGCGGGTGTGCACTGAAGTATCCAGAGAGTGCGGGTGTGCACTGAAATACCCAGAGAGTGCGGGTGTGCACTGAAGTACCCAGAGAGTGCGGGTGTGCACTGAAGTACCCAGAGAGTGCGGGTGTGCACTGAAGTACCCAGAGAGTGCGGGTGTGCACTGAAGTACCCAGAGAGTGCGGGTGTGCACTGAAGTACCCAGAGAGTGCGGGTGTGCACTGAAGTACCCAGAGAGTGCGGGTGTGCACTGAAGTACCCAGAGAGTGCAGGTGTGCACTGAAGTACCCAGAGAGTGCAGGTGTGCACTGAAGTACCCAGAGAGTGCAGGTGTGCACTGAAGTACCCAGAGTGTGCAGGTGTGCACTGAAGTACCCAGAGAGTGCCGGTGTGCACTGAAGAACCCAGAGAGTGCAGGTGTGCACTGAAGAACCCAGAGAGTGCAGGTGTGCACTGAAGTATCCAGAGAGTGCCGGTGTGCACTGAAGTACCCAGAGAGTGCCGGTGTGCACTGAAGTACCCAGAGAGTGCCGGTGTGCACTGAAGTACCCAGAGAGTGCCGGTGTGCACTGAAGTACCCAGAGAGTGCCGGTGTGCACTGAAGTACCCAGAGAGTGCCGGTGTGCACTGAAGTACCCAGAGAGTGCCGGTGTGCACTGAAGTACCCAGAGAGTGCCGGTGTGCACTGAAGTATCCAGAGAGTGGAGGTGTGCACTGAAGAACCCAGAGAGTGCACTGAAGTACCCAGAGAGTGCCAGTGTGCACTGAAGTACCCAGAGAGTGCCGGTGTGCACTGAAGTACCCAGAGAGTGCAGGCTGTAAGGTGAAAGCAAGAGACCGGAGTCTGAGGTCGCTGACAGTAGTCAGTAGAGCTCCATGTGGGAGCCTGAGCAGTGGTGTGTCTGCTGCTGAAGAGAGCCAGGTGGCTCGGTATTTTTGTTTGCAATGCTGCATGTGTAAGCCAGGAGGCTGAATATCCTTTTATTTGTTGCTGGCGGTAAAAACCCCCCTGCGAGGGAAACCACTTTTGCTGGAATTTTGTTTTTCTTTAATAAAAGCGGGCCAAAAAGCCCTGAAAAGGAATTTTCGCTAGCAGGTGCTAGAGCTAAACAACCCCCAAACCTCACAAAATATATATACACACACACACATCAAATACACTGCAACTAACTAACCTGCCTGCCTAATCTAGCTCAATCTATCTCTGTCCACAGTCACACTCTATACACGGCTGCTATGTAAGCAGACTTATATAGTGTGGGGTGTGGACTTAGTCCCCTGAGCCATGATTGGCCAAAGGCACCCTGTCTTTGGCCAATTATGGCTCTCTCTGCAGAGCGTGCTGTGATTGGCCAATCGTCAGACACTAATGCACTGCAATCTCGAAGTGCATTATGGGGCATTCCGCAGCACTCGATTTTCCCGCGAATGCCCCATATTGTTCGCTGTTCGGCAAAGGGGCGAACACCCAATGTTCGACTCTAACATCGAGCTCATCTTTACCCTTGACTTTTATTTGCTGTTTTTCACAGAAGATCTGTAGAGATCTATTGTGGACAAAAGCAATTTATCGTCGCAGATCCTCATTTGACCCTTTCCAGAGAATGTGGCTTGAAACCTATTACGGTTCCCGAATTTAAGACCTTTCTGGGCCTATCCCTCCTCATGGGCATTACTAAAAACAGTGAGTTGCGGTCATATTGGTCCACTGACCCAATTCACCATATGCCCGTGTTCTCTGCTTCCATGACCAGGACTAGATACAAGCAAATCTTGTGGTTTATTCACTTCAACGACAATGAACTGTCATCTTCGGGGTGACCCTGAATACGATCGGCTCCACATAATACTGCCCCTCTAAAACCACTTCAACCAACAATTTGCAGCCTTGTTTATTCCTGATCAAGTTGTCTGCATTGATGAGTCTCTGATTACATTTTCTGTCCATCCTTCTTTCAAACAGTATCCTCAAAGCAATCGTACCAGATATGGGGTCAAGATGTATAAGCTCTGAGACAGGGCCACAGGCTATACATATAGTTTTATGATTTACGAGGGAAAAGATAGTAACGTGGAACTGGAAGAAATGCCCAGATTACATAGGGAGCAGCAGTAAGATTATTTGGGACTTGGTGTTACCCTTATTCAGAAAGGGGTACCATTTATATGTGGACAATTGATTACACAAGCGTGAGACTTTTTAGTCACCTTTTTGATTCTGGAATTGGCGCCGTACAATCTAATCACCAGGGCTTCCCCCAATGACTTGTAGATTCCCGACTTATACAGGGGAGAGAGCCTGCTTGAAGTGTAATAAAATGCTTGCAGTGAAGTGGAGGGACACGGAATGTTTTTGTTCTGTCCTCCATTCACACAGATACGACGGTCCAAATTCCAACAGTGACTGGTGTTGTGGAGAAGCCCCTCTGTGTCCACGAATACAACCTTAACATGGGAGGGGTGGACTTTAAGGACCAGATGATGGCGCCGTACTAAATTGCCCATAAGACCAGACCCTGGTACAATAAAGTGTCTGTATACTTATTTCAATTGGCTCTGCTGAACGCTTATGTGCTATACAAAGCATCAGGATGAACTGGATCCTTCCTTAAATTCCAGGAAGAGATCATCACAGCCCTTTTGTTTCCAGACGGTGCTGTGGCCCAACTTCCAAATGCAAATGCAGTGAGCCGGCTGCATGAGAGGCATTTTCCAGATGTCCTCCCTGGTACTCCTACCCAAAGAGCACCCCGAAGAAGATGTTGTGTCTGTAGAAAATGTGGATATAGGCGTGACACCCGCTTTTATTGTCCCTCCTGTCCTGACCAACCTGGTCTTTGTATCGGTGAATGTTTCCATCACTATCATACACTAGTGGAGTATTAGAATAGGGTACAGCATGGCACAGTCATACGGCAAACTTACACAGGGTCACCAAAGATGTTAGATGGCTATCACATTTTGAGAGACCCTAACCTGGAATGTTTATAGTTACAATAAATATGGAAAAAAAGAAAAAAAAAAACATTAAAAAGAAAAAAAAAAAGATGCAGGTCAGCGATCCGGTGAGCTGGGTGATGCAGAATCAGCAGCAGGATGGAGCCGGAGTCTTTGCAGAGTGAACGCATCCCCACCAGACGATGGTTGTGTGCATTGCACAGGGGCCCTTTTGCTGGCGGACATGCCCTCTCTCCGCAAACACCTCTCTCCAAACACCAGGAAGTTTTCCACTACCTAACAGGTCTCAGCCAGCGTCAGTCTGCCCCAGTCAGCTCTTTAAAGCGGGCTGTGGTTGAACACACACTGGGAGACTTATGACAACTAGGGATGAGCTTCATGTTCGAATCGAACGCATGTTCGACTCGAACATCGGCTGTTCGACCGTCCGTCGAATTGCGAATGTTATGGGCCGTTCGCTCCAAATTCGTGTGGCGCGTCATGGCCCATAATTCACTGCGGCATCGCAGTGCATTGCTGGCTGATGATTGGCCAAGCATGCACTATGACCCGCATGCTTGGCCAATCAAAGCGCCGTCAGTAGAGAGAGCTGTAATTGGCCAAAGCCAGGGTGGCTTTGGCCAATTATGGCTCAGGGGATTTAGTACACGCCCCACACTATATAAGGCCGCCTGCACGGCGGCCCTGTGTAGTGTGTTCCGGTGTGCTGATAGAGAGAGAGACAGACAGTGTCATTTGATTTGAGTTAGCTAGATTAGGTTAGATCTGTTCCTGCTATTTACATTTAATGCAGTGCGTCCTGCTCACAGTGTTCAGCTAGATCCGTTCCTGCTATTTACATTTAGTGCAGTCAGTGCGTCCTGCTCACAGTGTTCAGCTAGATCCGTTCCTGCTATTTACATTTAGTGCAGTCAGTGCGTCCTGCTCACAGTGTTCAGCTAGATCCGTTCCTGCTATTTACATTTAGTGCAGTCAGTGCGTCCTGCTCACAGTGTTCAGCTAGATCTGTTCCTGCTATTTACATTTAGTGCAGTCAGTGCGTCCTGCTCACAGTTTTCAGCTAGATCTGTTCCTGCTATTTACATTTAGTGCAGTGCGTCCTGCTCACAGTGTTCAGCTAGATCTGTTCCTGCTATTTACATTTAGTGCAGTGCGTCCTGCTCACAGTGTTCAGCTAGATCCGTTCCTGCTATTTACATTTAGTGCAGTCAGGGCGTCCTGCTCACAGTGTTCAGCTAGATCCGTTCCTGCTATTTACATTTAGTGCAGTGCGTCCTGCTCACAGTGTTCAGCTAGATCCGTTCCTGCTATTTACATTTAGTGCAGTGCGTCCTGCTCACAGTGTTCAGCTAGATCCGTTCCTGCTATTTACATTTAGTGCAGTGCGTCCTGCTCACAGTGTTCAGCTAGATCCGTTCCTGCCATTTACATTTAGTGCAGTGCGTCCTGCTCACAGTGTTCAGCTAGATCCGTTCCTGCTATTTACATTGAGTGCAGTGCGTCCTGCTCACAGTGTTCAGCTAGATCTGTTCCTGCTATTTACATTTAGTGCAGTGCGTCCTGCTCACAGTGTTCGGCTAGATCTGTTCCTGCTATTTACATTTAGTGCAGTGCGTCCTGCTCACAGTGTTCAGCTAGATCCATTCCTGCTATTTACATTTAGTGCAGTCAGTGCGTCCTGCTCACAGTGTTCAGCTAGATCCGTTCCTGCTATTTACATTTAGTGCAGTGCGTCCTGCTCACAGTGTTCAGCTAGATCCGTTCCTGCTATTTACATTTAGTGCAGTGCGTCCTGCTCACAGTGTTCAGCTAGATCCGTTCCTGCCATTTACATTTAGTGCAGTGCGTCCTGCTTACAGTGTTCAGCTAGATCCGTTCCTGCTATTTACATTGAGTGCAGTGCGTCCTGCTCACAGTGTTCAGCTAGATCTGTTCCTGCTATTTACATTTAGTGCAGTGCGTCCTGCTCACAGTGTTCAGCTAGATCCGTTCCTGCTATTTACATTTAGTGCAGTCAGTGCGTCCTGCTCACAGTGTTCAGCTAGATCCGTTCCTGCTATTTACATTTAGTGCAGTCAGTGCGTCCTGCTCACAGTGTTCAGCTAGATCCATTCCTGCTATTTACATTTAGTGCAGTCAGTGCGTCCTGCTCACAGTGTTCAGCTAGATCTGTTCCTGCTATTTACATTTAGTGCAGTCAGTGCGTCCTGCTCACAGTTTTCAGCTAGATCTGTTCCTGCTATTTACATTTAGTGCAGTGCGTCCTGCTCACAGTGTTCAGCTAGATCTGTTCCTGCTATTTACATTTAGTGCAGTGCGTCCTGCTCACAGTGTTCAGCTAGATCCGTTCCTGCTATTTACATTTAGTGCAGTCAGTGCGTCCTGCTCACAGTGTTCAGCTAGATCCGTTCCTGCTATTTACATTTAGTGCAGTGCGTCCTGCTCACAGTGTTCAGCTAGATCCGTTCCTGCTATTTACATTTAGTGCAGTGCGTCCTGCTCACAGTGTTCAGCTAGATCCGTTCCTGCTATTTACATTTAGTGCAGTGCGTCCTGCTCACAGTGTTCAGCTAGATCCGTTCCTGCCATTTACATTTAGTGCAGTGCGTCCTGCTCACAGTGTTCAGCTAGATCCGTTCCTGCTATTTACATTGAGTGCAGTGCGTCCTGCTCACAGTGTTCAGCTAGATCTGTTCCTGCTATTTACATTTAGTGCAGTGCGTCCTGCTCACAGTGTTCAGCTAGATCTGTTCCTGCTATTTACATTTAGTGCAGTGCGTCCTGCTCACAGTGTTCAGCTAGATCCGTTCCTGCTATTTACATTTAGTGCAGTCAGTGCGTCCTGCTCACAGTGTTCAGCTAGATCCGTTCCTGCTATTTACATTTAGTGCAGTGCGTCCTGCTCACAGTGTTCAGCTAGATCCGTTCCTGCTATTTACATTTAGTGCAGTGCGTCCTGCTCACAGTGTTCAGCTAGATCCGTTCCTGCTATTTACATTTAGTGCAGTGCGTCCTGCTCACAGTGTTCAGCTAGATCCGTTCCTGCCATTTACATTTAGTGCAGTGCGTCCTGCTCACAGTGTTCAGCTAGATCCGTTCCTGCTATTTACATTGAGTGCAGTGCGTCCTGCTCACAGTGTTCAGCTAGATCTGTTCCTGCTATTTACATTTAGTGCAGTCAGTGCGTCCTGCTCACAGTGTTCAGCTAGATCCATTCCTGCTATTTACATTTAGTGCAGTCAGTGCGTCCTGCTCACAGTGTTCAGCTAGATCCGTTCCTGCTATTTACATTTAGTGCAGTCAGTGCGTCCTGCTCACAGTGTTCAGCTAGATCCGTTCCTGCTATTTACATTTAGTGCAGTCAGTGCGTCCTGCTCACAGTGTTCAGCTAGATCCGTTCCTGTTATATTCCTACTGACAGGCAGGCTTGTCTGGTTACAGTATATAAAGCTACCTGAAGAAAATTACAGGTGTTCTATCCCAGCTTAGTGCAGCTACAGGCCATTAGTATGTCTGGAAGGCCAAGAAGGAGAGGCAGACAGTCACAAGCCAATAAGAGAGGGCAAGCAGGCTCTGTGTCTAGTGCTGGTCGTGGAGACGGTGCATCCTCATCAGCCCGTGGCCATGGGACACGCTTGGCCTTTTTTTCGGCAGCTGGCCGTGTTGAGCCGCAACATGCAGAAAACTTGGTCGAGTGGATGACCAAGCCGTCCTCATCCTCCTCATCCTCTCTCACCCATGCCCAGGGTGCTTTGTCTGGCAAAGCAGCGGCCTCTTCCCTCAGCTCAATGTCATCAGTGACTCCTTCCCTAGCTCCACCATGTCCTCCTGAGGATTCCCTCGAACTGTTTGACCACAGTGTTGGGTACATGCTCCAGGAGGATGCCCAGCGTTTGGAAGGCTCTGATGATGATACTGAGCTCGATGAAGGCAGTAACATGAGCACGGACAGAGGGGGTGCCCAAGAAGGACAGCAATCTGGCAGTCATGCTCCCCCTGCTGCAGCATACTGCCAGGTTTGCTCCAGTGATGAGGAGGGAGGGGATGATGAGGTCACTGACTCAACGTGGGTGCCTGATAGGAGAGAGGAGGAGGAGGTGGAGGAGGAGGCGGCACATCACCAACGAGGCAGGATGCCCTCCAGGGGCCAGCCTAAGGGCAGCACATTGACTGCATCACACCCCAAAGCTCCACATGTGCAGGGCGCTGCAGTCTCTGCGCGTTATTCAAAAAGTTCTTTGGTGTGGGCCTTTTTTGAGACGAGTGCATCAGATCGCACCGTTGCTATTTGCAACATATGTCTCAAGCGTATCTCGCGTGGCCAAAACATCTCCCGCTTGGGTACCACATGCTTGACCAGACATATGTTGACCTGCCATGCAGTTCGTTGGCAAGCATATCTAAAAGACCCACACCAAAGAACAAAGACGATCTCTCCTTGCTCCTCATCAGCTGAGATTTCCAACCCCACTAGACCTTCAGTCCTCTCTGAGACCTGCAGTGAGAGGAATGAAGGTGTAGAATTAGGTGTGTCACAGCCAAGTACTTGTGGGCAATCTGCTTTTGGTACACCGACGTCAGATTGTACCAGGCAAATTTCCCTGCCACAGCTGCTGCACCGCCGAAAGAAGTTTGCTCCCAGCCATCCACATGCCCAGCGGTTGAATGCTAGCTTGGCAAAATTGCTAGCACTTCAACTGCTGCCTTTTCAGTTGGTAGACTCTGCCCCCTTCCGTGAGTTTGTGGAATGTGCGGTTCCTCAGTGGCAGGTACCCAAACGCCACTTTTTCTCACGGAAGGTGATTCCGGCTCTCTACCGGCATGTGGAAGGCAATGTCCATGCCTCGCTGGACAGGGCGGTCAGCGGTAAGGTGCATATTACCGCTGACTCATGGTCCAGCAGGCATGGACAGGGACGTTACTTAAGTTTCACGGCGCATTGGGTGACTCTGCTGGCAGCTGGGAAGGATGCAGGACAAGGTGCAGTAGTGTTGGAGGTTGTTCCGCCACCACGCCTCCAAAATGCTGATTGTGACACACCTCTCTCCTCCACCCCCTCCTCTTCTTCTTCCTCCATGGCCTCTTCCTCGGAACCAGCGGTGCTCCGTAGGCGTTCAAGGGGCTACGCAAGTACGCAGGCCAAAAGATGCCATGCGGTGCTTGAGCTGGTGTGCTTGGGGGACAGGAGCCACACTGGGGCAGAGGTTCTGTCAGCTCTGCAGGGGCAGGTTCAGAGGTGGTTGACGCCACGCCAACTTAAGGCAGGAATGGTGGTTTGCGACAATGGCACCAACCTCCTCTCTGCCCTCCGACAGGGACAACTGACCCATGTGCCCTGTTTGGCTCACGTCCTTAACTTGGTGGTGCAGCGGTTCTTGGGCAGGTGCCCGGGCTTACAGGATGTCCTGAGGCAGGCCAGGAAAGTCTGTGTGCATTTCCGCCGGTCATATAATGCCAGTGCTCGGCTGACGGACCTCCAAAAGGAGTTTAACTTGCCCAAGAACCGCCTAATCTGTGACATGCCCACCAGGTGGAACTCGACATTGGCCATGCTGCAGCGGCTGCACACGCAGCAGAGGGCCATCAATGAGTACCTGTGCGACTATGGCACCAGGACAGGGTCAGGGGACCTTGGTTTTTTTTCCCCACGCCAGTGGGCCATGATCAGGGATGCATGCACTGTCCTGTCACCATTCGAGGAGGCCACGAGGATGGTGAGCACTGACAGTGCATGCATCAGTGACACTGTCCCCCTTGTCCACCTGTTGGAGCACACGCTGCGTGGAATAATGGACAGGGCACTTGAGGCAGAACAGAGGCAGGAAGAGGAGGACTTCCTTAGCTCTCAAGGCCCCCTTTATCCAGACAGTGTTCCTGCGTGCCCGCCGATCACACAGGAAGAGGACGAGGAGGAGGAGGAGGAGGAGGAGGAGGAGGAGGAAGATTGTGTCAGTATGGAGGTGGAGCCTGGCACTCAGCATCAGCAGTCTTTAAGGGATCAGTCCCAAGGAACACATGGACTTGTACGTGGCTGGGAGGAGGTGGCTGCGGACGTTGTTGTCCTTAGTGACCCAGAGGACTCCGGACCGAATGCCTCAGCAAACCTACGCTGCATGGCCTCCCTGATCCTGCAAAGCCTGCGTAAGGATCCTTGTATTCGTGGTATCAAGGAGAAGGACCAATACTGGCTGGCAACCCTCCTTGATCCACGTTACAAGGGTAAGGTTGCGGACCTTATCTTGCCATCGCAGAGGGAGCAGAGGATGAAACATCTTCGGGAGGCCTTGCAGAAAGGTCTGTGCAACGCGTTCCCAGAGACTGGGAGGTTACAAACTCCTGTTTCTGGACAACGTGTTGCTGAGGCTTCGGTCAGTCAAAGAAGGAGCGGTGGAGAAGGTGGCCGTCTGACCGATGCGTTCAGACAATTTTTTGGTCCGCAGCCCCAAGGTATGATCGGTTCCAGCAACCATCGCCAGCGTCTGTTTTACATGGTGCAGGAATACCTAGGGGCAAGATCAGACTTGGACACCTTTCCCACCGAAAATCCTCTGGGTTACTGGGTCTTGAGGATGGATCACTGGCCAGAGCTTGCACAGTATGCAATTGAGCTACTGGCCTGTCCTGCATCCAGCGTTCTTTCGGAACGCACATTCAGTGCTGCTGGAGGCGTGGTAACCGATCACAGGGTGCGTCTGTCCACTGACTCGGTCGATCGGCTGACCTTCATAAAAATGAATCAGTCTTGGATCACCACCAGCTACCAAGCACCTGATGCTGATGTAACTGAATAATTTTTTTCAGATCCCTTCAAAGACTGCCTATGCTGATGCTGAGTGACTATCCCTGAGTAATTATCCTCTTCCTCCTCAATCATCACGCTGATAGCTTGTAAGAACATTTTTGGTTCTGGGCGCCACCACCAGTGCCTAAGGCACAATTTTTCAGCCCCTGTCTAACAGGGGCGTGTAATTACAATTTTTGATGCAATACTTTGCAGCAGGGCTCGTTCCTGCGTTCCAACTAGAGTGTCTGTGAGGGGTTGCAGTGTTGTGGCACCAGCACCAGTGCCTAAGACCCAATTTTTCTGCCCCTGTCTAACAGGGGCGTGTAATTACAATTTTTGATGCAATACTTTGCAGCAGGGCTCGTTCCTGCGTTCCAACTAGAGTGTCTGTGAGGGGTTGCAGTGTTGTGGCACCAGCACCAGTGCCTAAGACCCAATTTTTCTGCCCCTGTCTAACAGGGGCGTGTAATTACAATTTTTGATGCAATACTTTGCAGCAGGGCTCGTTCCTGCGTTCCAACTAGAGTGTCTGTGAGGGGTTGCAGTGTTGTGGCACCAGCACCAGTGCCTAAGGCCTAATTTTTCAGCTCCTGTTCAACAGGGGCATGTAATTACAATTCTTGATCTAATATTTCACAGCAGGGCCCTGTGAGGGCTTACAGTGTTTTGGCCACAGCAACACCTAAGGCCCAAATTTCTGCTGAGTATATAGGGCAGGACCCTACTTTCAAACATCTAACTTACAAACGACTCCTACTTGCAAACGGAAGGAGACAACAGGAAGTGAGATGAAATCTACCCCTAGGAAGGGAAATTCTCTCCTGTAAGAGTTAATATGGGAAAACAATTTCTCCTTTCCACTGATGCTTTCCAATCCTTGTTCCACAAAAAAACCCAAATTTTCAAAAAACATTTTTCATTGGGACAAAAAAGTGAGGTGAAATCTTCTGAAGAGGAGGAAAGACGCAAAACAAATGTCACAGGGGTGATAACCCTTCCCTATGTTTTCCAAAAAGCTTAGAAAAGATTTTTTGGCTGGAGCTAAACACGTTAAAAATGTTCAAAATTACAAACAGATTCTACTTAACAACAAACCTACAGTCCCTGTCTTGTTTGCACCGCCTGTATACTGCTGTTCAGAGTATATAGGGACCTTTCCTTATTTTAATTTGGGTGCGGGGTTCCCCTTAATATCCATACAAGACCCAAAGGCCCTGGTAATGGACTGGGGGGTACCCATGCCGTTTGTCTCACTGATTTTCATCCATATTGCCATGACCCGACATGACATTAAACCCGCAAGCAGTTTTAAATGAGATTTTTTCCTTTAAAAATGACATTTGGTGCAGGGACTGTTCTAAACATGGGAAACACGCGTCACTTTACAGGCATACTATAGACACCCCCCAGGTACGATATTTAAAGGAATATTTCACTTTTTTTTTTTTACTTTAAGCATCATTAAAATCACTGCTCCCGAAAAAACGGCCGTTTTTAAAAGTTTTTTTTGCATTGATACATGTCCCCTGGGGTAGGACCCGGGTCCCCACACCCTTTTTAGGACAATACCATGCAAATTAGCCTTTAAAATGAGCACTTTTGATTTTGAACGTTCGAGTCCCATAGACGTCAATGGGGTTCTAACGTTCGTGCGAACTTGCGGTCCGTTCGCGGGTTCTGGTGCGAACCGAACCGGGGGGTGTTCGGCTCATCCCTAATGACAACACATTAATATAAAATTTTCCACAACAATGGTAAATGGCCATATAAGTACAAGGTCTATACAGGGCATGGTTCTTACCTAGGTTATAAACCAGAGACATCTGCTGCTGACAATCCGGTGTCTGCCAGTAAATTAGCACAAGACATCCTGGTGTGGGCATTAAAGTTACCTATATATAGAGGCAATACACCAATCCAGTGGGAGTAATCATGTCAATTCAGCTGTGTATAAGCACAGCTGAGAAGGGCTAAAGAGAAGGTATGTCAAAAGCAGCCAATTAATAGCAAACAGAGAGACCATCCCTGCCACCGCGTCGACACGCATGGCACACAGGGATGTGTCTCAAGGGGCGTACCTAAGGCGCAGGGGCGCGCGGCGCAGCCACGCCCACATGTGGCGTGATGGCATCATGTGTCAGTGCGCCACCGGCAGGAAGGCAGCACCGATCGTCATTGAGACGACGGTGAGAGTGTATAGGCTCTCCACCCCACGCAGCCAATCAGAGGCAGGGAAGGAATAAAGCCCTCACCGACTCAGGCTGCACAGGAAGAGCCCACCCGCCGGGTGTCGGCGCACGAGCGACAATGCAAGAACACAGGGGCATCCAGCCCTGCCATCTAGTGGACAGATGGAAAAAGGCAGCCAGCATGTTTACAAAGAAAAACACAATAATATTAAATAATGAAAAATAATAAAAACAATGAGGATGACAAGAGGAGGAAAGTTTGTACCAACAGTATATACCAGGATATGTCATTACATGTAATAAGAATGGTTTAAAAATATAGCAAAGATAATAATAGTAGAAAATAGATCTGAATCTTAGAAGAGGAGAAAGAAAGTTAGCCAGTTATTTACATATTGAATTCACAGACTCCGGAGGAGAAGCCTGGGAGAAAAGATCTAAAGTTAAAGGCCTTATTCAATCCTGGTGGTGAGGTGGCTCATAAATTGTGGATCCACCTGAGTTCACATTGAAGGAGGCTTTTATTGAAGTCACCACCTCTTGAGTTGAAATGAATGCGATCAAGTCCCAGAAAATGAATTCTGGGAATCGAGGTGGGGTGTGCAAGGGCCATATGTCGGCCAATGGTTACATCGGGATCACGTTTTAAAATAGTTGAAACGTGTTGGTATATTCTCTTCCATAGAGGATTGATGGTCTTTCAGATGTAGTAGTGCCCACACTCGCATGTAAGTAAATACACTACACCCGGTGTCCTACAGTTAATAAAGTGTTTCGGATGGAATAGCCGTCCATTCGGTAAGCAAATGTTCCTACGCCTGTCCATATACTGACAGTAGGAACATCCACCGCATGAAAAGGTACCTAGGGTTTTACAGGTATCCCCTCTATGTGATTTGTACTCACTTTTAACTATTCGGTCACCAACAGATGGAGCTCTCCTATAGGTCCCAGCCGGCGTATCTGTAACAAAGGGAGATAGTAGCGGGTCCATTTTGAGCAGGTGCCAATACCTATTCAGGATTTGTTTTAGTTGTCGGTGCTGTGTGGTATATGTGGTAATAATTCTGGTAGTATTGTCAGTAGATGGTTGTTTAGATGTATCTAATAAATCCTGATGTGACAAAGCTAGTGTTCTTTTATAAGCTTTTTTAAGGGAAGACTGAGAGTAACCTCTTTCGAGTAGTCTAATCCTTAATTTATCAGCTTCGTCTTCGAATGTGGAGTCATCCAAACAATTTCTACGTGTCCTGAGGTATTGTGTGTAAGGTAGGTTATCTATTAATGCTCTGTATGTCTTATATTCAATTGTTTGTAAAGATATCGATTACCCACTGCACATATTTGTCCTGTCTTTTAGACATTTTATTAATTTATGTACAATAATAAAGTTGGCACTATTTTGCACTGTTTTGCCTTTTATCACTATTTACTCCTCCTACTTCTTTTCTGCCTTTAAAATCCAAAGGGGCGTCCCCCACATGCACTTTGTTGCATATATTGTTTCTTTAAAAAAATATATGATATATATGTCTGCAGACTTTGCCAGACCGGATGACATTCCTTATGGACCCCCTGTACATAGCTTAAGGAACGGTACACAGCATTCCAACATAGTGTCATCATTTACACAGGACCCTGACCAATGTCCTATTCTGACCCCTACTAAGAGATCTCCATAGAAGCTGTAAAGTTATCGTTTCCAGCTGCACATCCCCTGACCTGAGGGACCACCGACACGTTCCTTTCCTGCAGGCCGTTACATTTCAAATCTATAGGTTGAATTAGACCTCTACATACACCATCCACTGACAATGTTAATTTCAGTCTTGCCTGAATACTCTGTGTGTTTAATTGCGGTGCCATTCACCAGATCTCAAATTTAAAATCTCCTATACAAATACCCCTGATGAAATGACTTTGAACCTGAAACACGTTGGGTACTGGATTTGGTTACCAGAAAGTGTTCTTGGTTACTGGAGAGAAACTACTCTATATACGTACTTTTGTATTCTACTACACTCCACTGTTTTTGCCAATTTAAAGTCCCATTTGGGGGTATTCTAACTTTCTCTATATATAGGGATGTGGCAAACTCTCTAGTTTTTCTGGTATGGCAAAAACATTTATCATATGATGTTTGGGGGTTCAAAGTAATTTTTTAGCAAAAAAAAATGTTTTCATGTAAAAAAGTGTCAGAAAGGACTTGGTGGTTCAAGTGGTTAGAAGAGTGGGTGATGTGTGGCATAATCTTCTAATGTTGGGCATAAAATGCCAGGACAGTTCAACCCCCCAAATGACCCCTTTTTGGAAAGTAGACACCCCAAGCTATTTGCTGAGAGGCATGTTGAGTTCATGGAATATTTTATATTTTGACACAAGTTTAATTTTTCTTTTTGCACAAAGTTGTCACTAAATGATATATTGCTCACACATGACATGGGTATATGTGGAATTACACCCCAAAATACATTCTGCTGCTTCTCACTACCTATCACAGTTTCTGAGGCCATGAAATGCTAAGATAGCACAAAACCCCCCAAATGACCCCATTTTGGAAAGTAGACACCCCAAGATATTTGCTGAGAGGCATGGTGAGTATTTTGCAGATCTCATTTGTTTTAAAAAATTAAGAAAGAAAAGGATTTTTTTTTCTTTTTTAAATTTTCAAAACTTTGTGACAAAAAGTGAGATCTGCAAAATACTCACTATACCTCTCAGCAAATAGCTTGGGGTGTCTACTTTCCAAAATGGGGTCATTTGGGGGGTTTGTGCCACCTGGGCATTTCAGGGTCTCAGAAACTGTGATAGGCAGTGAGGAGTGAAATCAAAAATTTACGTACTTAGAAATCCTGAAGGCGGTGATTGGTTTTCAGGGCCCCGTATGCGGCTAGGCTCCCAAAAAATCTCACACATGTGGTATCCCCGTACTCAGGAGAAGTAGCGGAATGTATTTTGGGGTGCAATTCCACATATACCCATGTCATGTGTGAGCAATATATCATTTAGTGATAACTGTGTAATTTTTCTTTCTTTTGTCATTTTTCAATCACTTGTGACAAAAAAAAATATTCAATTTGCTCAACATGCCTCTCAGCAAATTCCTTGGGGTGTCTACTTTCCAAAATGGGGTCATTTGGGGGGTTTGTACCGCCCTGTCATTTTAGCACCTCAAGAAATTTAGATTAAAGTAAAAGCTGCGTAAATTCCAGTAAATGTACCATAGTTTGTAGACACTATAACTTTTGCACAAACCAATAAATATACACTTATTACATTTTTTTACCCAAGACATGTGACTGAATACATTTTGGCCTAAATATATGACTAAAATTGAGTTTATTGGATTTTTCTTATAAAAAAAGTAGAAATATTTTTTTTTCAAAATTTTTGGTCTTTTTTTCATTTATATTACAAAAAATAAAAATCCCAGAGGTGATAAAATACCACCAAAATAAAGCTCTATATGTGGGGAAAAAAAGACGCACATTTAGTTTGTGTACAGCATTGCATGACCGCGCAATTACCAGATAAAGCAGCGCAGTGCTAAATTGTAAAAAGTTCTCTGGTCATTAAGGGGGTAAATCCTTCCAGGGCTGAAGTGGTTAAGGTAAAAAACCTTCATCCTTTACATCCTCTGTAATAATTCCTGTAACATCCTAGTATATGATCTATATCTATGGAGATGATATCTGATTGCTGGAGACACTAAAGAATGGGGGATGGAAGAATAAAGTGCTTTAATGTGAAGTGTCCCCCATGTGAATGTAGAATCCCATTGTAAATGTGGAATATCCACCAATATAGTACTTGTATCTTTAATATATCCCAGAAGTCTCAGCACTAAAGGCTGGAAATGTATATCCACCCCTCCCCCTACATTCTCTATAAGGGGTTCTATTCCTGCCACAATCCAGTGACCTTCAATGGGAACTCCTGATTGGTGGACTTTAGGAAGGTGATGGAATATTGGGGTCACTGGGGTATCCACCATCAGAAATTCTGCTGTTTTATTTCATAAACCCCCCAGATCCTTTCCTTTTATTTATCAATTTCAGAAGCCCCTGTATGAGACACTGTGTGAGGTCCTGCTTAATAACCGGGTACATAAGTGGGTGACTGAGCAGTCACAGCGCCCCCTCTTTATACTGTGTAGACATAAGTACTACAACAGCTTCACCTTCATCAGCTTCCCTAATAACAAGATCTTTCCTCTGTATAACATTCTGTATATCCTGATATTCCGCTCTAGTGATGTTATGTTACTTTTCACTAAATGGAAATAATTCCTCATATTCTTCTTATAATATAATATCATGTGTCTGGATTTGTCTCTGTAGGTTGTGGGGATGTGGTGTGACTTCCTCCGGCTGTGATGATCTCCGATCCATTCTTATCAATAATCGATCCCTCATCACACTGGATTTATCAGGGAATGATCTGGAAGACTCTGGAATAAAACTTCTATGTGAGGGGCTCAGACATCCTGGCTGTACTCTGCAGTACCTGAGGTGAGAATTATCCTATAAATGATATAATATTCTGCAGGATTCTGGTATAAATCTTCTATGTGAGGGATCCAGACATGTCACCTAGATGAAAGTTATACAAAGACAGACTTCTGATTGGCCAGTTACACTGGGAGTTCCCATCATAGTCCTTCAGGTCAATCGCTGTTATTGGATTTCATCCCCTCCCCCCTCCACTGACTATCAGAGATCAGACTTTGGCTGGGATCACACTGGAGGTCACAGCAGCTCACAGCAGGGGGTCCGGTGCGTCTCCATTCACCGTTTCAGGGCCGATTTCTGCACAAATTTTGGACTGAATTCGGACCTGAAACAGACCAGAAGACGCACAGGACTCCGTATTCTCTTCATTTAGTGACCAATCATAGACAGATGGTCCTCAATTAGAATCTGGAAGGACAGAGCGAGTCTCTAGACCAGAAGTGACCCCTAGATGCCAATAAAATCCCCCCATCCTTGTAGATATAAATTGTTACCTCACTGAGCCTCAAAGAGAAGTCCTAGTCATTTCATCTACAAGCCCAGCAGAGGACGAGGCCGATACAGTGAGAAGACCCCGAACTGTCTGCCAGACATTGATTTATATCAGAGGAATCTATTTTATCTCTCATACAAAATAAAATATTAGTTGCAGAGAGATGGAAATAATTCCTCCTGATCAGAGGTGGCTCTAGGCTTTGTGAGGCCTTAGGCAAAATTTAGACATGAGGCCCCACTCACGCCCATAATGGATAAAAAAAATTCAAGTGAGTAAAAATGGCTGCAGAAAGATGCGTGGATCTAGCACACAGGCGATCAGCACCACTTCCAGGGCACCCTCCTCACCCATCAGACATATGCAGCCAATACAACATCTGGGACCCAGCAAGGTGACAACCCCTCTAGGATTTTCCCCTGTGCCTTGGGAGAATGGGAAGGGGTGTCACTGAATCATTCCACATCCACAGAGGAAGGAGAGTGGGGGTATCCCAACGCAGAGAGAGAGAGAGAGAGGGGGGTGAGAGAGGGGGGTGAGGGAGGGGGGAGGGGAGAGGGAGGGTGAGAGAGAGAAGGAGGGAGGGGGAGAGAGGGAAGGAGGTGAAGAGAGAGGAGGGGGAGAGAAAGAAGGAGGGAGGGGGAGAGAGAGGGAGGTGGAATGAGAGGGAGGGTGAAAGAGGGATAGAGAGAGAGGGAGATGGGGAGAGAGGGGAGATGGGGAGGGAGGGAGAGAGGGAGGGGGAGAGAGAGAGGGAGGGAGAGAGAGATAGGGAAAGAGGGGGAGAGGAAGAGAGAGAGAGATGGGGAGGGAGGGGAGATGGGGAGGGAGAGAGGGGGGAGATGGGGAGAGAGGGAGAGAGAGAGGGAGAGAGGGAGAGAGGGAGAGAGGGAGGGAGAGAGAGAAGGGGTAGATGTGGAGGGAGAGAGAGGGGAGATGGGGGGAGAGAGAGGGGGAGAGAGGGAGGGTGAAAGAGGGAGAGAGATAGGGGGGAGAGAGAGAGAGAGAGAGATGGGGAGAGAGAGGGGAGATGGGGGGGGAGAGAGAGGGGAGATGGGGGGGAGAGAGAGAGGGGAGATGGAGGGGGAGAGGGAGAGATGGGGAGGGAGGGGAGATGGGGAGGGAGAGAGAGGGGAGATGGGGAGGGAGAGAGAGAGGAGGGGGAGAGAGAGGGGGAGAGAGGGAGGGGGAGAGAGAGGGAGTGAGGGGGAGAGAGGGAGTGAGGGAGAGAGGGAGGAGGAGTGAGGGAGAGAGGGAGGGGGGGAAATAGGGAGGAGGAAAGGGAGGGAGAGGGAGCGAGAGAGGGAGGGAGGGTGAGGGAGAGAGAGGAAGAGAGTGAGGGAGAGGCAGGGAGAGAGGGAGAGGGAGGGTGAGAGGGAGGGAGAGAGAGAGGAAGAGACAGTGAGGGGGGAGAGAGGGAGGGTGAGGGAGAGAGAGAAAGAGAGAGTTAGGGAGGGGGAGGGGGAGAGGAAGAGAGTGAGGGAGAGGCAGGGAGGGAGAGAGAGAGATAGAGAGAGGGAGGGAAAGAGAGGGGGAGGGAGGGGGTGAGAGGCAGGGAGGGAGGAGGTGAGAGGGAGGGGGAGAGGAAGAGAGGGAGGGGGAGAGAGGGAGGGAGAGAGAGAGAGGGTGAGAAGAAGGGAGAGAGAGGGGGGAGGAGAGGGAGGAGGGAGGAGGAGGGAGAGGGAGGGGAGAGAGAGAGAGGGAGGAAGGGGGAGAGAGAGATCTCTAGCCCCATTCCTGTCTGCAGCCCCTCCTGTGTACCATGTCCCAGTCTGCAGTGCCTGTCTGTGGGAAGTTGTGTGTGATGCTTGGTACGGTACCTTCCATGCCAGCAGGATGTTCATGATGGCCAGCAGCAGGCAGGGTCCATTCTCATTCTGGGTGGGGATAGTGTCCTGCTCCTTCCAGAGGATCTGTTTGCTGTGAGATGGAGTGGTCCCTGGTCACCTTTACCTTCCACACATCCTCGTTTTCCAACCCCAGTCAGCCTGTCCTCCAGTCCTGGGAGGTCTTTAGAGCTGTTCTCCCTCCAGGACTATCGATCCTTGCAAGCCTCACTGCTCAACTTGCCCGCCAGACCCGGAATGGGATAAAAAATAGACTGAGCCCCCCGCAGCAGCCGGAGTGAAAAGAGGGGGGAACCTAGCAGAGCTGCCCTGGGTGGCAGGGAGCATGGGAGTAAGGCTGAAAGCATCAGAGGGAGGGGGGGGCTGAGAGTGTGGGGGGCAAGAGCACTGGGGGAGTGGAGAGCAGGGGGGCGGAGAGTACTGGGGGAGCTGGAGAGCACTAGGGGGGTGCACTGGCGGGAGTGAAGAGCCTGGCAGGGGCAGAGAGCATGGGGGGGTGATGGAGAGCATAGGGGCCAGAGTACTGGGGGAGGGGCAGAAGAACATAGGGATACAGGGAGCACAGAGGGGACCAGAGAGCACTGTGGGGGAGCCAGGGAGCACAAAGAGGACCAGAGAACACTGGGGGGCAGCTGGGGAGCAGTGGGGGGGGACTAGCAGCACTTTGGGGGAGCTAGGGAGCACAGGAATGGGGGACTGGACAGCACAGTGAGGGGGAGAGCATGGGGGGAGCTGAGGAGCAGTGGGGGGGACTGGATAGCACAGTGGGGGAGCCAGGCAGCACAGGGGACCAGAGAGCACTTGGGGGGAGGAGCCAGGGAGCAGAGGGGATATGCAGGGAGAAAACTTTGAGGAGCCAGGGAGCACGGGGCAGTAAAAGAGTTGGATAGGAGGAGCTCCAGTGGATGGATTCCATTCTAGCGCCTGCTGCAGCCTGGCCGACCGCCCAGAGAGAACGTGATTGCCCGGCCGTGCCGCCCTCCTGTGTGCCTGGATAGGAGGAGTGGCGGGGACAGCTGCATATGGAAGAATTCATCTTTCCATATTCTTTCTGCAGCCAATGAACGCCCGCAGAAGAAGTGGTCATTCAGCGGCTGCAGGAGGAACATGAAAAGATCAATTCCTCCATATGCAGCTGTCCCCGCCGCTCCTCCTATCCAGGCACACAGGAGGGCGGCACGGCCGGGCACTCTCACGTTCTCTCTGGGCGGTCAGCCAGGCTGCAGCAGGCGCTGGAATGGGATCCATCCACCGGAGCTCCTCCTTCCCCTTCACATACAGTCATAGTGCAGGAATAGTTTCCGCCGCCTGGCCAGACTCCTGACCCGAACAGGCAGCCGGCCAGACGCGGAGAGGCCAGATAAGTGGCGCAGGCTGAAAGAGCAGCCTGCGCTGGACTTGGACATGGATTTGCGGCCCGCCCGGTGTGCCCTATGGCTGCCCGCACGGCTTTTACAGATGGCACCTGGAGCCTGTTGGTCAGTCCAGTGATCGAGCAGAGGAAAATTAAGCGGCCACGAGGCCCCTGTGAGTGCGAGGCCTTAGGCGGCCGCCTAATTTGCCGAATTAGAGAGCCGCCTCTGCTCCTGATTGTAGACATGTTGGGGTACATATACATATAACATTGTATGTGTAGTGAGGATAGAATCCAGGAGAAACCCCCAGAATGGTTCTATGGAGTCTGATCACACCAGACAAGCACTGATTGGTCTTGTTGGGATCAGACAGACATGCCGGTGTTGGAAATCCAATCCTCATCCATCAGAACCATTCATGGCCTATTTAGCTCTGGTTCCTTCAGAACACAGGACCGGCTTGTGGGCTGGGCAGGGAACACCCCCCAGGATTGATTGGCTGATGGCTAAACTCCACCCACATCCATAAATTGAGGATCCTGAGATATGGACGGGGTGATTCCCATGGTGCCGGTCTAACCGGTGAATAGCGGATGTTCCTGACATGTTCCTGTCACAGGATAATCCTCAGAAAAAGTTTATTTCTGTTTTATTCTCACAGCCAGACTGTGTCTGTCCTTTTGTCTTTGTTGTATTTTCTGTCATTCTTTATCTTTGTACATATTTTATACACTAAATAACAAACTAGTGTAGCTCTGCTCTATATTACAGACAACCTACCTGCAGACAGAGGTAAGTGTTACCACAACCCCAGTGTTACTATACGGCTGTGTATATATGTAACAAACCACCTAACCACCTGATCCTGATACTTCCAAATAATAATTACAGAACAAAAATTATAATACAAAGCAAATACTACATACAATATATCTCTGCTACTACCAGTGTTGCCAACCACCCGTAGATTTATGGGCAAGCCCGTAAATTAAAGCCCATTTTCTGGGTGCTCGTAAATGTCCGTTACGGTCAACGGTGCCCAAAAAAAGATGGCTGCAAGCTGACCATTCAATTGCGCATGCTCCATTCCTAAGCTGGCCGGACTTGGGAAAGTTCATACATGCTCGGCCGGGTGGCGCTTGCGCAGTAACGCAATGAAACCACCTGGCGCCATTTTTAAATGGAATGCTGCAAGCAGCATTCGCTTCAGAACGGGACAGGACGGATGGGGAGATGGCGAAGGTATTGAATTTATTCTTCTCCTCAGTCTTCACGAGTGAATCGGGGGGCTTCAGTAACCAAAACTGCAGTGTTTATCCTCATGACACAACACAGGAAGCACCTCCATGGTTAACAGAGGACAGAATTAAAATTAGACTTGAGAAACTTAACATTAATAAATCACCGGGACCAGATGCCTTGCATCCGAGGGTACTTAGGGAACTCAGTCAAGTGATTGACAGACCGTTGTTCCTAATTTTTATTTTTACAGACAGTCTTTTGACTGGAATGGTACCAGCTGATTGAAGAATATTTAATATATTCTATATTTAATACATATATATTCAATATTTAAAAAGGGCCCAAAATACATCCCTGGGAATTACAGTCCAGTTAGCCTAACATCAATAGTATGTAAACTCTTGGAGGGGATGATAAGGGACTATATACAAGATTTTAGTAATAAGAACGATATCATTAGCAGTAATCGGCATGGATTCATGAAGAATCGTTCTTGCCAAACCAATCTTTTAACCTTCTATGAGGAGGTGAGTTGCCATCTAGATAAAGGAAGGCCCGTAGATGTGGTGTATCTGGATTTTGCAAAAGCATTTGACACAGTTCCCCATAAACGTTTACTGTACAAAATAAGGTGCGTTGGCATGGAACATAGGGTGAGTACATGGATTGAAAACTGGCTACAAGGGCGAGTTCAGAGGGTGGTGATAAATGGGGAGTACTCAGAATGGTCAGGGGTGGGTAGTGGGGTTCCCCAGGGTTCTGTGCTGGGACCAATCCTATTTAATTTGTTCATAAACGACCTGGAGGATGGGATAAACAGTTCAATCTCTGTATTTGCAGACGATACTAAGCTAAGCAGGGCAATAACTTCTCCGCAGGATGTGGAAACCTTGCAAAAAGACCTGAACAAATTAATGGGGTGGGCGACTACATGGCAAATGAGGTTCAATGTAGAAAAATGTAAAATAATGCATTTGGGTGGCAAAAATATGAATGCAATCTATAGACTGGGGGGAGAACCTCTGGGGGAATCTAGGATGGAAAAGGACCTGGGGGTCCTAGTAGATGATAGGCTCAGCAATGGCATGCAATGCCAAGCTGCTGCTAATAAAGCAAACAGAATATTGGCATTAAAAGGGGGATCAACTCCAGAGATAAAACTATAATTCTCCAGCTCTACAAGACTCTGGTCCGGCCGCACCTGGAGTATGCTGTCCAGTTCTGGGCACCAGTCCTCAGGAAGGATGTACTGGAAATGGAGCGAGTACAAAGAAGGGCAACAAAGCTAATAAAGGGTCTGGAGGATCTTAGTTATGAGGAAAGGTTGTGAGCTCTGAACTTATTCTCTCTGGAGAAGAGACGCTTGAGAGGGGATATGATTTCAATTTACAAATACTGTACTGGTGACCCCACAATAGGGATAAAACCCTTTCGCAGAAGTAAGTTTAATAAGACTTGTGGCCACTCATTACAATTAGAAGAAAAGAGGTTTAACCTTAAACTACATAGAGGGTTCTTTACTGTAAGAGCGGCAAGGATGTGGAATTCCCTTCCACAGGCGGTGGTCTCAGCGGGGAGCATTGATAGCTTCAAGAAACTATTAGATACATAGGTTGGACTTGATGGACTTGTGTCTTTTTTGAACCTCACCCACTATGTAACTATGTAACTATGTGACGGGGCAGGCTGGGCTTATACACAGGCCACGGCATGGATTGTGAGCTCTGCCTTCTGGAGTCCTGGTAATGACACTTCATTTTTTAAGTACAGGGCATGCCTGTTGCAGAGGGTGGGGACGATGACAGGATGGACAGCACTTGTACCTTCCTAACTGGCACACTGGTCATAATGTTATGGCTCCCCATAGGAAGTTCCTATAGGGAGGCATAACATTATGGCCAGTGCGAGTCGTCACACACACAGCCACAGGGAAGGAGGAGGAGTGGACAGGCAAGTCAGTCCTCCTCATGCCCGCAGCCTCCATCCACCTCCTGCAGTATACCCGCAGCCTCCATCCACCTCCTGAAGTATACCCGCAGCCTCCATCCACCTCCTGCAGTATGCCCGCAGCCTCTATCCACCTCCTGCAGTATGTCCGCAGCCTCCGTCTACCTCCTGTAGTATGCCCGCAGCCTCCGTCCACCTCCTGTAGTATGCCCGCAGCCTCTGTCCACCTCCTGTAGTATGCCCGCAGCCTCCGCCCACCTCCTGTAGTATGCCTGCAGACTCTGTCCACCTCCTGCAGTTTAAGACAAAAACAATTCCATAGCTCAACTCACCAACCGGTCTGATGACCAACCATATTAACCAGTCTAACCGTAAGTGGCCAGTTTTTTGTTACTTTTCATATATATGGCCAGGTGACACACTGGGCACATTAGCTGCCATTGCGCTCTTGCTGGGTGTCCAGTGTGCTCCTGTTCCTTTAAGGGGGCTTGGGCTGCCTCCAGACTCACCTGTCCCACATCTATCCATTCCATGCATGTGCTTCCACTGTGGAGACACTTAAAAATTTGTAGTGTTAGGACTGCAAGCAACACAGGGTGCCATGACAAGGCCTTGCAGCTTTCACATGCGTTTGCAAATGTGTGCTAACTAAACCCCGGCTTTTAACAGACGGTTAGACAGGTAATTTGGTTGGTCAGTAGACTGGTTGGTGAGATGAGCTATGGAATTGTTTTTGTCTTACATGTATATGGCCCTCCATGTGCTCCTTGCTGTGCAGGCCAGTTATAGGTGGGGCAGTGGCCAGTGTTTTGTCACCTCCTGCAGTATGCCCACAGCCTCTATCCACCTCCTGTATTATGCCCGCAGCCTCTATCCACCTCCTGTAGTATGCCCGCAGCCTCTGTCCACCTCCTGCAGTATGCCTGCAGCCTCTGTCCACCTCCTGCAGTATGCCCGCAGCCTCCATCCACCTCCTGTAGTATGCCCGCAGCCTCTGTCCACCTCCTGCAGTATGTCCGCAGCCTCCGTCCACCTCCTGTAGTAAGCCTGCAGCCTCATTCCACCTCCTGTAGTATACCCGTAGCCTCTATTCACCTCCTGCAGTATGCCCGCAGCCTCCGTCTACCTCCTGTAGTATGCCCGCAGCCTCTGCCCACCTCCTGTAGTATGCCCGCAGCATCTATCCACCTCCTGTAGTATGCCCGCAGCCTCCGTCCACCCCCTGCAGTATGCCCGCAGCCTCCCCTCACCTCCTGCAGTATGTCCGCAGCCTCCGTCCACCCCCTGCAGTATGCCCGCATGCCTCCATCCACCTCCTGCAATATGTCCGCAGCCTCTATCCACCTCCTGCAGTATGCCCGCAGCCTCTATCCACCTCCTGCAGTATGCCCGCAGCCTCCGCCCACCTCCTGTAGTATGCCCACAGCCTCCGCCCACCTCCTGTAGTATGCCCGCAGCCTCTGTCCACCACCTGCAGTATGTCCGCAGCCTCCGTCCACCTCCTGTAGTAAGCCCGCAGCCTCATTCCACCTCCTGTAGTATACCCGTAGCCTCTATTCACCTTCTGCAGTATGCCCGCAGCCTCCGTCCACCTCCTGCAGTATGCCCGCAGCCTCTATCCACCTCCTGTAGTATGCCCGCAGCCTCCGTCCACCTCCTGCAGTATGCCCGCAGCCTCTATCCACCTCCTGCAGTATGCCCGCAGCCTCTATCCACCTCCTGTAGTATGCCCGCAGCCTCTGTCCATCTCCTGTAGTATGCCTGCAGCCTCCGTCCACCTCCTGCAGTATTTCCGCAGCCTCTGTCCACCCCCAGCAGTATGCCCGCAGCCTCCGTCCACCCCCTGCAGTATGCCCGCAGCCTCTATCCACCTCCTGCAGTATGTCCGCAGCCTCTATCCACCTCCTGCAGTATGCCCGCAGCCTCCGCCCACCTCCTGTAGTATGCCCGCAGCCTCCGCCCACCTCCTGTAGTATGCCCGCAGCCTCTATCCACCTCCTGTAGTATGCCCGCAGCCTCTTTCCACCTCCTGCAGTATTTCCGCAGCCTCTGTCCACCCCCTGCACTATGCCCGCAGCCTCCATCCACCTCCTGCAATATGGCCGCAGCCTCTATCCACCTCCTGCAGTATGCCCGCAGCCTCTGCCCACCTCCTGTAGTATGCCCGCAGCCTCCGCCCACCTCCTGTAGTATGCCCGCAGCCTCTATCCACCTCCTGTAGTATGCCTGCAGCCTCTATCCACCTCCTGCAGTATGTCCGCAGCCTCCGTCCACCTCCTGCAGTATGCCCGCAGCCTCCGTTCACCTCCTGCAGTATGCTTGCAGCCTCTTTCCACCTCCTGCAGTATGTCCGCAGCCTCTTTCCACCTCCTGCAGTATGTCCGCAGGATCTATCCACCTCCTGTAGTATGCCCGCAGCCTCCGCCCACCTCCTGTAGTATGCCTGCAGCCTCCATCCACCTCCTGCAGTATTTCCGCAGCCTCTGTCCACCCCCAGCAGTATGTCTGCAGCCTCCATCCACCTCCTGCAGTATGTCCGCAGCCTCTGCTCACCTCCTGTAGTATGCCCGCAGCCTCCGTCCACCTCCTGCAGTATGTCCGCAGCCTCTATCCACCTCCTGCAGTATGCCCGCAGTCTCTATCCACCTCCTGTAGTATGCCCGCAGCCTCTTTCCACCTCCTGCAGTATATCCGCAGCCTCTTTCCACCTCCTGCAGTATGCCCACAGCCTCCGTCCACCTCCTGTAGTATGCCTGCAGCCTCCGTCCACCTCCTGCAATATGTCCGCAGCCTCCGTCCACCTCCTGCAGTATGCCCGCAGCCTCTATCCACCTCCTGCAGTATGTCCACAGCCTCCGTCCACCTCCTGCAGTATGCCCGCAGCCTCTATCCACCTCCTGCAGTATGCCCGCAGCCTTTTTCCACCTCCTGCAGTATGTCTGCAGCCTCTGTCCACCTCTTGCAGTATGTCCGCAGCCTCTGTCCACCTCCTGTAGTATGCCCGCAGCCTCTATCCACCTCCTGTAGTATGCCCGCAGCCTCCGCCCACCTCCTGTAGTATGCCTGCAGCCTCCATCCACCTCCTGCAGTATGTCCGCAGCCTCCGCCCACCTCCTGTAGTATGCCCGCAGCCTCCGTCCACCTCCTGCAGTATGCCCGCAGCCTCCGTCCACCTCCTGTAGTATGCCTGCAGCATCTATCCACCTCCTGCAGTATGCCCGCAGCCTCCCCTCACCTCCTGTAGTATGCCCGCAGCCTCCGTCCACCTCCTGCAGTATGTCCGCAGCCTCCATCCACCTCCTGTAGTATGCCTGCAGCATTTATCCACCTCCTGTAGTATGCCCGCAGCCTCCGTACACCTCCTGTAGTATGCCCGCAGCCTCTATCCACCTCCTGTAGTATGCCCACAGCCTCTATCCATCTCCTGCAGTATGCCCGCAGCCTTCGTCCACCTCCTGCAGTATTCCCGCAGCCTCTATCCACCTCCTGCAGTATGCCCGCAGCCTCCGCCCACCTCCTGTAGTATGTCCACAGCCTCCGCCCACCTCCTGTAGTATGCCCGCAGCCTCTGTCCACCTCCTGCAGTATGTCCGCAGCCTCCGTCCACCTCCTGTAGTAAGCCCGCAGCCTCATTCCACCTCCTGTAGTATACCCGTAGCCTCTATTCACCTTCTGCAGTATGCCCGCAGCCTCCGTCCCCCTCCTGCAGTATGCCTGCAGCCTCTATCCACTTCCTGTAGTATGCCCGCAGCCTCTGTCCATCTCCTGTAGTATGCCTGCAGCCTCCGTCCACCTCCTGCAGTATTTCCGCAGCCTCTGTCCACCCCCAGCAGTATGCCCGCAGCCTCTGTCCACCCCCAGCAGTATGCCCGCAGCCTCCGTCCACCCCCTGCAGTATTTCCGCAGCCTCTGTCCACCCCCACCTGTATGCCCGCAGCCTCCATCCACCTCCTGCAATATGTCCGCAGCCTCTATCCACCTCCTGCAATATGCCCGCAGCCTCCGCCCACCTCCTGTAGTATGCCTGCAGCCTCTATCCACCTCCTGTAGTATGCCCACAGCCTCTTTCCACCTCCTGCAGTATTTCCGCAGCCTCTGTCCACCCCCAGCAGTATGCCCGCAGCCTCTGTCCACCCCCAGCAGTATGCCCGCAGCCTCCGTCCACCCCCTGCAGTATTTCCGCAGCCTCTGTCCACCCCCACCTGTATGCCCGCAGCCTCCATCCACCTCCTGCAATATGGCCGCAGCCTCTTTCCACCTCCTGCAGTATGCCCGCAGCCTCTGCCCACCTCCTGTAGTATGCCCGCAGCCTTCGCCCACCTCCTGTAGTATGCCCGCAGCCTCTATCCACCTCCTGTAGTATGCCTGCAACCTCTATCCACCTCCTGCAGTATGTCCGCAGCCTCCGTCCACCTCCTGCAGTATGCCCGCAGCCTCTTTCCACCTCCTGCAGTATGTCCGCAGCCTCCGTCCACCTCCTGCAGTATGCCCGCAGCCTCTTTCCACCTCCTGCAGTATGTCCGCAGCCTCTTTCCACCTCCTGCAGTATGTCCGCAGGATCTGTCCACCTCCTGTAGTATGCCCGAAGCCTCTTTCCACCTCCTGCAGTATTCCCGCAGCCTCTATCCACCTCCTGCAGTATGCCCGCAGCTTCTATCCACCTCCTGCAGTATGCCCGCAGCCTCTTTCCACCTCCTGTAGTATGTCCGCAGCCTCCATCCACCTCCTGCAGTATGCCCGCAGCCTCTATCCACCTCCTGCAGTATGTCCGCAGCCTCCGTCCACCTCCTGCAGTATGCCTGCAGCCTCCATCCACCTCCTGCAGTATGCCCGCAGCCTCCGTCCACCTCCTGTAGTATGCCTGCAGCATCTATCCACCTCCTGCAGTATGCCCGCAGCCTCCCCTCACCTCCTGTAGTATGCCCGCAGCCTCCGTCCACCTCCTGCAGTATGTCCGCAGCCTCCATCCACCTCCTGTAGTATGCCTGCAGCATTTATCCACCTCCTGTAGTATGCCCGCAGCCTCCGTACACCTCCTGCAGTATGCCCGCAGCCTCTATCCACCTCCTGTAGTATGCCCACAGCCTAATTCCATCTCCTGCAGTATGCCCGCAGCCTTCGTCCACCTCCTGTAGTATTCCCGCAGCCTCTATCCACCTCCTGCAGTATGCCCGCAGCTTCTATCCACCTCCTGCAGTATGCCCGAAGCCTCCGTCCACCTCCTGCAGTATGCCCGCAGCCTCTATCCACCTCCTGCAGTATGTCCGCAGCCTCCGTCCACCTCCTGCAGTATGCCCGCAGCCTCTATCCACCTCCTGCAGTATGCCCGCAGCCTCTTTCCTCCTCCTGCAGTATGTCCGCAGCCTCTGTCCACCTCCTGCAGTATGTCCGCAGCCTCTGTCCACCTCCTGTAGTATGCCCGCAGCCTCTATCCACCTCCTGTAGTATGCCCGCAGCCTCCGCCCACCTCCTGTAGTATGCCTGCAGCCTCCATCCACCTCCTCCAGTATGTCTGCAGCCTCTGCCCACCTCCTGTAGTATGCCCACAGCCTCCGTCCACCTCCTGCAGTATGCCCGCAGCCTCCGTCCACCTCCTGCAGTATGCCCGCAGCCTCCCCTCACCTCCTGTAGTATGGCCGCAGCCTCCGTCCACCTCCTGTAGTATGTCCGCAGCCTCCGTCCACCCCCTGCAGTATGCCCACAGCCTCCATCCACCTCCTGTAGTATGCCTGCAGCATCTATCCACCTCCTGCAGTATGCCCGCAGCCTCCCCTCACCTCCTGTAGTATGCCCGCAGCCTCCGTCCACCTCCTGCAGTATGTCCACAGCCTCCGTCCACCTCCTGTAGTAAGCCTGCAGCATCTATCCACCTCCTGTAGTATGCCCACAGCCTCCGTACACCTCCTGCAGTATGCCTGCAGCCTCTATCCACCTCCTGTAGTATGCCCACAGCCTCTGTCCACCTCCTGTAGTATGCCCGCAGCCTCCGTCCACCTCCTGCAGTATTTCCGCAGCCTCTGTCCACCCCCAGCAGTATGCCCGAAGCCTCCGTCCACCTCCTGCAGTATGCCTGCAGCCTCCGTCCACCTCCTGTAGTATGCCCACAGCCTCCGTCCACCTCCTGCAGTATGCCCGCAGCCTCCGTCCACCTCCTGTAGTATGCCCGCAGCCTCCGTCCATCTGCAGTATTTCCGCAGCTTCTGTCCACCCCCAGCAGTATGCCCGCAGTCTCCGTCCACCTCCTGTAGTATGCCTGCATCATCTATCCACCTCCTGCAGTATGCCCGCAGCCTCCCCTCACCTCCTGTAGTATGCCCGCAGCCTCCGTCCACCTCCTGCAGTATATCCGCAGCCTCCGTCCACCTCCTGTAGTATGCCTGCAGCATCTATCCACCTCCTGCAGTATGCCCGCAGCCTCTATCCACCTCCTGTAGTATGCCCACAGCCTCTGTCCACCTCCTGTAGTATGCCCGCAGCCTCCCCTCACCTCCTGTAGTATGCCCGCAGCCTCCGTCCACCTCCTGCAGTATGTCCGCAGCCTCCGTCCACCTCCTGCAATATGCCCGCAGCCTCCATCCACCTCCTGCAGTATGCCCGCAGCCTCCTTCCACCTCCTGAAGTATGTCCGCAGCCTCCATCCACCTCCTGCAGTATGCCCGCAGCCTCTATCCACCTCCTGCAGTATGTCCGCAGCCTCCATCCACCTCCTGTAGTATGCCTGCAGCATTTATCCACCTCCTGTAGTATGCCCGCAGCCTCCGTACACCTCCTGCAGTATGCCCGCAGCCTCTATCCACCTCCTGTAGTATGCCCACAGCCTTCGTCCACCTCCTGTAGTATTCCCGCAGCCTCTATCCACCTCCTGCAGTATGCCCGCAGCTTCTATCCACCTCCTGCAGTATGTCCGCAGCCTCCGTCCACCTCCTGCAGTATGCCCGCAGCCTCTATCCACCTCCTGCAGTATGTCCGCAGCCTCCGTCCACCTCCTGCAGTATGCCCGCAGCCTCTATCCACCTCCTGCAGTATGCCCGCAGCCTCTTTCCTCCTCCTGCAGTATGTCCGCAGCCTCTGTCCACCTCCTGCAGTATGTCCGCAGTCTCTGTCCACCTCCTGTAGTATGCCCGCAGCCTCTATCCACCTCTTGTAGTATGCCCGCAGCCTCCGCCCACCTCCTGTAGTATGCCTGCAGCCTCCATCCACCTCCTCCAGTATGTCTGCAGCCTCTGCCCACCTCCTGTAGTATGCCCACAGCCTCCGTCCACCTCCTGCAGTATGCCCGCAGCCTCCGTCCACCTCCTGCAGTATGCCCGCAGCCTCCCCTCACCTCCTGTAGTATGGCCGCAGCCTCCGTCCACCTCCTGTAGTATGTCCGCAGCCTCCGTCCACCCCCTGCAGTATGCCCACAGCCTCCATCCACCTCCTGTAGTATGCCTGCAGCATCTATCCACCTCCTGCAGTATGCCCGCAGCCTCCCCTCACCTCCTGTAGTATGCCCGCAGCCTCCGTCCACCTCCTGCAGTATGTCCACAGCCTCCGTCCACCTCCTGTAGTATGCCTGCAGCATCTATCCACCTCCTGTAGTATGCCCACAGCCTCCGTACACCTCCTGCAGTATTCCTGCAGCCTCTATCCACCTCCTGTAGTATGCCCACAGCCTCTGTCCACCTCCTGTAGTATGCCCGCAGCCTCCGTCCACCTCCTGCAGTATTTCCGCAGCCTCCGTCCACCCCCTGCAGTATGCCCACAGCCTCCATCCACCTCCTGTAGTATGCCTGCAGCATCTATCCACCTCCTGCAGTATGCCCGCAGCCTCCCCTCACCTCCTGTAGTATGCCCGCAGCCTCCGTCCACCTCCTGCAGTATGTCCACAGCCTCCGTCCACCTCCTGTAGTAAGCCTGCAGCATCTATCCACCTCCTGTAGTATGCCCACAGCCTCCGTACACCTCCTGCAGTATGCCTGCAGCCTCTATCCACCTCCTGTAGTATGCCCACAGCCTCTGTCCACCTCCTGTAGTATGCCCGCAGCCTCCGTCCACCTCCTGCAGTATTTCCGCAGCCTCTGTCCACCCCCAGCAGTATGCCCGAAGCCTCCGTCCACCTCCTGCAGTATGCCTGCAGCCTCCGTCCACCTCCTGTAGTATGCCCACAGCCTCCGTCCACCTCCTGCAGTATGCCCGCAGCCTCCGTCCACCTCCTGTAGTATGCCCGCAGCCTCCGTCCATCTGCAGTATTTCCGCAGCTTCTGTCCACCCCCAGCAGTATGCCCGCAGTCTCCGTCCACCTCCTGTAGTATGCCTGCATCATCTATCCACCTCCTGCAGTATGCCCGCAGCCTCCCCTCACCTCCTGTAGTATGCCCGCAGCCTCCGTCCACCTCCTGCAGTATATCCGCAGCCTCCGTCCACCTCCTGTAGTATGCCTGCAGCATCTATCCACCTCCTGCAGTATGCCCGCAGCCTCTATCCACCTCCTGTAGTATGCCCACAGCCTCTGTCCACCTCCTGTAGTATGCCCGCAGCCTCCCCTCACCTCCTGTAGTATGCCCGCAGCCTCCGTCCACCTCCTGCAGTATGTCCGCAGCCTCCGTCCACCTCCTGCAATATGCCCGCAGCCTCCATCCACCTCCTGCAGTATGCCCGCAGCCTCCTTCCACCTCCTGAAGTATGTCCGCAGCCTCCATCCACCTCCTGCAGTATGCCCGCAGCCTCTATCCACCTCCTGCAGTATGTCCGCAGCCTCCATCCACCTCCTGTAGTATGCCTGCAGCATTTATCCACCTCCTGTAGTATGCCCGCAGCCTCCGTACACCTCCTGCAGTATGCCCGCAGCCTCTATCCACCTCCTGTAGTATGCCCACAGCCTTCGTCCACCTCCTGTAGTATTCCCGCAGCCTCTATCCACCTCCTGCAGTATGCCCGCAGCTTCTATCCACCTCCTGCAGTATGTCCGCAGCCTCCGTCCACCTCCTGCAGTATGCCCGCAGCCTCTATCCACCTCCTGCAGTATGTCCGCAGCCTCCGTCCACCTCCTGCAGTATGCCCGCAGCCTCTATCCACCTCCTGCAGTATGCCCGCAGCCTCTTTCCTCCTCCTGCAGTATGTCCGCAGCCTCTGTCCACCTCCTGCAGTATGTCCGCAGTCTCTGTCCACCTCCTGTAGTATGCCCGCAGCCTCTATCCACCTCTTGTAGTATGCCCGCAGCCTCCGCCCACCTCCTGTAGTATGCCTGCAGCCTCCATCCACCTCCTCCAGTATGTCTGCAGCCTCTGCCCACCTCCTGTAGTATGCCCACAGCCTCCGTCCACCTCCTGCAGTATGCCCGCAGCCTCCGTCCACCTCCTGCAGTATGCCCGCAGCCTCCCCTCACCTCCTGTAGTATGGCCGCAGCCTCCGTCCACCTCCTGTAGTATGTCCGCAGCCTCCGTCCACCCCCTGCAGTATGCCCACAGCCTCCATCCACCTCCTGTAGTATGCCTGCAGCATCTATCCACCTCCTGCAGTATGCCCGCAGCCTCCCCTCACCTCCTGTAGTATGCCCGCAGCCTCCGTCCACCTCCTGCAGTATGTCCACAGCCTCCGTCCACCTCCTGTAGTATGCCTGCAGCATCTATCCACCTCCTGTAGTATGCCCACAGCCTCCGTACACCTCCTGCAGTATTCCTGCAGCCTCTATCCACCTCCTGTAGTATGCCCACAGCCTCTGTCCACCTCCTGTAGTATGCCCGCAGCCTCCGTCCACCTCCTGCAGTATTTCCGCAGCCTCTGTCCACCCCCAGCAGTATGCCCGAAGCCTCCGTCCACCTCCTGCAGTATGCCTGCAGCCTCCGTCCACCTCCTGTAGTATGCCCACAGCCTCCGTCCACCTCCTGCAGTATGCCCGCAGCCTCCGTCCACCTCCTGTAGTATGCCCGCAGCCTCCGTCCATCTGCAGTATTTCCGCAGCCTCTGTCCACCCCCAGCAGTATGCCCGCAGTCTCCGTCCACCTCCTGTAGTATGCCTGCATCATCTATCCACCTCCTGCAGTATGCCCGCAGCCTCCCCTCACCTCCTGTAGTATGCCCGCAGCCTCCGTCCACCTCCTGCAGTATATCCGCAGCCTCCGTCCACCTCCTGTAGTATGCCTGCAGCATCTATCCACCTCCTGCAGTATGCCCGCAGCCTCTATCCACCTCCTGTAGTATGCCCACAGCCTCTGTCCACCTCCTGTAGTATGCCCGCAGCCTCCCCTCACCTCCTGTAGTATGCCCGCAGCCTCCGTCCACCTCCTGCAGTATGTCCGCAGCCTCCGTCCACCTCCTGCAGTATGCCCGCAGCCTCCATCCACCTCCTGCAGTATGCCCGCAGCCTCCTTCCACCTCCTGAAGTATGTCCGCAGCCTCTGTCCACCTCCTGCAGTATGTCCGCAGCCTCTGTCCACCTCCTGCAGTATGTCCGCAGCCTCTGTCCACCTCCTGTAGTATGCCCGCAGCCTCTATCCACCTCCTGTAGTATGCCCGCAGCCTCCGCCCACCTCCTGTAGTATGCCTGCAGCCTCCATCCACCTCCTGCAGTATGTCCGCAGCCTCTGCCCACCTCCTGTTTTATGCCCGCAGCCTCCGTCCACCTCCTGCAGTATGCCCGCAGCCTCCGTCCACCTTCTGCAGTATGCCCGCAGCCTCCGTCCACCTCCTGTAGTATGTCCGCAGCCTCCGTCCACCCCCTGCAGTATGCCCGCAGCCTCCGTCCACCTCCTGCAGTATGCCTGCAGCATCTATCCACCTCCTGCAGTATGCCCGCAGCCTCCCCTCACCTCCTGTAGTATGCCCGCAGCCTCCGTCCACCTCCTGCAGTATGTCCGCAGCCTCCGTCCACCTCCTGTAGTATGCCTGCAGCATCTATCCACCTCCTGTAGTAAGCCCGCAGCCTCCGTACACCTCCTGCAGTATGCCCGCAGCCTCTATCCACCTCCTGCAGTATGCCCGCAGCCTCTTTCCTCCTCCTGCAGTATGTCCGCAGCCTCTGTCCACCTCCTGCAGTATGTCCGCAGTCTCTGTCCACCTCCTGTAGTATGCCCGCAGCCTCTATCCACCTCCTGTAGTATGCCCGCAGCCTCCGCCCACCTCCTGTAGTATGCCTGCAGCCTCCATCCACCTCCTCCAGTATGTCTGCAGCCTCTGCCCACCTCCTGTAGTATGCCCACAGCCTCCGTCCACCTCCTGCAGTATGCCCGCAGCCTCCGTCCACCTCCTGCAGTATGCCCGCAGCCTCCCCTCACCTCCTGTAGTATGGCCGCAGCCTCCGTCCACCTCCTGTAGTATGTCCGCAGCCTCCGTCCACCCCCTGCAGTATGCCCACAGCCTCCATCCACCTCCTGTAGTATGCCTGCAGCATCTATCCACCTCCTGCAGTATGCCCGCAGCCTCCCCTCACCTCCTGTAGTATGCCCGCAGCCTCCGTCCACCTCCTGCAGTATGTCCACAGCCTCCGTCCACCTCCTGTAGTATGCCTGCAGCATCTATCCACCTCCTGTAGTATGCCCACAGCCTCCGTACACCTCCTGCAGTATTCCTGCAGCCTCTATCCACCTCCTGTAGTATGCCCACAGCCTCTGTCCACCTCCTGTAGTATGCCCGCAGCCTCCGTCCACCTCCTGCAGTATTTCCGCAGCCTCTGTCCACCCCCAGCAGTATGCCCGAAGCCTCCGTCCACCTCCTGCAGTATGCCTGCAGCCTCCGTCCACCTCCTGTAGTATGCCCACAGCCTCCGTCCACCTCCTGCAGTATGCCCGCAGCCTCCGTCCACCTCCTGTAGTATGCCCGCAGCCTCCGTCCATCTGCAGTATTTCCGCAGCCTCTGTCCACCCCCAGCAGTATGCCCGCAGTCTCCGTCCACCTCCTGTAGTATGCCTGCATCATCTATCCACCTCCTGCAGTATGCCCGCAGCCTCCCCTCACCTCCTGTAGTATGCCCGCAGCCTCCGTCCACCTCCTGCAGTATATCCGCAGCCTCCGTCCACCTCCTGTAGTATGCCTGCAGCATCTATCCACCTCCTGCAGTATGCCCGCAGCCTCTATCCACCTCCTGTAGTATGCCCACAGCCTCTGTCCACCTCCTGTAGTATGCCCGCAGCCTCCCCTCACCTCCTGTAGTATGCCCGCAGCCTCCGTCCACCTCCTGCAGTATGTCCGCAGCCTCCGTCCACCTCCTGCAGTATGCCCGCAGCCTCCATCCACCTCCTGCAGTATGCCCGCAGCCTCCTTCCACCTCCTGAAGTATGTCCGCAGCCTCTGTCCACCTCCTGCAGTATGTCCGCAGCCTCTGTCCACCTCCTGCAGTATGTCCGCAGCCTCTGTCCACCTCCTGTAGTATGCCCGCAGCCTCTATCCACCTCCTGTAGTATGCCCGCAGCCTCCGCCCACCTCCTGTAGTATGCCTGCAGCCTCCATCCACCTCCTGCAGTATGTCCGCAGCCTCTGCCCACCTCCTGTTGTATGCCCGCAGCCTCCGTCCACCTCCTGCAGTATGCCCGCAGCCTCCGTCCACCTTCTGCAGTATGCCCGCAGCCTCCCCTCACCTCCTGTAGTATGCCCGCAGCCTCCGTCCACCTCCTGTAGTATGTCCGCAGCCTCCGTCCACCCCCTGCAGTATGCCCGCAGCCTCCGTCCACCTCCTGCAGTATGCCTGCAGCATCTATCCACCTCCTGCAGTATGCCCGCAGCCTCCCCTCACCTCCTGTAGTATGCCCGCAGCCTCCGTCCACCTCCTGCAGTATGTCCGCAGCCTCCGTCCACCTCCTGTAGTATGCCTGCAGCATCTATCCACCTCCTGTAGTAAGCCCGCAGCCTCCGTACACCTCCTGCAGTATGCCCGCAGCCTCTATCCACCTCCTGTAGTATGCCCACAGCCTCTGTCCAACTCCTGTAGTATGCCCGCAGCCTCCGACCACCTCCTGCAGTATTTCCGCAGCCTCTGTCCACCCCCAGCAGTATGCCCGAAGCCTCCGTCCACCTCCTGCAGTATGCCCGCAGCCTCCGTCCACCTCCTGTAGTATGCCCACAGCCTCCGTCCACCTCCTGCAGTATGCCCGCAGCCTCCATCCACCTTCTGTAGTATGCCCGCAGCCTCCGTCCATCTCCTGCAGTATTTCCGCAGCCTCTGTCCACCCCCAGCAGTATGCCCGCAGTCTCCGTCCACCTCCTGTAGTATGCCTGCAGCATCTATCCACCTCCTGCAGTATGCCCGCAGCCTCCCCTCACCTCCTGTAGTATGCCCGCAGCCTCCGTCCACCTCCTGCAGTATGTCCGCAGCCTCCGTCCACCTCCTGTAGTATGCCTGCAGCATCTATTCACCTCCTGTAGTATGCCCGCAGCCTCCGTCCACCTCCTGCAGTATGCCCGCAGCCTCTATCCACCTCCTGTAGTATGCCCGCAGCCTCTGTCCACCTCCTGTAGTATGCCCGCAGCCTCCGTCCACCTCCTGCAGTATTTCCGCAGCCTCTGTCCACCCCCAGCAGTATGCCCGCAGCCTCCGTCCACCTCCTGCAGTATGCCCGCAGCCTCCGTCCACCTTCTGCAGTATGCCCGCAGCCTCCCCTCACCTCCTGTAGTATGCCCGCAGCCTCCGTCCACCTCCTGTAGTATGTCCGCAGCCTCCGTCCACCCCCTGCAGTATGCCCGCAGCCTCCGTCCACCTCCTGCAGTATGCCTGCAGCATCTATCCACCTCCTGCAGTATGCCCGCAGCCTCCCCTCACCTCCTGTAGTATGCCCGCAGCCTCCGTCCACCTCCTGCAGTATGTCCGCAGCCTCCGTCCACCTCCTGTAGTATGCCTGCAGCATCTATCCACCTCCTGTAGTAAGCCCGCAGCCTCCGTACACCTCCTGCAGTATGCCCGCAGCCTCTATCCACCTCCTGTAGTATGCCCACAGCCTCTGTCCAACTCCTGTAGTATGCCCGCAGCCTCCGACCACCTCCTGCAGTATTTCCGCAGCCTCTGTCCACCCCCAGCAGTATGCCCGAAGCCTCCGTCCACCTCCTGCAGTATGCCCGCAGCCTCCGTCCACCTCCTGTAGTATGCCCACAGCCTCCGTCCACCTCCTGCAGTATGCCCGCAGCCTCCATCCACCTTCTGTAGTATGCCCGCAGCCTCCGTCCATCTCCTGCAGTATTTCCGCAGCCTCTGTCCACCCCCAGCAGTATGCCCGCAGTCTCCGTCCACCTCCTGTAGTATGCCTGCAGCATCTATCCACCTCCTGCAGTATGCCCGCAGCCTCCCCTCACCTCCTGTAGTATGCCCGCAGCCTCCGTCCACCTCCTGCAGTATGTCCGCAGCCTCCGTCCACCTCCTGTAGTATGCCTGCAGCATCTATCCACCTCCTGTAGTATGCCCGCAGCCTCCGTCCACCTCCTGCAGTATGCCCGCAGCCTCTATCCACCTCCTGTAGTATGCCCACAGCCTCTGTCCACCTCCTGTAGTATGCCCGCAGCCTCCGTCCACCTCCTGCAGTATTTCCGCAGCCTCTGTCCACCCCCAGCAGTATGCCCGAAGCCTCCGTCCACCTCCTGCAGTATGCCCGCAGCCTCCGTCCACCTCCTGTAGTATGCCTGCAGCATCTATCCACCTCCTGTAGTATGCCCGCAGCCTCCGTCCACCTCCTGCAGTATGCCCGCAGCCTCTATCCACCTCCTGTAGTATGCCCACAGCCTCTGTCCACCTCCTGTAGTATGCCCGCAGCCTCCGTCCACCTCCTGCAGTATTTCCGCAGCCTCTGTCCACCCCCAGCAGTATGCCCGAAGCCTCCGTCCACCTCCTGCAGTATGCCCGCAGCCTCCGTCCACCTCCTGTAGTATGCCCACAGCCTCCGTCCACCTCCTGCAGTATGCCCGCAGCCTCCGTCCATCTCCTGCAGTATTTCTGCAGCCTCTGTCCACCCCCAGCAGTATGCCCGCAGTCTCCGTCCACCTCCTGTAGTATGCCTTTAGCATCTATCCACCTCCTGCAGTATGCCCGCAGCCTCCCCTCACCTCCTGTAGTATGCCCGCAGCCTCCGTCCACCTCCTGCAGTATGTCCGCAGCCTCCGTCCACCTCCTGTAGTATGCCTGCAGCATCTATCCACCTCCTGCAGTATGCCCGCAGCCTCTATCCACCTCCTGTAGTATGCCCACAGCCTCTGTCCACCTCCTGTAGTATGCCCGCAGCCTCCCCTCACCTCCTGTAGTATGCCCGCAGCCTCCGTCCACCTCCTGCAGTATGTCCGCAGCCTCCGTCCACCTCCTGCAGTATGCCCGCAGCCTCTATCCACCTCCTGCAGTATGCCCGCAGCCTCTTTCCACCTCCTGAAGTATGTCCGCAGCCTCTGTCCACCTCCTGCAGTATGTCCGCAGCCTCTGTCCACCTCCTGCAGTATGTCCGCAGCCTCTGTCCACCTCCTGTAGTATGCCCGCAGCCTCTATCCACCTCCTGTAGTATGCCCGCAGCCTCCGCCCACCTCCTGTAGTATGCCTGCAGCCTCCATCCACCTCCTGCAGTATGTCCGCAGCCTCTGCCCACCTCCTGTAGTATGCCCGCAGCCTCCGTCCACCTCCTGCAGTATGCCCGCAGCCTCCGTCCACCTTCTGTAGTATGCCTGCAGCATCTATCCACCTCCTGCAGTCTGCCCGCAGCCTCCCCTCACCTCCTGTAGTATGCCCGCAGCCTCCGTCCACCTCCTGCAGTATGTCCGCAGCCTCGTCCACCTCCTGTAGTATGCCTGCAGCATCTATCCACCTCCTGTAGTATGCCCGCAGCCTCCGTACACCTCCTGCAGTATGCCCGCAGCCTCTATCCACCTCCTGTAGTATGCCCACAGCCTCTGTCCACCTCCTGTAGTATGCCCGCAGCCTCCGTCCACCTCCTGCAGTATTTCCGCAGCCTCTGTCCACCCCCAGCAGTATATCCGAAGCCTCCATCCACCTCCTGCAGTATGCCCGCAGCCTCCGTCCACCTCCTGTAGTATGCCCACAGCCTCCGTCCACCTCCTGTAGTATGCCCGCAGCCTCCGTCCATCTCCTGCAGTATTTCCGCAGCCTCTGTCCACCCCCAGCAGTATGCCCGCAGTCTCCGTCCACCTCCTGTAGTATTCCTGCAGCATCTATCCACCTCCTGCAGTATGCCCGCAGCCTCCCCTCACCTCCTGTAGTATGCCCGCAGCCTCCGTCCACCTCCTGCAGTATGTCCGCAGCCTCCGTCCACCTCCTGTAGTATGCCTGCAGCATCTATCCACCTCCTGTAGTATGCCCGCAGCCTCCGTCCACCTCCTGCAGTATGCCCGCAGCCTCTATCCACCTCCTGTAGTATGCCCACAGCCTCTGTCCACCTCCTGTAGTATGCCCGCAGCCTCCGTCCACCTCCTGCAGTATTTCCGCAGCCTCTGTCCACCCCCAGCAGTATGCCCGAAGCCTCCGCCCACCTCCTGCAGTATTACCGCAGCCTCTGTCCACCTCCTGTAGTATGCCCGCAGCCTCCGTCCACCTCCTGCAGTATGCCGCAGCCTCTTTCCACCTCCTGCAGTATGTCCGCAGCCTCTGTCCACCTCCTGCAGTATGTCCGCAGCCTCTCTCCACCTCCTGCAGTATGCCCGCAGCCTCCCCTCACCTCCTGTAGTATGCCCGAAGCCTCCGTCCACCTCCTGCAGTATGCCCGCAGCCTCCGTCCACCTCCCGCAGTATGTCTGCAGCCTCCGTCCACCTCCTGCAGTATGCCCGCAGCCTCCATCCATCTCCTGTAGTATGCCCGCAGCCTCTGTCCACTTCCTGCAGTATGCCCGCAGCCTCCGTCCACCTCCTGTAGTATGCCCGCAGCCTCTAACGATCTCTTGTCTTTTATTATGTCTGCAGTCTCTGAGGGGATCTTAGAAAGGAGTCAAGAGTGGGAGAACCACCGGGATGGGGGTTACGGGAAGAGACAGACACGTGTGAACTGTGGAGAGGAGACTATAGGATAAAACCAGAGCCACCAAGCTGGAGCCGTCTGACTGAGCCCTGCACGGTGCACCTGAGAGGAGGTCAGTGACAGCTCCGCCAGGCCAGTCTGAGGGGGTCACTGATGTAAGGAGGGGAGTGAATACAATAATGTAAGGGGGCACCGATATAAAGGTTCCCCCCTATATTAGTAACTAGGGATGAGCCGAACACCCCCCGGTTCGGTTCGCACCAGAACCCGCGAACGGACCGCAAGTTCGCACGAACGTTAGAACCCCATTGACGTCTATGGGACTCGAACGTTCGAAATCAAAAGTGCTCATTTTAAAGGCTAATTTGCATGGTATTGTCCTAAAAAGGGTTTGGGGACCCGGGTCCTACCCCAGGGGACATGTATCAATGCAAAAAAAACTTTTAAAAACGGCCGTTTTTTCGGGAGCAGTGATTTTAATGATGCTTAAAGTAAAAAAAAAAAAGTGAAATATTCCTTTAAATATCGTACCTGGGGGGTGTCTATAGTATGCCTGTAAAGTGACGCGTGTTTCCCATGTTTAGAACAGTCCCTGCACCAAATGTCATTTTTAAAGGAAAAAATCTCATTTAACCACTTGCCGACCGCCTACCGCATATATACTGCGGCAGAGCGGCACGGGCAGGCAAAATCACGTACCCATACGTGATCTGCCTCCCGCGGGCGGGGGGTCCGATCGGACCCCCCCCCGGTGCCATCGGCGGTCGGCATCTGACTGGGAGCGTCGGGAGGCGAGGGGGAGACCATCCGATCGTGGCCCCCCCCTCGCGATCGCTCCCAGCCAATGGGAATGCTCCTCTGCCTGTGTGTCGTTTCACACAGGCAGAGGATGTGATGTCATCTCTCCTCGGTCTGGCAGTTTCCGTTCCAGCGCCGAGGGGAGATGACATGTAAGTGCACACAACACTCACACACACAGTAGAACATGCCAGGCATACTTTACACCCCCGATCCCCCCCCGATCGCCCCCCGATCCCCCCCCAATCACCCCCCCCCCCTGTCACAAACTGACATTAGCAGTATTTTTTTTTTTTTTTTTTTCTGATTACTGCATAGTGTCAGTTTGTGACAGTTAGTGTTAGGGCAGTGAGTATTACCCCCCTTTAGGTCTAGGATACCCCCCTAACCCCCCCTAATAAAGTTTTAACCCCTTGATCACCCCCCCTCACCAGTGTCGCTAAGCGATCATTTTTCTGATCGCTGTATTAGTGTCGCTGGTGACGCTAGTTAGGAACGTAAATATTTAGGTTCGCCGTCAGCATTTTATAGCGACAGGGACCCCCATATACTATCTAATAAATGTTTTAACCCCTTGATTGCCCCCTAGTTAACCCTTTCACCACTGATCACCGTATAACCGTTACGGGTGACGCTGGTTAGTTTGTTTATTTTTTATAGTGTCAGGGCACCCGCCGTTTATTACCGAATAAAGGTTTAGCCCCCCGATCGCCCGGCGGTGATATGCGTCGCCCCAGGCAGCGTCAGATTAGCGCCAGTACCGCTAACACCCACGCACGCAGCATACGCCTCCCTTAGTGGTATAGTATCTGAACGGATCAATATCTGATCCGATCAGATCTATACTAGCGTCCCCAGCAGTTTAGGGTTCCCAAAAACACAGTGTTAGCAGGATCAGCCCAGATACCCGCTAGCACCTGCGTTTTGCCCCTCCGCCCAGCCCACCCAAGTGCAGTATCGATCGATCACTGTCACTTACAAAACACTAAACGCATAACTGCAGCGTTCGCAGAGTCAGGCCTGATCCCTGCGATCGCTAACAGTTTTTTTGGTAGCGTTTTGGTGAACTGGCAAGCACCAGCCCCAGGCAGCGTCAGGTTAGCGCCAGTACCGCTAACACCCACGCACGCACCGTATACCTCCCTTAGTGGTATAGTATCTGATCGGATCAATATCTGATCCGATCAGATCTATACTAGCGTCCCCAGCAGTTTAGGGTTCCCAAAAACGCAGTGTTAGCGGGATCAGCCCAGATACCTGCTAGCACCTGCGTTTTGCCCCTCCGCCCGGCCCAGCCCACCCAAGTGCAGTATCGATCGATCACTGTCACTTACAAAACACTAAACGCATAACTGCAGCGTTCGCAGAGTCAGGCCTGATCCCTGCGATCGCTAACAGTTTTTTTGGTAGCGTTTTGGTGAACTGGCAAGCACCAGCCCCAGGCAGCGTCAGATTAGCGCCAGTACCGCTAACACCCACGCACGCACCGTACGCCTCCCTTAGTGGTATAGTATCTGATCGGATCAATATCTGATCCGATTAGATCTATACTAGTGTCCCCAGCAGTTTAGGGTTCCCAAAAACGCAGTGTTAGCGGGATCAGCCCAGATACCTGCTAGCACCTGCGTTTTGCCCCTCCGCCCAGCCCGGCCCAGCCCACCCAAGTGCAGTATCGATCGATCACTGTCACTTACAAAATACTAAACGCATAACTGCAGCGTTCGCAGAGTCAGGCCTGATCCCTGCGATCGCTAACAGTTTTTTTGGTAGCGTTTTGGTGAACTGGCAAGCGCCAGCGGCCTAGTACACCCCGGTCGTAGTCAAACCAGCACTGCAGTAACACGTGGTGACGTGGCGAGTCCCATAAGTGCAGTTCAAGCTGGTGAGGTGGCAAGCACAAGTAGTGTCCCGCTGCCACCAAAAAGACAAACACAGGCCCGTCGTGCCCATAGTGCCCTTCCTGCTGCATTCGCCAATCCTAATTGGGAACCCACCGCTTCTGCAGCGCCCGTACTTCCCCCATTCACATCCCCAACCAAATGCAGTCGGCTGCATGAGAGGCATTTTTATGTCCTCCCGAGTACCCCTACCCAGCGAACCCCCCAAAAAATATGTTGTGTCTGCAGCAAGTGCGGATATAGGCGTGACACCCGCTATTATTGTCCCTCCTGTCCTGACAATCCTGGTCTTTGCATTGGTCAATGTTTTGAACGCTACCATGCACTAGTTGACTATTAGCGTAGGGTACAGCATTGCACAGACTAGGCGCACTTTCACAGGGTCTCCCAAGATGCCATCGCATTTTGAGAGACCCGAACCTGGAACCGGTTACCGTTATAAAAGTTAGTTACAAAAAAAGTGTAAAAAAAAAAAAAATATATGAAATAAAAAAAATAGTTGTTGTTTTATTGTTCTCTCTCTCTCTATTCTCTCTCTCTATTGTTCTGCTCTTTTTTACTGTATTCTATTCTGCAATGTTTTATTGTTATTGTTATTGTTATTGATTGTTATTGTTATTGTTATTATGTTTTATCATGTTTGTTTTTCAGGTGTGTAATTATTTACACTTTACTGTGCTTTATTGTTAACCATTGTTAACCATTTTTTTGTCTTCAGGTACGCCATTCACGACTTTGAGTGGTTATACCAGAATGATGCCTGCAGCTTTAGGTATCATCTTGGTATCATTCTTTTCAGCCAGCGGTCGGCTTTCATGTAAAAGCAATCCTAGTGGCTAATTAGCCTCTAGACTGTTTTTACAAGCAGTGGGAGGGAATGCCCCCCCCCCCCCCAACATCTTCCGTGTTTTTCTCTGGCTCTCCTGTCTCAACAGGGAACCTGAAAATGCAGCCGGTGATTCAGCCAGCTGACCATAGAGCTGATCAGAGACCAGAGTGGCTCCAAACATCTCTATGACCTAAGAAACCGGAAGCTACGAGCATTTTATGACGTAGATTTCGCCGGATGTAAACAGCGCCATTGGGAAATTGGGAAAGCATTTTATCACACCGATCTTGGTGTGATCAGATGCTTTGAGGGCAGAGGAGAAATCTAGGGTCTAATAGACCCCAATTTTAGTAAAAAAGAGTACCTGTCACTACCTATTGCTATCATAGGGGATATTTATATTCCCTGAGATAACAATAAAAATGATTTAAAAAAAAAAAAATGAAAGGAACAGTTTAAAAATAAGATAAAAAAATAATAATAATAAAGAAAAAAAAAAAAAAAAAAAAAAAAGCACCCCTGTCCCCCCTGCTCTCGCGCTAAGGTGAACGCAAGCGTTGGTCTGGCGTCAAATGTAAACAGCAATTGCACCATGCATGTGAGGTATCGCCGCGAAGGTCAGATCGAGGGCAGTAAGTTTAGCAGTAGACCTCCTCTGTAAATCTAAAGTGGTAACCTGTAAAGGCTTTTAAAGGCTTTTAAAAATGTATTTAGTTTGTCGCCACTGCACGTTTGTGCGCAATTTTAAAGCATGTCATGTTTGGTATCCATGTACTCGGCCTAAGATCATCTTTTTTATCTCATCAAACATTTTGGCAATATAGTGTGTTTTAGTGCATTAAAATGTAAAAAAGTGTGTTTTTTCCCCAAAAAATGCGTTTGAAAAATCGCTGCGCAAATACTGTGTGAAAAAAAAAAATGAAACACCCACCATTTTAATCTGTAGGGCATTTGCTTTAAAAAAAATATATAATGTTTGGGGGTTCAAAGTAATTTTCTTGCAAAAAAAAATTATTTTTTTATGTAAACAATAAGTGTCAGAAAGGGCTTTGTCTTCAAGTGGTTAGAAGAGTGGGTGATGTGTGACATAAGCTTCTAGATGTTGTGCATAAAATGCCAGGACAGTTCAAACCCCCCCCAAATGACCCCATTTTGGAAAGTAGACACCCCAAGCTATTTGCTGAGAGTCATGTTGAGTCCATGGAATAATTTATATTGTGACACAAGTTGCGGGAAAGAGACAATTTTTTATTTTTTTTATTTTTTTTTGCGCAAAGTTGTCACTAAATGATATATTGCTCAAACATGCCATGGAAATATATGAAATTACACCCCAAAATACATTCTGTTGCTTCTCCTGAGTACGGGGATACCACATGTGTGGGACTTTTTGGGAGCCTAGCCGCGTACGGGACCCCGAAAACCAAGCACCGCCTTCAGGCTTTCTAAGGCCGTAAATTTTTGATTTCACTCTTCACTGCCTATCACAGTTTCGGAGGCCATGGAATGCCCAGGTGGCACAAAACCCCCCCAAATGACCCCATTTTGGAAAGTAGACACCCCAAGCTTTTTGATGAGAGGTATAGTGAGTATTTTGCAGACCTCACTTTTTGTCACAAAGTTTTGAAAATTGAAAAAAGAAAAAAAAAAATTTTTTTTCTCGTCTTTCTTTATTTTCAAAAACAAATGAGAGCTGCAAAATACTCACCATGCCTCTCAGCAAATAGCTTGGGGTGTCTACTTTCCAAAATGGGGTCATTTGGGGGGGGTTTGTGCCACCTGGGCATTCCATGGCCTCCGAAACTGTGATAGGCAGTGAGGAGTAAAATCAAAAATGTACGCCCTTAGAAATCCTGAAGGCGGTGCTTGGTTTTCGGGGTCCCGTACGCGGCTAGGCTCCTAAAAAGTCCCACACATGTGGTATCCCCGTACTCAGGAGAAGCAGCTAAATGTATTTTGGGGTGCAATTCCACATATGCCCATGGCCTGTGTGAGCAATATATCATTTAGTGACAACTTTGTGCAAAAAAAAAAAAAAAAAAAAAAAATTTGTCACTTTCCCGCAACTTGTGTCAAAATATAAAACATTCCATGGACTCAACATGCCTCAAAGCAAATAGCTTGGGGTGTCTACTTTCCAAAATGGGGTCATTTGGGGGGGTTTTATGTCATCTGGGCATTTTATGGCCTTCAAAACTGTGATAGGTAGTGAGGAGTAAAATCAAAAATGTACGCCCTTAGAAATCCTGAAGGCGGTGCTTGGTTTTCGGGGCCCCGTACGCGGCTAGGCTCCCAAAAAGTCCCACACATGTGGTATCCCCGTACTCAGGAGAAGCAGCTAAATGTATTTTGGGGTGCAATTCCACATATGCCCATGGCCTGTGTGAGCAATATATCATTTAGTGACAACTTTTTGTAATTTTTTTTTTTTTTTTTTTTTTTGTCATTATTCAATCACTTGGGACAAAAAAAATGAATATTCAATGGGCTCAACATGCCTCTCAGCAAATTCCTTGGGGTGTCTACTTTCCAAAATGGGGTCATTTGGGGGGGTTTTGTACTGCCCTGCCATTTTAGCACCTCAAGAAACGACATAGGCAGTCATAAATTAAAGGCTGTGTAAATTCCAGAAAATGTACCCTAGTTTGTAGACGCTATAACTTTTGCGCAAACCAATAAATATACACTTATTGACATTTTTTTTACCAAAGACATGTGGCCGAATACATTTTGGCCTAAATGTATGACTAAAATTGAGTTTATTGGATTTTTTTTAGAACAAAAAGTAGAAAATATCATTTTTTTTCAAAATTTTCGGTCTTTTTCCGCGTATAGCGCAAAAAATAAAAACGGCAGAGGTGATCAAATACCATCAAAAGAAAGCTCTATTTGTGGGAAGAAAAGGACGCAAATTTCGTTTGGGTACAGCATTGCATGACCGCGCAATTAGCAGTTAAAGCGACGCAGTGCCGAATTGTAAAAAGTGCTCTGGTCAGGAAGGGGGTAAAACCTTCCGGGGCTGAAGTGGTTAAAACTGCTTGCGGGTTTAATGTCATGTCGGGTCATGGCAATATGGATGAAAATCAGTGAGACAAACGGCATGGGTACCCCCCAGTCCATTACCAGGCCCTTTGGGTCTTGTATGGATATTAAGGGGAACCCCGCACCCAAATTAAAATAAGGAAAGGTCCCTATATACTCTGAACAGCAGTATACAGGCGGTGCAAATAAGACAGGGACTGTAGGTTTGTTGTTAAGTAGAATCTGTTTGTAATTTTGAACATTTTTAATGTGTTTAGCTCCAGCCAAAAAATCTTTTCTAAGCTTTTTGGAAAACATAGGGAAGGGTTATCACCCCTGTGACATTTGTTTTGCGTCTTTCCTCCTCTTCAGAAGATTTCACCTCACTTTTTTGTCCCAATGAAAAATGTTTTTTGAAAATTTGGGTTTTTTTGTGGAACAAGGATTGGAAAGCATCAGTGGAAAGGAGAAATTGTTTTCCCATATTAACTCTTACAGGAGAGAATTTCCCTTCCTTAGGGGTAGATTTCATCTCACTTCCTGTTGTCTCCTTCCGTTTGCAAGTAGGAGTCGTTTGTAAGTTAGATGTTTGAAAGTAGGGTCCTGCCCTATATACTCAGCAGAAATTTGGGCCTTAGGTGTTGCTGTGGCCAAAACACTGTAAGCCCTCACAGGGCCCTGCTGTGAAATATTAGATCAAGAATTGTAATTACATGCCCCTGTTGAACAGGAGCTGAAAAATTAGGCCTTAGGCACTGGTGCTGGTGCCACAACACTGCAACCCCTCACAGACACTCTAGTTGGAACGCAGGAACGAGCCCTGCTGCAAAGTATTGCATCAAAAATTGTAATTACACGCCCCTGTTAGACAGGGGCAGAAAAATTGGGCCTTAGGCACTGGTGCTGGTGCCACAACACTGCAACCCCTCACAGACACTCTAGTTGGAACGCAGGAACGAGCCCTGCTGCAAAGTATTGCATCAAAAATTGTAATTACACGCCCCTGTTAGACAGGGGCAGAAAAATTGGGTCTTAGGCACTGGTGCTGGTGCCACAACACTGCAACCCCTCACAGACACTCTAGTTGAAAGGCAGGAACAAGCCCTGCTGCAAAGTATTGCATCAAAAATTGTAATTACACGCCCCTGTTAGACAGGGGCAGAAAAATTGGGTCTTAGGCACTGGTGCTGGTGCCACAACACTGCAACCCCTCACAGACACTCTAGTTGAAACGCAGGAACAAGCCCTGCTGCAAAGTATTGCATCAAAAATTGTAATTACACGCCCCTGTTAGACAGGGGCTGAAAAATTGGGTCTTAGGCACTGGTGCTGGTGCCACAACACTGCAACCCCTCACAGACACTCTAGTTGGAATGCAGGAACGAGCCCTGCTGCAAAGTATTACATCAAAAATTGTAATTACACGCCCCTGTTAAACAGGGGCTGAAAAATTGTGCCTTAGGCACTGGTGGTGGCGCCCAGAACCAAAAATGTTCTTACAAGCTATCAGCGTGATGATTGAGGAGGAAGAGGATAATTACTCAGGGATAGTCACTCAGCATCAGCATAGGCAGTCTTTGAAGGGATCTGAGATTTCAAAAAAAATTATTCGGTTACATCTGCATCAGGTGCTTGGTAGCTGGTGGTGATCCAAGACTGATTCATTTTTATGAAGGTCAGCCGATCGACCGAGTCGGTGGACAGACGCACCCTGTGATCGGTTACCACGCCTCCAGCAGCACTGAATGTGCGTTCCGAAAGAACGCTGGATGCAGGACAGGCCAGTAGCTCAATTGCATACTGTGCAAGCTCTGGCCAGTGATCCATCCTCAAGACCCAGTAACCCAGAGGATTTTCGGTGGGAAAGGTGTCCAAGTCTGATCTTGCCCCTAGGTATTCCTGCACCATGTAAAACAGACGCTGGCGATGGTTGCTGGAACCGATCATACCTTGGGGCTGCGGACCAAAAAATTGTCTGAACGCATCGGTCAGACGGCCACCTTCTCCACCGCTCCTTCTTTGACTGACCGAAGCCTCAGCAACACGTTGTCCAGAAACAGGAGTTTGTAACCTCCCAGTCTCTGGGAACGCGTTGCACAGACCTTTCTGCAAGGCCTCCCGAAGATGTTTCATCCTCTGCTCCCTCTGCGATGGCAAGATAAGGTCCGCAACCTTACCCTTGTAACGTGGATCAAGGAGGGTTGCCAGCCAGTATTGGTCCTTCTCCTTGATACCACGAATACGAGGATCCTTACGCAGGCTTTGCAGGATCAGGGAGGCCATGCAGCGTAGGTTTGCTGAGGCATTCGGTCCGGAGTCCTCTGGGTCACTAAGGACAACAACGTCCGCAGCCACCTCCTCCCAGCCACGTACAAGTCCATGTGTTCCTTGGGACTGATCCCTTAAAGACTGCTGATGCTGAGTGCCAGGCTCCACCTCCATACTGACACAATCTTCCTCCTCCTCCTCCTCGTCCTCTTCCTGTGTGATCGGCGGGCACGCAGGAACACTGTCTGGATAAAGGGGGCCTTGAGAGCTAAGGAAGTCCTCCTCTTCCTGCCTCTGTTCTGCCTCAAGTGCCCTGTCCATTATTCCACGCAGCGTGTGCTCCAACAGGTGGACAAGGGGGACAGTGTCACTGATGCATGCACTGTCAGTGCTCACCATCCTCGTGGCCTCCTCGAATGGTGACAGGACAGTGCATGCATCCCTGATCATGGCCCACTGGCGTGGGGAAAAAAAACCAAGGTCCCCTGACCCTGTCCTGGTGCCATAGTCGCACAGGTACTCATTGATGGCCCTCTGCTGCGTGTGCAGCCGCTGCAGCATGGCCAACGTCGAGTTCCACCTGGTGGGCATGTCACAGATTAGGCGGTTCTTGGGCAGGTTAAACTCCTTTTGGAGGTCCGTCAGCCGAGCACTGGCATTATATGACCGGCGGAAATGCACAGAGACTTTCCTGGCCTGCCTCAGGACATCCTGTAAGCCCGGGTACCTGCCCAAGAACCGCTGCACCACCAAGTTAAGGACGTGAGCCAAACAGGGCACATGGGTCAGTTGTCCCTGTCGGAGGGCAGAGAGGAGGTTGGTGCCATTGTCGCAAACCACCATTCCTGCCTTAAGTTGGCGTGGCGTCAACCACCTCTGAACCTGCCCCTGCAGAGCTGACAGAACCTCTGCCCCAGTGTGGCTCCTGTCCCCCAAGCACACCAGCTCAAGCACCGCATGGCATCTTTTGGCCTGCGTACTTGCGTAGCCCCTTGAACGCCTACGGAGCACCGCTGGTTCCGAGGAAGAGGCCATGGAGGAAGAAGAAGAGGAGGGGGTGGAGGAGAGAGGTGTGTCACAATCAGCATTTTGGAGGCGTGGTGGCGGAACAACCTCCAACACTACTGCACCTTGTCCTGCATCCTTCCCAGCTGCCAGCAGAGTCACCCAATGCGCCGTGAAACTTAAGTAACGTCCCTGTCCATGCCTGCTGGACCATGAGTCAGCGGTAATATGCACCTTACCGCTGACCGCCCTGTCCAGCGAGGCATGGACATTGCCTTCCACATGCTGGTAGAGAGCCGGAATCGCCTTCCGTGAGAAAAAGTGGCGTTTGGGTACCTGCCACTGAGGAACCGCACATTCCACAAACTCACGGAAGGGGGCAGAGTCTACCAACTGAAAAGGCAGCAGTTGAAGTGCTAGCAATTTTGCCAAGCTAGCATTCAACCGCTGGGCATGTGGATGGCTGGGAGCAAACTTCTTTCGGCGGTGCAGCAGCTGGGGCAGGGAAATTTGCCTGGTACAATCTGACGTCGGTGTACCAAAAGCAGATTGCCCACAAGTACTTGGCTGTGACACACCTAATTCTACACCTTCATTCCTCTCACTGCAGGTCTCAGAGAGGACTGAAGGTCTAGTGGGGTTGGAAATCTCAGCTGATGAGGAGCAAGGAGAGATCGTCTTTGTTCTTTGGTGTGGGTCTTTTAGATACGCTTGCCAACGAACTGCATGGCAGGTCAACATATGTCTGGTCAAGCATGTGGTACCCAAGCGGGAGATGTTTTGGCCACGCGAGATACGCTTGAGACATATGTTGCAAATAGCAGCGGTGCGATCTGATGCACTCGTCTCAAAAAAGGCCCACACCAAAGAACTTTTTGAATAACGCGCAGAGACTGCAGCGCCCTGCACATGTGGAGCTTTGGGGTGTGATGCAGTCAATGTGCTGCCCTTAGGCTGGCCCCTGGAGGGCATCCTGCCTAGTTGGTGATGTGCCACCTCCTCCTCCTCCTCCTCCTCCTCCTCTCTCCTATCAGGCACCCACGTTGAGTCAGTGACCTCATCATCCCCTCCCTCCTCATCACTGGAGCAAACCTGGCAGTATGCTGCAGCAGGGGGAGCATGACTGCCAGATTGCTGTCCTTCTTGGGCACCCCCTCTGTCCGTGCTCATGTTACTGCCTTCATTGAGCTCAGTATCATCATCAGAGCCTTCCAAACGCTGGGCATCCTCCTGGAGCATGTACCCAACACTGTGGTCAAACAGTTCGAGGGAATCCTCATGAGGACATGGTGGAGCTAGGGAAGGAGTTACTGATGACATTGAGCTGAGGGAAGAGGCCGCTGCTTTGCCAGACAAAGCACCCTGGGCATGGGTGAGAGAGGATGAGGAGGATGAGGACGGCTTGGTCATCCACTCGACCAAGTCTTCCGCTTGTTGCGGCTCAACACGGCCAGCTGCCGAAAAAAAGGCCAAGCGTGTCCCATGGCCACGTGCTGATGAGGATGCACCGTCTCCACGACCAGCACTAGACACAGAGCCTGCTTGCCCTCTCTTATTGGCTTGTGACTGTCTGCCTCTCCTTCTTGGCCTTCCAGACATACTAATGGCCTGTAGCTGCACTTAGCTGGGATAGAACACCTGTAATTTTCTTAAGGTAGCTTTATATACTGTAACCAGACAAGCCTGCCTGTCAGTAGGAAGATAACAGGAACGGATCTAGCTGAACACTGTGAGCAGGACACACTGTACTAAATGTAAATAGTCTAGCTGCCTGACCGTGGTACTAATAGGATCAAAAAGAACACCTGTAATTTTCTTAAGGTAGCTTTATATACTGTAACCAGACAAGCCTGCCTGTCAGTAGGAAGATAACAGGAACGGATCTAGCTGAACACTGTGAGCAGGACACACTGTACTAAATGTAAATAGTCTAGCTGCCTGACCGTGGTACTAATAGGATCAAAAAGAACACCTGTAATTTTCTTCAGGTAGCTTTATATACTGTAACCAGACAAGCCTGCCTGTCAGTAGGAAGATAACAGGAACGGATCTAGCTGAACACTGTGAGCAGGACGTACTGCACTAAATGTATATAGCAGGAACGGATCTAGCTGAACACTGTGAGCAGGACGCACTGCACTGAATGTAAATAGCAGGAACGGATCTAGCTGAACACTGTGAGCAGGACGCACTGCACTAAATGTAAATACCAGGAACGGATCTAGCTGAACACTGTGAGCAGGACGCACTGCACTGAATGTAAATAGCAGGAACGGATGTAGCTGAACACTGTGAGCAGGACGCACTGCACTGAATGTAAATAGCAGGAACGGATCTAGCTGAACACTGTGAGCAGGACGCACTGCACTAAATGTAAATACCAGAAACGGATCTAGCTGAACACTGTGAGCAGGACGCACTGCACTGAATGTAAATAGCAGGAACGGATCTAGCTGAACACTGTGAGCAGGACGCACTGCACTAAATGTAAATACCAGGAACGGATCTAGCTGAACACTGTGAGCAGGACGCACTGCACTGAATGTAAATAGCAGGAACGGATCTAGCTGAACACTGTGAGCAGGACACACTGCACTAAATGTAAATAGTCTAGATAGAAGATAACAGGAACGGATCTAGCTAAACTGAATACAGTGTATATATATATATGCAACACCTGGGATGCATATATATACACAATACACTGTAAGTGCAGCTAACTGACTGACTGTTCTGCCTAATCTATCTAACTCAAATCAAATGACACTGTCTCTCTCTCTCTCTATCTCTCAGCACAGCGGAACACACACTACACAGGGCCGCCGTGCAGGCGGCCTTATATAGTGTGGGGTGTGTACTAAATCCCCTGAGCCATAATTGGCCAAAGCCACCCTGGCTTTGGCCAATTACAGCTCTCTCTACTGACGGCGCTGTGATTGGCCAAGCATGCGGGTCATAGTGCATGCTTGGCCAATAATCAGCCAGCAATGCACTGCGATGCCGCAGTGAATTATGGGCCGTGACGCGCCACACGAATTTGGCGCGAACGGCACATATCGTTCGCAATTCGGCGAACGACCGAACAGCCGATGTTCGAGTCGAACATGGGTTCGACTCGAACACGAAGCTCATCCCTATTAGTAACTACCCCCTTACCTTAGTGTATTCACTCTACAGTAGGTGGTCTCTGGTCACCATCCTGCAGACTCTGATGTAGGAGAAAACTCTGTGCTGGCCGGATTATAGTATCCTGGCCTTCATGTAAATTGAGAAATGTGTTTTTTGACTTTTGTTTAACTTAAACACATTGCTAATAGCACTAGCTATGTGTTTGTAGTTCAAATATTGATAATTGCACTGTTTAGCACTAAAAATAGTCATTTTAGGTATTTTTTTGCAGTGCTAGTAAAGAATGTGGATCCGTCAGTAAATTTCATGATTTTTTGCCAGGGAAAAATTGGTGTTGTTTGTAAATTGTGGCATTCTGCCAGTAAATTTCACTTCAGGGGGTTGGAAACACTGGATCCTACCACAACCTCAGTGCTGGAACAATGTGCTGCAGAATAATGAATTGGTATTAATACACTTTATACAGAAAACTAAGAACTTTATACAGTAATTGTAGAAATGGAGTCAGTGAGGATTTCCTCTCAGTGGTGTCACATCCAAAAAATTGTTAGAAACAAAATAAATACCCCTAAGGGGGACTTTTATGGCATTTGTATATATAAAGTGGAGCTCCGGGAGAAATGTTACTTTGTAGATAAAACTCCCCCTATAATCCTCATGATGAATGTATTCTAGTAAAGGTACGCTGTAATCCAAGGTCCGCTTTGTATTTTTGCAGCATTGTTTTCTTACTTTTGTAAGTCCCAGCAGGCCGCCCCTCCCCCTCCAGGAAGCAGGAAGTTTATCTATATCTATAAATCTATATTTACAAAGACTCTTGTGCTTAAATCACCAATACAGAGAATGTCCATGTCATATATATATATAACATCTGTACAGAAATCATTTATCATTTACAATTAGCATTGTTTAAAAAGTAATTACCTTTTGCAGAAGCTGCCCCACCAAATTGCCCCATCAAAACTGCCCCATCAAAATTGTCCTATTATACTGCCACCATTAAAATTGCCCCACCATCACTGCCCCATCATACTGCCACCATCAAAATTGCCACATCAAAACTGCCCCATCCTATTGCCCCCATCAAAATTTCCCCATCATACTGCCACCATCATATTACCCCATCAAAATTGCCCTATCCTATTGCCCCCATCAAAACTGCCCCATCCTATTGCCCCCATCAAAACTACCCCATCCTATTGCCCCCATCAAAACTTCCCCATCCTATTGCCCCATCAAAATGGCCCCATCCTATTGTCCTCATCAAGCTGCCCCATAAAATTGCCCCAACAAAACTGCCCCATTCTATTGCCCTCAACAAACTGCCCCATCAAAACTGCCCCATAAAATTGCCCCATCAAAACTGTCCCCATCAAAATTGCCCCCATCAAAACTGCCCCTATCAAAACTACTCCTATCAAAACTGCCCCATCATACTGCCCCATAAAATTGCCCCATCAAATCCGCCCCATCAAAACTGCCCCTTCCTATTGCCCTCATCAAACTGCCCCATCAAAACTGTCCCATAAAATTGCCCCATCAAAATTGCCCCCATTAAAATTGCCCCTATCAAAACTGCCCCATCCTATTGCCCCCATCAAAATTGCCCCATCATACTGCCCCCATCAAATTGCCCCTATCACAATTGCCCCATCCTATTGCCCCATCATATTGCCTCCATCAAAATTGCCTCATCAAATTGCCCCCATGAAAATTGCCCCATCATACTGATACCATCAAAATTGCCCATCATATTGCCCCCATCAAAACTTCCCCATCCTATAGCCCCATTCTACTGCCACCCTCAAAAGTGCCCTATCCTATTGCCCCATTAAACTGCCCCAATCAAAACTGCCCTCCTCCATCCTATTGCCCCATCAAAACTTCCCCATCAAAATGACCCCATTATACTCCCACCATAAAAATGGTCCCATCAAAATTGCCCCATCCTATTGCCCCCATCAAAAGTGCCCCATCATACTATCCCCATCAAATTACCCCATCAAAACAGCTCCATCAAAATTGACCCCATCCTATTGCCCCAATAAAAATGCCCCATCCTATTGCCCTCATCAAACTTGCCCCAATCAAAATTGCTCCATTAACTGCCACCACGAAAACTGCCCCCATGAAAACTGCCCCATGAAAGCTGCACCCATCTTATTGCCTCATCCTATTGCCTCATGAAAATTGCCCCATCAAAATTGCCCCCTCCTATTCCTGTATTATAAAAGATTAGTAATGGTGTGTCCACTCTGCCCCCCCCCCCCCCGGGCTCTGTATGTAATGAGAGATGAGATGTTCCAGCCCCTCCCCCACCACCCATCACTGTGTATAAGAAGTTTGGTCACCATGGCAACAAAATACAACAAGTAAAGAGGCTCCTCTGGGTGCAGACGTTTTTATAGATTTAAAATACTTTAATAAGATATATAGAGATAAACTCACATTGTGGGGATAAAAACAAGCATGATAGTAAGAGTCATGGATGGCGCTCCCAGTCCCGTGCCTGTGAACAGTCTCTGTTGGCAGCCCTGCTTGCTTCTCTGGGCGTTTTTTTTTTCCCCTCATCCTGATCACAACAATATATGGACCATTGGCCTATTGTATGGATTGTCATTGTTCACATTTTATATTTAATTTTTTGACTGTCCTTTGATTGCTATATTGTATAGCTTTATTGTATAGATTTGATTATGTGGGAGCTCTAGGTGATTGCGCCTAGACTTGTTATTTTATACCATGGCAACAAAAGCCTGGTTACCCTTTTTATAAATGGCTGCCGCCTCGCATGACGTCCTTTCCGGTTTACAAATAACGGGATGGTACGTCCCGGCGAGGACGATCGATGACACAAATCTCCTAGGAGGCATTGCAGAGCAGAAATGACGAGCTCCGCCCCCTGGGGAGGGGGAAGGGTAGATTTCAATCTGAGATATATAATATATATAAATGTCAGTGGATGTGTCTACTTCTGCCCCTCCCTGAAAGAACATTTTATTCTATAAGACCCCGCACACTGATTATTCATTGGATGTGTCTACTTCTGCCCCTCCCAGGAAAAACATTTCATTCTCTAAGACCCCGCCCACTGATTATTCATTGGATGTGTCTACTTCTGCCCATCCCTGGAAGAACATTTCACCTCTTTTCTGCGTCTCCCTCCAGGATTGGGGCCTGTAATGGGACATTATGGTGCTGTGATGATCTTTGCTCCGTTATCTCCACAAACCGAACTCTGACCTATCTGCGGATAATATTGGATGGTGATTTGAGGATGTCGGAGTCAGAAGTGGATCGTTGTTGTGAGGTCCTCCGGAATGCCGGCTTCTCTGTGGATAGAGGGTAAGATCTGTTGTTTTGGAGGTAACACACATACTAAGTCTTAGAATGTTAATAGTAAAATGTAGACAACATTGGATGGTGATGAGATGATGGAGGTGGGACGTTGTTGGGAGGTCTTCTGACACCCGGGCTGCACTGTAATGAAAATGGAAGGACGGGTGACAAACCTTCTATACAATTTCTGTAGAACCCATTGGAGGTCTCTGAAGTTCTACAGATAATGAGAGAGATGATTGAGATTTCCTGGGCCAGTCACAGATTTCACAGATGATGGAGAATTTATTCCTCATCACAAGTTTTATCATTACAGATGGGGGATGGGGAAAATCAGATCCACCAATAATAATCTTAGTCAGGTCCTACAATCTTCCACAAGGTTTTACCTTTACAGAAAAATAACCTCCCATCCCCCGAGGTCCATCCAATGTGTCAGTATAACTGAGCCAATCAGATGTGTGTTCTCATCCTGTACACATGACAGCCCAGCACACCAGTCATACAGTCTGCTATCCCAATGGTTGGATGGACATGAGTGTGTGGCCCCTGCCATGGTGAGGGCCCCTCACTTTTCCATCATTTCTTACAGAGCACAGTAGGAGCCCCTCCCCCCCTCCATCATCACAGCAACATTTTCTCCTCTAACACTCTCATTTTATTCTTCTATGAAGGGATGGAGGAAGAGGACGCAGGATTGTATCTATAGAGAGAAGAAGATAAGAAGATGGTGTGTGGGAGCCCCTCCCCCTCTCAGGTAATACACGGATCCAGATATGAAGAGAATGTCCGGAATGGAATGATATCAGAGTAAAGTCATATGAACTCTCAGCTTTTATTTTCTCTTTCTGATCCTTAAATATAGAATTCCAGTAATAGTAATCTTTGTGTTCTTTTCCTCTTCTAAATGGTGTCATTTCTGCTCAGTATTGCCCACTTCCTTTGTTGTTGTGTGACCAGTACACCCTTCACAGCACTGATCTGATAGGGGCACCCGCGCATGCACACTCCCATCTATTGTACTACAAGCCTGCGGTGACACACTGGCTGCACCGCACATCAGATCACCGCTACAGCTCCGCCTTCATTGTCATCTGATTAGAGCCCCGCCTCTGCCCCGCCTCCTCTCTATGAGTGACAGCGGCCCCCGGCAGATTCTGTGTCACCCATTCCACTGCAGAGCATTACTTGTCACCCATCCCACTGCAGAGCATTACATATCACCCATCCCACTGCAGAGCTTACGTGTCACCCATCCCACTGCAGAGCATTACATGTCACCCATCCCACTGCAGAGCATTACATGTCAACCATCCCACTGCAGAGCATTACATGTCACCCATCCCACTGCAGAGCATTACATATCACCCAACCCACTGCAGAGCATTACATGTTACCCAACCCACTGCAGAGCATTACATGTCAACCATCCCACTGCAGACCATTACATTTCACCAATCCCACTGCAGAGCATTACGTTTCACCCAACCCACTGCAGAGCATTACATTTCACAAATCCCACTGCAGAGCATTATGTGTCACCCATCCCACTGTAGAGCATTACGTGTCACCCAACCCACTGCAGAACATTACATGTCACCCATCCCACTGCAGAGCATTACATGTCACCAATCCCACTGCAGAGCATTACATGTCACCAATCCCACTGCAGAGCATTACATGTCACCTATCCCACTCCAGAGCATTACATGTCAACCATCCCACTGCAGAGCATTACATTTCACCAATCCCACTGCAGAGCATTACGTGTCACCCAACCCACTGCAGAGCATTACATTTCACAAATCCCACTGCAGAGCATTACGTGTCACCCATCCCACCTCAGAGCATTCAGTGTCACCCATCCCACTGCAGAGCATTACATGTCACCCATCCCACTGCAGAGCATTACATGTCACCCAACCCACTGCAGAGCATTACGTGTCACCCATCCCACTGCAGAGCATTACATTTCACCCAACCCACTGCAGAGCATTACATGTCACCCATCCAACTGCAGAGCATTACGTGTCACCTATCCCATTGCAGAGCATTACATGTCACCCATCCCACTGCAGAGCATTACATGTCAACCATCCCACTGCAGAGCATTACATGTCACCCATCCCACTGCAGAGCATTACATATCACCCAACCCACTGCAGAGCATTACATGTTACCCAACCCACTGCAGAGCATTACATGTCACCCATCCCACTGCAGAGCATTACGTGTCACCCATCCCACTGCAGAGCATTACGTGTCACCCTTCTCACTGCAGAGCATTACGTGTCACCCATCCCACTGCAGAGCATTATGTGTCACCCATCCCACTGCAGAGCATTACGTGTCACCCATCCCACTGCAGAGCATTACATGTCACCCAACCCACTGCAGAGCATTACATTTCACCCAACCAACTGCAGAGCATTACATGTCACTCATCCCACTGCAGAGCATTATGTGTTACCCCTCCCACTGCAGAGCATTACATGTCACCCAACACACTGCAGAGCATTACATGTCACCCATCCCACTGCAGAGCATTACATGTCACCCAACACACTGCAGATAATTACGTTTCACCCAACCCACTGCAGAGCATTACATGTCACCCATCCCACTGCAGAGCATTACGTATCACCCATCCCACTGCAGCGTATTTCATGTCACCCATCCCACTGCAGAGCATTACATGTCACCCATCCCACTGCAGAGCATTACGTATCACCCATCCCACTGCAGCGTATTTCATGTCACCCATCCCACTGCAGAGCATTACATGTCACCCATCCCACTGCAGAGCATTACATGTCACCAATCCCACTGCAGAGCATTACATATCACCCATCTCACTGCAGAGCATTACATGTCACCCATCCCACTGCAGAGCATTACATTTCACCAATCCCACTGCAGAGCATTACATGTCACCCAACCCACTGCAAAGCATTACATGTCACCCATCCCACTGCAGAGAATTACATGTCACCCATCCCACTTCAGAGCATTACGTGTCAACCAACCCACTGCAGAGCATTACATTTCACCAATCCTACTGCAGAGCATTACATGTCACCCAACCCACTGCAGAGCCATACATGTCACCCATCCAACTGCAGAGCATTACGTGTCACCTATCCCATTGCAGAGCATTACATGTCACCCATCCCACTGCAGAGCATTACATGTCAACCATCCCACTGCAGAGCATTACATGTCAACCATCCCACTGCAGAGCATTACATGTCACCCATCCCACTGCAGAGCATTACATATCACCCAACCCACTGCAGAGCATTACATGTCACCCATCCCACTGCAGAGCATTACATATCACCCAACCCACTGCAGAGCATTACATGTTACCCAACCCACTGCAGAGCATTACATGTCACCCATCCCACTGCAGAGCATTACATGTTACCCATCCCACTGCAGAGCATTACATATCACCCATCCCACTGCAGAGCATTAAGTGTCACCCATCCCACTGCAGAGCATTACATGTCACCCAACCCACTGCAGAGCATTACGTTTCACCAATCCTACTGCAGAGCATTACATGTCACCCAACCCACTGCAGAGCATTACATGTCACCCATCCAACTGCAGAGCATTATGTGTCACCTATCCCATTGCAGAGCAGTACATGTCACCCATCCCACTGCAGAGCATTACATATCACCCATCCCACTGCAGAGCATTACATATCACCCAACCCACTGCAGAGCATTACATGTTACCCAACCCACTGCAGAGCATTACATGTCACCCATCCCACTGCAGAGCATTACGTGTCACCCTTCTCACTGCAGAGCATTACGTGTCACCCATCCCACTGCAGAGCATTACGTGTCACCCATCCCACTGCAGAGCATTACGTGTCACCCATCCCACTGCAGAGCATTACATTTCACCCAACCAACTGCAGAGCATTACATGTCACTCATCCCACTGCAGAGCATTATGTGTTACCCCTCCCACTGCAGAGCATTACATGTCACCCAACACACTGCAGAGCATTACATGTCACCCATCCCACTGCAGAGCATTACATGTCACCCAACACACTGCAGATAATTACGTTTCACCCAACCCACTGCAGAGCATTACATGTCACCCATCCCACTGCAGAGCATTACGTATCACCCATCCCACTGTAGCGTATTTCATGTCACCCATCCCACTGCAGAGCATTACATGTCACCCATCCCACTGCAGAGCATTACATGTCACCCATCCCACTGCAGAGCATTACATGTCAGCCATCCCACTTAAGAGCATTACATGTCACCCATCCCACTGCAGAGCATTACATGTCACCAATCCCACTGCAGAGCATTAAGTGTCACCCATCCCACTGCAGAGCATTACGTGTCACCCATCCCACTGCAGAGCATTACATGTCACCAATCCCACTGCAGAGCATTACATATCACCCATCTCACTGCAGAGCATTACATGTCACCCATCCCACTGCAGAGCATTACGTGTCACCCATCCCACTGCAGAGCATTATGTGTCACCCATCCCACTGCAGAGCATTACATGTCAACCATCCCACTGCAGAGCATTACGTGTAGTCACTAGTGATGGGCCGAACACCCTCTTGTTCTTTTCATGTCAGAACTTTCAAACATCACAAAAAATTGGACCCAAATGACAAACCTCATTGTAGTTTATGGGACCTGAACTGCAAAAGTCTCCATTTAGAAGGCTTTCAATGCAAGTAAATGGCCATAAAGAAGGTATGGGCGCTGGGTACTGCCCTGGGGGACATCAATGACATTTTTTTTTTAAAACAATCTTTTAGGAGAAGTGATTTTAATGATGCTTAAAGTGAAACAATAAAAATAAAAAAAAATCCTTTAACCACTTCAGCCCTGGAAGGATTTACCCCCTTCCTGACCAGAGCATTTTTTGCGATTCGGCACTGCTTTATTTTAACTGACAATTGCGCGGTCGTGTGATGCTGTACCTAAACAAAATTGACATCCTTTTGTTCCCACAAATAAAGCTTTCTTTTGTTGATATTTGATCGCCTCTATGGTTTTTATTTTTTGCGCTATAAACAGATAAAGAGCAACCGTTTTGAAAAAAAGCAAAATGTTTTACTTTTTGCTATAATAAATATCCTCAAAAAATATTTAAAAAAAACAAATTTCTTCCTCAGTTTAGACCGATATGTATTCTTCTACATATTTTTGGTAATAAAAAACGCAATAGGCGTATATTGATTGGTTTGCGCAAAAGTTATCGCGTCTATAAAATAGGGGATAGCTTTATGGCATTTTTTTTATTTATTTATTTTTTTTACTAGTAATGGCGGCAATCTGTGATTTTTATCGGGACTGTGACATTATGGAGAGCAGATCGGACACTTTTGACACTATTTTGGGACGATTGACAATTATACAGCGATCAGAGATAAAAATAGCCACTGATTACTGTATAAATGTCACTGGCTGGGAAGGGGTTAAACACTAGGGGGTGATCAAGGATTTAAGTGTGTTCCCTGGATGTGTTCTAGGGGTGATGGGCTCACTACAACATGACAGAGATCACTGCTCCCGATCCCTGTCATGTTGCTAGGCAGAACAGGGAAATGCCTTGTTTACCCGTTCTGCCTCTCCTCGCCAAAATCTGCAATTAGTGCCGGCGAATATCGAGTTTGCGGGATCCGCAGGCACATTCCCAAGGTGGGCATGTACCCGCCAGGCGGCAAATTCATTGAGATGTATGTGCACGTCCCTTTGCCTGCCCGTGTCATTCTACCGACGTAAATGTGTGTGCGGCAGTCGGCATGTGATTAAATATAGTGCCGGGGGGGTCTCCTTAGTCTGCCTCTAAAGTGGCCCATCTGTACCCTGTATAGAACCTGCTGCAGCAAAACTGACATTTATAAAAGAAAGCTTGCAGGTAAAACTATTTAAATGTCATTTTTTTTCTTTATAAATAATGGCTTGGGGGGCCGGTCTGTATGATGAGGTCACAATGTAGTGCACTAGGAACAAGATTAGAGATTTGTTGGATAAATTCTGGTGTCTATTTGGCAGACTTTGGTGCTATTGCCAATAGGCTGAATGGTGGGAGGTTAAATACCTTGTCAAGCATGTGGTACCCAAATGATGGTGTTTTTGCCACGCTTGATGTGCCTGAGACAAAGTTTCAAATTGCAACAGTGTGATCGGCTGCACATGTACTAAAAAAGGTCCAGACAGCTGAGCTGTGGGAAGTGGGCCGGGAGATGACAGCTCCACAATGTGATGGAATAGAGTGGCTGCTCTCTACTCTTCCATGATGGCTGCCTCCTTGGGGTTGTCCCTAGACATGTGCATTTCGTTTAGTTCCAAATCGAAATTCGGACGAAATTTTCATTATTCGGACATTCAGATGCATCCGAAATACCGAATTACAATACTAACGAATTAAAAAATGAATCCAAAATGTTTTGAATCGAAAACCCACGGACGAAATTTGAATCAAATTCGAATCGAATTCGAAACCAAATTCGAAATATATTCGATTCGAAATATATATATATATAAAACCATTTTCCGAAGTTCAAATTTCATATAGAATGAATTCGAATTCGAATAGAAAAGAAAATAGACTAGAAAAACAATAGAACAGAATAGAATAAAATCTAATATATATATTAGATTATTTTCTGTTCTATTGTTTTTCTATTCTAATCTTTTCTATTCGAATTTGAATTCATTCTATATGAATTTCGAATTTCAAAAGATGGTTATATATATAAATATTTTATATATATTTATATATATATATATATATATGTATATGTATGTGTGTGTGTGTGTGCTGTTTATATATATGGCCATCTTCTGAAATTTGAAATTCATATAGAATGAATTCAAATTTGAATATAAAAAAATAGAATAGAATAGAGTAACAATAGAACAGAATAGAATAAATAATAATATATATATAATTATTATTATTTTTTTTGTAAACACTATAACTTTTGCGCAAAGCAATCAATAAACGCTTATTGCGATTTTTTTTTTTACCAAAAATATGTAGAAGAATATGTATCGGCCTAAACTGAGGGAAAATATATAAAAAAATTTTTTTATATATTTTTGGGGGATATTTATTATAGCAAAATCTAAAAAATAATGCGTTTTTTTTTAAATTGTCGCTCTTATTTTGTTTATAGCGCAAAAAGTAAAAAACGCAGGGGTGATCAAATACCACCAAAAGAAAGCTCTATTTATGGGAAAAAAAGGACTTCAATTTTATTTGGAAGCCACGTCGCACAACCGCGCAATTGTCAGTTAAAGCGATGCAGTGCCGAATCGCAAAAAGTGCTCTGGTCAGGAAGGGGGTAAATTCTTCCGGGGCTGAAGTGGTTAAAGACTTGTAGTTTTATTAGCTGTTTTTTTTTTTTGACAGGGGCGCAGTTTCAGTGCTTGCCATAGGTGCCATTTTCATTAGATACGCCTCTGGGAGACACAGAGAGAGAGAGAGAGAGAGAGAGAGAATGTAATCATTTTTATTCACCGATGACGGATGCAGTCTGGGGTGCGCTTAATCCCTCTCACAGCTTTTACTGCCATGGTGATGCGAAACCATGCAGCGTTCTTCTGGTTTGCTGAAGAGGAATATTATCTGAATATTATCTGAATATTTTCAAATTCGAAAATAGAAATATTTTCGAATGCGATTGAAATAATTTCTAATACAGTTGAAATAATTTCGAATGCTGTTGAAATATTTTCGAATGCGGTTGAAATATTATCAAATCCGATTGAAATAATTTTGAATACAGTTGAAATAATTTAGAATGCGGTTGAAATATTATCAAATTCGGTAGAAATATTTTCGAATGCGATTGAAATATTATCGAATACAATTGAAATAATTTCTAATGCAGTTGAAATAATTTCGAATGCTGTTGAAATATTTTCGAATGCGTTTGAAATAATATCGAATCCGGTTGAAATATTTTCGAATTCGACCGATTTTCGAATTCGGTCGAAAACGAAACTGATTTGAAAAATGAATTTAATGAATTTAACGAATCTAACTAAACTAAATTAATTAAATAACGAATTAAAACGAACAAAACTAAATGAATTTTTTTCATTTTGCACATGCCTAGTTGTCCCTCACCCTCACTTTCCTCTTCTGCTCTATCCGGCACCCAAGTCACGCCAGTGACCTCATCATCATTATCTCCTCCATCCTCATTACCACTGGAGACAACTTGGCAAATACACATCACATTCACATATATATGTATTGATGAAACATTTCATGGAATGTATACAATGTAATATCTCGGTGTAATTGTACAATTATCTCTTGTAGACCGCCAGAGATTTGTCTGGTGATTGTGTCCCAGTATTGGATCTGCTGGACCTCTTCCATGTATAGAGGATGTCCTCACCGACACCTCGGATTTCTATGCAACCCTCTAAAGGAAAGCCTTCTACTCTTCATGGATATAATGGTCGCCTCCCATTGTGAATTCCCTCTTCTCCCCTCTGTAGGATTCCGCACTTCCCAGTATTATCAATACTTACTATGATGATGAGGATCCGACTCATTAGGACTCATTCATGGCGGGAAAAAGATATTTCTAAAGTTTCTCATCAATAAAAGCCGAATGGAACAATCACTAATACAGAGAAAGAGACCGCATCTTCCTTTTACTGCTGTCCTACTACTCTCCATCCTCCTCTGCATCCTCCATACTCCTCTCCATCCTCCATACTCCGCTCCATCCTCCATACTCCTCTCCATCCTCCATACTCCGCTCCATCCCTCATACTCCTCTCCATCCTCCATACTACTCTCCATCCTCCATACTACTCTCCATCCTCCATACTCCTCTCCATCTTCTCTCTCCTCTCCATCCTCCATCCTCCTCCCCATCCCCCATACTCCTCTCCATCCTCCATACTCCTCTCCATCCCCCATTCTCCTCTCCATCCTCCATACTACTCTCCATCCTTCATACTCCTCTCCATCCTCCTCTACATCCTTCATACTACTCTTCATCCTCCTCTCCATCCCCCATACTCCTCTCCATCTTCCATACTCCTCTCCATCCTCCTCTCCATCCCCCATACTCCTCTCCATCCTCCATACTCTTCTCCATCCCCCATTCTCCTCTCCATCCTCCATACTACTCTCCATCCTTCATACTCCTCTCCATCCTCCTCTACATCCTCCATACTACTCTCCATCCTCCTCTCCATCCCCCATACTCCTCTCCATCCTCCATACTACTCTCCATCCTACCCTCCATCTTCTCTCCTCTCCCTGCGCTCTCTCCTCTCCTTAGATGTAATAAAGTGATGTGGCTCTATCTAACATATATGGCATTCCAGGCTCCCAGTGTCTCTCTCTTCTTGCTGCATCTCTCTACAATTTCTTTCTCCATGTTGCTGACATTATCTTGTATAAGAACAGAACCCGATCCATCAGCAATCCCAAGGAGAGATGGACATCTCATAGCCGGCTCTCTGCTGCCTTATATCAGAGTTTTTCTTCCACAACCAGAACTTTATCCCCCTGAATGACAAGCTTAGCCAAGTGATCCCATTTCTAGAAGTTCATCTTTACTTCTGACAACTCCCCCATCTCTGCTCTACATGACTCTCTGCCAACACGGCTACTAAGATTTCATTGTGCGGAGTCCGTTCAGCCGCTTTGCCTTTCACTGACAACTTGCTGCCATTTTTATTATATCATCTAAATGTAATCAGAACAACCCATGGATACATTCATTTCATGTCATGGATCATTACCCAAAGGGACATGATTATCCTGATTGATTATTGGGCTACCAATATTATTACCTAGTTATTGGAAGGTGTTATTTTCTATAAATTTACCCCATTGAGGTTTTTTACTCATCAATAAAGTTTTATATATTTTATTAACCTTATTCTGTGATTATTACCAACTTCTTCCCAGCTTGTTCTCCACAGCCAATACCCTCTCCCCTCTCCCTTCCCCCTCTCATCTCTCCCTTCCCCCTCTCTCTGCATTTGTTCCTTTCCTTGCCCTCTCTCTATATTTACCACATAATATGTTCCTACCATATAATGTATATACAGTATCTGACAAAAGTGAGTACACCCCTAAGTGAAAATCTCCAAATTGGGCCCAAAGTGTCAATACTTTGTCTGTCCACCATTGTTTTCCAGCACTACCTTAACCCTCTTGGGCATGGAGGTCACCAGAGCTTCACAGGTTGCCACTGAAGTCCTCTGCCCCTCCTCCATGATGACATCACAGAGCTGGTGGATGTTAGAGACCTTGTGCTCCTCCACCTTCCGTTTGAGGATGTCCCACAGATGCTCAATAGGGTTTAGGTCTGGAGACATGCTTGGCCAGTCCATCACGTTTACCCTCAGCTTCTTTAGCAAGGCAGTGGTGGTCTTGGAGGTGTGTTTGGGGTCGTTATCATGTTGGAATACTGCCCTGCGGCCCAGTCTCTGAAGGGAGGGGATCATGCTCTGCTTCAGTATGTCACAGTACATGTTGGCATTCATGGTTCCCTCAATGATCTGTAGCCCCCCAGTGCCGGCAGCACTCATGCAGCCCCAGACCATGACACTCCCACCACCATGCTTGACTGTAGACAAGACACACTTGTCTTTGTCCTCCTCACCTGGTTGCCGCCACACACGCTTGTCACCATTTGAACCAAATAAGTTTATCTTGGTCTCATCAGACCACAGGACATGGTTCCAGTAATCCATGTCCTTAGTCTGCTTGTCTTCAGCAAACTGTTTGCAGGCTTTCTTGTGCATCATCTTTAGAAGAAGCTTCCTACTGGGACGACAGCCATGCAGACCAATTTGATGCAGTGTGCGGCATATGGTCTGAGCACTGACAGGCTGACCCCCTACCCCTACAACCTCTGCAGCAATGTTGGCAGCACTCATACGTCTATTTCCCAAAGACAACCTCTGAATATGACGCTGAGCACGTGCACTCAACTTTAGTGGACCATGGCGAGGCCTGTTCTGAGTGGAACCTGTCCTGTTATACCGGTGTATGGTCTTGGCCACCGTGCTGCAGCTCAGTTTCAGGGTCTTGGCAATCTTCTTATAGCCTAGGCCATCTTTATGTAGAGCAACAATTCTTTTTTTTAGATCCTCAAGAGAGTTCTTTGCCATGAGGTGTCATGTTGAACTTCCAGTGACCAGTGTGAGAGAGTGAGAGCGATAACACCAAATTTAACACACCTGCTCCCCATTCAAACCTGAGACCTTGTAATACTAACGAGTCACATGACCCCGGGGAAGGAACATGGCTAATTGGGCCTAATTTGGACATTTTCACTTAGGGGTGTACTGACTTTTTTTGCCAGCGGTTTAGACATTAATGGCTGTGTGTTGAGTTATTTTGAGAGGACAGCAAATTTACACTGTTATACAAGCTGTACATTCACTACTTTACATTGTAGCAAAGTGTCATTTCTTCAGTGTTGACACATGAAAAGATAGAAGAAAAGATTTACACAAATGCGACTGAGGGGTGTACTTAATTTTGTGAGATACTGTATATATATATATATACACTCAACATAAAATGTGTGCATGTTTCCTCTATATTAGCTCCAAGATGTACAGAATACAGGTGGAGCATTGAGGACAACTAGTGGTGGGTGAAGAAATTACAGCTCAGTTTAATCACACCTTGCTATGGGTAGCAAGAAGGTAGGTGCAGGCAGGAGAAGCAGGAATCTCCTAAGGTCTCTTGTGAAGCACATTTCCCTTCTATGGAAATATGAGTCTGTCAGAGCTGCAGCCAATGCTATAGATAAGAATAGAGAAGAGATGTCTGTGATGTGTGCAGTTGGAAAAAGAGACTGCCAGATATCATACACAAGGTGGAGGGGATGGTATTGGGTGAGGTGAGGTGAGGTCTCCTCACGCAGGGAGGATGGTATCGGGTGAGGTGGGGTCTCCTCAGGTGAAGGGAATGGTATTGGGTGAGGTGGGGTCTTCTCGGGTGGGAGGGACGGTATCGGGCGAGGTGAGGTCTCCTCGGGCGAGGAGGAGGGTAACAGGTGAGGTGGGTTCTCCTCGGGCGGGGAGGGCGGTATCAGGCGAGGAGGACAGTAATGGGTGAGGTGGGGTCTTCTCAGGTGGAGGGGATGGTATCAGCAAGGTCTCCCCCAGGTGAGGACGGTAACGGGTGAGGTGGGGTCTCCTTGTGCTGGGAGGACGGTATTGGGTGAGGTGGGTGTGACAGACCTAGCCGGGAGAGAGACTTTTGGAGGGGACTGAATGCTAGCCTCTTGCCGATCGATCGTGGGCCCTGGCATTTGGGGGAACGGTGCTCTTTGTGAGCTGTCTGCCTGGGGACCCTTGAGGTGGTATTACTGTGGATTCGGGTCCTGTTGGGACTCCTACTGTTAAATGCTAATGTCATCAATTCCAGCTACCTGTCTGTTGTCTGCTAAAATGTGTATTGTAAATCAGTCTCTAGTATGGGATCTAAGAGTCATTAGATCCCCATTGTTGTTTGTGTTAATTAACTCTGCTATTGTGATAGTGTTGATTGGGTTTTCTGATTGGGTTTTCTTGGGTTTTTCCAGTCTGGCCTAAAGGTCATGTCTGAGTCATCTAGGCTATCTAAAGGGATTAGTTAATTAGCTCATGTTAATTAGGATACAGCTGTATTCTTAGAGTAATATGAGCAGGGAGGATGGTATCAGGTGAGGTGAGGTGGAGTCTCCACAGGCGAAGGGGATGGCATTAGATGTGCTGGTGGTCTCCTCAGGTCGAGGGAACAATATTAGGTGAGGTGGGGTCCTCAGGTGGAGGGGATGGTATTTGGAGAGGTGGGGTCTCCTCAGGTTGAGGGGATGGTTTTTGGGGCGGTGGGGTCTCCTCAGGTGAAGGGGATGATATTGGGTTTGGTGGGGTCTTCTCAGGTGGAGGGAACGGTATCAGGCGAGGAAAGGTCTCCTTGGGTGAGGACGGTAATGGGTGAGGTGGGGTCTCCTCAGGTGGAGGGGATGATATTGGGTGAGGTGGGGTCTTCTCGGGTGGAGGGGGTGGTATTTGGTGAGGAGAGGTCTCCTCGGGCGAGGACGATGGGGTCTCCTCAGGTGGAGGGGATATTATTTGGTGAGGTGGGGTCTCCTTAGGTGAAGGGGATGATATTGGGTGAGGTGGGGTCTTCTCAGGTGGAGGGGACGGTATCGGGTGAGGTGGGGTCTTCTCAGGTGGAGGGGACGGTATCGGGTGAGGTGGGGTCTCATCAAGTGGAGGGGATGGTATTTGGTGAGGTGGAGGGGACGGTTTCAGGCAAGGGAAGCCCTCCTTGGGCGAGGAGGACGGTAACGGCTGAGGTGGGGTCTCCTTGTGCAAGGAGGATGGTATTGGGTGAGGTGGGGTCTCAGGTGGAGGGGATGGTATTTGCGAAGGTGGGGTCTCCTCAGGTGAAGGGGATGATATTGGGTGAGGTGGGGTCTTCTCGGGTGGAGGGGACGGTATCGGGTGAGGAGAGGTCTTCTCGGGCAATGAGGACAATAACAGGTGAGGTGGACTCTCCTCGGGCAGGGAGGATAGTATCGGGTGAGGTGAGGTGGGTTCTTCTCAGGCGAAGGGGATGGCATTAGATGAGGTGGTGGTCTCCTCAGGTCCATGGACAGATCCTGTTATCTTCTCTATTCCTCAGCAATGCCACTGACTGTCCTTGTTATTTTCTTTAAGTAAATGTATCTGCATAGGAAATACAGCCATGGAAATATGGAACAGCAAAGCACATTAATAATGTGAAAGTCACACCCAACAGCAGTAATTCAAATCTGAAGTCTGATCCCATTGGAGGGCCCAGAGTGGAAGGCCAGACTCCATCTTTGTTCATCCACAAATCACTGTGAGATGTGATGACACCGTATGAGGCTCCTTGTGTACTGATTGGCTGGATATGAATTGGGCCCCCAATATGGTGGCACCACACCCAGCTGACATGTTCAGGGACATGACCCCTCCCTATAACCCCATCTGCAGAGTCCTGATATACACGTATGTTCTCCTGTGTGATGTCCACATCTGTCACATGACCTCTATGTCCACCATCAACCTCTCAGATTTCATGTAGTTCCACCAATTGGAAACCGGGGGGTCAGTTCTCTCCCTCCCGCCACGTGTCATGTCCGGTGTCCCTGAGTTTTGTCTGTCCCAATTTCAGTGCCGCCTCCAGAACCCTGTCCAGGTTCTCACAGCTTCCATTTCCATTGGCGAATCCCTCCAAACCGCCAGCCTTACCACCCATCGCCGAGCAGACAGCCACTGCCCAATCCAGGGCAGACAGAACAGGGGAGGGGCCCTGAGGGGGAGGAGAGAAGAGATCACATGAGCAGAATTCCTGAATACACATGGATCGGACATGAAATAAAAGCCCCCATTACCTTGGGCACCTGAAATGCACACAGCACCTTCCCAGAGCTCTGCCTGCTGAACAGCATCACCGCTGAGCCCGGGCAACGCTCACACAGCAGGAAGACCATCTTCATCAGGACCTGCAGGGGGCACCACACACCACCATTACTAATGGGAGAAGACAATACGGGAGGTTCTCCAAACTCTGATGACTTCACTCCCACACATTTTACTGACACGCTATTGTCCTTCCATGCTCTTCCACCTCACTGTCTATCATCAGGTGGCTCTCCTGAGACTGGATGGGAGCAACAATCAGCCTGATAGTAGGGAGCCTGCTTGAGGAGCACAGAGGAAGAGTTCCAGGGAGACAAAGGGAGGGGGAGTTCCAGTGAGGAGGAGGAGGGAGAGTTCCAGGGAGGCAGAGGGGGAGTTCCAAGGAGGCAGAGGCAGGGGGAGTTCCAGGGAGGGGGAGTTCCAGGGAGTCAGAGGGAGGGGGAGTTCCAGGAAGGGGGAGTTCCAGGAAGGCAGAGGGAGGGGACATTCCAGGGAGGGGGAGTTCTAGGAAGGGAGCAACAATCAGCCTGATGATAGGGAGCGTGCCTGTGGAGCACAGAGGAAGAGTTCCAGAGAGACAAAGGGAGGGGGAGTTCCAGTGAGGAGGAGGGAGAGTTCCAGGGAGGCAGAGGGGGAGTTCCAAGGAGGCGGAGGCAGGGGGAGTTCCAGGGAGGCGGAGGGAGGGGGAGTTCCAGGAAGGGGGAGTTCCAGGAATGTGGAGGGAGGGGGTGTTCCAGGAAGGGAGCAACAATCAGCCTTATGATAGGGAGCGTCCCTGAGGAGCACAGAGGAAGAGTTCCAGGGAGACAAATGGAGGGGGAGTTCCAGTGAGGAGGAGGGAGAGTTCCAGGGAGGCGGAGGCAGGGGGAGTTCCAGGGAGGCGGAGGGAGGGGGAGTTTCAGGGAGGCGAAGGGAGGGGGAGTTTCAGGGAGGCAGAGGGAGGGGACGTTCAAGGGAGGAGGAGTTCCAGGGAGGCGGAGGGAGGGGGAGTTCCAGGGAGGGGGAATTCCAGGAAGGCAGAGGGAGGGGACATTCCAGGAAGGCAGAAGGAGGGGATGTTCCAGGGAGGGGGAGTTCCAGGGAGGGGGAGTTCCAGGGAGGGGGAGATCCAGGAAGGCGGAGGGAGGAGGAGTTCTAGGGAGGAAGGACAAGATTCTCTATATCAGGAGAGGAAATGGCGATATCACACCGGAAGAGACTCCTCCTCCACACAGTTAACGATGACAGGAAGCTGGCCATGCCTCTCCAGCAGACTCGGGACTCTCTCTGCATCCTGGGGGAGGGGGAAAAGGAGCATTAGAATCTGATTGGTGGCAGGAGATCTCCCAGAATTGAATTCCGCTTTATTCCAGGAGATCCTATATCTGGGAAGATTCCATCCAAAGAAGAGCTGTGAAGTCATCCCGCCACACAGTATAAAATATATTATCCCCCGTCCCTATCCCCATGTGTAAGATAGCCCCGCCCCTTCTTTACCTTTCTTCCTATCGCCTTCCTCACAGCTGTGTTGGCCGATCGTTGCAAAGCCTTGAGAGATGCCTGTAGTTCCTTCCTCTGCCACTGGGGCATGGAGGCACTGTCCAGACTCTGCAACGTAAAGGAACAATGACACGGTTATGGCGGCTTAGTTGGAGCTTCCAGTGATAGATTTTTGAGGAGATGTGTGATCAAGGGAGACAATGTGAAATTCCTTATTTTTATTTTTGTGTCTATCATTTTTTTTCCCATCGGTACCCCTTCTATTTAGTCTGTAAGTCATGTGACCACATTTCTCCCCCTGCTGTGGGATATAGCATCCTAACGCCCCTCCGGTGTGAATTCTGACACCCCGATCTTCACTCACATCTATCACAAGTCCGACCTCCTTGGACAACCTCTGAGCATTGTTCAGGGAAGGGGTTATCATCTTCATCTGCTCAACAATGGAATCGACTTCCCTGCGTAGAACCTGTCCCGTCTCCCATGCCTGGAGAGAAAATCATAGGATGAAGGTGACCTTGGAGGTCTTATATTTTATTGTACAGGAACAAAATAACAGTAAATTTCACTGATTTTTAATTCTTAATGATCATCAATAATTAAAATAATTATAATTAAATTTTATCATGCAGAGGATTGGATGGATGTGTGCTGGGCATGGCCTCAGATATCTGACCTCTCTGGCTTCTTCCCCGGTAACAGCGATAAGGCGGACAATCCCTCTCAGCAGAGGTTTCTCAGAGATGATCACCAAATCCTCAATAGCTCCTGTCTTCTGAAGGTGTCTGCATATAAAACAGAAAATTTCAGGAGGAATCAGGGGGATCCAGAAGAATCTCAGTATGAATTTAGAGGTAGGGGGGTCCAAGAATTTTTTAGAGGAATCGGGAGGTTCGGGTGTCTCAGGTGGAATCAGAGAAAATCCAGGAAATTTCATGAGGAGTTGTGGGGTGGTTCATGAGAAATGGAAGAATCAGAGGAATTGGGGGGTGTGTGCAATGAGAACTAGGGTAATCCAGGAAGCCTCAGGAGGAATTGGGGGGTTGGGGGTGGTTGTAGGGTAGGGGATCCAGGAGAATCTCAGGAGGAATCAAGGGAGGACTCAGGAATTAGGAAGGGAATACAGATGAATCTCAGAAGGTATTGGAGGACTCAGGAAACCTGAGGAGGAACCTGTCTAGGGGGGTGAACAGAGGAATCCCGGGGGGTTATTATGAAAATTAGGTGAATCCAGGAAACCTCAGGAGGAATTGGGGGGTTGGGGGTGGCTGTAGGGTAGGGGATACTGAAGAATCTCAGGAAGAGTTAGGGGAGTCATAAGCATTTGGGGAACCCAGGAAACCTGAGGTGGATCATGTCTGAGGGTGATACAGAGGAATCCGGGGAGGGCATCAAGAGAATTGAGGCAACCTCAGGTGAAATCTGGGGAGTTGGAGAGTGGCTCTGGGGTAGGAGATACTGAAGAATCTCAGAAGGAATCAGGAGGGGGGACACAGGGAACCTGAGGAAAAATATTTCTGGGGGACACAGGAGAATCTCAAGAGGAATTGCGTGGGGGGGTCATGAGCATTTAGGGAACCCAGGAAACCTCAGGAGAAATTGGGAGAGGGGGCTAGGGGATACGGAAGAATCTCAAGAGGATCAGGAAGGGGATCCCAGAGAATCTCAGGAGGAAGTGGTTGTAAACCTAGGAAAAGGAAAAGGTGAGAGGGGTTGGGTCTTGGAGAACCCTAAGAGGAATCAATGGGTGAATAGAACACAGGAGAAAATTAAGTATTAGAGGAAATGGGTGGGGGAGACTGGTGGCAGGAAATCTAAGGAGGAATCTTGGGGTAGGGGGAAATCCAGGATAATCTCAAAGAATTCAAGGGGATCCATGAAAATCTCAGGAAAAATCAGTATAGAGGGAGGGAATCCTCAGGAGGGTGGATCCAGGAAACCTTTGGAAAAATCAGTAAGAATTGGAAAGCATGGAGGTGGGGTTGAGGATTCCAGGAGAATCTTAGAAGGAACTAAATGGAATCCAGGAGAATTTCAGGAGAGAGACATGGGGGAGAATGGTGGATGGAAGGGGAGGTGGAAGAATCCAGGAGAATCTCGAGAAATCGAGGGGCAAAACATAGAAATATCAGGAATATTCAGGATAGAGAAAGGGAATCCAGAAAAGTTTGAAAAGAATTGGCAGGAGGGGTGGATCCAGGAGACCTCAGGAGGAATCAGGAAGTGGTGGGGAATATTGGGGAATCCAAGAGAATCTCAGGAGAAATTGGAAAGTGGGGGGGTGGGGGAATCCTAAATTAAAGAATTAAAGGGGGATCCAGGAGAATCTCAGGAGGAATCCGAGAGTCCAGAAGGAGTTCGGGGAGGGGTAATCAGGAGAACCCAGGAGGAACCAGGAGAGGGAAGGCGATCCAGGAGAATTTCAGGAAGGAGACACCAAACGAGACACACATTCAGTTGGGAAAAACTTGTCTCTTACGTGCCACAGCAAAGTTCTACCAACGTCTGTTGAGCAGCTCTGGAGGCCGGACTCAGCATCTCCTGAATAGGAACGGCCACTTAGACCACATGTACCGGATCTGGGTACACCTGGGGGAGGGGAGAAATGAGGAGACCATTGGTAGAGGAATGCCAGGCCACAACCACCAATGGTATCCTGTACAGTCCACCCACTGGTCTGTCTGTTAAAGCGGAACTCCATCCAGAAAGAAAACACTTCTATATACAAGATACAGCCTTACCATCACAAAAACTCTCCTCCTTCTTCTTATCCCCCAACATCTCTCTCCATGTGACTGAGGGACGCTACCGTGTACAGCGAATTGCTGCCGCCAATATCTCCCTATGGTAAATGTCTCCCAATTATGTTGGACTTCCTTGAGTGGGCGGTTACAATCTGCGCAGCATCCGGTGGTGACCATCCACAGGCACTGACTGACAGCTATGCCATACGGACAGCACTGTCTCTTTCCACCCACCAACATCACCACATGCCCAATGTTTCATGGGAAATGTAGTTCTTTTTGGCTGCAAAAGTGGAAAAATGGGGGGGCGTGTCCGGACGCTGAAGAGACAGGGCGTGTTGCTGAGAAGCTCCTCTGAGCCCTCCGCAATCCAACGCCATCCTGCAAAACAAACAGCTCGGCGAGCTTCTAAACTTTGCCCTATAGCCACTGAACATTTGACACATCAACCCCTAGGTAAATTGTGGAGTCCGGCCGACCGATCGAGTATTTATTGGGCCCCGGCCGGCTCCACACAACAGAGACTCGCCGCCATCTTGTGGCCTGCAAGCCCTCAACATCCCCGGGCTCGTGTGCCGTGATCGGCAGAGCGGAGTGAAGCTAACCTGTCTACATCTGTGGATATTATCCCTGGGGAGGACCGGGCGGTGTGAGGACACGGAAAAACTCCAGAAACTCAGCGAAAGCTAGCTCCGAACACCCGTGGCCCGCCGCCATCTTGAGGCCTGTGAAGCCTCCAGCGTCCCCGGGCTCGAGTTCCGCGATCGGCGGTGTGAGGGACAGCCAACACATCCCTACCTATAGTGGGAACCTCCGGGAGATAGTTGGATGTTGTGAAAACCCTAACGCCCGGCAGAGGATCAGGAAAAGGCTAATTCCGGACACCTGCAGCCTGCCACCTACTGTACAGGACACATCCTAGGAAAGTCTGAGGCTTTGGCCTACCTTTGGAGGACGGCGGCCATCTTGCTACTCCAGGGACACCCTAACTCATTTCTTTCCACCTTTCCTGATGCACGGCTGACCTTCATCCCACTAAGCTGTAGGAGGACAAAGCCAGAAAGTGCTTTCCATGACCTTTCTCCTCCCGCCCACTATTTTGTGGGTGGGGGCGGAACACCATGACCCGCCATGTGAGTATCACCCCAAGGCACGTGGGGACGTAGGCGGCGATGGAGAAATTTAGGTCGTGGCGTCCCTGTAGTCAGGTATGGACATGGGGGAGGGGAGGAGTTGGGGAGGGGGTGGAGGGGGGTTCCCGCAGATTAAGTGTTCTGTTTCTATAGTCTTTTTTTGGCTCTTTTCTCTTTTTCTCTTCCATGCAGCGGATGAATTAGAGGTGTGGTGGCTGCTGGTAAGAGAAAGATTAAAAAGAAGGGATGATGGAAATGAATTTCGTGTCATACAACGTAAAAGGGCCAAACTCCCCTGGGAAAAGGCGGAAAGTGTTAAAAGAGTTACAGACCTATGAAGCAGATATAGTCTTCTTGCAGGAGACGCAACTAGTGTTAGAAGAGGGTATTAAGCTGGACTCGAGATATTATCCTAATTGGATTTATGGAGATTCTCCCATCAAACGGGCGAAGGAAGTGGGTATCGGATTCTCGAATCGGATGAAATATACATTATTAGGAAGGAGGGTGGACCCGGAGGGCCGGTAGTTATTCTTGAAGGTAAAACTGGGGGTAAAGACATATACATTGGCTAACGTGTATTGTCCGAATAGAGATCCGATAGTCTATCTTTCCCAGACCCTGAGCAGACTGATGGAATTCAGGGAGGGGGAAGTGATTCTGGCAGGGGATTTTAATCTTTGTCTTGATCCAGCCTTGGATAGGTCATCTAGCAGTAGAGAGGCAAGTAAAAAGCTACTACTGAGCCTTGGGAAAAAGTTGCATGATTGTCACTTGATGGATGTATGGAGAGTGGTAAGGGATTATTCCTTTTTCTCGGCTGCGCATGGGACCTATTCAAGGTTGGACTACATGCTAGTGGACCACAGTTTATTGGGCCATATTAAAGAGTCGAAGATAGAGATTATGACTTTGTCAGATCATGCACCAATCTCGATGAAGGTTATGTTAGAGGGTTCTCAGAGGGAGCCTTACACCTGGCGGTTAAACGAAAAACTCCTTGAGGAGGATTGGATAGTGGAGAAAATTCAACAGGAAATAGATGTGTTCTTTTTAAACAACGACAACGATGAAACCCCGGCCACGGTTGTATGGGAGGCCTTTAAAGCCTATATAAGGGGGTAATAATATCCATAGGAGTTTGGGTAAAACGAGAGAGAACCAAAAAGAAAGAAAGCCTAATTGCGTTAATTCATCAACTTGAACAAACCCATAAAACTTCATCGGGTAATAATAAGTCCATATTACAATTAATGTTGACAAGAGAAGAGTTAAAAGATTTATTAGAAAAAGAAGCATATAAGGTTATGAATAAGTTCGTAAAAGAAAGATACGTGTGGGGTAATAAGGTGGGGAAACATCTGGCAGCAACAGTAAAGAGAAAAAGAGAAGAAAATTTTATAGAAAAGATTAAAAATAAAAATGGTAAGCTAAGGTATTCTTCTAAAGAGATAGGCGAATAATTTAGACAATACTTTACAACCCTCTATTCGGTAAGCCAAAAGGAACAGTCTGGGGTTGAGAAGGAGGATAAGGTGAGAGACTTTTTAGAGGGGGCAGGCCTTCCCAAACTGTCAGAATATGAATCATTGGAGTTAGAAAGACCGTTTACGGTAGAAGAGTTAAGCATGGCTCTAAAATCGTCCCCCACGGGTAAGAGACCGGGTCCGGACGGTTTCACTACCAGCTTTTACAAAAAATTCAAAGATTCACTTCTTCCGAGGCTCTGTAGGGTCTGGAACATCCTCGGGAAACATGGCGAAATGTGCAGGGATGCGCTAACAGCTTCAGTGACATTGGTTCCTAAAGAAGGGAAGGACCGAACCCTGTACTCAAGCTTTAGGCCAATCGCATTGTTAAATGCAGATACTAAATTATATGCGAAAGTATTGGCTCTGAGGCTTAAGGGATTAATGCCCCAACTGGTCCATCCTGACCAGGTGGGATTTATTCCAGGGAGAGAGGGCAGAGATAATGGGGTGTGGTCTCTTTTCATAGCGGAGGCCATGAGATCAAAGGGATCCCCAGGTCTACTTCTGTCGATAGATGCCGAGAAGGCGTTTGACAGAGTAGCCTGGGGATTCATGTTTAAAATGCTTGCGGTAATGGGGATAGGGCCTACCATGTTAAGATGGATCAAAATACTATATAATAATCCAACAGCATTTGTGAAAGTTAACAACGTAGCCTCTGTGCCTTTCACTATGAGAAATGGGACCAGACAGGGATGCCCGCTATCTCTGCTCCTATTCGTTCTAACCTTGGAACCCCTACTGAGTACCATTAGGAAAAACCCGGATATTAGAGGATGCTCAGTAGGAAAGGAGGAACATAAGTTGGCTGCTTTTGCCGATGATGTCCTATTCTACATCACCAAACCTAGAATCACGATCCCGAACCTATTTGCCATATTGAAAAAATTTGGAGGGATGTTAAACTACAAAATTAATATCGAGAAATCGGAAGCATTAAAAATTAATATTGATAAGCAGGAAGCTGCTAGACTCGGGGAGGTTTTTAGATTTCCCTGGAGGGATAATATTAAGTATCTGGGAGTTAGATTGACGAGTTCCATAGGGAAGATTTTTTAACTTAATTTTATACCTTTTCTTGATGAAATTAGAGCAGAAATAAAAAGAATTTCACATTGCCCGGTCTCATGGATAGGGCGAATTAACATTAAAGTTAAAATGGTGTTAGCCCCCAAGGTGCTCTATAAAATTCAAATGCTTCCAATTCCTTTGTCCCAATTTTATTTTAGAACATTAATAGGTTTAATAAGTAGATACGTTTGGAAGAATAAGAGACCTAGGATAGCGTACAAAGTGTTGAGCAGGGATAAAGCACAAGGAGGGTTGGGTATTCCAGATTTTAGAAATTATCACAAAGCTATTGTTCTAGCACGGGCACTAGATTGTGTAAAGGGATGTAACAATAAAAGATGGGTTAATTTAGAAATGAGTTTAAGTAAGGTAAGATTAATACATAATCTGGAACCCCCCGCAACACAGGTATCTGGGAGAAGACACACATATAACACACCTCACTTTGAAATTTTGGGATCAGATTCACAGCACTAGGAAGTGGGAATATAATTCTCCCTTGATTTACTTAAAGGATAACGCATATTTCCTCCCGGGAATGGAGGAGGTGGGAGGAAATTGGATTTTGAATAGTGAAACACAATTAAAAGACATTATTAATAGGGGAAATATTTGCACATTTCAGGATTTATTTAAAAAAAGGGATTTATTGAAGGTGAATGGGTGGCGGTACAGTCAGCTTGAACATTTTGTTAACAGCCTTCTGGGTACCCTAAGGGAACAAATGGACTATAGACCATTGGAGAAACTTGTCTGTAGGGATATAGTAAAAAGAAATATCTCAGCGGTATATAAAATATTGATAAACAACGAAGGGGACAAAATTCCACTTTATATCAAAAAATGGGAAGAAGATTTGGGAGTTGGATGTGAGAAAAGTTGGGTGGGGAGCATATTTGGGGCAACGCACAGTACAGCAATAGATATGAAAATGATTGAGACCAACTATAAATGCCTGTCTAGGTGGTATATGACCCCCACTAAAATAAGCAAATTTATGCCCGATAGATCACTGAAATGTTGGAGAGATTGTGAGGCCCTGGGCACTATGGTGCATTTATGGTGGGATTGCCCAAAAATTAAAAGCTTCTGGCAGAAGGTGATCAAGTAGATAGAGGTGATAGTGGGTAGGGTCATCAAGTTAGACCCATGGGTCTGCTTGTTCCATGGTTCTGAGGGAGGTAATATACATTATAGAGCCTCGCTGATCCCAGTTCTCTTAAATTCTGCAAAGAGTGTAATTCCAAAAAAATGGCAGGAAGTGGAGGGGCCCGGGATCAGGGACTGGATTTTAAGAATCAATGAATCGTATACTATGGAAAACTCCGAGGTATTTTGTCCCTTAGAGAGGGATCAAGTAGACAAGGGGGGCAGATGGGCCAGATGGGAAGTCTTTAAAAGATCAGAGCGTTTTGCGGAAGCCATTCTGTGTTAAAATAGGTTGAGATATTTTTCTCTCAATGGGTGATATGGAACGCGGGTAGTCTGCGGGAGGAAAAAAGGGGGGTGGTGGGGGGTAGGAGTGGGGTATAAGTGCGGGATTTATAAGTGTATGCTTGTTTTGTACTTATAGTGGACTGTTTTACCCCTGTGTAAGAGGGGTTGTTTGTATTTCTTTTAAAAATTATGAAAAATTAAATAAAGAATAAAAAAATAAAAGAACTAAACACAGGTACTCTTTTTGACACTACCCCCACCCCTACATCAGGACCTCCCCCCCCGCTCACGGCGGACATTTTAGATGCTAATCTACACTCCCTGCTCCAGGCTATCACCCACAACATCGCACAAGAAGTGGGAAAACTAGCCAAAGAATTGAGAGGGGAAATTGACCAACTAGGAAAACGCACCGACTCCCTAGACTATAAATTTGATAAGATGGTGCAGTATGTACAGGCGCTGGAGGAAGACAATGCTACCACAAAAAACACAATTACCCAGCTCCAAGCCCAGCAGGAAGACCTGGAAAACAGAGAACGCAGGCAAAATTTGAGATTCAGAGGTATTCCTGAAGCTGTGGAAGATAAAGACCTCCGCTCCTACCTTTTAAGCCTTTTCAATGTGGTTGCCCCAATATCCCTGACATAGACTGGCGTTTGGACAGGGCTCACAGGTCACTTGCCCCTAAACCTCCAACAGGGGCTAACCCCAGAGATGTGATTGTCAGGTTCCATTATTATGATAGTAAAGAAGCTATGACCTTGGCAACCCGCAACCAATCCCGAATTGAATTCAAGAAATCCAAGATCCAAATCTTTAGCGACCTCTCACCTATTACTCTAGCGAGAAGGAGAAATCTTCGCCCTTTAACCCTGCATCTTCAATTCCACAAAGTAATGTATCGATGGGGTTTCCCCTTTTGCCTTTCTGCATCGCGAGATGGCATACAATACTCCTTACGTGATCTACAGGAGAGTGACACCTTTCTGCGCAACTTGGGTTTACCACCCCTCCCTGACGAAGACTCTTCGCCTCTCCCAACTACTCCTAAACCACCGATGGCTCCGAGTCGCATTTGGACACCGGTGAGACAAAAGCCATCCAAGTCAAATTTCACACCCCTGGAGTGAAACGCCTCAAGATTTCCAATTTGGATACCCTTTCCACTGACTGGGGCTGAATATACCATTTTATTTGACCCCCAGTCACTGTGTTTTTTGTTTTTTTTGAGTGGTTAACTACCCACTAGTGGGTTCATACACCCCCTGACCTGGGGGATGTGCGGCTTGTTATACTACAGCTGCCCTGTATAAACGGTTTGTTAATAGTTCATTTTTTGTTTTTGGATTCCGGGCAATTTTTACTCTGAAGAGTGGTGGGAGACCTCCCGGTCCCTATGTTCGGAAGTCGCCATGCTCCCCCTCCTGACCCATGGCTTAGACCCGGGCTTCCTGGTGGCATCCGGCCTTCCAGGTTTCTACTTGTTGGACATTGAGAATTTTTTTTTCCTTTAGACTTTTATTTTCATTATTTCTTCTTCATTTTGTTTTTTTCCTCAGGTTCCCTTTTTTCTTGACCCGAGGCTGCTAATCTTCATAGAATCAACATCACTCAGTCACTTTGCTACTTTGCTGTTGCACATGTTCTTAAGATACTTGATATGTATTTCTTTTGCAGTATACCATGGAATCCCTACCCTATCGTATGTTGTATAAAATATTTAATGCTTTTTCTTTTGGCTAAGTTGTTATGGCACTGAAATTTCTGACGTATAATGTTAAAGGTTTAAACTCTATTCAAAAAAGATGGCTGGCTTTGAAAGAGTTTAAAACTTCCAAGGCGGACCTAATCCTTGTTCAGGAGACTTATTTCCGCCCTGGGGGATTCCTCAAATTCGCTAGCAAGCACTTCCTGACATCTTTTCTGGCTTCCAATCTGTCTGGAAAGGCAGGCGTGGCTATTTTGATTAACCGACTTTGCCCTCTACGAGTTACATCTTCCCCACCTGGACCCCCAGGGCAGATTTATTATTCTGAAATACTCTTTTCTCACCCAATCCCTCACTTTTGTCAATGTCTATGCTCCCAACTCTGGTCAGATCAGCTTCCTATCCTCTATGTTTGACACTCTAGACACATTTTCCCAACCCTCTATGGTGATTGGAGGGGATTTTAATGTGACTATGTCTCCTGACAAAGATAGACGTACATTGTTCACATCAACTTCACCTTCCAAAACTAACCGCCTCTCTAAATCATTTCGTAAACTAATGAGAGCTAAAAATCTATTGGACATTTGGAGGATTAAACACCCCACCCACAAACAATATAAGTTTTATTCACACTCCCACAAACTCTATTCTAGACTGGATCACTTTTTTATTTCTACACCTCTCCTGACATCAACGATTTCTTCTGAAATCAACCCCATAACATGGTCGGACCATTCCTCCGTCCATCTTGACATTTACCTCTCCCCTGCTTCCCCTAAAAACTGTCACTGGAGACTCAATGAGACGTTTCTTCGCACCCCTGAACCTAAAGACCTCCTATCTAATGAACTAACGGAATATTTTCAACTTAACGTAGGCACAGTCTCGGAGCCCTCCACCCTGTGGGATACGCTTAAAGCCGTCTTTCGGGGACATTGTATGTCTATAGGTTCCCGTCTAAAAAAAGACGCAGCATTCCAATACTCGTCTATCATGTCTAAACTCTAATCAGCTGAGAAACTATTGTTAACCTCCCCCACGTTGGTTGGACTCCAGACTGTGATATCATTACGAAACCAACTTAAATCCCTGACGATGAGCAAAATTGATAAATCTCTTCTATGGTCCAAACAGAAATTCTACGAATATTCAAATAAGCCTCATAAAATGTTGGTAAACAAGTTGAAACCCCATCCCTTTCAATCCTCCCCTGACTTTCTCAGACAAACTGATGGAACTCCCACCTATTGCCCCTTTACTATGTCTAAACTTTTTTGGAAAATTTTATCAACAACTATATAACTGTCTACAGACAGATCCTAACTATAGTTTCACACAAGAGAAATTCGATCTATTCTTTGAACACCTACAGCTACCCAAACTTTCACCCGAACACCTCGCATCCCTGAATTCAGCAGTCACACCCAAAGAGTTGGAAGAGGTAGTTAAACATCTTCCTACCCAGAAATCCCCTGGCCCAGACGGTCTATCTTATTCGTATTATAAAACTTTCCTACCGATTTTAAGCCCCCATATGATCTCTCTATTTGCTTCACTATTCAAAGGGACTATACTACACCCTCAATTTCTTCATGCCCATATTTCTGTGATCCCAAAACCTGGCAAAGATCCCTCCATCCCTGGGAATTATAGGCCCATTGCATTACTTAATTCGGACTACAAGATATTCACAAAAGTCCTGGCTAATAGACTATCCCATATAAACCCTAGGCTTATACATAAGGATCAGGTGGGCTTTGTACGAGCCAGACATGCAGGGGACAATACGAGACGTACAGTTGACCTCATAGACCTATTAAACAAGACATCCCGGCCAGCCCTAATCTTAAGTCTTGATGCGCAAAAAGCCTTCCACCGGCTTAGCTGGCCATATCTGTTTGCTACCCTCTCCAACTATGGATTTGAAGGCCCTTTCATAGCAGCCCTAAGTGCCCTATATTACTGTCCTTCATCCCAACTAGCTTCTTACTTATCGCCATCTTTCTCGTTAAGTAATGGAACCAGACAAGGATGCCCTTTATCCCCCTCCTTTTCATTCTTTGTCTAGAACCCCTAGCTGCAGCCATTCGCATTCACCCTGATATACGGGGAGTTCTGTTACGCCAAAAAGAATATAAGCTGTCCTTGTTTGCAGATGATGCCCTTTTGACTTTGACTAGACCTCATATTTCTCTCCCTAATCTCATAGCTTTGTTGAAGGACTTCAGCTCTGTAGCTGGATATAAAATCAATACAAGTAAAACAGAAGCTCTACCTCTACACATCCCGCCTTCTGATCTCATCATTCTCAAACAAAACTACTCTTTTCATTGGTGTCCAGACTCCCTCAAATATTTAGGTTTAAACATAACCTCCTCGTACTCAACTTTATATCAAGCTAACTATCCCTCACTCTTTCGGGACATTGACCGGCTCTTGCGACAATGGGATATCTATCCCATTTCTCTCTTGGGCCGCATCAATGTCCTAAAGAGGTCTATAATGCCAAGACTCCTTTACCTATTTGATATCCTCCCGATCCCTATTCCCATGTCACAACTTAAAGCCATACAGAGAGCATTTCTTAACTTCATTTGGCACTATAAAGCACATAGGATCGCAAGCTCAGTAATGTTTGCCCCCAAGTCACGGGGCAGGCTGGGAGCCCCAGATATTATTAAATATTATTTTGCCACACATCTTAAAACAATTATCACTTGGTCCTCCAGAATGGCACCCAACATGGGCAGAGATTGAAATGAGCATCACTAGACCGGTTCATCCCTGTGCCATGATCTGGGCGGATCTCAACTCTTCCATAGGCCAACTTAGAAGCATATGCCTAGGCCCAATGTTATTCTCCCTTGCCATATGGAAGAAATGCTCCCGTCAGTTCTCTCTTGCATCCCCATGTCCTCCGCTGTTAAATGTGTTGTTCAATCCTGATATCCCTGACAGCCGATCATACAGTAGAATGCTTCCATGGACACAGGCAGGCATTTTCCAGCTTCGAAACATTGTTCATCCCCTCACCCATACACTTCTACCCTTTGAAGAACTGCAAAAGAAATAGCAGATCCCTAAACAATTATTTTATTCCTACCTTCAGATTAGACACTACTGTGCCTCTAAATCCTCTACTCTGAGCCTTGATAGACCTACCCCGTTTGAACTTCTATGTGCTCAAGGACCATATCAAACACTTCTCATTACTGACATCTACAGGTTCTTACATAACGCAACCCCTATTACCGACACTTTCCATTCTTATATGCAAAAATGGTCCCAGTTAGTAAATCGTTCTATCGCTCTCCCTCAATGGCAGAAGATTTGGGAGGCTATTTCCAAATCATCACAATGTGTGGAACAAAAAGAGACGGCTTATAAAATATTTTTTTGGTATAAAACCCCTGAAATTTTGCATAGATATGATCCCAAGACTCATCGGGTATGCTGGAGATGCCATGGAGACATTGGCTCGCATTTCCACATTTTTTGGGACTACCCCCTAATACGCCCATTTTGGATGGCCATTCAGACCTTTATACAGGACTTGTTTAGTGTCTCTCTCCCACTGGATCCTGTCCACTTTCTGTTAGGTCTACCGATCCCTGGCCTCTCTAAATGTGCTCAAAAATTGACCACCTTTATTTTACTTGCTGCAAAATGGTCAATACCTTTACGATGGCTTTCCCCCTCCCAGCCTTCTCTCTCACAGGTCCTACAAATGTTGGAGCAGATCTGTAGTATGGAACGCCTTACCGCAATTGTACATGATACCCTCCCGCAATTTTCCAAAATCTGGGATCTGTGGGATCATTCGGACCTTAATCCTGGTATTAGTTCCTTATCTCCCGCTGATGTATATAGATAGAAGAAAGAAGAAGCATTAAAATAAAGGAATTGTCAAAAACTGTCTCTTGTCATTTTTAACATTTTTGACATTTTTTTGTTAAATGGTAGGGGTACTTTTGTACCCCCTTGCCATTTCACACGGGGGAGGGCCGTGATCTGGGGGTCCCCTTGTTAAAGGGGGCTTTCAGATTCCGATAAGCCCCCCGCCCGCAGACCCCCACAACCACAGGGCAAGGGTTGTGGGGATAAGGCCCTTGTCCCCATCAACATGGGGACAAGGTTTTTTTGGGGGCTACCCCAAAGCACCCTCCCAATGTTGAGGGCATGTGGCCTGGTATGGTTCAGGAGGGGGGGCGCTCTCTTGTCCCCCCTCTTTTCCTGCGGCCTGCCAGGTTGCATGCTCAGATAAGGGTCTGGTATGGATTTTTGGGGAGACCCCATACCATTTTTCTTTTAAATTTTGGCGCGGGGTTCCCCTTAAAATCCATACCAGACCTGAAGGGTCTGGTATAGATTTTGAGGGGGACCCCACGCCATTTTTTTAAAAAATTTTGGCCGGGATTCCCCTTAATATCCATACCAGACCTGAAGGGCCTAGTATGGAATTTAAGGGGACCCTCACATCATTTTTTTTTAAATTTTGGTTTGGGGTTCCCCTGTGGGGAATTCCCATGCCATTTTTATCAATGAACATTTATGTGTATTGTGTATTTATGTGTAATTCATTAACCACTTGCCGACCGCCTCACGCCTATATACGTGAGCAGAGAGGCACGGGCAGGCAAAATCACGTACCTGAAACGTGATTGCCTTCCCGCGGGTGGGGGGTCCTATCGGACCCCCCCCCGGTGCCAGCTGCGGTCGGCATTTGGTTAGGAGCGATGACAGACGAGGGGGAGGCCATCCGATCGTGGCCCCCCCCTCGCGATCGCTCCCAGCCAATGACAAACATCCCCTGCCTCTGTATAGTACACAAAGGCAGAGGATGTGATGTCATCTCTCCTCGGTCTGGCAGTTTCCGTTCCAGCGCCGAGGAGAGATGACATGTAAGTGCACAAACACTCACACACAACACAGTAGAACATGCCAGGCATATATTACACCCCCCATCCCCCCCCGATCGCCCCCCGATCCCCCCCCAATCACCCCCCCCCCCTGTCACAAACTGACACCAAGCAGGTTTTTTTTTTTTTTTTTTTTTTTTTTTCCCTGATTACTGCATAGTGTCAGTTTGTGACAGTTAGCAGTGGTGGGACAGTTTGTATTACCCCCCTGTAGGTCTAGGGTACCCCCCTTACCCCCCCCTAATAAAGTTTTAACCCCTTGATCACCCCCCCTCACCAGTGTCGCTAAGCGATCATTTTTCTGATCGCTGTATTAGTGTCGCTGGTGACGGTAGTTAGGGACGTAAATATTGAGGTTCGCCGTCAGTGTTTTATAGCGACAGGGACCCCCATATACTATCTAATAAATGTTTTAACCCCTTGATGGCCCCCTAGTTAACCCTTTCACCACTGATCACCGTATAACTGTTACGGGTGACACTGGTTAGTTCGTTTATTTTTTATAGTGTCAGGGCACCCGCCGTTTATTACCGAATAAAGGTTTAGCCCCCTGTAGGTCTAGGGTACCCCCCTTACCCCCCTAATAAAGTTTTAACCCCTTGATCACCCCCTGTCGCCAGTGTCGCTAAGCGATCATTTTTCTGATCGCTGTATTAGTGTCGCTGGTGACGCTAGTTAGGGACGTAAATATTTAGGTTCGCCGTCAGTGTTTTATAGCGACAGGGACCCCCATATACTACCTAATAAATGTTTTAACCCCTTGATGGCCCCCTAGTTAACCCTTTCACCACTGATCACCGTATAACCGTTACGGGTGACGCTGGTTAGTTCGTTTATTTTTTATAGTGTCAGGGCACCCGCCGTTTATTACCGAATAAAGGTTTAGCCCCCTGATCGCCCGGCGGTGATATGCGTCGCCCTAGGCAGCGTCAGATTAGCGCCAGTACCGCGAACACCCACGCACGCACCGTACACGCACCGTACACCTCCCTTAGTGGTATAGTATCTGAACGCATCAATATCTGATCCGATCAGATCTATACTAGCGTCCCCAGCAGTTTAGGGTTCCCAAAAACGCAGTGTTAGCGGGATCAGCCCAGATACCTGCTAGCACCTGCGTTTTGCCCCTCCGCCCGGCCCAGCCCAGTCCAGCCCACCCAAGTGCAGTATCGATCGATCACTGACACTTTTCTTTGTAGCGTTTTGGTGAACTGGCAAGCACCAGCGGCGTAGTACACCCCGGTCGTAGTCAAAACAGCACTGCAGTAACACTTGGTGAATGTTTTGAACGCTACCATGCACTCGTTGAGTATTAGCGTAGCGTACAGCATTGCACAGACTAGGCACACTTTCACAGGGTCTCCCAAGATGCCATCGCATTTTGAGAGACTCGAACCTGGAACCGGTTACAGTTATAAAAGTTACAGTTACAAAAAAAAAGTGTAAAAAAAAAAAAAAACACAAACAAAAATTAAAAAAAATAGTTGTCGTTTTATTGTTCTCTCTCTCTCTATTCTCTCTCTATTGTTCTGCTCTTTTTTACTGTATTCTATTCTGAAATGTTTTATTGTTATTGTTATTGTTATTATGTTTTATCATGTTTGTTTTTCAGGTATGTAATTATTTATACTTTACCGTTTACTGTGCTTTATTGTTAACCATTTTTTTGTCTTCAGGTACGCCATTCACGACTTTGAGTGGTTATACCAGAATGATGCCTGCAGGTTTAGGTATCATCTTGGTATCATTCTTTTTAGCCAGCGGTCGGCTTTCATGTAAAAGCAATCCTAGCGGCTAATTAGCCTCTAGACTGCTTTTACAAGCAGTGGGAGGGAATGCCCCCCCCCCCCCACCGTCTTCCGTGTTTTTCTCTGGCTCTCCTGTCTCAACAGGGAACCTGAGAATGCAGCCGGTGATTCAGCCAGCTGACCATAGAGCTGATCAGAGACCAGAGTGGCTCCAAACATCTCTATGGCCTAAGAAACCGGAAGCTACGAGCATTTTATGACTTAGATTTCGCCGGATGTAAATAGCGCCATTGGGAAATTGGGGAAGCATTTTATCACACCGATCTTGGTGTGGTCAGATGCTTTGAGGGCAGAGGAGAGATCTAGGGTCTAATAGACCCAAATTTTTTCAAAAAAGAGTACCTGTCACTACCTATTGCTATCATAGGGGATATTTACATTCCCTGAGATAACAATAAAAATGATTTAAAAAAAAAAAAAAATGAAAGGAACAGTTTAAAAATAAGAAAAAAAAGCAAAAAAAAATAAAGAAAAAAAATAAATAAAAAAAAGCACCCCTGTCGCCCCCTGCTCTCGCGCTAAGGCGAACGCAAGCGGCGGTCTGGCGTCAAACGTAAACAGCAATTGCACCATGCATGTGAGGTATCACCGCGAAGGCCAGATCGAGGGCAGTAATTTTAGCAGTAGACCTCCTCTGTAAATCTAAAGTGGTAACCTGTAAAGGCTTTTAAAGGCTTTTAAAAATGTAGTAATTTTGTTGCCACTGCACGTTTGTGCGCAATTTTAAAGCATGTCATGTTTGGTATCCATGTACTCGGCCTAAGATCATCTTTTTTATTTCATCAAACATTTGGGCAATATAGTGTGTTTTAGTGCATTAAAATTTAAAAAAGTGTGTTTTTTCCCCAAAAAATGCGTTTGAAAATCGCTGCGCAAATACTGTGTGAAAAAAAAAAATGAAACACCCACCATTTTAATCTGTAGGGCAATTGCTTTAAAATAATATATAATGTTTGGGGGTTCAAAGTAATTTTCTTGCAAAAAAAAATAATTTTTTCATGTAAACAATAAGTGTCAGAAAGGGCTTTGTCTTCAAGTGGTTAGAAGAGTGGGTGATGTGTGACATAAGCTTCTAAATGTTGTGCATAAAATGCCAGGACAGTTCAACCCCCCCCCAAATGACCCCATTTTGGAAAGTAGACACCCCAAGCTATTTGCTGAGAGGCATGTCGAGTCCATGGAATATTTTATATTGTGACACAAGTTGCGGGAAAGAGACAATTTTTTTTTTTTTTTTTTGCACAAAGTTGTCACTAAATGATATATTGCTCAAACATGCCATGGGAATATGTGAAATTACACCCCAAAATAAATTCTGTTGCTTCTCCTGAGTACGGGGATACCACATGTGTGGGACTTTTTGGGAGCCTAGCCGCGTACGGGACCCCGAAAACCAAGCACCGCCCTCAGGCTTTCTAAGGCCGTAAATTTTTGATTTCACTCCTCACTACCTATCACAGTTTCGGAGGCCATGGAATGCCCAGGTGGCACAACCCCCCCCCCCCAAATTACCCCATTTTGGAAAGTAGACACCCCAAGCTATTTGCTGAGAGGTATAGTGAGTATTTTGCAGACCTCACTTTTTGTCACAAAGTTTTGAAAATTGAAAAAAGAAAAAAAAATTTTTTTTTTCTGGTCTTTCTTCATTTTCAAAAACAAATGACAGCTGCAAAATACTCACCATGCCTCTCAGCAAATAGCTTGGGGTGTCTACTTTCCAAAATGGGGTCATTTGGGGGGGTTTTGTGCCATCTTGGCATTTTATGGCCTTCAAAACTGTGATAGGTAGTGAGGAGTAAAATCAAAAATGTATGCCCTTAGAAATCCTGAAGGTGGTGCTGGGTTTTCGGGGCCCCGTACGCGGCTAGGCTCCCAAAAAGTGCCACACATGTGGTATCCCCGTACTCAGGAGAAGCAGCTGAATGTATTTTGGGGTGCAATTCCACATATGCCCATGGCCTGTGTGAGCAATATATCATTTAGTGACAACTTTTTGTAATTTTTTTTTTTTTTCTTTTTTTTGTCATTATTCAATCACTTGGGACAAAAAAAATAAATATTCAATGGGCTCAACATGCCTCTCAGCAATTTCCTTGGGGTGTCTACTTTCCAAAATGGGGTCATTTGGGGGGGTTTTGTACTGCCCTGCCATTTTAGCACCTCAAGAAATGACATAGGCAGTCAGAAACTAAAAGCTGTGTAAATTCCAGAAAATGTACCCTAGTTTGTAGACGCTATAACTTTTGCGCAAACCAATAAATATACGCTTATTGACATTTTTTTTACCAAAGACATGTGGCCGAATACATTTTGGCCTAAATGTATGACTAAAATTTAGTTTATTGGATTTTTTTTATAACAAAAAGTAGAAAATATCATTTTTTTTCAAAATTTTCAGTCTTTTTCCGTTTATAGCGCAAAAAATAAAAACGGCAGAGGTGATCAAATATCATCAAAAGAAAGCTCTATTTGTGGGAAGAAAAGGACGCAAATTTCGTTTGGGTAGAGCATTGCATGACCGCGCAATTAGCAGTTAAAGCGACGTAGTGCCGAATTGTAAAAAGTGCTCTGGTCAGGAAGGGGGTAAATCCTTCCGGGGCTGAAGTGGTTAATAGCTGCGAGTAGTTTTAAGTGACTTTTTTTCCTTTGAAATGTCATTTTGCTGTCAGACTGTTCTAAACACGGGAAACATGTGCCCCTTTACAGGCATACTATAGACACCCCCCAAGTACGAAATTTAACCACTTGAGCCCCGGACCATTATGCTGCCTAAGGACCAGAGGTCTTTTTCCAATTTGGCACTGCGTCGCTTTAACTGCTAATTGCGCGGTCATGCAATGCTGTACCCAAACGAAATTTGCGTCCTTTTCTTCCCACAAATATAGCTTTCTTTTGATGGTATTTGATCACCTCTGCGGTTTTTATTTTTTTGCGCTATAAACGGAAAAAGACCGAAAATTTTGAAAAAAAATGATATTTTCTACTTTTTGTTATAAAAAAAATCCAATAAACTCAATTTTAATCATACATTTAGGCCAAAATGTATTCGGCCACATGTCTTTGGTAAAAAAAATGTCAATAAGCGTATATTTATTGGTTTGCGCAAAAGTTATAGCGTCTACAAACTAGGGTACATTTTCTGTAATTTACACAGCTTTTAGTTTATGACTGCCTATGTCATTTCTTGAGGTGCTAAAATGGCAGGGCAGTACAAACCCCCCCCCAAATGACCCCATTTTGGAAAGTAGACACCCTAAGGAAATTGCTGAGAGGCATGTTGAACCCATTGAATATTTATTTTTTTGTCCCAAGTGATTGAATAATGACAAAAAAAAAATATTTACAAAAAGTTGTCACTAAATGATATATTGCTCACACAGGCCATGGGCCTATGTGGAATTGCACCCCAAAATACATTCTGCTGCTTCTCCTGAGTATGGGAATACCACATGTGTGGGACTTTTTGGGAGCCTAGCCACGTACGGGGCCCCGAAAACCAATCACCGCCTTCAGGATTTCTAAGGGTGTAAATTTATGATTTCACTCTTCACTGCCTATCACAGTTTCGGAGGCCATGGAATGCCCAGGTGGCACAAACCCCCCCAAATGACCCCATTTTGGAAAGTAGACACCCCAAGCTATTTGCTGAGAGGCATATTGAGTCCATGGAATATTTTATATTTTGACACAAGTTGCGGGAAAGTGACACATTTTTTTTTTTTTTTGCACGAAGTTGTCACTAAATGATATATTGCTCACACAGGCCATGGGCATGTGTGGAATTGCACCCCAAAATACATTAAGCTGCTTCTCCTGAGTATGGGGATACCACATGTGTGGGACTTTTTGGGAGCTTAGCCGCGTACGGGACCCCGAAAACCAATCACCGCCTTCAGGATTTCTAACGGTGAAAATTTTTGATTTCACTCTTCACTGCCTATCACAGTTTCGGAGGCCATGGAATGCCCAGGTGGCACAAAACCCCCCCAAATGACCCCATTTTGGAAAGTAGACACCCCAAGCTATTTGCTGAGAGGCATGGTGAGTATTTTGCAGCTCTCATTTGTTTTTGAAAATGAAGAAAGACAAGAAAAAATTTTTTTTTTTTCTTTTTTCAATTTTCAAAACTTTGTGACAAAAAGTGAGGTCTGCAAAATACTCACTATACCTCTCAGCAAATAGCTTGGGGTGTCTACTTTCCAAAATGGGGTCATTTGGGGGGGTTTTGTGCCACCTGGGTATTCCATGGCCTCCGAAACTGTGATAGGCAGTGAAGAGTGAAATCAAAAATTCACGCCCTTAGAAAGCTTGAAGGCGGTGCTTGGTTTTCGGGGTCCCGTACGCGGCTAGGCTCCCAAAAAGTCTCACACATGTGGTATCCCCGTACTCAGGAGAAGCAGCAGAATGTATTTTGGGGTGTAATTTCACATATTCCCATGGCATATTTGAGCAATATATCATTTAGGGACAATTTTGTGCAAAAAAAAAAAAAAATAATTTGTCTCTTTCCCGCAACTTGTGTCGCAATATAAAATATTCCATGGACTCGACATGCCTCTCAGCAAATAGCTTGGGGTGTCTACTTTCCAAAATGGGGTCATTTGGGGGGGTTTTGAACTGTCCTGGCATTTTATGCACAACATTTAGAAGCTTATGTCACACATCACCCACTCTTCTAACCACTTGAAGACAAAGCCCTTTCTGACACTTATTGTTTACATGAAAAAGTTATTTTTTTTTGCAAGAAAATTACTTTGAACCCCCAAACATTATATATTTTTTTAAAGCAAATGCCCTACAGATTAAAATGGTGGGTGTTTCATTTTTTTTTTTTCACACAGTATTTGCGCAGCGATTTTTCAAACGCATTTTTTGGGGAAAAAAACACACTTTTTTAAATTTTAATGCACTAAAACACACTATATTGCCCAAATGTTTGATGTAATAAAAAAGATGATCTTAGGCCGAGTACATGGATACCAACCATAACATGCTTTAAAATTGCGTACAAACGTGCAGTGGCAACAAACTAAATACCGTTTTAAAAGCCTTTACAGGTTACCACTTTAGATTTACAGAGGAGGTCTACTGCTAAAATTACTGCCCTTGATCTGACCTTCGCGGTGATGCCTCACATGCATGGTGCAATTGCTGTTTACATTTGACGCCAGACCGACGTTTGCGTTCGCCTTAGCGTGAGAGCAGGGGGGGACAGGGGTGCTTTTTTTTTTTTTTTTTTTTTTTTTACTTTATTATTTTTTTTGCTTTTTTATCTTATTTTTAAACTGTTCCTTTCATATTTTTTTTAATCATTTTTATTATCTCAGGGAATGTAAATATACCCTATTATAGCAATAGGTAGTGACAGGTACTCTTTTTTAAAAAAAATTGGGGTCTATTAGACCTTAGATCTCTCCTCTGCCCTTAAAGCATCTGACCACACCAAGATCGGTGTGATAAAATGCTTTCCCAATTTCCCAATGGCGCTGTTTACATCCGGCGAAATCTAAGTCATGAAATGCTCGTAGCTTCCGGTTTCAAAAGGCCATAGAGATGTTTGGAGCCACTCTGGTCTCTGATCAGCTCTATGGTCAGCTGGCTGAATCACCGGTTGCATTCTCAGGTTCCCTGTTGAGACAGGAGAGCCAGAGAAAAACACGGAAGATGGTGGGGGGGCATTCCCCTGTAAAAGCAGTCTAGAGGCTAATTAGCCACTAGGATTGCTTTTACATGAAAGCTGACCTCTGGCTGAAAAGAATGATACCAAGATGATACCTAAACCTGCAGGCATCATTCTGGTATAACCCCTCAAAGTCGTGAATTGCGTACCTGAAGACAAAAAAATGGTTAACAATAAAACACAGTAAACGGTAAATTATAAAAAATTGCATACCTGAAAAGCAAACATGATAACACATAATAACAATAAAACATTGCAGAATAGAATACAGTAAAAAAGAGCAGAACAATAGAGAGAGAATAGAGAGAGAGAGAACAATAAAACGACAATTATTTTTTTATTTTATATATTTTTTTTTTGTTTTTTTTTTTGTTTTTTTGTTTTTTACACTTTTTTTGTAACTAACTTTTATAACTGTAACCGGTTCCAGGTTCGGGTCTCTCAAAATGCGATGGCATCTTGGGAGACCCTGTGAAAGTGCGCCTACTCTGTGCAATGCTGTACCCTACGCTAATACTCAACTAGTGAATGGTAGCGTTCAAAACATTCACCAATGCAAAGACCAGGATTGTCAGGACAGGAGGGACAATAATAGTGGGTGTCACGCCTATATCCGCGCTTGCTGCAGACACAACATCTTTTTGGGGGGTTCGTTGGGTAGGGATACTCGGGAGGACTTAAAGAAAATGCCTCTCATGCAGCCGACTGCATTTGATTGGGGATGTGAAAGGGGGAAGTACGGGCGCTGCAGAAGTGGTGGGTTCCCAATTAGGATTGGCAAATGCAGCAGGAAGGGCATTATGGGCACGACGGGCCTGTGTTTGTCTTCTTCTTGGTGGCAGCGGGACACTACTTGTGCTTGCCACCTCACCAGCTTGAACTGCACTTATGGGACTCGCCACGTCACCAAGTGTTACTGCAGTGCTGGTTTGACTACGACCGGGGTGTACTAGGCCGCTGGTGCTTGCCAGTTCACCAAAACGCTTCCCAAAAAAACTGTTAGCGATCGCAGGGATCAGGCCTGACTCTGTGAACGCTGCAGTTATGCGTTTAGTGTTTTGTAAGTGTCAGTGATTGATCGATACTGCACTTGGGTGGGCTGGGCTGGGCCGGGCGGAGGGGCAAAACACAGGTGCTAGCAGGTATCTGGGCTGATCCCGCTAACACTGTGTTTTTAAACTGCTGGGGACGCTAGTATAGATCTGATCGGATCAGATATTGATCCGTTCAGATACTATACCACTAAGGGAGGCGTATGCTGCGTGCGTGGGTGTTAGCGGTACTGGCGCTAATCTGACGCTGTCTGGGGCGACGCATATCACCGCCGGGTGATCAGGGGCTAAACTTTTATTCGGTAATAAACGGCGGGTGCCCTGACACTATAAAAAATAAACAAACTAACCAGCGTCACCCGTAACAGTTATACGGTGATCACTGGTGAAAGGGTTAAATAGGGGGCAATCAAGGGGTTAAAACCTTTATTAGGTAGTATATGGGGGTCCCTGATGCTATAAAACGCTGACGGCGAACCTAAATATTTACCTCCCTAACTAGCGTCACCAGTGACACTAATACAGCGATCAGAAAAATGATCGCTTAGTGACACTGGCGATGGGGGGTGATCAAGGGGTTAAAACTTTATAAGGGGGGGTTAGGGGGGTACTCTAGACCTAAAAGGGGCTAACACTAACTGCCCTACCACACTAACTGTCACAAACTGACACCAATGCAGCAATCAGAAAAAAAACTGCTAGGTGTCAGTGTGACGGGGGGAGGGGTGATTAGGGGGTGATCGGGGGGTAAAGGGGGGTGTAATGTGTGCCTGGCATGTTCTACTGTATGTGTGTGTGTGTAGTGTTGTGCACTCACATTGAAGTCTTCTCTCCTCGGCGCCGGGACAGAAAATACCGAGCCGAGGAGAGATGACATAATTTCCTCTGCTGCTGTTTAGCATACAGCAGCAGAGGAATGATCCCATTGGCTGGGAGCAATCACGAGGCGGGGCCACGAATGGATGGCCTCCCCCTCACCTCTGATTGCCGGGGGACAAATGCCGACCACCTCGGGCACCGGGGGGGTCCGATCGGACCCCCCGCCCGTGGGAGGCAGATCACGTACAGGTAGGGATGAGCTTCGAGTTCGAGTCGAACTCATGTTCTACTCGAACATTGGCTGTTCGCAAGTTCGCCGAACAGCGAACAATTTGGGGTGTTCGCGGCAAATTCGAATGCCGCGGAACACCCTTTAAAAGTCTATGGGAGAAATCAAAAGTGCTAATTTTAAAAGCTTATATGCAAGTTATTGTCATAAAAAGTGTTTGGGGACCCGGGTCCTGCCCCAGGGGACATGGATAAATGCAAAAAAAAGTTTTAAAAACGGACGTTTTTTCAGGAGCAGTGATTTTATTAATGCTTAAAGTCAAACAATAAAAGTGTAATATCCCTTTAAATTTCATACCTGGGGGGTGTCTATAGTATGCCTGTAAAGGGGCGCATGTTTCCCGTGTTTAGAACAGTCTGACAGCAAAATGACATTTGGAAGGAAAAAACTCATTTAAAACTACCGCGGCTATTGCATTGCCGACAATACACATAGAAGTTCATTGATAAAAACGGCATGGGAATTCCCCACAGGGCAACCCCGAACCAAAATAATAAAAAAAAAATGATGTGGGGGTCCCCCTAAATTCCATACAAGGCCCTTCAGGTCTAGTATGGATATTAAGGGGAACCCCAGCCAAAATTTAAAAAAAAAATTGACGTGGGGTTCCCCCTAAATTCCATACCAGACCCTTCAGGTCTGGTATGGATTTTAAGGGGAACCCCGCACCAAAAAAAAAAAAAAAAAACGGCATGGGGTCCCCCTAAAAATCCATACCAGACCTTTATCCGAGCACGCAACCTGGCAGGCCGCAGGAAAAGAGGGGGGGACGAGAGTGCGGCCCCCCCTCCTCCTGAACCGTACCAGGCCACATGCCCTCAACATTGGGAGGGTGCTTTGGGGTAGCCCCCCAAAACACCTTGTCCCCATGTTGATGAGGACAAGGGCCTCATCCTCACAACCGTGGCCGGTGGTTGTGGGGGTCTGCGGGCGGGGGGCTTATCGGAATCTGGAAGCCCCCTTTAACAAGGGGACCCCCAGATCCCGGCCCCCCCCTGTGTGAAATGGTAAGGGGGTACTTACCCCTACCATTTCACTAAAAAACTGTCAAAAATGTTAAAAATGACAAGAGACAGTTTTTGACAATTCCTTTATTTAAATGCTTCTTCTTTCTTCCTTCATCTTCTTCTTCTTCTGGTTCTTCTGGCTCTTCTGGTTCTTCCTCCGGCGTTCTCGTCCAGCATCTTCTCCGCGGCGTCTTCTATCTTCTTCTCCTCGGGCCACTCCGCACCCATGGCATGAGGGGGGAGGCTCCCGCTCTTCTCTTCATCTTCTTCTCTTCTTCATCTTCTTCTTCATCTTCTTCTTCTTCTTCATCTTCTTCTTCTTCTTCTTCTTCTTCCTTCTTCTCTTCTTCCTGTCTTCTCCGGGCCGCTCCGCATCCATGCATGGAGGGAGGCTCCCGCTGTGTGACGGCGTCTCTTCGTCTGACGGTTCTTAAATAACGGGGGGCGGGGCCACCCGGTGACCCCGCCCCCCTCTGACGCACGGTGACATGACGGGACTTCCCTGTGGCATTCCCCGTGACGTCACAGGGAAGTCCCTCAAGTCACCGTGCGTCAGAGGGGGGCGGGGTCACCGGATGGCCCCGCCCCCCGTTATTTAAGAACCGTCAGACGAAGAGACGCCGTCACACAGCGGGAGCCTCCCTCCATGCATGGATGCGGAGCGGCCCGGAGAAGACAGGAAGAAGAGAAGAAGGAAGAAGAAGAAGAAGAAGAAGAAGAAGAAGAAGATGAAGATGAAGAAGAAGATGAAGAAGAGAAGAAGATGAAGAGAAGAGCGGGAGCCTCCCCCCTCATGCCATGGGTGCGGAGCGGCCCGAGGAGAAGAAGATAGAAGACGCCGCGGAGAAGATGCTGGACGAGAACGCCGGAGGAAGAACCAGAAGAGCCAGAAGAACCAGAAGAAGAAGAAGATGAAGGAAGAAAGAAGAAGCATTTAAATAAAGGAATTGTCAAAAACTGTCTCTTGTCATTTTTAACATTTTTGACAGTTTTTTAGTGAAATGGTAGGGGTAAGTACCCCCTTACCATTTCACACAGGGGGGGGGCCGGGATCTGGGGGTCCCCTTGTTAAAGGGGGCTTCCAGATTCCGATAAGCCCCCCGCCCGCAGACCCCCACAACCACCGGCCACGGTTGTGAGGATGAGGCCCTTGTCCTCATCAACATGGGGACAAGGTGTTTTGGGGGGCTACCCCAAAGCACCCTCCCAATGTTGAGGGCATGTGGCCTGGTACGGTTCAGGAGGGGGGGGGCCGCACTCTCGTCCCCCCCTCTTTTCCTGCGGCCTGCCAGGTTGCGTGCTCGGATAAGGGTCTGGTATGGATTTTTAGGGGGACCCCACGCCGTTTTTTTTTTTTTTTTTTGGCGCGGGGTTCCCCTTAAAATCCATACCAGACCTGAAGGGTCTGGTATGGAATTTAGGGGGAACCCCACGTCAATTTTTTTTTTAAATTTTGGCTGGGGTTCCCCTTAATATCCATACCAGACCTGAAGGGCCTTGTATGGAATTTAGGGGGACTCCCACATCATTTTTTTTTTTTAATTTTGGTTCGGGGTTGCCCTGTGGGGAATTCCCATGCCGTTTTTATCAATGAACTTCTATGTGTATTGTCGGCAATGCAATAGCCGCGGTAGTTTTAAATGTGTTTTTTCCTTCAAAATGTCACTTTGCTGTCAGACTGTTCTAAACACGGGAAACATGCGCCCCTTTACAGGCATACTATAGACACCCCCCAGGTATGAAATTTAAAGGGATATTACACTTTTATTGTTTGACTTTAAGCATTATTAAAATCACTGCTCCTGAAAAAACGGCCGTTTTTAAAACTTTTTTTTGCATTGATTCATGTCCCCTGGGGGAGGACCCGGGTCCCCAAACACTTTTTATGACAATAACTTGCATATTAGCCTTTAAAATTAGCACTTTTGATTATTCATGTTCGTGTCCCATAGACTTTAACGGCGTTCGCGTGTTCGAACGAATTTTTTTCCTGTTCGCATGTTCTGGTGCGAGCCAAACAGGGGGGTGTTCGGCTCATCCCTACGTACAGGTACGTGATTCTGCCTGCCCGTGCCATTCTGCTGATGTAAATCGGCGTGAGGCGGTCTGCAAGGGGTTAAACACATTTTAACATGTAAACTTTAATCAGTAATCTCATCATTACATCTAATGTACAATATTATCATCATTACATCTAATGTACAATAATATCATCATTATATCTAATGTACAATATTATCATCATTACATCTAATGTACAATAATATCCATGGTATTTTTTTTCAATCAACCCAGAGAAAGGAGCTGTGTGGCACCCCATGTTTGTAAAACCTGAATAAAAATATACCATTAGTTTCAAAATTGTGCTGCGTTTGTGCTGATTTTTGCTGCAAAAAATTAACGTTTGTGCCGGTTCGGTTTCTGAGATTTTAAATATTCAATTCAATGCAAGCCCTGCCCACTTTGCAACCCATGTTGCTGAATTTTAAAAACAAATGCGCCATTCGTTTGTGCCACATTTGTGCTGGTTTGTGCCACAAAAATAAACGTTTGTGCCGCTTTGGTTGCGGAGATATTGTGCGTTATAGTTGCTGAAACCCCACCCACTTTGCAACCCATATTGCTGAATTTTAAAAACAAAAGTGCCATTGGTTTGTGCCGCAAAAATAAACGTTTGTGCCGCTTTGGTTGCGGAGATATTGTGCGTTATGTTTGCTGAAACCCCGCCCACTTTGCACCCCACGTTGCTGAATTTAAAAAACAAACATGCCATTCGTTTGTGCTGGTTTGTACCGCAAAAATAAACATTTGTGCCGCTTTGGTTGTGGAGATATTGAGTGGTATATGTTGTCAAACCACACTGACTTTACACCTTGTTATTAAATCTTACATACAGCAAGATTTATTTGTTCGCGGTTTGTGCAGATTTGGTGGATGTTGTACATGATGTTTTACTTCACATGCGTAGTTTTGCCACCCCCACAGGAATCCCCTCTTCCGATTCTCTAGCGCTGACTGGAAGAACAGACGGAGGAGGAAATCTGGGGAGGGGGCGGGCACAGCTGGCTTTGGCCAGCTGTCAATCAGGTGGCAGGGTGGATCTTGACAGTATTGTCGGGGTCAATGCACTTACGTTTACATATGTCCAAAATTGATCATGGAAGTTGATGCCGGACAGTTTCAAGATAGCCCAGGGCCCAGCCATGGGCGGATGTGTGGCTCCAGGCCCCTGTATTCTGTGGTGGAGAAGGCCTTCGTATGCCCAGGCTCGTGGAACAGCTGGCAGGTCTGAAGATTCTCCATGGCAGCAGTTTTTGTATGTAAAAGCTCCCTGTTTGTTTTTCCCTCACGTGCCTTGCTGTCTTCTTTATCTTTTTGCTTCTATGGCACCTGGAATGCAAGTGCGTTCCAGGGTTCAGCTCCCTCTTGTGGGCCGCGGCTCCGGCTTGCTACTGTGCATGTGCGATCCTTGGTTGAAGCCGAGGCTTGGTTTTGGGCATGAGCAGTGTGGCAGGGGATGCGGCAGCCGTGCAGGCGCTCTACGGCAGGTACCACTGTGCAGGTGCAGTACGGGCATGGTGGTGACGTCATTCCAGCGGGAAAGTTTGAATCCCTAAGAGCCCTGTCATTCTAAGGATTACTACAGGCAGCTTGCGTCAGCTCCTCAGGCCCAGGTTCCCAGATCATGGTTAGCTTCAGCCTGGGGCTATGGTAAAAGAGGGAAGGGGGCTAAGATGCCTCTTAAAGGGGAAGCTGCACTGCTATTTGTAATCCTTTGTTCCAGGACGTGTGAGTGTTCCTAAAAAGCTGCAGGATCGCCTCCTATTTGTCCGTCAGGGTGACATGGATAGATCACCGCCTCCGTGCGGCCAGCCCTCACGCTCTAGGTATGTGGGGCATGAGAAGGGGAGGGCCAGGTCCACGTGCCGATGGACTGATTCCCTAAACATCATGTTCTCCCTTCTCCCTTTTTTAGCCCTTCCAGGTCAGACCATCAGCTTACTGTCCAAGATGACAGGGACCTTGCCAGGCAGCAATGCCCACCTTCTTCATCAAGGTCCAGACGTGACTCTCCATCTAGGACCCAACATCAATGATGTTTCCATTCCTCCTTCGAACAGAGGAGATGTTCTCATTCCTCCTACCAACAGAGGAGATGTTTCCATTCCTCCTCCCAACAAAGGAGATGTTACGATTCCTCCTCCCAACAAAGGAGATGTTACGATTCCTCCTCCAAACACCACACCCACCGCCACGACAGCCGTTTTGATCACAGATCCTGCTAGGGTTGAGGGACCCTGGTCCCGGAAGTCAAGTCCTTATGTGACCCTTGTTATGCCAAGGCAGTCAGGAAAAAGAAGCTGAAAGCCGGCAAATGGAGATGCTGGTTAAACGGATGGTGCAACAATCCCACAAAGAGTGGGGTACATTTTACACACGGAGCCAGTCCACCACATTATCTGGCTCCCTGGCTGACAAGGCCCAGGAGCCCATTCCAGCCTTATGATTCCTCCCCTGATTCCTCGCACAGCGAGATGGAGGGAGATGATTTTGTCGGAGGCTTCGACTTCACCCTGGTTTCTCCAATTAAAACGGTTAAAGAGGCCCTTAAGTGGGAAGACTCTTCTACTCCCCTGGCTAAACAGAATAAATTCTTTAAGCATCTGGAGAAAGAACATTCCAATTTTCCACTACTTTCTGAATTAAAGGATATTATTGATGAGGAATGGAGCAAGGTAGTTAAGAAGACCTCTATGTCAAGTAGGACCTCCAGGTTATACCCCTTCAAGGCTGAGGAAGTGAAATATCTGGAAAACGCTGCCCTCGTAGACGCAGCTCTGATGCAACGACATAAACATGTCACTCTTACTCTGGAGGATGCGGAATCCTTCAAAGATGAGTTTGAGAGAAGAATAGATCAAGATCTTAAAAGGATTTATGGGTCAGCCAGGATGGCTTGCAAACCTGCCTTGGCCCTTGCAGCCATGTCCAAGTCCATGGAGGTCTGGATGGAGAATGTAGACTCCATGATCAGAGGAACCTCAGAAGAACTGGCCAGGGGCTCGGTAATCCAGGAGCTGAAGCTGGTGGTAGCCTTACTGGGGGAGGCTTCAATCGACCCTATCCGCCTTTCAGCCCGTACTATGCTGTCCTTGGTCACAGCCAAGCGGGCCTTGTGGTTGCGCCCCTGGCTCGCTGACCCAGCATCTAAGCAGGCCTGGTGTAGGTTCCCCTTGAAGGGTCCTCGCTGTTTGGTGACAAGCTGGATAGCACCATAGCCCGGGCCACAGGTGGGAGGTCGGGCTTCCTGCCTCAGGTTAGGCATCTGTTCAATCAGAAAAGGCCTTAGCACAGAAGACATAGTACTGAGCATTCAAGGGAAGCACACTATTACAGGCCCGGCCGAGATATCAGAAGGAATTGGAGGAGAAGACAGGCATCCTTCCAGAAGCCCGCTAAGAGCCAGGCATCCAGTGGACGAAAGCCGGATAGGCCATTTTGAGTTTGGGCCTGCCCAGGCAGGTCGGGTGGGGGCCTGTCTGCTTCTCTTCCAGCACGTCTGGGGAAAAAGCAATCTGGAACCAGTCCAGTGCCTGATATACTGTACTTAGTTCCACACGGTAGAAAGTTCCATCTCTCTCCCCGTGGAAAATATTCCAGTCATTGAAGAAAGAATTTTACGAGCTCTGAGCTCTTCACACCTAAAAGCCTTGCAATGCTTAAAGATAATCGGCACAATGGTCTCTATGACCCCCATGGTCAAGTGGTCTCTGGGGAGATTACACCCTTTTCAGATGGAGTCTGGAGTCTAGAATGTCCAAGTGGACTTCCTGTTGCACACTCAGCTGGACAACAACGAGTGGTCGAATGTTCGAGTGGATCCTGTCCTTGGGAGTCAATCCCGAAGTAGATTTATTTGCATCCCCCTGCAACTTAAAAATCAAGAAGTATTACACTCGGGCCATTGCAGCCAAGCCTTCGGAATAGATGCCCTGACAGATCAGTGGAAGCTCCAACAGGGCGTACGCCTTTTCCCCGTTCCTGAGCATCCTCAGATTCTTACGGAGGCTTCAAGCGGAGGCGATTGAGGTGGTGATGATAGCACCTTACTGGTCGAACAGGCCACAGTTTCCCCTCCTGACCCAGCTCAGCTTCCGGGACCCGCTACCTCCTTCTCTCAGGCTGGACCTTCTTTCTCAGGGGGGCAGTCCTGCCCCCTTGTCCAGCATTACTGAGACTGAGGGTTTGGTTCTTCAGAGGGAAAGGCTGGAGTCTCTTGGGTGTGCTTTAGGAGTAATCTCCACCCTCATGGGCTCGAGAAGGGCAAGCACGAATAAAGTCTATGAGAGATTTTGCACCAAGTTTATCAAATTCTTATTCTCTACGGGCAGATCATTCAGGGACCCGGGAATCCCAGGATATTCTCCCGCTTTCCTCAATCCGGTCTAGATCTGCCTCTGTCCATCAGCTCTCTAAGGGTCCAAGTCTCTGCCTTGTCGGCCTTTTCTGGTACATTGTGGGCTGTTCACCCTCTAACTCTGCAGTTTTTCTGTGGGGCAACAAGACTCAGGCCCCAAAGAAGACCAAGATTCCCCAGATGGGATCTTCCCCTGGTCCTTGACCCACTGTCTGGACTAAGCACCGTGGAATCTTTCTATTAAGAACTTTTCTGCAAGAGCTGCCTTTCTAGTAACTATCACTTCGGCTAAAAGGGTTTCTGAGATTGGGTCCTTGGGTCATGAAGAACCATTCCTGACTTTCTTCCCTGACCGGGTGGTCCTCATCCCTATGCTTGGCTTAAATTTGAAGTCTTTTCAGTGTTCCATGAGGACCAAGAAATTGTCCTACCTACATTCAGGACCCCAGGTTCCTCTGAAGTTTATCCTCTGGATGTAGGCAAAATGCTGAAGGTTAAAAAAATACTGCGCTAACACAATAAGAAAAGCTGCGACTAAAGGTAGTAAACCGTGAATCTAATGTAATTAAAAAAAGTCGCGCTAAAAAAATTATTTGAGAATAGCAACAATCTAGTGCCTAAAGTGATAAAAAGTAAATTTGAATAAAAAATATAATTGAAACAATACCCAATGTATATAAACTCCACGATGAGATGGAATAAATGATATACAAAAAGGATTATTTTCTATGTGAAAAATAAATAGTGAAATAAATTGACATGGTTGAATGTGAACGACAAAAATTAATTTCCAGAACACTATTACCACGTGCAACAATGTAAAGAAATATTGTGAAGACACTGAACATATACCCTGTGAAAAGCAAAAAATAAAACAATAAAAGTTATAACCAAACTAAAAAAGTCCATAAAAAATCCAAGTCCAGAAGAACAGTAATTATTGAAGTTCTTGCATATTGTGGAAAACAGGCAAGTAGATATCCCCCAGTGCTAGGTGAAGTGCAGAGACAGACTTGCTGAAGTGACACAGGTGCATGGGCAGACCTCCACCGTTTAAAACAACTGCCTCTTACCAAATAGAGTTGGTCTCTAGATTATAGGAGACCTATGGAACGGATGGCTGCAACCCCAGCCAGGGATCTAGAACAGCAGACACTTGTTGTCATCCGGGACCCGGAACTCGCTCCGTCACACACAGCAAATAGAGTAAGATGGAATTGTGTATTGAATATGACAACCAAGACAGAAAATCCCACACCAACAGCTACTCCATATGGAAGCCCAAGGATGAATGTGGAGAGGAAACTCACAACCCAGACACACTTTTTGTTCTCCTACACAGAAGTTGTCTGAGTATCCCAGGCCAAGAGCAGCCTGGGATACTCAGACAACTTCTGTGTAGGAGAACAAAAAGTGTGTCTGGGTTGTGAGTTTCCTCTCCACATTCATCCTTGGGCTTCCATATGGAGTAGCTGTTGGTGTGGGATTTTCTGTCTTGGTTGTCATATTCAATACACAATTCCATCTTACTCTATTTGCTGTGTGTGACGGAGCGAGTTCCGGGTCCCGGATGACAACAAGTGTCTGCTGTTCTAGATCCCTGGCTGGGGTTGCAGCCATCCGTTCCATAGGTCTCCTATAATCTAGAGACCAACTCTATTTGGTAAGAGGCAGTTGTTTTAAACGGTGGAGGTCTGCCCATGCACCTGTGTCACTTCAGCAAGTCTGTCTCTGCACTTCACCTAGCACTGGGGGATATCTACTTGCCTGTTTTCCACAATATGCAAGAACTTCAATAATTACTGTTCTTCTGGACTTGGATTTTTTATGGACTTTTTTAGTTTGGTTATAACTTTTATTGTTTTATTTTTTGCTTTTCACAGGGTATATGTTCAGTGTCTTCACAATATTTCTTTACATTGTTGCACGTGGTAATAGTGTTCTGGAAATTAATTTTTGTCGTTCACATTCAACCATGTCAATTTATTTCACTATTTATTTTTCACATAGAAAATAATCCTTTTTGTATATCATTTATTCCATCTCATCGTGGAGTTTATATACATTGGGTATTGTTTCAATTATATTTTTTATTCAAATTTACTTTTTATCACTTTAGGCACTAGATTGTTGCTATTCTCAAATAATTTTTTTAGCGCGACTTTTTTTAATTACATTAAAATGCTGAAGGAATACCTACGAGTTACTTCCTCCTTTAGACGCTTCGACTTCCTCTTTGCTCTACACTCCGGCAACAACAAAGGAAAAATGGGCTTCGTCCAGAACGTTTATGACCTGGATCGTCCAGTCTATCTAGCAGGCTTATAGGGCTAAGCCCTGGCTCCTCCAGAGGCGGTGACAGCACTCTCTACCAGGGGTATGGCGGCTTCGTGGGCAGCAGCCCAGCATGTGGCTCCTGATGTCATCTACAAGGCGGCCTCATGGGCCTCCATTAACACCTTTATGTTAACTATTGCATAGAACTTGCTTCTCTATCCTCTTCGATCTTTGGTTTAAGAACCCAGTTGGTTGATGGGAAGAATTAAACTTCTTTTTATCAGCATACCCACCCATGTGGTTTGACTAGTTATTTCCCACACGTCGTTTGCCATGAAGTCTGTCAGGAAAACTGAAAATTTATTGTCAAATACTTACTGTAATTTTCCTTTCCTGATGGACTCCATGGCAGATGGAGTTCCCATACTTTGGTCATGAGTTGGCTTATTACGGAACACAGTCTCTAGTGGTGAGCTTAAATTTATGGGAGAGGGGTCCTATAGCATTGGAGAGGAGGTGGGGTTAACCCACACGTAGTCTGCCATGGAGTTTGTCAGAAAAAGAATGTTTACTGACAGAGATATTTATCAAAAAAAGCAATTAAAAAAAGAAGTAACTTATATAAGAGAATTTGTTGGAGTGCTGTTTCACTTGGTTAACACCTGGTTTAAACTTTTGTTAAAAGAAAACTATGGCCCAACCTTTTTGGCCTTAGTTTTCTTTTTGTTCACAAGATGACATATAGTATGTTGTCCTGTGACAAAAAACTCATGTGCATGTTGCGGGCTATTGCCCACTATATCCTGACAGCGCAGAGCTGCGCTGCAGCCGGGACAGATCCCGACAATACTGTCGAGATCCACACTGCCACCTGATTGACAGCTGGCTCTGGCTCACTAGAGCCAGCTGTACCCGCCCCTCCCCAGATTTCCTCCTCCATCTGTTCTTCCAGTCAGTGCTAGAGAATCGGAAGGGGGGGATTCCTGTGGGGGTGGCAAAACTACGCATGTGAAGTAAAACATGTACAACATCCACCAAATCTTCACAAACCTCGAACAAATAAATCTAGCTGTATGTAAGATTTAATAACGAGGTGTAAATCAGTGTGGTTTGACAACATATACCATTCAATATCTCCGAAACCAAAGCGGCACAAACGTTTATTTTTGCGGCACAAACCAGCACAAACAAGGCACAAACGAATGGCGTGTTTGTTTTTTAAATTTAGCAACGTGGGGTGCAAAGTGGGCAGGGTTTCAACAAGTATAATGCACAATGTCTCCTAAACTAAAGTGGCGCAAATGTTTATTTTTGTGGCACAAACCAGCACAAACGCGGCACAAACAAATGACACGTTTGTTTTTAAAATTCAGCAATATGGGTTGCAAAGTGGGTGGGGTTTCAGCAACTATAACGCACAACATCTCTGCAACCAAATCGGCACAAACATTTATTTTTGTGGCACAAACTAGCACAAACTCAGAACAAATGAATGGCGCATTTGTTTTTAAAATTCAGCAATATGGGGTGCAAAGTGGGCAGGGTTTCAGCAAACTATAATGCACAATATCTCCGCAACCAAAGCGGCACAAACTTTATTTTTGCGGTACAAACCAGCACAAATGTGGTACATACAAATCAATGGTAATAAAGATAGCAGCAGAGTTAGTGAGATAAGACAGAGGGAGAGCTATAGAATTTAGGGGGGGATACTAGTCACAGAGGGGGTCGTAAAACTTTAGCATAATGTGTAAGGAAACCAATAACCAAGTACCTCTAGTCACCACATACAACCCAGCACTTGAAGGGATCAAAAAGCTAATCAAAGATTTACAACCCATCATAACAGAGGATGAAACTCTGAAAGGAAAATTCCAACAACCCCCATTATTGGTATTCAGACAACCACCCAACCTCAGACACAAACTAATCAGCAGGAAACTTCACTCTGATTATGAATTCACAAATAATGGAAGCAAACCCGGCAATAAAAAACGCTGCAAACTCTGCAACCAGATCAATCTATCCAAAAGTGTTTTTTTTTTTTTTTAAATCAAATTTTTTTTATTTTAGAAAAGTATTCTCATTATACATATCATTCATGCATTTTGTTCAATAAAACATTACACATAGAATATACATGCCTATTCCTGCACTCATTCTATGTGGTTCTAGTGTATTTACTTCTATATCATATCACTCTATCTTCTATTCCCTTTTCCCACCCCCCCTCTAATCTCATGGCTACATCCATCACCTGTGTCTCCTAATATTTATTCACCGCATTTGTTTTTCCCTTTCTTCCCCCACCAATGCTCTCTCATATCTAAATGTTCAACCTTTACTCCTTCAGGTCATTATTTTCCTCTCCTCTCTGCCCTTCCCAGCCATGATTGCCATATAGTGTCAAATTTACCCTTTTCTCTCCTACGACTATACGTCAATCGCTCTCTAGGAAGCAGAGAATTTACATAAGAGATCCACTGCTTCCCCGTGGGTACCACTGGTGCCATCCAGTATTTTGCAATAAGTTTTCTGGCTAGGTACATTAATCTAGTTAACATGTCGTACATTCCTCTTGGGAACATTTCTGCATCTATGGCCCCAAGCAGGTACACTACCAGGTTTAGGGGGATAGGAACTTGGGCTAGTCTAGTAATACACTGGGAGACTTCTTCCCAGTACCTGTGTAGTTTTGGACACCTCCAAATTAGGTGTATAAAGTCCCCCTTATATATTCTACATTTAGGGCACAGAGGGGAGTCTCTTCCTCCCCATTTATATAGCTGCACTGGTGTTCTATAAGGCCTATGCAAAATAAATAATTGTAACAATCTATGGGTGCGGATACCGATACCGCTGGAATAGATTCAAGTGCCATTTCCCACTGGTTTTCATCTATCTCCCCTATGTCTTCCACCCATTTGTTTCTACACTTTAACGAGGCATAGTCCTGAACTGAGGATAGCAATTCCCTATAAATTTTTGATGTTAATCAATCCAAAAGTGTTACACACACAAATGGGACCTTCAATATCATGGGATCTTACAACTGTACCTCCAGTAATGTGGTGTACCTCATCCAATGCAAAAGATGCAGCAAAGGATCTTATGTTGGTGAAACAGGACAGAAGTTGCAAGTGAGGATGAATTTGCACAGACATACCATCAAGGAACATGAAGAAGACAGTTTATGCACACCTGTGGGACATCACTTCTCACAACTGGACCACACTATAGAAGACCTCAATGTTTTAGTTCTTAAATGGAATTTCAAAACTATCCAGGAAAGGAAAATGTTTGAACTAAGAATGATACTTCTTTTTGACACGAAAAATAATGGCCTGAATTTAGATATTGGTTTCCTTACACATTATAAGTTTTACGACCCCCTCTGTGACCAGTATCCCCCCCCCCCTAAATTCTGTAGCTCTCCCTCTGTCTTATCTCACTAACTCTGCTGCTATCTTTATTACCATTGATTTGTATGTGTTTGTTTTTCTCTTCCTTTTTTTTTTTTTTCTCTTTAACATTCTGCTTAAAAATATGTGAATCAGTACTGCTTGGACCTTGAAGAAGGGGACATACCCTGAAAGCTTGTCCTGAAAAAATGTATGTTAGTGCAAATAAAAAAAGTATCACGGACAGAACTCAATTTTCTATATTCCTTTATTGAAAAGACTTGTACAATGCTGTAAAAACAGCCTATGCTTTTCGGACGGTCTGAGGCTGTTCTTACAGCATTGTACACATCTTTTCAATAAAGGAATACCATTTTTTGGAAGTCATCCTGAGTGCCGACCATCCCTTTCCTTACTCTGATACTGGTACATTTGTTTTACTCTTTCTATAAGGAAAGTCAGAGTGTTAAAAATTACTGGCCCTCTGAAAGAAAAGAACTCTGTCCGGCTCCTTTGTTCACATGGCCAAAGATTCCCTTCATCTATATGTAGCACCCTTCTAGTTAAGTGCTGGGATGTCAGGTATATTTAGTTATTTTTGGGCTGCTCTGTAATTAGTGGAGCGGTGATTGATTGCTTTGGACTGATCAGTGTCTCACAGGCTGCAGGATTGATTGCTCCACCCTGACTTCTGGAAAATATCAGAACATAGGAGTGGAATAGGCCAAATGAGTATCCAGAATATTTATGAGGTCTCAGGCAATCCGTGGGGAGGTGTGCCCAGTAGGTGGCTGCACAGCACATAAAAAAGCCTGAGGCCTACAGAAGTTCTTGTTCTTGTCCAGGAGGAGACGTTCCCAGCCTGGAGGGCTGCTGTCCACCCAGGCAGCCCAGCTGAGATTTACCTGAGCTCATCAAGGTCCCAGCTATGCTAAAGCTGGGGGGCTACTTGCTAAGAATCTCTGAAGCTAAAGAAGGGGGATTTCACCTAGGATCTGGTCTGGAGAGTTCACTAAGGAAATTTCTGTCTGACAATGGAAGGAGGCATCCAAGTACCCGAGGACTTGTGAGTACAGAGCTGAGGGCAGGGTCTGGGTGACTGTTGCTCTAGGTAACCCCTGGTGCACTAATGCTAAGACTTGCCTGTCCTGGAACATTGCTTATGTTGTCCCAGTGCTGTCCATTCCCTGAGCTACCATTGAAGGGACTCTTCCAAGAAGTATCTGCAGAGTGAAGAGGGTCCTCCTAGTACTGTTTAGTGTTCTGGAGTATCCCTTTGCTCCCTGTATCCTATCCAAGTTGTTCAGCTATATATAAAAAAAACTGCAAGAATGTTGGTTTTATTTTCTGAGGACATACAACATATGGAGATACCAGGCTCCCCATCCCTCCACCCTCAGTCCCCCATCCATGACAGATAGACATGCAGTTTGCTGGTTGAATAGCTCTGCAGATATTTTTTATGAATAGACTCCTTAGGATGGCCATAAATTTTACAATTTGCCTTTAGATTTATCAAAACCATATGATATAAGGTCAAACCTAAACACTTTGAATTGGCATGCAATCAGGCAGGTCCTTGCACTACATAGTTGAAGGTAAATCTAAAGAAAATTAAATAAGAAAATTGTATATATGGCAAGCCTCTGGATGAGACGTGTTCAGGTCGTTATACAGGATGAGGAATGTGGACACACCCAGTGCTGTGTTGTGTTAGAGAAGAAGGACGTCTGAATAGTCTATACAGGTGGAGGAGTGTTATGTTACTGGAAATCCCCCCTTCCCCCTCCCACCCCTCTCTACCTCCGAGGCAAAAAAACATATTTGCTCACTAGAACTATTTCCAGATCTCTTCATTGTCAGAAGAGAACATACAATCTGAGGATGTATGGACAGATCTAACAAGGTGAGACACCAATCATTCTTCTTTTCCTTTTTTTAATAATATATGTAACAATATATTTTTTTATTAGAGTATAGCAATAATTACAAAGAAACAGAGTGAAAGAACCACTACAAAAAAAATTACAAATCATATAGGGAGCAGGATGTGAGGGGAATACATCCTCCGACCACTCATATAACAATACCAATCTGGTGCAGATTTCAAAAGTGTATCAAATGGAATTCAACACTCACATAAGAGGATAGCGGAAAGATTTGAAGTAAATGGTCCCAAACTCTAATGCCCCGTACACACAATCGGACTTTCCGATGGGAAATGTGCTATCAGAGCTTGTTGTCGGAAATTCCGACCGTGTGTGGGCTCCATCGGAATTTTTCCATCGGAATTTCCGACACACAAAGTTTGAGAGCTGGATCTAAAATTTTCCGACAACAAAGTCTGCTGTCGGAAATTCCGATTGTGTTTACACAATTCTGACGCAGAAAGTGCCACGCATGCTCGGAATCAAGCAGAAGAGAAGCACTGGCTATTGAACTTCATAAGAGTTAATGAGACACCCAGAGATATAAAGCCTGTTTGTGTTTGTAAAGAAGGCAAAGTCCATGATAGAGATGTGGAGTGTCGGACAACTCTTCCTCTATTTGAACCGATAGTTTTCTAAAGGAATTATGAAACCAATCAATAATAATATTGCCCCTCCCAAAGATTTAAGCCTAGTGAGGATATTGTATCTGATCCTGGCTGGTGAGTCAGCCCATGTATATCAAAAATAAAGATTTTAATGAACTAAAAAAGGTTTGTGGTAAAATAAATTTTTTTTAATAATGCCGTCCGCCTGAACCAGGAATGTTTCAGAGTTCACCATTCCTAAAGTTTACAAATGATAAAAGAGATTCATAGTTTAGGTCATAAAGATTGTCTAGCTTAGATGGAATTTGTATTCCTAAATACTTGATCTCTTTTGGTTTCCATATAAAAGAAAAGGATTTACGGAAACTGACAATGGTAGAATCTGATAAAGAGACATTGAAGACCTCGGTCTTATGTATAAGCTGTAGGGCCTCATCACGGCACCCTGTGTTGCTTGCAGTCCTAACACTACAAATTTATAAGTGTCTCCAGGGTGGAAGCACATGCATGGAATGGATAGATGAGGGGCACATGAGCCTGGAGGCAGCCCAACCCCCTTAAAAGGAACAGGAGCACACTGGACACCCAGCAAGAGCACAATGGCAGCGAAGGTGCTCAGTGTGTCCCCAGTATATACAAAACCCCTGCTTTTAACAGACGGTTAGACAGGTAATTTGGTTGGTCAGTAGACTGGTTGGTGAGATGAGCTATGGAATTGTTTTTGTCTTACATTTATATGGCCCTCCATGTGCTCCTTGCTGTGAAGGCCAGTTATAGGTGGGGCAGTGGCACCTGCCCCACATCTATCCATTCCATGCATGTGCTTCCACTGTGGAGACACTTATAAATTTGTAGTGTTAGGACTGCAAGCAACACAGGGTGCCATGACGAGGCCTTGCAGCTTTCAAATGTGTTTGCAAATGTGTGCTAAATAACCCCGGCTTTTAACAGACGGTTAGACAGGTAATTTGGTTGGTCAGCAGACTGGTTGGTGAGTTGAGCTATGGAATTGTTTTTGTCTTACACTCTGTCTTATGTATGTTTACCTTAAAACGACTATGATGTCCAAAGTGTGTAAATTCATGTATGAGTGCTGGAAATATCACTGAGGGGTTTGATATATATATAATAATAGATAATCTGTGTATAAACTCAGCTTAATCTCACATCGCCCTATTGGAAGCCCTATAAGTAAGGCCGAGAGTGGGCACCCTTGGCGAGTGCCATTATGTATATGAAGGTTATGGGAGATACCATTGATCTTAACTCTAGCCGATGAGGGTTTCATAGAGAGACAATATTTTATTTATCAAGCCCTATGGTCTACCAATCTGTGTAAGGGAGGCTGAGATAAAATCCCACAAAACGTGGTCAAAAGCCTTTTCCACATCAAATGCGAATGGAAATGTTTTTTACTAACATAATCAATAAAAGTGATTGTTTAAGTGGTGTTGTCTCCAGCCTCTCTACCAGGGACAAACCACCCTGATCTAAATGAATCAGGGAAGGGATATAAGACTGAAGCCTACATGCAACTACTAGTAATGGTGTAATCTGTGAGTGCCGGAGGACATTGATTCCACGGTACCCGCTGATTGGTTCCCGCTGTGGTTATACGAGCGGTGACCCAAAAGTGCAGGATCATGTGTATATATGTATATACATGATCCTGCGCACAGACGCCATCCTGTAGCAGTGAAGCTACAATAGGACGATTGTAAAATGGTTAATCCAAATGCATGAAATAAATGGGTCTGTAGCTACAGCTTAGTGCCGGATCTTTGTTGGCTTTTGGAATAACAGTTGTATGCGTGTCTTGAGAGTGCCGTGGGAAAGGACACGTCTGTGAGATGGAATTGAACACTTCTTCCATAACTGGAGACAGATAGTTTAAAAATAGAGAATAGAAATTTGAGTAAAGCCACCCGGACCTGGACTCCTCCCTCACAGGAAAAGATTTATTGCAGAGACAATGTCAGAGGCCTTGAATGGCTTTCAAAGTTCCTCAGCAGCATCCACTGATAAAGTTGGGATAGCAGGTGACTGAATATAGTGTAATAATGAAGTAGTAGGTGTGAATAATCACGAGTATCCAATGACGTGGCTGAAATGTTATATAAGGAGGAGAAATATAACTGAAAAGCTTTGGCTATGGCTTCAGAGGAATCTAGCAAGCTCTGAGATGAACATGATATCTTAGATATATACATGCAGGAACCCTAGTCGATTCAGCTAAGAGCCGACCATTCTTATTGCCAAATGTATGCAAGTGACAATCAGATAATTCTTTATGTTGCATAAAAACTATATTGTCAAAAGTATTGGGACATCTGCCTTTACACACCCATGAACTTTAATGGCATCCCAGTCTTAGTCCGTAGGGTTCAATATTGAGTTGGCCCATACTTTGCAGCTATAACAGCTTCAACTTTTCTGGGAAGGCTGTCCACAAGGTTTAGGAGTGTGTCTATGGGAATGTTTGACCATTCTTCCAGAAGCGCATTTGTGAGGTCAGGCACTGATGTTGAACGAGAAGGCCTGGCTCACAGTCTCCATTCTAATTGATCCCAAAAGTGTTCTATTAGGTTGAGGTCAGGACTCTGTACAGGCCACTCAAGTTCCTCCACTCCAAACTCGCTCATCCCTGTCTTTATGGACCTTGCATTGCGCACTGGTGGAACAGGAAGGGGTTGTCATGAGAGTCACTTTGGGCGGGGGGCTTGTGGAACCCAGCTTAACTTAGAGAGGTCTGGAAACTCTTGTTTCTGCTCCCCGTGTCCCGTTTATGTTTAGTTTAGCATGGTTTGGATTACTTCAAATGGGAACGCTGATGGGCTTTCCTGGCAATTGTAACTATAAGACGCTCCCAGACACCCCCAAGTCGACCTGTGGTGGATCTAGCTGGGTCTGCCAAACTATGGGATGGGGGAGGCACTGTCACAGACACTGGCTGCAGGGACCTTTTCTGCCCACATTCACCCTGTCATTTGTTGTTACTATATTTCTTTCTGTTACATTTTTGAGAGACTGTTTTCTTGGATTTGCCCTGAAGACTATTTCTGGTTTGTTTGATTCTGAACTATACATGTTAATTGAAATACCTGGTCACATTGGCCTCTGTTCCATGGGCTTCAATTTAGGAGCTGTACAGTCTGCTACAAGGAGATCCTGATTAATAAAAGCATTGTCTAGGTGTGAATTTCCCTTCACATATTGTGTCTGTCTGGTGGCTAATTTGACTAACTCTTGGAGGATAGTCTATGATTGGATTAGCAATGAGTCAGTTCTACCTTGTTATCTAAACCATTGTGTGATGTTTTGGGTAAATATTTGGGTTATTGTTCATGTGGTGACTGACCTATTTTTCAAGTGTATAAAAAACCTGTATTTCTATTCAATAAAGTGTGCCAGTTTTCATACAAGCTATTTGTCGGCTAGTCTTGTATGGTCAGCTATAATATCTTGTTCCTATGTCCAGACTGAAGGAAGCTGTATACTGACAGAAGCATCAAAGCGAGGGGTCTAGACAGTTCCATCACAGGGGACATCCCCAAACTGTTCCCACAAAGTTGGGAGCATGGAATTGTCCAAAATGTCTTGGTATGCGAACACCTTAAGAGTTCCCTTCACTGGAACTAAGGGGCCAAGTTTAACCCCTGAAAAACAACCCCCACACCATAATCCCCCCTCCACCAACTGATTTAGAATAGTGCACAAAGCAAGGTCCATAAAGACATGCATAAGTGAGCTCTGACTAGATCTAGGGGCCCCCTCACCCGCCTCTCATACAGTAACTTGAATGGGAGAACATGGTAGATTCCTGTGGTACCTCCCAATAACAAAAGAGAAGGTGCAGCAGATATCTCTCCAAATCCCTGCGAGAGGTTGCAAATGTCCGAAGCAACTGTTTCACTGTTCCATTGAACCTCTCACAAAGTCTGTTGGTCTGGGGGTGATAAGGAGAGCTCTGTAGGGGCTTTATCCCACAGAGCCTCCATAACTGCTGAGTGAGCTCAGCAGTGTAATGAATCCCCTGGTCAGAGATGATTTCCTGAGGGAAACCCACCCTGGCAAAGATCCGGAGCAAGGCATCAGCCACGGTTTCTGCGTGGATATTTGCCAGGGGAATGGGCTCCAGGTACCAGGTGGCAAAATCCACCACGGTAAGGATATATCTCTTCCCAGAAGTACTAGGTTGGGGCAATGGTCCTACCAGGTCTATGGCAATGCAGCTATAGGGTTCATCAATGATGGGTAAAGGCTGTAGGTGAGATTTCAGTGGGCCCCCATGCATACCCACCCGCTGGCATGTGTCACAGGTCCGGCAATACTGTGAGACATGCCCCATAATCCCTGTCCAAAAAAAAGACTGAGTCAGACAGTGGAGGGTCCAGGTCCTCCCCAAGTGATGACCCAGACCCTCCAGCCAGTGTCCACAACACCAACCTTCCTGAAGAATCCACTTTGAAGCATCTTATTATTGAATGTAGTCATCTGCTAATCACACATCGCTTCCATTTTGGGGCCTTATCCTTTTTATCACCTCACCTCTCTATAGACATCTTACTGGCTGATACTTTGGTGCTGATTAGTACCAGTCTTGGCTATGAATGGCACAGATTTGTGGAGGAGATGCCTAAATATATGAATCTGTATAAATGGTGGTTCTAAACAGGGTGAAATAAATTTGTGACCCCGATATATGCCAATCAGATGAATGCTAGGATGAAGTTATTGATTGACCCCCATAGTTATGGGCTGTAAATGACAGAAGTCCATTTCAGATCTTCTCAGATTGGACAACTAGACAGCCAATTGTTATTCACATAAGGAAGCAAAATCCTGTTCATCACACTACAAATGAGTTTATTATTGTTTGTGCTTCTTCCAGGTGATGTCATCTCGGGTCATCTCCTGATATCATGGCGACCTCTTCCTCCTCCTCACAAGGTATGACTGCTGATCCTGACAATCCTTTCCAATGTTTTCCTCCATCTCACATCTCCAGAGATTGGAATTAGATGATAGGACATCTCATGTCTCCATAGTCTGGACATTTGCTATAGATATCTGGTTCCACCCATTAGAAGAGTTAAGAAGCTTTCATCAATACTACTATCATATTACCGTGTCTTCAGATTGTATTTATCATTGATGGAAATGATCTTCTGAGATGGTCCAGTGATCCATAATGACTGGAGGACCCCAAATTTTATGGTGATTAGTGTAGCAGTCGGGGGAATCCTTTGTCTATAATCCTAAGAAGAAAAACACCCTGGGTTACATGACACATGCTGCTGGGAGATTTGGGGGTAATCAGAGTTTTTAGTTCATACTGATCAGACACATCATTATTCAGGGGAAGGTTTCTTAAAGGATTTATAGTTTCATAATAAAGTATTTTCTTGAAATACCTCAACCAGTAATATATGACATTCTGGCCACTAGATGGAGCTGAATATTATAGGAAATAAACATATTAGACACTTTATGTGGCTTATTTATGAAGGTGAATCTTTTATAAATTGACCTCTTAGGTGTTTGCACCCAATATTCATCCATCTGAGAGGTAACTTACCATTATGGAGGCAATCATGAGATTATCACAAGGGATCCAATGTCTCCATAGGAAGAATAGAGATATTGGGGGATAATTTCATTTCCCTTCCCTTCTATATGCTCTTTATAGCATTGCCAGCTGCCAGTACAGACTAACAGTGCCTTGAAAAAGTATTCATACCTTTTGAAATTTTCCACATTTTGTCATGTTACAACCAAAAACATAAATGTATTTTGTTGGGATTTTTTGTTTGGAATGTTAGAGGTTTGAATTCCAAGATAAAAAGATCCTTGGTATTTAATTTTTTGAAAAAATACAACCCGCACATATGTGTACTTCAGGAGACACATTTGGTCGGGAGTAAGACGCTGGCACTCAAGAAACCATGGGTTGGTGCGTATTACCACTCTACCTATTCTTCCTATTCCAGGGGTGTCAGTGTCCTCATACACAAATCCCTTGGGTTTACCCTACTGGATCTCCACCTGGATCTGGAGGGGAGATATGTGGCCCTGCATGCGATGTGCAACAGAATGGAGCTGCTGGTCGTGGGCATCTATATTCCCCCCTGCCGCGGTGAACATACTTGGGAAATTAGCCCCAATAATAGCATTATATCCGTCAGCTGGAGTTATATTGACTGGGGACTTTAACATGGTCCCAGATGCAGCTTTGGATAGATTTAGCGGGGGGGGCCCTCTTCCATCTTTCCCCTTTCCCAATGGGCAGAAAATTTTGGGTTTACTGATATATGGAGATTACGACACCCTAACATGAAACAATACACGTGTCATTCAGCTACACACGCCTCTTTCTCCAGAATTAATCTGATGTTTACCATGGACTCCCTGCTCTCCCGGATACAGGAGGTTGAGATCCTGCCGCGTGGTATTTCAGACCATGCACCTCTCCTGCTTAGACTTAAAATGGACTCACCAATGGGTGCTGCACTGTGGCGACTCTCGGGTCTGTGGATTACGGACGAGAGGGTGTCCCCCCTGGTGGAGGGAGAGTTGGGAGTCTACTGGGTAATTAACAAGGGCACGGTCCCCCCCGACACTGTGGGATGCCTTCAAGGCGTATACTAGGGGCCAATATCAAACTGCAATTGGGAGGGTTAGGAAGGACACCAGACTAGAGGAGGCGGAAAAGAAGTCTCTCCTGCTAGAGGATAGATATGTGCATACTAAAGACATACTGACTTATGACGCTTTGCAATCCCTTCATAGGGAAATCTCCCTGATGAGGGTTGAGACCACCAAGAAGCAGATACTGGCTCAATCCCAGAGAATTTTTGAGCAAGGAGAAAGAACGGGTAGACTATTAGCATGGTTAGCTAAAGAACGCTCCTCCCAGTCACACATTGCCCACATAAAGGACGATAGGGGAAAGCTCTGCTCTGATCCTGCTGATATAAACGAACAATTTGCTAAGTATTATAAACAACTATATACCTCTACTAACACCTCCACTAGTGAAGACCTTCACAGTTTTCTCAACCAAATAGAATTTCCACAACTTTTGGATGCAGCTCGCAGTGCATTAGATGCCCCGATTACTCTTAAAGAGGTCCAAATGGCGGTGGGGGCACTCCAGTCAGCAAAAACTCCGGGCCTGGACAGCCTACCAGCGGAGTTTTATAAAGAATATGGACAGCTTCTTGTCCCTAAATTTCATGACCAACACTTAAAGATGCTGGGGGGGTTGCCTACCTCCATCTATGTCGGAGGCAGTTATAGTAGTTATAGCTAAACCTAATAAGGATCCTATGTCTTGCGCCTAGTACCGCCCCATCTCACTGTTAAATGTAGATGCAAAGATAACTACTAAAATACTCTCAACTAGGCTTAATTCGGTTATCCTTTCTATAATTCATGGTGATCAAACAGGGTTTATGCCTGGTAAGGGAACTGACATTAACCTACGTCGACTATACACCAACATATCTTTTGCGGAGAAAAAGGAATTCCCGGGTGTGGTGGCCTGTTTGGATGCCGAGAAGGCCTTCGACTCAGTTGAGTGGGAGTTTCTATGGCAAGTCCTTGAAAGGTTTAATTTTGGCCCCAAGTTCTGATCCTGGGTAAAGCTCCTCTATAATGGCCCCACCGCAAGAATACGCACAACGCTCTCGCCTCCTTTCTCTCTGGGTAGGGGGACCAGGCAGGGATGCCCTCTGTCTCCAGGGCTGTTTGCCCTGGCCATTGAGCCCCTGGCTATTCTACTTAGAACATCCCACAGGGTTAAGGGCATAGCGGTTGGTCCGTTGACTGAGAGGCTCTCATTATACGCTGATGATACGCTACTGTATCTACCGGATGCATCTGCCTCATTGGAGGCAGCACTGGAACTTATTAATAGCTACGGGACTTTCTCGGGCATACGGATCAACTGGACTAAGTCGACCCTATTTTCGCTGTCTCGCACCCCGGTTCCTGTGGACCCGCAGATACCGCTGGTTATGGTGTCTAGGTTCAGGTACTTGGGAATCGAGATACAGTGAGACCCATCTCAATATTTAGTGGATAATGTCTACCTGATTTTACAACAACTAAGCACCAGATGTCAGGCTTGGAAGTCTCTTCCCCTTACACCAGTAGGAAGAATTACTTTGCGTAAGAATGACGTTTCTGCCCAAATTTCTTTATGTTTTTTGTAATACCCCGGTCCCCATCCCTAGCTCCTTCTTTACTAAGCTCGATCAATTAGTTAACACATTTGTGTGGAGAGGACGAACCCCTAGAGTTGCTTGGGCCACCTTGCAGCTTCCCTTATCATTGGGAGGTCTGGCACTCCCCTGCTTTAAAAAGTATTACTGGGCAGCAGTAGTAGTGACTGTTCGTTGGTGGTTCTCCCAGCCGAAGTCCAATCCAGTGGTTAACTTGGAGGCTGCTATACTGGGATCCTATTCAGCATTGAGCAACTTAGTCTTTAGGGGCCCAAAAACACATCCAGATATGATGTCCTCAATGTATACGACAGTCAGAGTATGGGAGCAGATGTCGGGGAAACTTACTGAACCAGGTTCTATGTCTACCTATACACCACTATGGGGCAATCCCAAATTGAAACACCTCCAATCAGTTCCAGACCCGGCCTTGCGGGCAAATTATGGAGTTAAAATACTAAAACAGGTAATGTCGGGAGGGGGGATCTTTCCTTATGATACATTGAAAAATGATTTTCAATTCCCCTCGCGAATGTTATTTCGTTATTTGCAACTGCATCATGCACTGCGAGCCCAATTCCCGTCGGGAATCACTTTGCACTCACACGGGGTTGAGTCCTTTTTGATTTCCAGACACGTGGACCGAATTCTATCCTCCCTATATATGCGAATAATAGGTGAAGAGCCATCTAGGGAGAACAAACTTTTTGACAAATGGAGGGAGGACATCCCTGCCTTGCAGCGGATGACTGGGAGGAGGGTATACAACAGTACATTCCTCTCTTGGTATCTGCGAAAGATCGCTATATCCAGCTTAAGTTTCTCCATAGGGCGTATTACACACCGCAGAGGTTGTCTAAAATCTATCCGACAGTGTCAGATAGATGCCCAAAGTGTGGGGGAGAACTAGGTACCTTTATGCATGTAGTCTGGTCCTGTCCTCTTATACAGCAATTTTGGCTGGAGGTGGTAAACGTGATCAATTTGGTGGGTGACTTACATCTACAACTAAACCCGATTGTCTTTCTCTTGGGAGTATGCGATAACCTTATACCCAACACTCATAAAAGACTGTTTGTGTATTATGCCTCGTTCTATGCTAGGAAAACTATACTGATTAAATGGAAGCAACCTGACCCTCCCACAGTGGCCCAGTGGAAAGCCTTGGTCAACTCCACACTGCCATTATATAAGCTTACCTATATCAACCGCAAATGCCCAAAAAAGTTCTCCAAAATTTGGGGAGCTTGGTCCCACCAATAAGATGGATGTAGGCTATTGAAGCGGGAAGATCCCACTTTGGATAAGTCCCTTCCTAGTCTCCGTTCCCCCCCCTCCTGTGCCCCCCTCCTTCCCTCTCCTTGTCTTTCTCCCCCCTTCTGTCCCTTCCCCCCTTCTCCCCCCCAAGGGTAAAAGAAAATGAATATGAGTGTCTAGCATTGTTATTTGTTTTCCACCATAGAGACAGTCATCCCTTTATTAGACACTAGATAATACATTAAGCACAAGATTTGGGTATGGGCGAAGATATTGATACACCTTTATTAAGATTCTTATATATAACATTATGTTAGGATGATAAATTGACAAAATAGTCCGAACCGTAACTATTTGACTTGAATGTATATGTATAATGTGTAGCAGCACACTGTTCATTTCTTTTGTTCATTATTTTTTATTGTTTGTATATGTATATAATCTCCTTATGGAGCAAATAAAAACTTTTCTGTTAAAAAAAAAACAAATGCACACCACACTTTTTTTACATATTTATTCCTTCCACTTCACAATTATGTGCCACTTTTGTAACATGACAAAATGTGGAAAATTTCAAGGGGTGTGAATACTTTTTCAAGGCACTGTATCTGCTGTCATGTGTCAGAAATCATCCAATCAGGATGAATGTTTATGGTTGCTGATTGTCCTCTCTGCAGGGTCGGCTCCTGGTGTCCTGGGAAAGATGAAACAAACCCCCGGGGATCTTATCATTAATTCTCTGGAGGATCTGAAAGGAAGTGACTTCAAGAGATTTAGGAACAAATTGTCTGATTTCTCCTATGGAGATAAACAACCCATGCCCCGAGGAAGACTAGAAAATGCAGATTGGATCACCACCAAGGACCTCCTGATAGATGCATATGGAGAGAAAGGGGCTCTGGATGTCACCATTCATGTCTTTACATTGATCGGTCTGATGGGACCTGCAGATGACCTCCAGAGAAAAGCACAACATGGTGAGTTCTCATCTATAATGTCCATTTAATACCAATTCCTGATCAATATCTGTGTGAGGAAGAATTATGAATGTCATCCAGGGAAAGCAAATGACAAATTAGGAGCTTCCAACTGGATGAACCATTTCCCGCTGACAGTACACACATATAGGGCCTCATGGAAGTATACATACAGGATATATTATATAATACATTATATACATACAGGATATATTATATAATACATTATATACATACAGGATATATTATATAATACATTTTATACATACAGGATATATAATACATTATGTATGTAGCGGTACCCTCGTAAGGGCTGCTGAGTTGGTTATAGCAATCCGCCAGTCACCCTGCTGCCAACCCCCCATCCATCACTTTATAGACAATGAACAGTCAATAAATTAGTTTTCTCTCTTTCATCTGTGGGATACAACTTGAATGAAACAAGGGAAGTATGAGATGCCCATTAAGATTTCACTTTGTAGAGTATCATCCATGGCCTTGGCCTAGTAAATGGATTTTTCCCTTTAGAATCCTCACTGCAGACTATTGCTTCTTCTTTTACTTGGCATATCTGACTGAAGATTTACTACTCACCGCTTCCATTTGAACTAGAAGAATCACTCTGAATAATTCCCTTTTTTAGACTAAAATTTATTATCTCCATGGATTCAAGAACCAGAGCTACACACAGCTGCTCCCTCCAGCCTCCATGAATTAAACAGTCACCCGGTCTTTAGAAGTTGTTACTAAATGCACACACACAGGATCTCCTCTCCTGATGTCTTGACTAGGGATGAGCCAAACACCCCCTGGTTCGGTTCGCACCAGAACCTGCGAACGGACCGAAAGTTTGCGCAAACTGTAGAACCCTGTTAAAATCTACGGGACTCGAATGTTTGAAATCAAAATTGCTAATTTTAAAGGCTAATATGCAATTCATTGTCCTAAAAAGTGTTTGGGGACCCGGGTCCTGCCCCAGGGGACATGTATTAATGCAAAAAAAGTTTTAAAAATGGCAGTGATTTTAATGATGCTTAAAGTGAAAAAAAAAGTGAAATATTCCTTTAAATATCGTACCTGGGGGGTGTCTATAGTATGCCTGTAAAGTGGCGCCTGTTTCCCGTGCTTAGAACAGTCCCTGCACAAAATGACATTTTTAAAGGAATAAAAGTCATTTGAACCTGCTTGCTGCTATAATGTAATGTAAAATGACATGGGTACCCCCCGCCCTACCAGCCCATTACCAGCCCCTTTGGGTCTTGTATGAATATTAAGTGGAACCCCACATTAAATTAAAAAAAGGAAAGGCGTGGGGCCCCCGGGCCCTATTTACTCTGAACTAGGGATGAGCTTCGAGTTCGACTCGAACATCGGCTGTTCGACAATTTGGGGTGTTCGTGGCCAATTCGAAAACCACGGAACACCCTTTAAAAGTCTATGGGAGAAATCAAAAGAGCTAATTTTAAAGGCTTATATGCATGTATTGTCATAAAAAGTGTTTAGGTACCCGGGTCCTGCCCCAGGGCACATGTATCAATGCAAAAAAAGTTTTAAAAATGGCCGTTTTTTCGGGAGCAGTGATTTTAATAATGCTTAAAGAGAAACAATAAAAGTGTAATATTCCTTTAAATGTTGTGGGAGTGTCTATAGTATGCCTGTAAAGGGGCGCATGTTTCCTGTGTTTAGAACAGCCTGACAGCAAAATGACATTTAAAAGGAAAAAAAGTAATTTAAAACTACTCGCGACTATTAATGAATTGCTGGTCCGACAATACACATAAAAGTTCATTGATAAAAACTGCATGGGATTTCCCCACAGGGGAACCCCGAAGCGAAATTTAAAAAAAAAACGGCGTGGGGGTCACCCTAAATTCCATACCAGGCCCTTCAGGTCTGGTATGGATATTAAGGGGAACCCGGCACAAAAATAAAAAAAAATGACGTAGGGGTCCCCCAAAAATCCATACCAGACCCTTATCCAAGCACGCAACCTGGCAGGCGACAGGAAAAGAGGGGGGATGAGAGAGCACACCCCCCTCCTGAACCGTACCAGGCCACATGCCCTCAACATTGGGAGGGTGCTTTGAGGTAGCGGCCCCCAAAAACACCTTGTCCCCATGTTGATGAGGACAAGGGCCTCATCCCCACAACCCTTAGCCGGTGGTTGTGGGGGTCTGCGGGCGGGGGGCTTATCGGAATCTGGAAGCCCCCTTTAACAAGGGGACCCCCAGATCCCGGCCCCCCCGTGTGAAATAGTAAGGGGGTACTCCTACCATTTCACAAAAAAACTGTCAAACATGTTAAAAATGACAAGAGACAGTTTTTGACTCTTCTATCTTCTTTCTTCTATCTTCCTTCAGTTTCTTCCTCTATCTTCTTCTTCCTCTGATCCTCTGCTTCTTTCTCCTGTGTTCTCGTCTGGCATCTTCCTCCACGGCGTCTCCTTCTCTTCATCCTCTTTTCGGGCGGCTCCGCGTACATGGGAGGCTCCCGCTGTGTGACGCTTCTCGTCTTCTTATGGTTCTTAAATAACGGAGGGTGGGGCCACACGGTGACCCCGCCCCCCTCTGATGCACGGGGACTTGATGGGGACTTCCCTGTGGCACTCCCCATGACGTCAGAGGGGGCGGGGTCACCCGTTACATAACCACCTCTGACGTCACGGGGAATGCCACAGGGAAGTCCCCGTCAAGTCCCTGTGCGTCAGAGGGGGGCGGAGTCACTGAGTGACCCCACCATCCGTTATTTCAGAAGACGAGAAGTATCACACAGCGGGAGCCTCCCATGTATGCAGAGCAGCCTGAAAAGAAGATGAAGAGAAGAAGATGAAGAGAAAGATGAGAGCATCCCCCCTCCTGAACTGTACCAGGCCACATGCCCTCAACATTGGGAGGGTGCTTTGGGGTAACGGCCCCCCAAAACACCTTGTCCCCATGTTGATGAGGACAAGGGCCTCATCTCCACAACCCTTGGCCGGTGGTTGTGGGGGTCTGCAGGCGGGGGACTTATCAGAATCTGGAAGCCCCCTTTAACAAGGGGACCCCCAGATCCCTGCCCCCCCGTGTGAAATGAAAAAAGCTTCAATTCTTCCTTGCACTTGGTCAGACCATCAGATTACTATGCTCAACACACATTTTATCGGTCTTTCTTCAACACCTTACTCTTGGAGACTCAACAAGTCCTTATTAACCGAACCGACTCATCAACAGGAAATAGCTTCTGCCATTAAAGATTATTTTACATTAAATGATACTCCAGATATATCCCCCGCTACTCTTTGGCTAGCTCACAAGGCAGTCTTGAGAGGATGACTCATCAAGATGGCAGCTCAAGCTAATAAAGAAAAATGGGCAAAAATTCACTCTCTCACAATGGATCTCCATAAATTATATAGGGTACATAAAAACTCGCATGACCCAGATATCTTTAACATGATTTCTCAAAAACGCAATGAATTAGACTTCATCCTAACTTTTAAAGCAGAAAAGGCCCTCCGCTGGTCAAAAGCTAAAATTTTCCTCTCAAGTAATTCTTATTCAACAATGTTTGCCCGTAAATTAAATCAATCTATTAAACCCACTCATGTATACAAACTTAAAAATAACACCAATCAATTAGTCACTCATCCGCAAGACATCCTGTCAATTTTTTCCAAATTTTATTTGGAGCTCCTTTCTAAACCTTCATCATCAATCCCACCTTCCACATTATCATGGCTAGACAATATTCCTTTCCCCTCATTAACCTCCTTACAAACTGACCTTTTAAATGCCCCATGCACAGACGAAGAAATCCTCCAAATAATTAAATCCCTTAAAAAAGGTTCTGCACCTGGTCCTGATGGATTTTCTTCTTTTTATTATAAACAATTTCACCAACTATTAATCCCTAACCTAACCAAATTATTTAATAAGATACTAAAAGGAGACCATTTCCCAGAAGAGATGCTCTTATCTAATATGTCTTTAATCCCAAAACTGAATAAAGTTCACACACTGCCCCAAAATTACAGATCAATCTCAGTTATTATTAATGACCTCAAGATCTTTAGCAGACTATTAGCAAATAGATTAGCAACAATAATCACATCTCTGATTTCCCCATACCAAGCAGGTTTTATCCCAGGCAGGCAAATTACAGACAACATTAGACTCGTAACAAATATATTTCAAGACGCCAATATTAAATCACGTCCCATACTCCTTTTAAGCCTTGATATCAATAAAGCATTCAATAGTGTAACTTGGAAATATCTAGATTTAGTGCTACAAAAATATGGTTTCAATGGAGCTTTTATACATGCTTTTCATGCTCTCTATAACAATCCGGCCACCATGATAAAATTACCAGGTTGTAACTCAAACTTCTTTAAGATAGTCAAAGTAACCATACAGGGCTGCCCTCTCTCACCCCTATAATTTGCCCTTGCAATCGAACCGTTAGCTACAGCAATTTTACATAAACCAGATATAAAAGGTTACACTTCAAATAATAACACATATAAACTTAGTATGTATGCTGACGATATGATTTTGTTTCTATCACAACCTAACATAACGTTACCAATCCTACTACAAACATTAAAAATCTTCTTATCCCTTTCTGGTCTATCAGTAAATGTTTTGAAATCACTAGGTATGCCTATAAATATTCCCTCAGCACAACTAGACAATATTCGATCCTCGTTTAACCTCACTTGCACAACAGAGTCTCTCCCTTACCTAGGTGTACAACTTACTCCAGACTTTAATAATCTAACTAATAAAAACTTCCTACCTATGTTGCAGAAACTAAGGATGATGAAAATATGGAAATCTTTTAATATTTCATTTTTAGACCGAATAACAGCTATAAAAAATGACTCTATTACCTAAATTATTGTATTTATTTTGTGCACTACCTACCAGACTTATTGGAATTTGGTGACCAAAGTTTTATTAAGAGGTTAATAGATTCATATGGTCAGACTCTCATCCAAGGATCTCCAAAACAGTTTTATATAAATCACAGAAAAATTGTGGACTAGGTCTTCCAGATTTTTGGTTATACTATCTAGCAGCTAGATGGTCCCAATTAGCTCAATGGCACATACAAAATTCTAAAATCCCTTGGGTTAGTTTTGAAAATAACTCGTGGGTCCCATTAGAGAAAGCTATAGCGGGGAGGAACCTGGCAGGAGCTCCCTGGATTCCGAATACGGAAAGAGGACTCTCGAAATGGACATCCCCCCTGACCTGGAACGCACTGATAACATGGGATAATCTAAATAAAACAGGAGAGTACTCCCCCCGGGTGTCCCCCTTAGCTCCACTGGAGGGTTTCCCATGGTTCCCACCGGGGGAGGGAGGAGGATTCCTGGGGGCATGGGGGAGGGACGGAGATGTCACCTGTGGCAAGTTTGCCCCATGGGGGACCTTAGCAACTTATTCAGAGCTGGTTACAGCACTAGGGAATATATCTATAACAGGATGGAGAATCAACAATCAAATGAAAAGTTTTTTCAAAAAAAGTAAACCCCTTCTGAGACCATTAAATACAATAACTAGGTTTGAGAGCCGGTGTGTACACCTGGGGGAAGGCAGACATATGTTGTCCCAGATGTACAGCCTGATACTTAGTACCCAAAAGAAAACAATCCCATACTTTGTCAGGGAATGGGAAAGAGAACTAAATAAAGTACTATCAGACGAACAAATTAAAAAAATGATCCAATCAACTTATTCAACATCCATAAGCTCGTATTCTCAGGAAATGGCCTATAAATTTTTGACAAGGTGGTATAGGACACCAGCAAAATTAAATAGGATATATCCAACAGCAGATGCCCGATTCTGGAGAGGGTGCGAGCAAAGGGGTACATTTCCTCATCTGTGGTGGGAATGCCCCAGGATTAAGGAATTTTGGGATGCAGTTGCACCATGGATCAAGAGGTTAGCCTCTAGATCTATAGAGTGTACACCTTTGGACTTCTTATTTTATGGAACAACTGGCACAATCAAGGCCTATAGGAGGAGCATTACACCACATTTATTAAATGCAGCCAAAGTATTAATTCCAAGATTCTGGAAGCAGATTACCTGCCCAACATTAGAGGATTGGAAAAGGGAGGTCAACCGGACAATGGAAGCGGAAAGATGGATTCATGTAGTTTAAGACAAAAAAGGGGAATTTGAGGACATATTATTTTATTTATTTTATTTATTTATTTATTTATTTATTTATTTATTTATTTTTGTTTAGACTGCTGTCTCTCCCCCCCTCCCTGTCCCTTTTACCCGTATAATGAGATACCTGATCTGGTGAAAGGGGGGAGGGAGGTGGCAAGGTGAATTTTCTTGTTTTTTTTTTTTTCCTTATTGTTGTTTAATGTGCTGGTTTGTAAGCGCATGGTGTAGGGAACGTCACTAAGGAAGGGGATATGAAGATTGAAACACACAATCAATGGGAATCATGCTAATCACCTACGGTCTTTGTTTTTTTTTTTGTTGTTTTTTTTCTTTCTTTTTTTTTTCTATAGATGTTATATTTAATATGGTCGTTAGTGGCCTCTTACACAATAGGGGGTAACACATGAAGATATTTTAGGATTAATTGGATCACTTTAAATAAATTACTTAATAGAAGTGAGGAACTAGGCCATGATTGGCCAATAAATATAATTATGGGATAATTAACAATAACCACAGGGTATGTACCGAAGGACTCCGGTAACTTAAACTCATATGCCACACTGGTAATTTTCCTCAACACTGGGAAGGGACCCACAAACTTAGGGCCCAATTTCTTAGATGGGCATGCCAGTTTCAGGTTTAGAGTGGACAACCAAACTTAATCTCCAGGTTTTAGGTCAAGCTCCCCTCTTCTCTTCCTGTCAAACATTTCCTTGTTATGGTCTTGGGTCTTTGCCATTGTCTCTTGAAGTAGCTTGTTGTTTGTGCTGAAGAAGTTCAAGGTTTCTTGAGCCGCCGGTACAGTACACTCTGGCATGTTATTGGAAAGAAACAAGTGGTGGAACCCATAGTTCGCAAAAAATGGAGATTGGTTGGTTGCAGAATGCACAGAATTATTATAGGTGAACTCAGCAAGAGGTAGCAGAGGCACCCAGTCATCCTGAGAAAAACAAGTATAGCATCGCAAATACTGTTCAAGGGTCTGGTTAGTTTGTTCGGTTTGTCCATTCGTATGGGGGTGGTAGGCAGACGAGAAGGAGAGGTCAATCTTCAGGGCTTCCCACAGGGCTTTCCAGAATTTGGATGTAAATTGTACCCCCCGATCAGATACAATATTAGCAGGTATACCATGGAGCCTTACAATGTCCTTAATAAAAATCTTTGCAGTTTCAGAGGCAGATGGGGTACCCTTCATAGGCAGGAAGTGAGCAATTTTAGAGAGTCTGTCAATCACTACAAAGATGGTGGTGAAATCTTCTGAAGGTGGTAATTCCACAATGAAATCCATGGAGATCATCCTCCATGGTCTTTCTGGTACGGGTAGAGGCCTCAACAGTCCCCAAGCCTTGGTCTCGCTGCCTTTGTTCTGGATGCAAGTAGTACATGCTTCGATATAACGTTTGCAATCCTTTTGTAGCTGAGGCCACCAAAACATGCGCTGCAGGAGTTCGGACGTCTTATGTACCCCGAAGTGGTCAGCTAGTTCGTGGTCATGGCAAGACTTGAGGATGGCAACCCGAGTCTGTTGTGGCCCAAAAATTTTGACCTTGTACCAAAGTAGATCATCTTTCCACTGTAAAGTGACATCTGTTGGATGGGGAGCCAATGAGGAGGCTTGTTTAACTTGAGAGAGCAGATCTCCCTGAAGCATGAGAAAGTTTCCAGGAGCAAGAATGGTATCAGGGGGTGAAGGAACTTCAGGTTCGCTGAACATCCAGGAAAGCGCATCTGGTTTAGTGTTTTTAGATCCCGGCCTGTAAGTAATGTGAAAGGCAAATCTGGTGAAGAAGAGTGCCCATCTGGCCTGTCGTGGTTTTAATCTCTTGGCAACTTTCAAGTACTCTAAGTTCTTGTGATCAGTGTACACCAGAATAGGATGGGCCACTCCTTCCAAGAGGTAACGCCATTCTTCTAGCGCAGCCTTGATTGCAAGTAGCTCTCTGTCCCCGACATCGTAATTTCTTTCAGCTTCGGTTAGCCTGCGAGAGAAGAATGCCACTGGGTGTAACAGAGCCTTGGATCCTTGTCTCTGTGAAAGAACTGCCCCTACTGCTACCTCGGAAGCATCTACTTCCAGTATGTAAGGTAAGGCTGGGTCAGGATGCTTTAAGACGGAGGCTGAAACAAACTGTTCTTTTAAGGAAGTAAAGGCTGCTTGAGCTTCAGAAGACCATTGGAAATGGGTGCCTTGCCGAGTAAGACTTGTGATGGGGGAAATGATAGAAGAGAATCCCTTAATGAATTTGCGATAAAAATTCACAAACCCCACAAATCGCTGAACTCCCTTCTTATCAGTCGGAGCTGGCCAATCCAAGATGGCAGAGACCTTCTGTGGATCCATCTTGACACCGTCAATCGAAATGATTAGGCCCAGAAACTGGATGCTTTGGCACTCAAACTCGCACTTCTCAGGTTTTGCATACAAGCCATGCTGGCGAAGGCGGGTTAGAACTTTCCCGACATGTTCGCGGTGAGTAGTCAGTGAGGAGGAAAAGATCAGGATGTCATCTAGGTATACTATGATGAACAAGTCAAGGTAGTCTCTAAAAATATCATTAATAAAATGCTGGAAGGTGGCAGGAGCATTACATAAACCAAAAGGCATGACAAGGTACTCAAAATGTCCAAAGCGGGTGCGGAAGGCAGTTTTCCATTCATCTCCGTTTCGGATCCGGACTAAATTGTAGGCTCCACGAAGGTCTAATTTGGTAAAGATGGATGCAGTTCCGAGTCGCTGGAAAAGTTCGGGTACCAAGGGTAGAGGGTACCGATTCTTAATTGTGATCTCATTAAGGTCCCGATAATCTATGCGGGGCATAGAGAGTGGTCTTTCTTTTCTACGAAGAAAATCCCTGCTCCTGCTGGGGAGGTAGAAGGGCGTATGAACCCTTTCCTCAGATTATCATCTATGTATTCTTTAAGAGTTCCGAGTTCAAGTTCAGTTAAGGGAAAAATTCTCCCAAAGGGAATTTCTGCTCCGGGAAGCAACTCAATCGGACAATTGTAAGGTCTATGGGGTGCAGAGTCTCTGCCCCTTTTTTACTCGACACGTCCAGAAAGTTATGGTAAGCCTTGGGAACTGCTTGGCAGGCTTCAGCATCAGTCTCCAGACATAGCAAAGAAGACGGGGTTTTGGTAGTGTCCTGTAGACAGTGTTGCTGGCAATATGAGGAATGAAAACTGATTTTTCCAGTAGACCAGTCTATTTGTGGATTGTGTGCCTTGAGCCAGGGCATTCCCAGTATGATGGGAAACAAGGGATATTCGATGATGTCAAGACAGAGTAGTTCTTGGTGGTTGCCGGAAATGGTGGTCTTGGGAGGAACTGTTTCTTGTGTTACGGGCTCAGATTTTATAGCCGATCCGTCGGCCAGATGTACAGACAGTCCCTGTGCTCTGGGTCGTAGAGGAATGTGGAATTTACGGGCTAAAGACAAGTCCATGAACCCGCTGCAGGCTCCGGAGTCAATGATGGCGGTTGCTTGCATATTCCCTTCTGGAAGCTGTAGAGAGATGGGAATAGATAAATGAGTAGCATGATCAAACACAGCAGATGAAGAGGTAGAGGAGAGATTAAAGTGCTTACAGGTCTTTGCAGGACAAGTCCTCACATAGTGTCCAGATTCTCCGCAATAGATGCAAAGGTTATTAGCTCGCCGGCGTTGACGTTCCTCCGGAGTCAGAGAGGGACGGATCAGGTCTAACTGCATTGGCTCAGTGGAATCAGCAGGAGCGTGGGCAGAAGGCTGTGGTACACGTGGAAGCATCCAGACTGGGCGAGCGGACCCGGCAGTCCATTCAGCTCTTCGCTCTCTTAGACGCCTGTCGATCTGGATGGAGAGATTGATAAGGGCTTCAAGTGTCTCCGGGATGCCAACCCGGGCCAACTCATCCTTTAGTGGCTCGGAGAGTCCCATGCGGAACTGGTGACGTAGGGCGGCATCGTTCCAATTTGTGTCGGAACTCCAACGCCTGAACTCAGAAGCATAGTCCTCCGCCGCCCTACGGCCCTGCTGGAGAGAGAACAGAGCTGCTTCTGCAGTAGCAACTTGTTGTGGGTCCTCATAGAGAAGGGCCATGGCTTAGAAGAATGTGTCCAGTAGGTTAAGGCAGCTGTTCTTTTGTTCCAGAAGTCAATGGGCCCATGCCTGGGGTTCCCCCAGCAAGAGGGAAATGACAAACCCCACCTTAGTGGTTTCTAATGAAAAAGTTCTGGGTTGCAGTGCAAAGAAAAGTTCACAGGCATTGCGGAATGCTCGGTCCCCGGAGAACCTTTCTGGTGTGGGAACTTTAGGTTCTGGAGGCAATATTACTACAGAAGGGCCTGAGGACGGACCTGGAGCTGAAGTAGAGAGCACTTGAACACGTTCTTCCAGATGTTTGTAACCGTCTTGCAGGTCTTTAACAGCTTGTGTAAGTCCAGCCAAATGATGGCATAAGTCCTCCATAGGCGACGTTCCCTGCGTGGGCTCAGACATGGCTGTCCGGTACTGTCATGTACCTGGTAGGTGGAGCCCGGAATGCAGAGAACGGCCTCTCGTATGCCTCCGACTTAGGAACCCCTGAAGGTGTGAACAGGGACTCAAAAGTACAGAGGGGCACAAGTGCCTGACTGGAACACTGAAGAAGAAGGCAGAATCCTGTAGTCAGCAGGGATGTGCACCGTAGTCCTGTAGCAGGTTGCAGACAGCAGGGAGGTGCACTGTAGTACTGTAGCAGGGTGCAGGTAACAGGGAGGTGACCTGTAGTCCCGTAGCCAGATGAAGACAGCAGGGAGGTGCACTGTAGTCCTGTAGCAGGTTGCAGACAGCAGGGAGGTGCACTGTAGTACTGTAGCAGGATGCAGGGAGGTGCACTGTCATCCTGTAGCAGGTTGCAGACAGCAGGGAGGTGCACTGTAGTCCTGTAGCAAGTTGCAGACAGCAGGGAGGTGCACTGTAGTACTGTAGCAGGATGCAGATAGCAGGGAGGTGCACTGTAGACCTGTAGCAGGTTGCAGACAGCAAGGAGGTGCACTGTAGTACTGTAGCAGGATGCAGATAGCAGGGAGGTGCACTGTAGTCCTGTAGCAAGTTGCAGACAGCAGGGAGGTGCACTGTAGTACTGTAGCAGGATGCAGATAGCAGGGAGGTGCACTGTAGTCCTGTAGCAGGTTGCAGACAGCAGGGAGGTGTAGACAAGCTGGGTCAAGGTACTGGCGGCAGATCAGGTACAGAAGGGCAAACCAAGAGAATAGTCAGAGTCCAAGCCAAGATCGGGGCGGGCAGCAAGCAGGTAAGTCAGGAACAAGCCAAGTAAGTGCTGGATACAGGAAAACCGGTAACAAGGTAGCAGGGGGTCTCAGGAAACGCTGTAGACCGGACAGCAAGGCAGCATTGGAACAATCTTCCTTAAATAGCCTATCTTTGGCGCCAAGTGTTGTTCCTATTGGCACTATTGCACATGCGCGTACGCCCGTTAGCGCTAGTGGCGCTATTGCACATGCGCGTACGTTTGTTAGCGCTATTAGTGCTATTGGCTATTCTATGCACAGGCATTCGTTTAACCCTCAATCTGCTGGGAAAACTGCAAGAGGGCTTTTCCTGACAGATGGGGATTATGAAGATAGGGATGTGATGTGTGCCTGCTTAGGAAATGTCTTTCAGCTGGGGGGAGGGGGACTGCAAACTTTGCCGACTCCAACACACACACTCGCTGCTATTATCAGCCTTCTTGTCACCTGAACCCTTCACCACCTACCATTAAAAACTTCCGTCCTGACATTAAACTTTGCCAGTTATTGTTTGCAGCTTACCTCCCCATATAGACTTTCCTCCCTCCACTCACCCCTCTCCCTGCATGTAGTGGGAAGTTGCAGTAGCTATGCCAATTCCTCCGGGGTCTCATCACATGGTACTGAGGATAGGGGATCTAACTTCTAAAAACTCCACCGGGCGGTGTATGTATTTAGAAGCAGAGACAATGCTGCTGACAAACCCCAGGATTCAGCTGCAGTGGGACACCTTCCTGCAAAGTGTGACGGTCCCAGCTCATGGGGACCCCTACTGGCCCAGGACCCTCACAAGTGCCCAAAATGCCTGAATGGTCAGCTTGCCCCTGTTCTGTACTCATACATGCAATCAGAAGATTCTCCACCCCATAATAACTTGCCACTTTGTAAGGACAGAACAGATGGAACTTGACATCTACAGACAGACTGGAACTGATGCATTTGGGCTAAGTTTGGTTCTTTGGCAGGCACCTCAGATCTCTCTCTCATGGTGTTCACTGGAACTCTCAGGTCTTAAGTTGGCATCATGACTCTTCCTCTGGGCATTCTCAGGAACATTTTCCCAGCAGTGTTCTCCTTTAACCTTCAACTTTAGCAATGCAGCAATGAAGAGGGGGGCTATTTCTTCACGTGAATGGGGGGTACTCTCCAGCCAACATGAATAACCACAGAATCACCTAAAGTACTAGATAAAGCCTTCCTCAACCATTGGAGGTATTCGAATTGTAACAGATCCCCATCGTACTCCGCTTAAATGCTTCCGTCAGCACACTGCTTCATCCAACATGGACCTTCAGATAGTGTAAGAACCAGGCGAGACTAGCTCAGTCACACAGCTTGAACACAAAATCTTTACTAGAACAAGAATACAGTCTTATATACACAATTCAGAACATGAGCATTAACATGAGCTAATTAAAGCGGAGCACCGCCGAAAGAAAATTTTTTAAAAGTCAGCAGCTACAAATACTGCAGCTGCTGACTTTTAAAACATGGACACTTACCTGTCCAGGGTGCCCGCGATGTCGGCACCCAAGGCCGAAGCGTCTCTCCGTCCTCGGGTGCTGCCGCCTCCATCTTCGGTAAGGGAATCAGGAAGTGAAGCCGCGCGGCTTCACTTCCCGGTTCCCTACTGCGCATGCGCGAGTCACGCCGTGCAATACGGATGCTCCCTGCTGCCTCTGGGACCCGTGTGTTTCCCAGCAGGCAGCGGGAGGGAGCAGGAAGTGGTGTAAATAACCGCAGACTCTGCGGCTATTTATGCCGGAAGTGGGTACAGATACCTGTAATATACAGGTATCTGTAGCCCCCTCCCCCCTGAAAGGTGCCAACTGTGTCACCGGAGGGGGGGAGGAATCTGATTAGTGGAAGTTCCACTTTTGGGTGGAACTCCACTTTAACTATTAACTGATTAACTATTCCCTTAAAGCAGCCGATGTGACGTTGTGCCCACCTAGCCATTATTGTGATTAATTTGGATTTCACTACATGTCAGACTTGTCACCGAGCTTCACACAGTAGATGAAACATTATCATAAGTATAAACAAAGGACACCTTCTCAAAATAGCAGGAGCTCCAGTAGGAGTCGGCCCATCTCCTACATTGTACAGAGGACAATGTGATCAGCTCCTTCAATTAACATGTTGAGTTCAGAATAAAACAAACCAAGAATAGTAGTATGCGAGTAAAAGGGATGGGGATTATTACAGCGCCAAGACAATTCAATCAGAATGAGTATTAAAATGAAAATTTTTATTACAATATATATCAAACAAAAATTAATAGAAAACAGCAATCAAGTAAGGAGCACATAAAAATTACTAATGGCCAGGATGGTATAGGCCTAATTATACAGATGGATCCAGTCTTCACTACATGTTTCGCCAAGACATTGGCTTCTTCAGGGGAATAGGACGTAACCAATATAATAAATGTTGCTCTAAAAGAGAAATATAACAGTAAATACATATAAATGTCAAAAATACAAAATAAACTAAACATGGTGTGCGATACTAGAAAATGAGACAACTAGGTATTTGAGATAACATCCCCCCTCCCACAAAATTGTGGGAATCCAACACCGTGTAACCCCAAATACAATCCCCCACCTACCCCAATCTTCCCAAGTGGCAGGGTCTGCAAAAGGGTCCCATCAAGGACGGCAAGCCAAGCCACCGTAGTGTGGATTCAGAGGGCCAAAAGGAGATGAATAAAAACTAAACTATAAAAATATATGTATTTTTTTAAGTAGGGACAATTAACTCTCATGGAGCCCAAATATGTCCCAAGCAAGGGGGCTAACATAGCCTCAATACATACCAAGGAAGAGGGAAGATAAAGAAATAGAGATGGGGCGCTGTAATAACCGGAAATATCCAATCAATCAGTGAAGGCTTAAGAGGAAGACTTGAGATGGATAAACTAAAATTGAATAAATAAAACAAATTAATATAATCAAAAAGTAAACTAAAACATAACTGTAGTGCAGTGACTAGTAGACAAGGTATAATACAAATGTGCAGGGAGTAATGTATAAATAATGGTCCGGCACTAAATGTCAGGGAAATCCCAAACATTTCAGAACCTAGAGAGAGCAATAAGAAAAAAATAAAAATAATAAAAAATATTTTTTTTAGAAATGGCCAGAATGGCTGGAATGTAAGGATCAGTGGGGAAGAAAACCCCCCAGTCTGTGACAATACCTTATATGGAGAGATCTGATCTATACAGCACCCCTTGAAATCAGCCAAATAAGGGCTGGCAATGTCCACCTTTATAGCCCCCCACTCAGTCGGCATGTGACATCACGGGCCGGGAGTGGATGGAAGACGGCCACCATGCCTGCGCAGTGCCTGCAGCCTAAAATACCCAGAATCCCCAGAGTGACGTCCATTGTGTCACACGACCGAAGCCGGGCAGTGCAGACAGACGTAGGCAGGACACAGGGACGCTCCCCAGTAGGCTGGTATAGGGGGAGAAAGTCCATCCCAGTGTGGGAGGATTTAATGGGAGGCACCTAAAGCAGGATAGGGATAGAGCACATGGGGCAGCCACAAGGCGGGTCCACTGTCAAAAGGCAGTTGGCCCTTGGGTGTCCATACAGCCACGGGCTGTTATCGGATCACCATCCCTGCGGGCAGCCCCCAGAGCTTTCCCGAGCCAGAAGGGATATGGAGCAAAGGAGGAGAGATGGGGAGATGAAAGAAATTGGAATGGATATAGGGGGGCGAGATGGGATAGGACAATGTCATGCAAAGCCCAAGTGCAGACAGAGCCCATCCTCCCCAATACCCGATCGTCCAGCTAGCTCGCACACCATCTATTACAGATTACAAATCTACATAGCATGATTGAAACATTATGTTGCCAAAAATCATAATTTTTTATATTAATAAACAAGAAAACATTTTGAATTAGAATAATGAAACACATAACAATGACTATGAAATAAGAGTAAATATAAAAATTAAAAAAGTACAAAAGGAACAATATTCTAAAGAAATTGTGGCCTGAGAATATTCTATGTAGATCCTAGAGTGACAGGTCAATTAAGGAGGAAAGGGGGATAGAATGGAATAAGGGCCAAGGGCCCTACTGCAGAGACCCGATAAAAACCAAATGGACACACAGCAAGATAATGGGTTAAAGATAAATCACCATTTAAAGAAAAATATAAAAAGAGCAAAAATATAAGCTAAACCATTACTATAAAAAAGTTTTTAAACTGATATACTCTTTAAAACCAGGATATTTAACATCTAAACTGCGTAACCACTTGGTTTCTAACTGCCAAAGGGTCCCATCAATGCCACCGCCCCGAGCGTGTAAAGGTACATGCTCAAGTGCGGCAAAGCGGACAAGGCTAGAATCAAAATCATGTTCACATCCAATATGTCTATCAAGAGCAGTGGTAGTTAACCGTTTAAATAAAGGCATGATGTGATCCTTAATTCGCTTAAAGAATGGACGTTTCGTCTTACCGACATAAAAGCATCAGCACTGACATGTAACCAAATATAAAACTCCTACGGTTTTGCACGTGACCCTATACTTAACTGTATGAATACGACCATTGGGAAGAATAACACCATTGGGAAGAACAACATCTCTAGAATTGGAGATAAAGGAACAAACATCACCCCGACCACAGGGGAATGTACCCACAGATATAGACTTATCCAAATTCCTAGGCATAGAGTGACTAGTTACCAGGCGATCCTTCATAGAAGGAGCCCATTGATATGTGATCTCAGGAAAAGGTTTGATGTATTTATTAATCATATTATCTGCAGTAAGTAGAGGCCAAAATTTGTCTAAAACAGCTCTCATCTGAGTATGTTGCTTGGAAAATCGGGTGATGATGCGGACCGATTGGTTAGATTTAGAAGGTCTTTTAGAATGGATAAGGTCCTTTCTATTCAATTTAACTAATTTGTTAAATGCTTTCTTCAAGAGGAATCGACTATATCCTCTTTGGTGTATTCTAAGAGAAAGATCATTCGCTGCAAGATGAAAGTCTGCATCTAAAGTACAATTTCTTCTGAGTCGTAGAAATTGACTATAAGGAATGCTATCCAAAAAAGGTTGTGGGTGTGCACTACTGGCTTGCAAAATCGTATTGCCTGCAGAAGGCTTACGATAAAGTGAAGAATGGAGGGTTCCATCAGAATCAGCATGGATTTGTAGATCCAGAAAATTAATCTTCTCCTGACTACATTCCATGGTAGAATTCAAGTTGTAGGTATAAATAGACAATAGGTCCATCAGCCGTGAGAGTTCATCACACGTGCCCAACCAGAAAATTAAAATATCATCAATATACCTGTGCCAGGCGATGACATGCTGAAGTAAATACGATAAATGATCATCAGCAAAAAGTTCCCTCTTCCACCTCCCCAGGTACATGTTGGCATAGGAGGGGGCACATTTGGTCCCCATAGCCACCCCCTGTACCTGGAGGAAGTGGGAGGAACCAAACATAAATATATTGCATGTTAGGATAAACTCCAATAGCTGAAGGACAAACTGGCAATAAGAATTGGACGCAGGTCCAGCTTCTTTTAATTGGGTATGGATAACCTCAATTCCCTTTTTATGTGTCACATATCCGGTGGGTGAGCCTGACGTGAAGAAGAAGGCCTCCCCTACAGCTCTGGCTCAAGGGCTGCTGATAGTGAGACAGCTGGCACTGGAGCACGGCGGGGTAAGAGTGCCTAAGATCAGTCCTGAAGTCTGTGCAGGTAGTAGCCAGGAACTCACAGGCTGGAAGTCAGACTTGGCTGGTAGCAGGCAGATGAGGTGGCAGACAGGCCGGCAGACTTGGCAGATAGCAAGCTGGGATGCACAACAGGAAGCAGGGTCAGATAAGCCGGGTAGACAATAGACAGATGGATCAGGTATAACAGCAGGCAGGAGCATAGTCGGGTCACAGGCAGGTTTTTGGCAACAGACAGGCAGATCAGGTACAAACAGCAGGCAGGAGCGTAGTTGGGTCACAGGCAGGTTTTGGCAACAGACAGGCAGATCAGGTACAACAGGTAATGTTTTCAAGCAAAGAAGAGATTGTTAGAGTGAGCAAGCTCCTCCTGTCAGCTGTCAGTGTTGTCAGAGCAGAGCAGAGCAGAGCAGACGTACACTCAGGTGTGCGAGAAGCACCGGCCATCCGGCCATCCAGGATCCTCCCCAGGGCTCCCCTAGGCTCCCCAGCGGATCCAGCAGACGGACCAGGCCCCCCAGCACCTCCCCCAGCAACATCTGGGAATGGTAGCAGGTACCTGGGCCCCGGTGTCATTGCACCGTAGCCAGCCTCCAAACGCCCAGTTCCAGCCCACAGCCTCTCAGTACTCACTGCTCCGGCCAGCATGCCGCCCTAGCCCGGCCGGCCTGCCGCGCCTCCCCCTGCCTCCTCACCCTATCGGCAGACCAGCTCCCCCTCACCCCTCCTAGCTGGGATGCGATCGCATCCAACAGGGATCCTTCCTAGGACAGACCGCGGCCCGAGCCTTCTCCGGTGGCCATCTTGGGACACCCAGACGCGGCAGCAGCACTCCCCCATCCAACAGGGATCCTTCCTAGGACAGATCATGGCCCGGGCCTTCTCTGGCAGCCATCTTGGGACACCCAGATGCGGCAGCAGCACTCCCCCATCCTCCCGCATCTCTTCCTTGGACCCCAGCGGGTCCTACCCCCCCAGCATTCTATTCACAGCGGCTCGGGCCTAGTCCGGTGGCCTTTTTGGTACTCCCAAGGTGGCCGCAGCTCCCTGAGGACCCCCAAAGCCTTCCCGGGCTCACAGCGGCACTCTGCAGGGACCCACCAGCCCCAGCCACCGGTACACCTCCACAGCCGTGATCTGGTCACCTCGTCCCTAACCGCTAGACTCGGGGGGACAGACTGCGGCTGCGGCATAGCTCCAGCCACCTCCTCAGCTCACCCCTCTCTCTCCGCAGGCAGTGCCCGTCACCCCTGAACACCTGAATACCACCGCCGGCTCACCTCTAGGGCACAGGGCATACTGAGAGAAGGACAATCCACGGCTCAGACCTTGTACCAGCATTCATCTTGAAACCCTCCAGACGCAGCCCAGTACCAGGAAGCAGTAGCCAGATCAACCTCAGGGCCCTCTCCTTGGTCTGACCCCCACCCCTCTACTCATCACCGACCAACCGGGGTCAGGTAAGTACACAGGGCCACCCTCTAGCAATTGATCCAGTGACTCAGTCCGCTCGCCTCCGGGGTCATAAAGGATTTTTTTCCTCTGCTGTAGCAATTGGCCATCTCAGCTAGGGGTTTTCGCCTTCCTCTGGATCAACAGGAGGGCGGTTAGGCCAGCATGGCCCCCCCACCACCACCAAGCCCCATTGTTGCCGTCATCAACACCACCTGAAGCAGCAGCTTTCTTCAGACCATCATCTTCTTAGCAACAGAAGCAACGGCACCCTTCAGGACCACCATCTACTTAGCAACTCCACCATCGATACATCAGCATCATCACCACATCATCCTACCTTCAGTAATTTTCTCGCCATGTGCAACTTCAAGTACTCAGCGGACGCTCTCCACAGGCTAAGAAATACCACCTCAACATTAACAACTTCCGTTCATAAAATACTACAGAAAGAACAACTACTAAGGACCAACCTACAATCAACCATCAAATCTAGGAAGACAACAATTCAACCACAACAATTAGCATGCACTCTGATCAACACCAGATCTGCAGTCAAGCACAGACTGGAAGAACACGACTTCATCACCCAAAACAACATAGATTGCCTCTTCATTACCGAAAGCTGGCTAACACCCGATTGCAATGCCATCCTAACCGAATTAGTACCTGAGAACTACAGAATCCTAACGGAGCACAGAACAGGAAAAAAAGGAGGAGGCCTAGCAGTGATCTTCAAATCTCACCTCGCGCTCACCAAACCAACTGTACAAAACTCAGAGCCTTTAATGGAGACACTCACCCTACATCTACAAACAACACCCCAAGATACTATCCACATACTTCTATGTTACAGACCACCAGGACCGAAGACAAACCTCCTGACACCCTTCACAGAATTCTTGTCAACTCACACCCTGAAGACCAAAAACTTTTTGGCACTTGGAGATTTCAACCTCTGGGCAAACTCCACCCAAGACCCCATCGCCACCGCTTGCATTAACCAACTGAAAGAATTGGGTCTGCAGCAACTGATAAATGCTCCCACACAAGGTTCAGGACACATTCTAGACCTCATCTTCAAACAAAATATGGACGTCAACATATTCGACAATCTACCGCTACCATGGACGGATCACCACGCTTTCAAATTTAATATTGCTACCAACACCACCCTCCAAAAATGGAAACAGGCAATTACAACACACTTGACAAGATCTCAGAGGAAACTACACTCCAAACTCTTCAAAACCACATTATCAAACAAAATAGCAATGTTAAACTTAAACCACTCAACGGAACAAACACTCAACTCCTTAAACAAGGCATTACTACAAACTGCGGACTCAGTGGCTCCAAAACGTAGAACAAACATCCACAAAACAACCTCTGGATGGTTTAATGGCACTCTTACTTTAATAAAGCAGGAACGCAGATGAGCTGAAAGAGCCTGGAGAAGAAAACCCACAAAGGAAAACCACACAAACTACAAAGCACTCACGGAGAAATATCACAAAACAATCTTCAAAGCAAAAAAGGAACATTTCTCAAACACCATCTCATCAGCCTTAAACCGCCCTCGGGAACTCTTCAAGATAGTCACCAAGACAATTAACCCTACCTGTCTAGAGCCCCCAGGAAACGAAACCCAAGAATTCTGCAATGAATTATCGGATTTCTTTATCGATAAAATCGACAACATCCGGAAAACAATCCAACAGAAAAAAACAACCAATCTCATTCAACCAAAGCAAAAAGAAAAAATCAATACGATCATCACACAAGCACCGAAATTCTCACTGTTCCCAATTACCACTGACACCACCAAAAACATCAGAAGCCTCAGAAGCAGCACATCACCAAACGACATCATTCCCACAAAACTCCTGAAAGAATGTTCCGACATCTTGGCTCCCACTATAACACACCTCATCAACCAGTCGTTCAAAGAAAGGACTGTTCCAACCGCCCTCAAACATGGCATCGTCAAACACCTCCTAAAGAAACCCAACCTCGACCCTAAGGACCCTAACTATCGCAGACCGATAACAAGCCTCAACACCATCTCCAAGATTATGGAGAAAGCAGTAGTACAACAGCTTCAACACCACCTGGACACGCACAAACTTCTAGACCCCCTGCAATCAGGCTTCCGCCCAGGCCATGGCACAGAAACGGCACTGCTCAAAATATGGGACGACGCCCTCGAAGCAGCTGATGATGGAGAATCATGTCTCCTGGTACTGTTGGACCTCAGTGCAGCATTCGATACAGTGGACCACAATACTCTACTCATCCGCCTCACAGAAGTAGCAGGAGTCACTGATCCAGATCTACAATGGTTCGCATCCTTCTTAGAAAATCACTCTCAGACAGTGAAACTAGGAGCTTTCACCTCTGAAATCCGGGCAATCTCTTGCGGAGTCCCTCAAGGTTCACCATTGTCACCAGTACTCTTCAACATCTACATCCGCCCACACCTCAAAATCATCAGAAAATCGGACCTCTGCTTCCACTCATACGCTGATGATACCCAACTCTACCTTCGCATCCCTGGAGAAAAAGACCATCATCAGCAACTAGAAAAATGCCTCACTTTGATAGACGACTGGATGACCACTAGCTCTCTTAAACTCAACGGATCAAAAAAAGAGCTTCTTCTCCTACACGCAAATCAAAATTCCAAAACCAAAACCCCATGGACACCACCCACCATCTTCGGACAGACCATCTCTCCAAGCACCAAAGCCAAGAGTCTCATAGTCATTTTTGACTCAGAAATGTCTATGGATGCACAAATAGGATCAGTAGTCAGCCAATCTCACCATCTCCTCCGCCTGCTACGTAGACTCATCCCCTTTGTCCCAGAAGAGGACAAAGCAGCAGTAGTTGGAACAATCATCAATTCCAGACTTGACTACGCAAACTCCCTCTACATAGGACTACCCCAATATCAGCTTGCGCGCTTGCAACTCATCCAAAACACGGCGGCAAGACTGTTAACAGGAAAAAAAACCCTGGGAATCCATTTCCCCTTCCCTGAGGAGCCTACATTGGCTATCCGTAAAAAACGGAATCAATTTCAAGACCCTCTGCCTCACCTACAAATGTATACAAGGAAACGCTCCTCAATACCTGCGAGAATATAAAGCACTATACACCCAATCGCAGTCTTCGATCTTCAAACCAAAACCTCCTCCTTATTCCAAAAACCCGCTACAAAACAAAAGGAGAATGAAGATTCGCAGTCCAAGGACCATGGCTATGGGAAGTGAGGACTGGTCCTTCCCCCTGCAGTCCCATCAGCCGTTGGAGAGAAGACAGGGTGGCTGGGCTCAGTCTGTTATGCTGTTGGGGATCTGGGCCGACTGCCCAGCCTCCCTGGGGTATACAATTGGAAAATGTAGTCCCATCCCCTTTCACAGGAAATTCATCCTTTGTTAGTGGAGGGCAGAGGCCAGCAGCGCTCTGTCCTGTTGCCAGCTTCACTACATCATCTGCTCCAGCTAACTGTTGGGGAGGGAGGCCGAATGCCCCGGCTCCCTGAAACTCTGCAGTTGTTGCTGGTGCTGGGCAGGAGTTGGTAGCACTCTGCCCTGTTGCCAGCACTTCTGCTGGTTTTCTGTTAGTGGAGATCGCAGGCCCATCCACCGACACCAGATCAAGCTGCAGTTGTGAGGTGCCGATTGCATTCTCTCCTTGGATCCTGATCTGCAGCTTGGGACTGACCGCCACCTCCTCACCCTGGGCCTCCAGAACAGGTGTGGG